>CAWUFW010009557.1:0-600000 GCA_963921515.1 Calotriton arnoldi
ACCCTGTCTTCATGCAGGTCGCTCCCCCTCGCCGCACAGCTCCACCTGCGTGACTGTCTGCCCCTGCTGCTCGTCACTGCCGCTGCCGCAGGTTCGAGGCTCCTCTGCCTCGGTAGCCCGGTAACACCAGTCTTGATTGTATTGCTGTTTTGTGTATTTTTTGTCTAAATCTTGCCTTTTCTCTCCGTTTTCATCTCTGGCTTTGATTGTATTGCTGCCTGTGTATTTTTTTGTCTAAATCTTGCCTTTTCTCTCTGTTTTCATCTCTGGCTTTGATTGTATTGCTGCCTGTGTATTTTTTGTCTAATCTTGCCTTTTCTCGTCGTTTTTTGATCTCTTTACCCCGCTGTGTTGCCTTCTGTGCCCCCTGGTATCCTGTGCCTCATTCTGCCCGTTTTCTCCCGCCTCCGCGTCCCCGCCCCCCTGCACTCCCATTCGCCGCCCCGCTCCCGCCTCCCAGCTGCTCCTCCCTCCCACCTCCCCTCATATGGCGGCCGCTGCACGGTGAGGAGAGCGACCCTTGACCCTGTCTTCAGGCAGGTCGCTCCCCCTCGCCGCACAGCTCCACCTGCGTGACTGTGTGCCCCTGCTGCTCGTCACCGCCGCTGCCGCAGGTTCGAGGCTCCTCTGCCTCGGTAGCCCGGTAACACCAGTCTTGATTTTATTGCTGTTTTGTGTATTTTTGTCTAAATCTTGCCTTTTCTCTCCGTTTTCATCTCTGGCTTTGATTGTATTGCTGCCTGTGTATTTTTTGTCTAAATCTTGCCTTTTCTCTCCGTTTTCATCTCTGGCTTTGATTGTATTGCTAAGACACACAATTGATGGACGGAATGCAGAACAAATCAAAACATTCACCCCCAGTCAAGAGATCTGGGTTAAATCCATCATTCTTTTGCTCACCATGCCACCCCAGTTTAGACCTGGCCATATGCAAATCAGTCTTGACCCTGTGCCTCATGGGAACAGTCCAGCCCGAACTGCCAAGCCAGGTCCTCCCTGGACCGGAAACAAGCATCCTAGGACCGGTTTCGGGGTTTCACCCCTCTTCAGCCAGGATAGCTTGATTCCAGTGGCACAGTGAGCCCAGGACCCACGTCTGGGCATACCTGGCGCACTTAGGGCGAGAAAGCAAAGACACACAATTGATGGACGGAATGCAGAACAAATCAAAACATTCACCCCCAGTCAAGAGATCTGGGTTAAATCCATCATTCTTTTGCTCACCATGCCACCCCAGTTTAGACCTGGCCATATGCAAATCAGTCTTGACCCTGTGCCTCATGGGAACAGTCCAGCCCGAACTGCCAAGCCACGTCCTCCCACCTCCCCTCATATGGCAGCCGCTGCGCGGTGAGGAGAGCGACCCTTGACCCTGTCTTCAGGCAGGTCGCTCCCCCTCGCCGCACAGCTCCACCTGCGTGACTGTGTGCCCCTGCTGCTCGTCACCGCCGCTGCCGCAGGTTCGAGGCTCCTCTGCCTCGGTAGCCCGGTAACACCAGTCTTGATTGTATTGCTGTTTTGTGTATTTTTGTCTAAATCTTGCCTTTTCTCTCCGTTTTCATCTCTGGCTTTGATTGTATTGCTGCCTGTGTATTTTTTGTCTAAATCTTGCCTTTTCTCTCCGTTTCATCTCTGGCTTTGATTGTATTGCTGCCTGTGTATTTTTTGTCTAATCTTGCCTTTTCTCTCCGTTTTTTGATCTCTTTACCCCCCTGTGTTGCCTTCTGTGCCCCCTGGTACCCTGTGCCTCATTCCGCCCGTTTTCTCCCACCGCCACGTCCCCGCCGGCCCCGCCCCCCTGCACTCCCATTCGCCGCCCCACTCCCGCCTCCCAGCTGCTCCTCCCTCCCACCTCCCCTCGTATGGTGGCCGCTGCACTGGTGAGGAGAGCGACCCTTGACCCTGTCTTCAGGCAGGTCGCTCCCCCTCGCCGCACAGCTCCACCTGCGTGACTGTGTGCCCCTGCTGCTCGTCACCGCCGCTGCCGCAGGTTCGAGGCTCCTCTGCCTCGGTAGCCCGGTAACACCAGTCTTGATTGTATTGCTGTTTTGTGTATTTTTTGTCTAAATCTTGCCTTTTCTCTCCGTTTTCATCTCTGGCTTTGATTGTATTGCTGCCTGTGTATTTTTGTCTAAATCTTGCCTTTTCTCTCCGTTTTCATCTCTGGCTTTGATTGTATTGCTAAGACACACAATTGATGGACGGAATGCAGAACAAATCAAAACATTCACCCCCAGTCAAGAGATCTGGGTTAAATCCATCATTCTTTTGCTCACCATGCCACCCCAGTTTAGACCTGGCCATATGCAAATCAGTCTTGACCCTGTGCCTCATGGGAACAGTCCAGCCCGAACTGCCAAGCCAGGTCCTCCCTGGACCGGAAACAAGCATCCTAGGACCGGTTTCGGGGTTTCACCCCTCTTCAGCCAGGTTAGCTTGATTCCAGTGGCACAGTGAGCCCAGGACCACGTCTGGGCATACCTGGCGCACTTAGGGCGAGAAAGCAAAGACACACAATTGATGGACGGAATGCAGAACAAATCAAAACATTCACCCCCAGTCAAGAGATTTGGGTTAAATCCATCATTCTTTTGCTCACCATGCCACCCCAGTTTAGACCTGGCCATATGCAAATCAGTCTTGACCCTGTGCCTCATGGGAACAGTCCAGCCCGAACTGCCAAGCCAGGTCCTCCCACCTCCCCTCATATGGCGGCCGCTGCGCGGTGAGGAGAGCGACCCTTGACCCTGTCTTCAGGCAGGTCGCTCCCCCTCGCCGCACAGCTCCACCTGCGTGACTGTGTGCCCCTGCTGCTCGTCACCGCCGCTGCCGCAGGTTCGAGGCTCCTCTGCCTCGGTAGCCCGGTAACACCAGTCTTGATTGTATTGCTGTTTTGTGTATTTTTTGTCTAAATCTTGCCTTTTCTCTCCGTTTTCATCTCTGGCTTTGATTGTATTGCTACCTGTGTATTTTTTGTCTAAATCTTGCCTTTTCTCTCCGTTTTCATCTCTGGCTTTGATTGTATTGCTGCCTGTGTATTTTTTGTCTAATCTTGCATTTTCTCTCCGTATTTTGATCTCTTTACCCCCCTGTGTTGCCTTCTGTGCCCCCTGGTACCCTGTGCCTCATTCCGCCCGTTTTCTCCCACCGCCGCGTCCCCGCCGGCCCGCCTCCATGCACTCCCATTCGCCGCCCCACTCCCGCCTCCCAGCTGCTCCTCCCTCCCACCTCCCCTCATATGGTGGCCGCTGCGGGGTGAGGAGAGCGACCCTTGACCCTGTCTTCAGGCAGGTCGCTCCCCCTCGCCGCACAGCTCCACCTGCGTGACTGTGTGCCCCTGCTGCTCGTCACCGCCGCTGCCGCAGGTTCGAGGCTCCTCTGCCTCGGTAGCCCGGTAACACCAGTCTTGATTGTATTGCTGTTTTGTGTATTTTTTGTCTAAATCTTGCCTTTTCTCTCCGTTTTCATCTCTGGCTTTGATTGTATTGCTGCCTGTGTATTTTTTGTCTAAATCTTGCCTTTTCTCTCCGTTTTTATCTCTGGCTTTGATTGTATTGCTGCCTGTGTATTTTTTGTCTAAATCTTGCCTTTTCTCTCCGTTTTCATCTCTGGCTTTGATTGTATTGCTGCCTGTGTATTTTTTGTCTAATCTTGCCTTTTCTCTCCGTTTTTTGATCTCTTTACCCCCCTGTGTTGCCTTCTGTGCCCCCTGGTACCCTGTGCCTCATTCCGCCCGTTTTCTCCCACCGCCGCGTCCCCGCCGGCCCTGCCCCCCTGCACTCCCATTCGCCGCCCCACTCCCGCCTCCCAGCTGCTCCTCCCTCCCACCTCCCCTCGTATGGTGGCCGCTGCGCGGTGAGGAGAGCGACCCTTGACCCTGTCTTCAGGCAGGTCGCTCCCCCTCGCCGCACAGCTCCACCTGCGTGACTGTGTGCCCCTGCTGCTCGTCACCGCCGCTGCCGCAGGTTCGAGGCTCCTCTGCCTCGGTAGCCCGGTAACACCAGTCTTGATTGTATTGCTGTTTTGTGTATTTTTTGTCTAAATCTTGCCTTTTCTCTCCGTTTTCATCTCTGGCTTTGATTGTATTGCTGCCTGTGTATTTTTTGTCTAAATCTTGCCTTTTCTCTCCGTTTTCATCTCTGGCTTTGATTGTATTGCTAAGACACACAATTGATGGACGGAATGCAAAACAAATCAAAACATTCACCCCCAGTCAAGAGATCTGGGTTAAATCCATCATTCTTTTGCTCACCATGCCACCCCAGTTTAGACCTGGCCATATGCAAATCAGTCTTGACCCTGTGCCTCATGGGAACAGTCCAGCCCGAACTGCCAAGCCAGGTCCTCCCTGGACCGGAAACAAGCATCCTAGGACCGGTTTCGGGGTTTCACCCTCTTCAGCCAGGATAGCTTGATTCCAGTGGCACAGTGAGCCCAGGACCCACGTCTGGGCATACCTGGCGCACTTAGGGCGAGAAAGCAAAGACACACAATTGATGGACGGAATGCAGAACAAATCAAAACATTTACCCCCAGTCAAGAGATTTGGGTTAAATCCATCATTCTTTTGCTCACCATGCCACCCCAGTTTAGACCTGGCCATATGCAAATCAGTCTTGACCCTGTGCCTCATGGGAACAGTCCAGCCCGAACTGCCAAGCCAGGTCCTCCCACCTCCCCTCATATGGCGGCCGCTGCGCGGTGAGGAGAGCGACCCTTGACCCTGTCTTCAGGCAGGTCGCTCCCCCTCGTCGCACAGCTCCACCTGCGTGACTGTGTGCCCCTGCTGCTCGTCACCGCCGCTGCCGCAGGTTCGAGGCTCCTCTGCCTCGGTAGTCCGGTAACACCAGTCTTGATTGTATTGCTGTTTTGTGTATTTTTTGTCTAAATCTTGCCTTTTCTCTCCGTTTTCATCTCTGGCTTTGATTGTATTGCTACCTGTGTATTTTTTGTCTAAATCTTGCCTTTTCTCTCCGTTTTCATCTCTGGCTTTGATTGTATTGCTGCCTGTGTATTTTTTGTCTAATCTTGCCTTTTCTCTCCGTATTTTGATCTCTTTACCCCCCTGTGTTGCCTTCTGTGCCCCCTGGTACCCTGTGCCTCATTCCGCCCGTTTTCTCCCACCGCCGCGTCCCCGCCGGCCCCGCCCCCATGCACTCCCATTCGCCGCCCCACTCCCGCCTCCCAGCTGCTCCTCCCTCCCACCTCCCCTCATATGGTGGCCGCTACGCGGTGAGGAGAGCGACCCTTGACCCTGTCTTCAGGCAGGTCGCTCCCCCTCGCCGCACAGCTCCACCTGCGTGACTATGTGCCCCTGCTGCTCGTCACCGCCGCAGGTTCGAGGCTCCTCTGCCTCGGTAGCCCGGTAACACCAGTCTTGATTGTATTGCTGTTTTGTGTATTTTTTGTCTAAATCTTGCCTTTTCTCTCCGTTTTCATCTCTGGCTTTGATTGTATTGCTGCCTGTGTATTTTTTGTCTAAATCTTGCCTTTTCTCTCCGTTTTCATCTCTGGCTTTGATTGTATTGCTGCCTGTGTATTTTTTGTCTAATCTTGCATTTTCTCTCCGTTTTTTGATCTCTTTACCCCCCTGTGTTGCCTTCTGTGCCCCCTGGTACCCTATGCCTCATTCCGCCCGTTTTCTCCCGCCGCCGCGTCCCCTGCGGCCCCGCCCCCTGCACTCCCATTCGCCGCCCCGCTCCCGCCTCCCAGCTGCTCACCCTCCCACCTCCCCTCATATGGCGGCCGCTGTGCAGCCGCGCCGCGCCGAAGGCACGCCTAAGGCAAGCCCGTCTGCGCCCATCCGCGCCTGGACCGCGCCCAGCGCCAGGACCCCTGGTCCCCACGACGACCGACGCCACTACAACGCCAGCACCCTCCTCGCACTAAACTCCGGACGATCACACACCTGCTTCCTGGCTGCCCCGAAGCGCACCCAAGGACCCTTCACCTGCCGGAACTGCACCTTCACCAGCCTCCAAGCCGCCAAACCACCCGCCGAGAAAGAACTCAACCACCTCAGATGCATCCTACTAAACACCCGCTCCGCACGCAAGCAAGCCATCGAACTCTGGGACCTGCTCGATACTTCCTCCCCGGACATCGCCTTCCTGACAGAGACCTGGATGAACGCCTCCTCGGCTCCGGACATCTCCATAGCCATCCCGGACGGCTACAAGATCACCCGCAGGGATCGCACCAACGGAGCTGGAGGTGGAATCGCCATCGTCCACAAGAACACCCTCAGGGTCTCGACCAGCACCGACGACACCCTCAGCACCGCCGAACACCTGCACTTCCAGAACCACACTGACCCCAACACCACCCTCAGAGGAACTCTCATCTACAGACCCCCCGGACCACGGCCCCAGTTCAGCAACTCCATCGCCGACTTCGTCAGCACGCACGCCCTGGCCTCCACAGACTACATCCTCCTCGGAGACCTGAACTTCCACCTCGAGAACAACAACAACAGCAACTCCACCACCCTGATTGACAACCTCGCCAACCTTGGACTCAGACAGCTCGTCACAATGCCCACCCACTCCGCCGGACACACGCTTGACCCCATCTTCTCCGCAAGCTCCCATGTCACCTTCAGCCACACCAGCGAACTCCACTGGACCGACCATCGCTGCATCCACTTCACCTTCCGGAAACCCACCACGCACCACCGCACTCAACAGATCCCCCGCCGCAGCTGGAGCAAAGTCACCGAAAACCAGCTAAACACCACCCTCGCCCGAAGCCCACCCGCCGTCCCCACCGACACCGCCGCCCGCAACCTCAGGCATTGGATCGACGACTGCGCCAACAGTACACTCTCGCCCCGTTCAAGAAACCCTCCAACAGACGCACCGACAAGAAAGCCAGCTGGTTCACCGCGGACCTCCAGGCGTCCAAGCAAACCTGCCGGAAACTTGAGAAGAAATGGCACCGCAAACAGACACCGGACAGCTATGTGGCCCATAAGAATGCCATCCGCAGTCACCATCACCTCATCAGATCTGCCAAGAGGACCTCCTTCAAGGACCGCCTCGACAACAACGCACACAACAGCAAGGAGCTCTTCAACATCGTGAAGGAACTCTCCAACCTCAGCTCCAACACCAACGACATCCCACCATCGCAAGACCTGTGCGACTCCCTAGCCACCTTCTTCCATCGCAAGATCGCAGACATCCATGACAGCTTCAACAACCAGACCGCCCGGCAGCAACCGACACCTCAGACCACACGTCCACCATCCACTTCGACCCCCTGCTCGCCTGGGCCAACGTGAACGACGACACCATCAAAATCATGAACACCGTCCACTCCGGCTCTCTGTCAGACCCATGCCCGCACCACATCTTCAACAAAGCCAGCGCCACCATCGCACCCCATCTCCGCAAGGTCAAAAACACCTCCTTCGAGACCGCGACCTTCTCGGCGAGCTGGAAGCACGCCGAGATCAACGCCCTACTCAATAAACCTAAGGCGGATCCGAGAGACCTCAAGAACTTCCGGCCCATCTCCCTGCTCCCGTTCCCGGCGAAGGTCATCGAGAAGATCGCCAATGGACAACTGACCCACTACCTGGAGGAGAACAACATCCTGGACCCGTCCCAGTCCGGGTTCCGCAGCAACCACAGTACCGAAACTGCCCTCATCGCCGCCACCGATGACATCAGGGCCCTGCTGGACAACGGCGAACCCGCGGCCCTCATCCTCCTGGACCTCTCAGCTGCCTTCGACACTGTCTGCCACCGCACCCTACGCGCACGCCTCCACAACGCAGGGATCCGAGACAAGGCTCTGGAATGGACCACCTCCTTCCTCTCCGGCAGAACCCAGAGCGTCCGCCTCCCCCCATTCCGTTCCGAAGCCTCCGAGATCATCTGCGGTGTACCCCAAGGATCATCCCTCAGCCCGACATTGTTCAACGTCTACATGGCACCGCTCGCCCACGTCGCCCGACTGCACGACCTCAACATCATCTCTTACGCCGACGACACCCAGCTGATCCTCTCCCTCACCAAGGACCCCTTCACCGCCAAATCCAACCTCCACGAAGGAATGAAGGCTGTCGCCGAATGGATGAAGAACAGCCGACTGAAGCTGAACTCGGACAAGACGGAGGTCCTCATCCTTGGCTCCACCCCCTCAGCCTGGGACGACTCCTGGTGGCCGACCGCATTGGGAGTAGCCCCGACACCCACCGACCACGCACGCAACCTGGGGTTTATCCTCGACTCAACACTCTCCATGACCAAGCAAGTCAACGCCGTCTCTTCCTCCTGCTTCAACACCCTCCGCATGCTCTGCAAGATCTACAGATGGATCCCCACCGAAACAAGAAGAACAGTCACCCAGGCCCTCGTCAGCAGCAGGCTGGACTACGGAAACGCCCTCTATGCGGGAGCCTCGGCCAAACTCCTGAAACGACTGCAACGTATACAGAACGCCTCTGCACGCCTGATCCTCAATGTCCCTCGCCACAGCCACATCACACCCCACCTGAGAGACCTGCACTGGCTCCCCGTCAACAAGAGGATCACCTTCAAACTCCTCACCCTCGCACACAAGGCACTCCACAACACCGGATCGGCTTACCTCAACAGACGACTCACCTTCTACATCCCGAACTGCCAGCTCCGCTCAGCTGACCTCGCCCTCGCCCTCGCCACCGTCCCCCGCATCCGAAGAGCGACCACCGGCGGCAGATCATTCTCCCACCTCGCCGCCAAGACCTGGAACACCCTCCCCATCCTCCTACGACAGACCCAGGACCTGCTAACCTTCAGGAGGCTACTCAAGACCTGGTTGTTCGAGCAGTAGCAGCACCTCCCCTCCCCCCAGCGCCTTGAGACCCTCACGGGTGAGTAGTGCGCTTTACAAATGTCTTGATTGATTGATTGGCTGTAGGAGCATGGGCATTGGCGGTGACACACCGCGGGGCCCAGGCAGTCGCTACCGCGATTTGGCTGCTTGGCATTGGTGCCTATGGCCATGATTGTGGTGGCGGTGCACGCTTATGGCACCTATGGACACATCATGCTGTAGCAATGGCAATGTCCAGTTCCCAACATTGAACAGTAGACACTTACTATGAGTCATGCCACTAGTTAGTGCAAACCAATGCTAGTGTTACATTTGACTCGCTGATGACTACACATGCCATGTCAGTGCACAGGATTACATGCATTGGCATGTACTCCCTCACATATCACTTATGATATTGTTGAGCATGTGCACAGATCTGTGGTGTGATGGACTCTCAAAGATGTACACATGTCAATGTGTGAGATGGCAAAGCAACACACAGTAATGAAGGTCTGGCTACATGATGTGCCTATTTCACTGTGTACATTGCTGAGCTCCTGTACATACTTGATCATTGTGCGCACACTGTGCTCATTGTGTTGTTAATATGTGCCCTGTCGGACTTACGCAAGAGGGTGCAGCAGGTACAGCAGCTACGTCGAAGCCAGCAGTGTTGCTGTTTCACACATGTGCTGTGTCAACTACTCTCAGGGCTGGTGACACAAGATGTTGAAATGTACCTTTTGGCATTCACATAGTCTGAATCTGTTTGGTGGGGTACTCACTGTGTGAATACTGGACAAGTGTATGACTAGTTTAGATCAAGGTGTTCCCTACATGTAACTTGTGGTGTAAGCTGTAGTTTCATGCCAGTCATTGTTGGCGCTGTGTCAGTCAAAACCTAAGATGTTGTGCCCATCTCAGAGGGGAATTGAATTGACATGTGTCCCCTTTCCTCTCACCTAGGAAGCGACCAAATCTTTTTCGTCCATTCACGGTGCTTGCGGACATGGAGGATGAGGACGTCATCCGTAAATTCCGTTTGGATCGACCTACCCTTCTGGACCTATGTGCTCAGTTGGAGCCCCATCTGAGGCCTCGCCGAACCTATCCAACTACTCTGACACCAACATGTAAGGTGATGGCAGCCCTGCATTTTTTGCAACTGGATCATTCCAGTACACGGTGGCCAGCGCAGGTGGGTTGTCACAACCAATGTTCAGCATGGTGCTACGTGATGTCCTATCCGCTATGATGAACTACAAGGACAGCTACATCCATTTCCCCAGGAGAAATGAGTTGGCAGCTGTGAAGGGAGATTTTTATGACCTTGCCCACATCCCTAATGTTGTTGGTGCCATTGACTGCACACATGTTGGCCTGGTTCCACCACAGGCACGTGAGCACATCTACAGCAACAGGAAGCATACACATTCCATCAATGTGCAAGTGGTATGCCAGGCGGATCTGATAATCTCCCATCTCTGTGCCAAATTTCCCGGATCAGCCCATGACTCCTACATCCTGCGTAACAGCATTGTACCACAGCTGATGGCAAATCTGCATCCAGAGTGTGCGTGGATTGTGGGTGAGTACGCAGAGTCAAGTAGTGTGCTGTATGTGCGACATGCTGTCCTCTGCCACAATTTTATTACAAAGTTGGTCTGTGTATCTCACACCTAGGTGACTCTGCATATCCCAACCGGCCTTGGTTGCTGAGCCCACTCCGGAATCCCAGGACCCCGGGTGAAGTCCGCTACAATGAGGCCCATGGGAGGACAGGTCATGTGGTGGAGTGTACTTTTGGTCTTCTTAAGTCTCGATTTCGGTGCCTGGACAGGACCGGAGGTGCACTGATGTACTCTCCCCTAAAGGTGTGTCAGATCGTAGTTGCATGCTGCATGCTCCACAACCTTGCCCTGCGCAAAGAGATCCTCCTGATCCTGGATGATGATGAGCAGCAGATGCCCCCCCTGCAAACCCACACCTGTCCAGTGAGGAGGATAGTGGAGAGGAGGAAGGTGTCGACCTGCGTCAACAGCTCATCAACCGCTACTTCCCTTGAAGGTGAGTGACATTGCACAATGGTGCCATTGTATGCTGTTTTTGTTGTGGTAGGAAATGCCCAGTGGAGCTTTGTGACAGCTGACTGTTGTTGGCTCTGTGCTGAGGGCTGATGTTCCTGGGACAGGGTAGTTATGCACAACTACATGATGTCTATGTCGATATCATTGCTCATTGTAATGTGTGCAGGTTTGAGTACCTTGATGACAAGTGTTGTGTAATGGGTGTGATGCCATCGCCTGACAAGTGAATGTTGTTCTCTTGTGTTTTCCTAGGTCCCTTCAGCCTCTCAATGCCTCACAACAATCAGTGCACCTGGTACGTTGTAATCTGAGTCAAGATTGTACATCCTGTGATAAACATGGAGCTGACACGAAAACATAGGTGTGTGAAGAGTGTTTATTTACAATAAGTATATGTGACAGGGAAGTGATTATTTACAAATAGGTGGGAAGTGAATCAATGAGTTGTCAGTGATGGTAGACGAGACAATAGAGTAGTCACCACATTGATGTGGTGACACAGTCCAACAGACGCCTGCCATCAACATGGCAGTGTGGGTAAGGATAGTCAACAAAGTCAATGGCAAGGTGAAGAGAATTGCCATCATGGCTGGCTCTTTGACTGGCTTTTGGCTGGTGCTTTGCCACGTGATCCTTCCTTGTTTTTCCTCGGACGGCCCCTTGAGCGTTTGGCAGAGGGGGCCTCTGCTGCGGGCTCAGAGGTGTCTGAGGACTCATCCTGTTCCAGCTCACCCGTCTCTGTGGCCGCAGGTGAGGTGGTGGGACTGTCATCCTGTGGGCCACTGGAGGGAGGTTGAGCTGTCCTTTGTGCCGCAGGCCTGTCCCTCAGAACACCCACAAGCTGGCCCAAGAGGTCCACGATTTGGCCCATATGCGGGTCTATGGACCTCAGCAGCAGGCGGAGCGCACGCGATTCTTCCAGAGCCTGGCCCGTGTGTCCCTGGGCTTGTTCGTATGCCCCAAGGACTCTGGCGATGTTAGCCAGGGCTTCGGTCCCAGTGTCCTGTTGATTTTGTCGCCCAGTTGCCCTCCCACCTACCCTTCTGTTCCGGACCTGTGGCATCATCACTCGACGCACCCGCTGACTCTCCCTGCCCTCCTCAGATTGTGGGGTGGTATGGGTGTCCTCTGAGGCAGGGACAGTGTTGCAGGCAGCACTGGTGGTGGTGGAGGCCGCACAGGTCGTTACAGCAGGGGTCGGCGCAGTTGTTGTTGCTGAGGTGGTGGTGGTGAGGACAGTGGGGGCCTGGGACCTGCTGCGCCCTGGCATGCTTGATGGGCCAGGTTCTGTGTCCGCATCTGAGGAATTTAGGAAGTCTGCATCCGAGAGTCCATGTTCCGGGGGTGGAGACTGGCTCTGCAGGTTGGTGTTTTCATCTGCAGCAGTCAATTCTTGGTCACCTGTAGAACACAGAAGAAATGGTCATTGAAGTGCACCCCACAAGCTTGGTGTTAGATGTTTGGATGTTACATGTTATACACCACACAGTTTACATTGAGATCACTTTGTATGGCTGCACGGTACTGGGCATCATGACATGATGTGTAGGTACCTACATTACTTGTCCATGGTGTGACATGTCAATAGATACCATGCTCCATGTACAGATTGTGTGATTACAAGGACATGTCGTCATCTAACGACTAGTAGCACAACAACTTTATGTGAGGCATCTTTGTTGTTTACTCTGCATGGAAGACCTTCATTCTGAGCATGTACTAGCCATTGTTATCTCATGCATCCCTCTGTCATATCATGTTCTTTGCTTTATTTTTAAAAATGACCATGCTTGTTTTGGTTTCATATGGGCCTTGATGCTCTGCCACCATGGCACTTACACATAGCATTCACTGCTGTGCATGATTGTGCCCTGTATTTCTTCAACATGTGATTTGTTGAGTCAAACTTTAATTTCTGTGACAGTTACATACGCTAAGCTGTCTGCACACTGGAAGTGGCTATTGGATCTATGCCAAGTTGGGTGGGATGTGAGGGCTGGTGTGGTCATATGGCTCCATGCATTTTGAGAGGAATGGCAGGGTGCATGCACTGTCTGCCTCCCTGTTCTGTGACACAGTTGAGGGGAATTGCTGCCACATGCTTCTGGGTGTGGGGGAGTGCTCCATCTTGCTCAGCTGTGGGACAAGGGTGCCTGGTGGGAGTTGAAGTGCTGGCTTTCCACCCACAAACACCCCTCTCTGTTAAGATGGCTACCTACCTGTTAGGTGGAGGTGATCAATGCAATGGCTGTCACATGCTTCTGGGTGTGGGGGAGTGCTCCATCTTGCTCAGCTGTGGGACAAGGGGGCCTGGTGGGAGTTGTGGTGCTGGCTTCCTGTACACATGCAACCCTGGGAATGTTGCTAGCTACCTTTGGGGTGATTCAGAGGGAGTGAATGTTAGATCTGTGAGACATGTGTTTGGGAGTGTGTGGTGCACATGAATGCATTTGGGCCTAGGAGGTGTAGCTTTGTAGTTGTGCAAGACAGTACATAGCAGTGTGATGGTAGACATTTGTTGTTACTTACCAGCCTCCACTCCCCGGGTATTCCTGTGAGATTCTCTGGATGCAGTATGGCAAGCACCTTCTCCTCCCATGCGGTGAATGTTCTTGTTGCTCACGGTTCTTGTTGTTCCTCTCTTTCACCTTTTTCTTGAGGTCATGCCACCGCTTCACGATCTCCCTCTTGGTGCGTGGGACAGTCCCTACTACATTGACCTTGCGGACTATCCTTTCCCACATTAGTGTTTTGGTGGCTAATGGTGTCTGTTGGACCATGCTTCCAAACAATTTTGGTTCTACTCTGATTACCTCATCTACTATGACTGACAACTCATTGTCAGTGAATTTGGGCATTTTCTTCTGTGCCATGGTGTGTGATGTGCAAAGGGGTTGGAAGTGCAGGTGTGAGAGTGGTGGTGGTGATGTAAGTGGTGTGTGTGTGTTGTTGTGCTGGTGAGTTGTGTGGTGGTTTGCCTCTCCTTTGTGCTGTAGGCTTGGTTCCTTCAGTGGTGGAGTATTGCAAAGGATTGTGGTCAGGGAAGGGGCTTGTTTTATACTCAGCTATGTGGGTGTGTCAAAATGGAGTATTGATGTCAGGTGTGTTGTGTGGGTTGACCTGGGATTTGTAGGTTTTTTACTTGCCATGGGGATGTGTCATTGTGGTGTATTAGGTGTTTTTTGAGGCTGAGCCAGGTTGCTGGGTACACTTGGTGGGCATGTTGTGTGTTTTTTTTGGTCAGCCACCATGATTTTTCCAGAGCGGCCGCGGCGGTGGGTATACGACCGCCCTTCCACCGGCTCTCCCATTCATCACTGGTTGCGATCCGGTGGTCGGAAACAGCGGATCGTTCCGCTGTCACCTCAATGGTATCCTAATTTCATCTGCGGTCAATCCGCTGGCCGTGTGGCGGTTTGGGCTTTTTCCGCCGCTAATCCGACCGCCGCGGACGGATTTTCACCTGCTCCACACGCTAACGGCGGTCTTTCTTGGCATCGTTCCACCGCGGTCGGATTTTTCTGGCGGTTGATCCTAATCGGACCGCCGGTTTTCCCGCGGTACATTCGGACGGTTGATTCCCGCTACCATGGCGCTCCTGATGCTTTTCCGCCCGCCATCGTAATGACCCCCATAGTGAGGAACTCACAAGTAGAGACCCAAGAAGAAAAAACGCAGGACACCAGGGATCCTTGCAAAAGTACAAAACTTAATCAAACAAAGGATTAAGGAACAGGAGCGTGCAAAACGCCAACAGCAAAACGGGCCACAGAGGCAAGGAAAACAGCAAAGCGATAATGCCGAACAAATGTGTGAAGGGATAGCCAAGTAGCCACTCCACAAAACACCTGGACAGAGACCCCCGCCTCCTCAGCCCAGGAAGCGGACACAGAATGTGTTGAACGACCCAACACCAGAGACGGAGGAGGCAGACCCACAGACCCACAGAATAGGCAGACCGCCAAACGCACATAGCGAGTGAAGGTGGAAGGAGAAACCAACCATCCCTGAGCCACACCCCCACATGAGAAAAACAGGGCAGGGGAAAGACCAAACCCCAAGGTACGGAGGAAGAAAAAACGAAGGGCGCGAACAACCAAGGATGAAGGAACAAAGGAATCCCCATCCCCAGGCAAAATAGGAAGGAATCACCTCCAGCAGCAAATGGAACCCGGAGGAAGCTCAGGGAAAAAAAGCGGCGCCAGCCGCAAAACAACCCCATCCATCAGAAAATGCAAATAAGGGAGGGAGAGAAGCAAAGCACCCAACTCACCCAACAGCTGCGCGGAGGAGACGGATAACAAAAAAGCCACAGTTGCGGACAACCACAACAAACAGCCTCCAAAAAAGGCACAAAAGGGTGCAACTGCAGACCCTGCAAAACAGTAGGCAAACCCAAGAAGGCACAATCACAGGACAGATCGGATGTGGAAGCCGAAAACAACACAGAATCGGACTCACCTAAGGAGCAACAACCTCCAAAGAGGCCCCGAGACCCCGACAAGCCTGAACCACAGCCCAAGGAGCAGACAAGGCAGAAGGGGAAAGGTCCATCAAAAACCCATCTCGGAGAAAGACAAGACTAGAAGCCGGACCACCAACCATGGATCCAGACCAAGAGAAGAGCACCAAGAGACAAAAGAGCCACAACGCGCACCACAGTCCTTAAGTGTTGAAGGCCGACGCGACAACGGAATGCCACAGGCCACCACAGAAGAACAGCCCAAAGACTCCAACGACAGCCGCACAAGAGCCAGGCCGACAGGTGCAGGCGACAAAGATAGGGCAAAGACAGGTGCGGACACAGAAGCGGAGCCGGAGCCAAGGGAAGCCGGACAAACCCGCCCCCTCCAGCAGCAGCAGGAGCAGAAACCAAAGGCAGCGAGGTCAAAAAGGAGCAACCAACAGCACAGACACCTTCACCCCCCCAAATCCTCTGCAGCACCCCCGGGAAGAGGGAAATAGGAGGGAAGGCATACAGAAAGCCCGAAGGCCAAGGAAACGAGGAGCAACCCCCAAGCCTGAGGACAGACCACCTCGGATCAAAACCGGGGGAGAAGAGCCTTGCGAGGGGAAGCAAAAAGACCGATCCAGAGAGTCCCGATCCGAAGACAAAGGTCCCGGAACAGAGGAACAGACAGACGGCACAAAACAGAGGACGGGAGGAAGCGGCCAAAGCCGTCCTTACGAAATTCAGAAGCCTCTGAACGTAAATAGCCCTCAAAGCCAACAGACGAGAGTCCACCCAGACACAAATCATGGAAGGCAGCAGGTACAGAGACGCGCACCTGGACCCCCCAAGAAGGCGCAAGTAACAACAAGCCACCTGATTGTCGGGATGAACCAACAGACTCGTCAGCCACCAAGGACCCCAACGCGGCCCCCCAACCCCAAGGACAGGCGTCCGAGATCAACAAGAGGAGAGAAGGAAGCAGAAAACGCACCCCCACACCAGGGTGGGAGAGCAAAGCCACCATACCAAATTAGGAACCAGAACAGGGGAGAGAGGAACCAGAGCCACGCAACCTGTATGGGAAGGGGCCCAACGAGCCAACAGAAAACTCACCAAGGCCCTGAGGTGCAGGCGAGCTCAAGGAACCACAGCCGTGGAGGCAGCCACCAACCCCCGGACCTGCAACCAACCCCGAGCAGGGGCAGAAGGGCGCCCAGCAGGACCCACAGAAGAGTCAAAAGGGCAGAGAACCGAGCCGGAGGGAGAAAACAGCACCTTGCAAAGCGTCGAACAGGCCTCCGAGAAACTGAAGTCCCAGAACAGCAACCAGATGAGAAAAGGCCAGATCCAACATGAACCCCAGATCCTGGAACAAGGCCATCAACGCCACCACCGCCAGAAGAGCCACAAGGAGGGTGGAAGCAGAAACCAGACAAAAGCAACATAGGGAAACACAGGGAAACCCAGACTCAGCAAAACCCCCACAGCAGGAGCCAACACCGCGGAAAAACCTGGAGAGCAGTAGAGAGGCCAAAAGGCAACACCTGAAACTGGTAATGGAACCCGTCCACCGCAAACCGCAGGAACCGCTGACCTGCCGGATAGACAGGACTGTGAAAACAGGCGACTTCCAAACCCAGGGAAGCCAAAAAATCGCCCATCAGGACGAGGGGAACGATGGACAGCAAGGGGATCATCCAAAAATGACCCAGCCGCACCGAACTGTACAAAGCCCGGGGATTCAGAAACTGAGCGGAAGGAACCATCGGGCGCCGGGACCAGGAACAGAGAAAAATAGAACCCCAGGCCCCGTTCCGACACCAGAACCAGCACAACAGTGCCCCAGGACAAAAACAGGCCGACGCCAGAGAAGATGGCAGAGCGCATCACGGGGCCAATGGCCTACCGGGTAACCTCGAAAACAGTCCAAAAAGGGGGACGGCCACGGAACAGAATCCGGTAACCAAGATCGATGACCGACAAGACCCACCAGGCGGAAATAAGACCGGACCAACGATCCAGGAACAACCGACCCGAGTCCCCAAAATTGCAACATCGCCAACAATGTAGACAGGGAACTCACAACCAGCGAAACACCAGGAGTTGAACACATAACCTTAGGAGGAAGAGACCGCAACCGGAACCACCAGACAACGGCGACTCCTCCTGGGCATAACAATATCTGACCAACACCCAGGGGCAGCAGCAGGCGCTGCAGAGGCCGGGAACCAAATGGAACGCAGCCCCCCGACCACGGGACCGACCACGAAAGGGCCGAGAAGAAGACAGAGAATCCGGAAACTCCAGAAGAAGGAAAAAAGACAAGCCCCTCCGCACAGACTGCCTTTGGAGTAAGCCAAAAAACCTGAGAACCACAAAAGGCAGGTAAAGGACCAAGGCGTCAGCGCAGCGTCAAGGCACCAAAGCGCGGTCCAGAAAGACCTCCTACCAGCCACCGCCACCCCAGCAGCCGAGGAGAGGGCCCTCAGGGCAACAAAACACAGCAGACAGAAACTGAGCCAAGACCTCCATCTGCGCCAAGATAGGAGTGAGATCCCCCCGATCCGGAAGACGGACAAACAGGTACCCAAACCCCTAGAATGGACCTGCAAAGCAGAGGAAGTGCAAGCACGAACCCCAAAAGGAGAAGCAGCAGAAGTACGCAGGAGAGCAGACTCCTCCGAAGTCAAAGATGAGGAAAAAGACATGGAGGTCAAAATAGATAGACCCCAGGAACCAGAGGAAAATGAGTATCAAACACTGTCAGGTGATACCGCTTCCCCAGAAAACGAGGAATCCCCTGCATGTCGACCTCAAGCCATGCGACACCATCATGACCGAAAAAAAAAAACCTTTCACTGGACATACCCCCAGCAGGGAAAATGACCACATACTCCCACCCTCCGGAGAGGAGGAAGCAGAAGGCTCAAGCAGTGCAGCCCGCATGGGAAGGCATCACAGCAGAATGAACCAAATCCCACAGGCTAGACCCGGAAATCTGCAACAGGTCAACCACCTGCAGCTCCCGAAACATGATGATGCATAAACAAAGATCCTGCAGGCACTGGAGCGGAAACCTCAACACCCCTGGCAACATGCAGCAGTATCAGGAAGCCACAGCACACACCAGGAAGTGCCCAGCAACTACCCTAAAAAACTGTCCCCAAACAACCAAGTCATAGCAACACGAGACCTGGGAAAGAAAAAGGGACAGCCCTGCAGTCTCTCCCACAGCCACAGAACAAACATTATGGCCGCGGGAGCCGGATGCCTCTAGAAGACACCAGCACCTGAACGACCCGAGGCCAGAACGCAAGAGAAAGCTCCCCGCCCCAGCCCAGCACATGCGCGGGGAGCACTGGTGCGGCCGCGCGCAACAAAAGAAGTAAAACAAACACTTCAACAGAAAAGAAAAGAAAACACTCACGGCACCGCAAACCCAGCCCTTCAAACTCGGGAACTGGCAAGCAGGAAACACGGAGCACACCAGCGTTCCGACCGACATCGGACAGCCAAAAAAACAGGCATGGCGGTGGGTGGGAGGGGCTTATATATCCTTTGAAAATATTATAAGCGTTCTGATTGGCTGTCGGGAGGCAGGATTGCCTCACTATGTTAGGACTGGGACGAGGAGGACCCATGAGGGGGGTAATGACTGGTCTGCTTCTCATTTGACTCCTCGTCTACAGGGAGGATCTAAGAGGAACAGAGTAGGTAGAATGAGCTCTCTGGGGCCGATGGCATCTGATGTCACAAATTATAATGATTTATTTTAATGTGGGTCTCACTGCATGTGTGAAATAAAACATCTCTGCTGTGCTCATAAAGTGGTGGTGCTTCTGCTGCATTGTCGGGAGTTTAGGGGCCTTATTCACAAAGGTAAACATACACTTTTGGTATAAGGTTACTACTTTTTTGCTATTCACAAACTGCAAGAGTCGTTTTACGTGCAGTAGTTTTACGACTGCAGAGACCGTCCTATTTTTAATGTGCGAAGTTCTCAATCGAAAAGGTACTACATGTACAACTACACTCGTAGTTCTTGAATAGCAAAAAAATTGTAAACTTACACCAAAAGTGTACGTTTACCTTTGTGAATACGGCCATACGATTGGTGGTGCCTGAAGGACCTACTTCATGCCATGGTTCATCCTTCCCACTGTCATTCCGAAAGTAAGACAACACTGGAATTGTTTAAGCCTCGGCCATTATCTGCGAGTGTAGCTGCAGATCACTGTGTGCAGCTTTGCAGTGTTCGCCTGGCCAGGATACAGCATCCCTGACCCAGTGGAAAGAGTTGGTAACTTGGCCCAGTTGCAAACTGCCACCTAGACAATACTGTACAGCCACTTTCTTCTAAATGACATTGCCTGTCATGCTGTTACCTACCAATGCTGCACACACTTCTTCCATCTCCTGGAGGTGCTGCCATGATCTCTCCCACAGTAAGCCTGCTTCAGCATTTCTTGGAATCTGTAATTTTGTATGGCATGGTATTACACTTTATTGTATTAGCTTAATAAAAACAATCACAATAAAACAATACATTAAATATATAGAAGCAGCATACAAATAAATATGATGTAACATGTGGTCAAAACAAAGGGCCTGATTTTAATTTTGGCAGATTGTACTCCATTCATCAGGGTAGCAGAGGACATTATCTGGGCCATCATGGTGGACTACCCTACATCAAATTTAGAGGTGGCTGCCAGCCCAGCGGTCATCTCTATACCTTGAAGGGCACCACTGTAACGGAGGTGCCCTTCAAGGTAAAAAAAGTTTGGTGGATAGCAGTCGTCGGTTTTGACAAATGTAGCTTTTTTATAGAGTTTGCTCCCAGATCGCTGGGGTCATTATTGGTTCTTTCTGGTCCCCTGGCAGTGATGGACAGAAAAAAGGTACATTATACTGTCCACCCTGAATAAAGCAGGTGATGTAATGCCCTTCCTCTGACAGCCTCTACGCAGCCAGGCAGTGAAAGGAAAACGTCTGTCAATGGAGCCAATAGGGGTTCGGAAGATTGTAACCTTATGGTCCTTCTCTCTCTTTCTTAATTAGGAGGGCAGACTGAGAGTTTGGCAGACCATGCAATGGAGTACCCTGTCCGCCAAACTCTACATGATGCCCTAAGTGTTATGTACCCATGAAAATAGACTAAAATAACTTCAGTAATTTCTTTGTATCTGTGTTATTTTTATAGTAAGTTTCACTGCGGCTAATAACTTAATAGTGCATCCAATCGATTCTTGTGCAGCATCTTTGTAACACAACATGGTGGCATGAGCCATTGTCCTGACACCATTTTTACGAAATAATGGGCCCAGATATTTTATGTGCACCTCGAGAAAAATAGGACACATGCATATGTAACTTAAGCAAAAAAGGACAAAGGCATATGTTCTATAGTTTCTTCACACTAATGGCGCAACTTGTAGTACCTTTGCTTCGTGCTTTGCTTATTTCATTGACAAACTATTGAAATGGAACATGTAGACGTCTGGTGGCTAGATGTATGAAGCAAATGAATACTGATTCATACTTAAACTGCGAATCTTACTGAATCGCAATTTACAAATCGGTATTTGGTGTGTACGAATGTGAGTGACTGGCCATTACCGATTCAGTATGAGTCACATTAGCTATTTAAGGAATTGCAAATAGAGAATCGGTAAATAGCGAATCGAGTCACAAATGCTGAGTTTTTACCTGGCAGTGAGTGGTGACATCACAAACAGGAAGTAGAGCAGCAGCAGGCCTATAAGAACAATGGAGAAACTTGAGACAGGTGATAGCCAATACAATAAAATTGGGATCTGCAGCAATCACAGCCATCCACCCCTGGAAAGCAGGAAAATGTCCTGGCAGAATCCTGAGAAGGACCTTGGAGGGAGGAAGCGGAAACAAATATTCTGGGAAGGAGTTGGAAATACTCACAGAAGAGTGTGTTGCTAATCATGAGGCCTTGTTTGGGAAACAAAACCGTCTCTGTGCCAGAGGGACAGAAGAAAGAAATGTGGCTAGAAATCCAAGAGAACATCAACTGTATGGGGAGGTCACACAGAGGTCCATAGAAGAAATTCGCAAAAGGTGGTACAACCTCTGAGCCAGGACCAAAGAGAAATTGGCAACCCATAGAACTGAGGCCCGTGCAATAGAAGAAGGACCGCCAACCCAGCCACCACCAACTCCTATTGATGAAATAATTGAGTCCACCCTGGACCTGGAGCACATGAAACTGTGTCTGGACACAGTAACATTGACACTTCAGAGGCTCCTTCTACTTCAAAGGGTTAAGAGTGATACATACCCTTACAGTGTCACAGTAACATGTTTGCAGCAATGTGTGAGGCAACAGTGTAACTTGCTTGTATACAATCCTCCTCATAGTATTAATTTATTAAACTTGTATTGTTTTACTAACCTTTGCATACACGACACGAATAGAAAGGATGCTTGCCTATGTGTTTTACTAATGAATAACGCTTGTCTGTAATCTAAAATGGCCGCTAAAGCGCGGGAATATCACTGCGCATGTCACAACCATATCACATGGTGTGACGTCTCTCTTTGCTTGGTGGGAAATTTCTGCTTCTGCGCAGTGTGTATTAAAATGGCTGCTTGATGTTTTCACATGCTTCAGCTTGCTCTCATGTTATTATTAATTTGTCGTTTTCTTAACGCTACTAATGCGGGACAGTATTATAATTAAATGGGAATAGAGTAGAAAAGGTGGGCATACAGTGAAACATTTTTATTTGTGATTTTAATATTTTCTTCTTTGACTTTTATTAGTTCGCAAACTTGGGCCTGGGTTTGGTACAATGAAAGCTCGTGTGACAAAGATTCCGCACATGCGCCCTGCAGTGGCAGACCAGATAGAAAAAGATGAAGTCAACTTGGACATCACCCAAGGCCATAACCTGCTGGCCGACACCACTACATACCAAAATGTTCTTGTCAAAACGCAACATTTTATATGAATAAATTGTCAATTTTGTCGTGAGACGGGTGGGAAATAAAGCAAATGTATTAAATTGAATGGGTGGGAATTTAGAGACAATAGGCTTTACAATTTAAGCCAAATCAATATGGTACGAGAATCCACCCCCTGTCCCTGTCCAATCAGAAGTAGTGGCCCCATATTTTGGCAACATTAAGGGGAGGTACATGGGTGTAGAAGGGTATAATAGAATATAGCATTAGTTAATTAGTTAGAAGGAGATGCTGCAGCAGAACAGGCGTTCATGCTGACAGACAGAAGAGCTCCAGACCGCCAAGCTGACCGATTGCAGACCGAATCCCTGTCCAGAAGAGGTCCTGAGGAGGGGGCGGCGGAGTCCATTAGAAGGGAGACACGGGAGAATCGAGGAGAAGCCGAGTATCAGAGAGGGGAACGGCGCAGGCGTCGTTGTAGAGAAGTCACCGGTCCTGTCCTGATCCTGGAGGAGGTCTTTTGCTCTTCATCCTTCCTGGGTCCTATTCTTTCCAACTCCTTGGCCAAGGGGTTTGGTTCTCGCACTTAGGTAAATATAATGCAACCTTTAGTTGCGCTGCTGTCTCTATCCTCTCCTTTCCTGAGGAACCGTCATTAATTAGCAATAATTATTCTATGCTTCATCTTGGGTATTGCGATTAAGTACCGTGTGGTTCTGTATTTTACTCTGCTAAATCTTTAGATAAACATTTTAAAACTTCCTGACTCAGTGGTTATTTCAGGATTATGTACTATAATGAATGTCACTCATTTTAAACTTCCCAATTAGCAAAGGATTCATTGGTAAGTCATTACTCTTCATTCAGAAGGTAATTGGTAGCAGGGATTTTGATAAAGAGTAACAACTGATAAAACCCAGCGTAAGTATTAGCGTAGTATGAATGTATGGGCCCAAGTGAGTGTTTTGTGTATGAATGCTGTTTGCTAATATCGCGCTGGATCAGTTTTCTGGTAATCAGAGGATGGTTACTCTTTGTTAGTTGGGTAATGAGAATTTTATTTTTATGAACTAACATCCGTATATTCGAAGTTTGTTTTATGTTGTCTAGAATCCCCGGGGTAAAAGGAATAGCGGATGGTAAGTGGAAGCCATACTGCAGTGAGGTTATCTGCCAGGCAGAAATAGTACTGAAAAGTTAAGCAGGACTTTCAGTACTCGTTAGGGACTCTATGCGTGTGAGTAATAGCAAAAGAGTACGCTGGTGAAAATTTGATGTTATATCACCTAGAAAGGGTAACATTGAAGAAGTAACAGGTACTTCTGGAGCTTGTGTGAAGAGTAAACGGAAGGGTTTTACTCGTAGTATATGTTAGTAAACGGAAAGGTTTTACTAAGTGTGAGAGAAAACTATCTTTTCGAATTTAGAAGAAACTGGCACGATAGCGAATGTTTTATGTTGTTACTGAAATTAAGAATTGTAGAGAAAATAAGTTTGCGTAAATTTTTGTAAAGGGAGGGTCAGTTGCCGGAGAGGGAGCTGACGTCACAAAACGCCGCGCTGGGATTGGTTGAATCAGCGGGTGTGGAAAGACCCTTGTAAAGGAGGGGTCAGTAGTCAGGAGTAGTACTGACGTCACAGGTGCCGCGCTGGGATTGGTTGAACCAGCAAGGACAGGAAAGAGCAGATTGTAAAGGAGGGGTTGACAGACAAACGTCACCAAAAGGCCGCGCAAGGATTGGCTCGGAAATAAAAGATAGCAGACATTTGATTGGTCAAAATTATAGAAGCGAAATTCTTAGTGGATAAGGATTGCATGTTAAAACGCGATCCGACTTTAACAGGAATTCGTCAGGATAGGAGATATTTAGGCTTTGCAGAATATAATTTTATACATCGGTACTTACCCAAGATGTACGGAGAAAGGAGAAAAATGTCATTTTTACAAAAGATCAAGAATTATTTTAAAAAGGACAAACCAATCAAAACTAGAGAAGGAATTATTATTCCACCAGCTAAAACGCCCGCTTCATTCATGATGATGGAGAGAGGTTATCATACTTGTGTATGGATGGAGAATTGGATAGAATATACCAAAAATGATGGAATACTAGCATTTCCCGAGAATGGCACGTTCAATGGGCGAATTCTGCAAAACTTGAGATTGAGGATGAATGACTTAGAACCCAGACCTAGATTAACTCAGTACGAAGCTCTAGAGGAATGGGAAACCGAGGCATTTGAGCGGGACCGATCTAGGAGTAATAGGGGTTATCCAGGATTTTTCCCCAGATACCTACATGAGTCTAGAGAAGGTCAGATGAAACAATGGAGAAGGGCAATGATTACAGAAGGATTATATCCATTGTTAACAGCAGAGGAGAAATTAGGAAGTAAATGCACAGAAAAGACAAAACATTTAATGAGAAATGATGACTCTGAAGATGAATTTATGGAGGAAATGTTAAGAAACCCTCCACCATATCAGGAAGGAACAAGTGGATGCACCCCAAGTGCACCACCGATAAAAACTCCATTAGTGCCACAGGTAATGCATGAATTTACCCCTAGTAGAATACTTCATGACAAAGAAAGGGAAGCCCTAGAGAAGACCAGAGCAGAATTAATACAGAAAATAACACAGATAAAAGTACATCCTGATTCATTGACCATACCTGTAACAATTGGTCCAGTAGTTCCATTATATGGTACTCAGGGAAGCTGTCCTCCACCGATACTTGCACCTACTCCTGTGAATAATCCCAAACCTGAAGCTCCAGTTATAATTGAGGATCAATTTAGTGACTGTGAATCCACAATATCACTCATGGACTTGCCTATTCGAGGTACTGTAAATAGCACTCCCAGAAAAGATGTACCTGGATGTTCAAAAGATGTAAGTTTAATAACTTCATCGGGAGCAAAAAGTGCCACCATAGTAACACCTGAAGATTTAGAAAAATGGGTACAAGGGTCAGTTAAACAGTGCACACCTCCGAAAATAATAGACATTCATAAATTGAAAGTCGAATTAGAAGAAATAATAGCAGGAAATGTAGGACTAGAACGCTTAAATACCTACGATGATGAAGAATTATTGTTCCTGTGCAGGAGTATCACCAGAAATGTAAGGTTATTTCATGAAAAATTATCCAATTTAGCACTACAGATGGGAATAGAAATAGGGAGATCAAAAGTACTACAGAAACCCTATAGAGCAGAATTTTCAGACAAAGATTTAGAAAATATGAATGCCTCTGGAAGAAGATTGCAAATAAGAGAATTAATGTTAGTTTTGCAAAAATGGGGAGACCTAGATAAATGGAGAACTAGGTGGGCCAAGAAAAAGGAAGAAGCACGAACAAGTAGAACAGCATCTGAATATGTGATGAAGGAAACAGGGAAAGCAGATCAAATGTATCCAATGCGAGAAGTTGCGGGAGGAGGATATGTACATGTCCCATGGAGCAGACAGGATATTTTGTCATTTACGAATGATTTTCCAAAGTTGAGAGAAAAACCAATTGAATGGTACAAGCAGGTTGACAGGTTTGTGAAGGTGTCGAAGGTATTGTTGAAGGATTTGGATGGTTTGTTTGACATAGTGGTACCTGCCGATTTATGGACAGATTGCAAAATCACAGTGGATTGGCCAAGTGACGAATATCCTAGAGATCCGAAAACAGGTGCCCCGTCAAATGAAGTGATGAAAAAGTATCAGCAGGTGATAACTTACCTGAAAGGGAAAATACCCCGAAAGAAACAGATTGGGTAAAAATAGATCGAACTACCCAAGAAGCTAATGAATCGGTGCATTCCTACTATGAGCGTTTATTGCAGGTATTTAAACAGTATAGTGGATTTGAGGACATTGGAGACAAGAACATGAGTCAGTTTGTGTATCGATTTGTTTACGGTTTGAAGCCAGAGATTTGTCAGATGATTAAACAACACATGCTGTGTTGGCAGGGAAAGCCCATTGATGAGATTTTGAAGTATGCAAAATATTGTGGAGACGATATTGAGGATAGACACAAGAAATTGCAGGAAAAAGTGATGTGGGCTCAGGTGAAAATGGCTGAGAAACAGGGAATTAATTTGGAAAATCCAAGTGAAAATCCAGGAAAAGATTCTGGAACGAATGGTGATACTGGGAATGGTGGAAAATTTAGAGGACGAATGAGTAGAGAAGAAGCTAAAAAGAAATTTCCTTGTCATGGATGCGGAAAATTGGGGCATTGGAAGGATGAATGTAAAAAGATTCGGAATAATAATGGTCCAAATCAAAATTTAAATCCACAGACGCAGAATGACTCACAGCAGGGTGTAAATCCTCAGAGTCAGTTGCCACCTGCACCTATTCAGGGTAATGTAAGCAGAGCAAAGCATGGTACAGACATCGGATATCAAGGAGGAAGTGGTAAGAATGATTATATAACATCACAGTTTCTTTTTCAGGACGATTTCTGTCAAAACAGTTCATGACGGTGCCTAGGAGAGGGGGAGAAGGAGTGCGTACTTGGCGCATCCCTACCGGTAGACCAGTCAGGTCCATATGTTGAAGGAAATGTGAAAGGTAATGATATTACTTTTCTTTTGGACACTGGTGCTACCAGGTCTACTGTAAGAACAGCAGACATTCCCGACCTTCCTCTCTCTGGTGAAAATATCCAAGTAGTGGGGGTAGCTAATCAGCGGATTAGAACACCTCTTACCGAACCCATGGAAGTTAAAATCGGAAATTTCAGAGAAATGCATCAATTTGTAGTGTGTGATTCTAGTCCAGTAAACTTATTAGGTAGGGATTTGTTGTGCAAGATGAATTGTACAATTTTCTGCACACCGGATGGTGTGGCAGTTCAGACACCAGATGAAGACCATGTATATAAAATTATGATTGCAAAACAGGGTACAGAAGTAGATGAGATGTTTTCATTAATAACAAAAGACGAGTTGCCAGAAGAATTAAAAGGCACAGTAAACCCCATAGTTTGGGATTTCACAGGAAAAGAAGTAGGACTTATGGCTAAAATAGACCCAGTTAAAATTACTGTAAAGGAAGGTGCAATTTTCCCAAATACCAGACAATACAGAATGAGTGCAGAAGTAAAAGCAGGAGTCATTGAAGAAATCGATCGAATGGTTGAACAAAACATACTAAAAGAAGTAATGAGTAGCCCATGTAATTCACCAATAATGGGATTAAAGAAACCTAGTGGAAAATATAGGATTGTTCAGGACCTGAGGAAAATAAATAAGATTGTAGAACCATGTTGTCCCATAGTACCAAATCCTGCAGTAATCCTATACCAGATTCCGTGGAGTGCAGGATGGTTCACAGTAATTGATTTGTGTCAAGCGTTCTTTTCAATACCATTGCATCCAGACAGCCAATATCTTTTCTCATTTAAATTTGAGAACAAGGTCTATGTATGGAATCGTGTTCCTCAGGGGTACACAGAAAGTCCTTCCATTTTCAATCAAATATTGAAAAAGTGCCTTGAGAAACTAGTGATGCCAGGAAGTTCAGTCCTAGTGCAATATATCGACGACTTATTGGTGGCATCGAACACCAGAGAGGACTGTGTTGTTGATTCCATAGCATTATTAAATCTTTTGGCAGAAGAAGGGCATAAAGTCTCACCTGAAAAGTTGCAGTTTTGTACAACAGCTGTTAAGTATCTTGGACACCAAATTGAGAGGGGAAAAAGAAGAGTAACCTCTGAAAGAGTAAAATTAATTAAGAAAATGCAAATGCCTGTAACCCAAAGACAAGTAAGAATGTTCCTAGGAATAGTAGGTTACTGTAGGCAATGGATACCAGGATTTTCCCTACTAGCGAAATCTTTAATTAACATGACGAAAAAGAAAGCAAAGGATCCTGTTGAATGGGATGATGAAAGTGTAGGAGCTTTTGTAAAATTGAGAAATGCTCTGTGCTCAGCACCAGCCCTAGGCATGCCAGATTATAAAAGAGAATTCGCATTATTCTGTCATGAAAGAGAAAATTGTGCACTTTCTGTCCTAACTCAAAGGCACGGATTAGACAGACGTCCTATAGCATATTTTTCTGCTACATTGGACCCAGTAGCAGCCGCGTTGCCAGGATGCTTAAAAGCAGTGGCGGCTACTTGTTTGAGCATTGAACAAAGTGAGTCAATTGTGATGGGACATCCTGTAAAGGTGTATGTTCCACATGCGGTTGTGATTCTGTTGACAAGAACACGAACTCAGCATCTTACTCCTAGTCGGCTGACTAAATACGAAAGAATCATAATGGGTGCTGAAAATGTGACCATGGTAAGGTGTACTATAATAAATCCAGCAACCTTACTACCAGACCCATATCATGAGAGAATTAAAGATGACGAAGAAGATGAACATGATTGTTTACAGATTACAGAATTATGCACAAAACCACGCCCAGATATTGAGGAACAGCCTCTTAAAAAGCCAGACAGGGAGCTATTTGTTGATGGTTCATGTCAAAGACATGAAGACGGTAAACTAACGGCTGCCTATGCGGTATGTGAATTAACTGGAATAGTTGAAGCATCTTATTTACCAGGAGTCAAATCTGCACAAGTAGCTGAATTGATTGCGTTGATAAAAGCCTGCAAAATTGGGAGGAATCAAAAAGTAACTATATTTACAGACAGCCAATATGGTTACGGGGTTGTGCATGATTTTGGCCAACTATGGATGCAGAGGGATTTCCTGACTTCTTCAGGATCCCCCATTAAAAATGGACAGTTTGTAAAGGAATTGCTAGAAGCAATACAATCACCAAAAGAATTGGCTGTGGTGAAATGTGCCGCACATCAGTCAGGAGATGACTGGGTGGTAGTCGGCAACAGATACGCAGATCTGGTGGCTCAACATTGTGCCAAAAATAGATTGTCAGTCAATAAGAGGGTGGAAAGAATGGGAATCAGCTGCCAACTTATGCTGTACATGCCGCCTGAAACATGGAATGATGTTAAAAGACTGCAAGATGAAGTGGATGAAAGTGAAAAGAATTTGTGGATCAAAGTAGGTTGTTCCCAGAGACGAGATGATGAAGTGTGGATCAGTGCTGATGGCAGACCAGTCATGCCAGATTGTCTACTCTCACAAATGGCTAGAATGCATCATGGAGACACACACATAGGGAGAGATGCAATGATTAGGCTCTTCAGACAAAACTGGTATAATCCTAAGTTCAGGGCGGTTGCAGAGAGTCTTTGCCAAAGGTGTTTAACTTGCCAGATGCACAATCCCGGGAGGAAAACAATAATTGGGTTTGGAAAAATTGGAAAGGCAGAGGGTCCTTTTATAAGACTCCAGTTCGACTTTATACAGTTACCACCATGCAGAGGGCTGAAATATGTACTAGTCATAGTATGTCTGTTTTCAAAGTGGGTGGAGGCTTACCCTACCAGAAGAAATGATAGCATTACAGTCGCAAAACTGTTGCTACGAGAGCTTATTCCTAGGTTTGGTTTCCCAGTAACTTTGGAATCAGATAGAGGAAAACATTTTAACAGTGAAGTGATCCAAATAATCTGTGAAGCATTCCAAATCCAACAGAAACTGCACTGTGCATATCGTCCAGAAGCTTCTGGAGTGGTTGAACAATTGAATGGCACTATAAAGTCAAGATTGGGAAAGATGTGTGCCTCAACATCATTAGAATGGCCAGATGCATTGCCACTTGTTTTAATGGGACTCAGAAGCATACCTGACAGAAACACAGGATTGAGCCCCCACGAAATAATGATGGGAAGAGCAATGAGACAAACACATGTTCCCACAAACAAACTACTGAATATATCTGATGATATGGTTCTGGACTATTGTAAAGGACTGGCTGACCTAGTGCGTTCTGTCTCTCACCAGGTTGGAGAAGACGCAGTTTCCAGGCAGCCCGAACAAGAACATGATCTGAATCCTGGTGACTGGGTGGTAGTGAAGAATCACACCAGAGAAACGTGTCTATCACCCAGATGGAGCAGTCCTTGTCAAGTCATACTAACCACCAACACAGCAGTGAAGTGTGCAAGATTTCCTAACTGGATTCACGTAAGCCACACCAAAAGAGTACCAGATCCTGAAGAAGAAAATCCTCAGACAGCATCAATCACTGAGGAAGCTGAAGGTTGCCCAGCCGAGGAATCTCAGGCTCGAGATTCAAGAGAAGCTGAAGAAGAACAACCGAGCACAAGTCAGGACTGGATACCGGTGGTAGAAGTTTCCGAAGTTTACCACAGAACAAGAAGTCAAACAAATTTGGAAGAAATTGAAGAAGATCAGATAGGTGAAGAAGAAGCAGTTCAGGGACAAGAAGAAGAGACAATAAGAGAACCTGAACAAGAGCAGATAGGGAAAGGAAACTGGGCTCAAAGCAACGAAGATCTGATAGATTTTGAGCAGGGACAGACAGGTTTAGAAGAATCCGGTCAGGCTGCAGAAGTTCACAGTGCAATAAGCCCTGATCAGAACAAGTTAGATCAAGAAGAGTGTACAGAAGAAGAAAACCTTGAAAAACATGAACTTGAAGAATTAATTAAAGAACAAGGTCAGTTATTGGAAACTCACAGTGGAGCTGTTACGGAGAAACCAATCAGACCTGAAAAAGAGCAAACAAGAAACACAGTAATTGCAGAACACGAAACAGTACTAAGCAGTGAAATTAAAAAGATTTCTGAAGACAAAGATAAAGAAACAGTGCAAAAAGAGAAAACAAGAAAAGGAGATCATTGGCCGAGTGTCATTAAAAGAGTAAAATACCACATAACAACCAGAAGTGAAGATCCAGATCAAGTGAATGAAGTAACAAGTCAAACTGAACAAGAAAATAAAACTGAGAAAAGAAGAAGTAAAAGACTGAAACTTGTGAATAACAAATTCAAGGGTCCTGACTGGACTTACATCATTCTTGAAGATTTCGAAAGCTCAGAGTCAAGTGAAAGTGGTGACGAAGGAACAAGTACAGAACTGACGTACGAAAAAGAAACAAGACCACCTTGACTAAGCAAAAGAATCATATAAAGAAAAAGAGGAAATAGATAAGAAGAGCGATCTTCCTTGTCGAAAATGCCTGACGATAGAGTTGCTGGGAGACCAAAACAGAGATGTTGTAGAAGATGCTGTGCAATATGCATATGTAGTCTAGTAATGGTGCTTATAGTATGGTTAGTCCTGATTGTAGCAGTTCCTTACCTTATGATAATAGATAAAAAGATTAATAATGAAACTAAGGAGAGGACAGCAAACATGAAGGGCAATAGAGTAGAACTAATGGCAGAGAATGAACCAGAAATTCATCATGAAATAGCTGACAACGACACTAGTTTAAACGTTTTCACAAAGTTATTGTTTCAATATGTAGACACAATGGAAGTTAGTAACTGTTATGTCTGTATGAAGTTACCTGAATCAGTAGCAGAAGGATTAACATACCATCACTTACCACTGACATATGGCATATCATGTAGTGTTTTGTCTAGTTTATTTTATAGAACAGGGAGACTTCAGTATTATTATTCAAACTTAGATGTGATATTTTCTGAGGTTCCGATTCGCAAGAGTATGAACCCAGTGCTTAGTAGTCAAGACGCACAGTTTATGGGAGAATTTTTCTTAACAATGAAATCAATAGACATAACACATGCACATAGACACAATCTAACATGTTCTTTACTTGAAGAAGAAAAGATATTTTTGAATTTAGTAGAAGATAGAAGACAAGATTTCCAAAAGAAAGCTTCTGAGCATAAGGCTCATTTGCCACCTTGGGCGGAGAAAGAAGGGAGTTACACACCTGGCAAGGCTCAAGCTGCTATGGCTCTGGATTTTGTAAAGACAGGAAAAATTTGTCTTCATAGGTTAAAGACTGAATATAACAATGTTTTCATCGGTACCAGTGAATGTGAACACAATTTTTTAATTCTTGGAGGTTGGGGACTCAAAGGAGGAACAGATTCAGTTTTTCCTGGAATCTATTATGTGTGTGGGAATAAGGCTTACTTTAGGCTTCCTGCACGGTGGTATGGTAGTTGTTATTTTGGAATAGTATTTCCAAAGATATACCACGTAAAAAGAAACACTGGGAACAATGAAAACAATAGCGAATTAATACGTAGTAAAAGAGCTAGTTTTTCAGAAATTGTAGGTGATATATTTGGTGCATTGATACCTTCAGTGGGAATAATTCTGAACTCAAGGAAAATATGTAAATTGTCTACAGTGGTTGATCGTTTATCAACGGATACTGCTGGAGGTTTTCTAATGATTAATGCGGAAATGGTTGCGATTAGATCTATGGTTATGCAAAATCGACTTGCTCTTGATATAATATTGGCAAAAGAGGGCGGAGTCTGTAAATTATTGAAGACGAAACATTGTTGCACTTATATTCCTGATAAGAGTGCAGAAATTGGAACGTATATACAGAATATAACTAAACTTGAGAAGGAACTTAAACCACTGGAAGTTGATAGTGTATGGGAAAGATTGACAAATAGTATTGCGTCAATTGGTACCTGGTTTGCTAATGTAGGAAAAGGACTTATAGGTCAAATATTAGTACCCTTAGCAGGGATAGCAATAATAATCTTGGCAATAACAATATGGTGCAAATGTTGTAGAAAGAGTGGAACATATAAAGTAACAGGTAGAGGAAAGAAGCGAAAATTTGAAGAAATAGAACTTGAAGAATGGAGAAGTGAATTATACAAGAAATTGAAAGGGGATGGCAAAAATGGAAAGTGTAAGAATGAGAATGAAGTAATTTGCTAGAAGTTGGCATCTGATTGTGGGTAGTATTTTGATGGCTCAGAAACGCCATCAGAGAGGGGATTGATGGAGCAAGGTTTCATAAACGAAACTTGCTTGTATACAATCCTCCTCATAGTATTAATTTATTAAACTTGTATTGTTTTACTAACCTTTGCATACACGACACGAATAGAAAGGATGCTTGCCTATGTGTTTTACTAATGAATAACGCTTGTCTGTAATCTAAAATGGCCGCTAAAGCGCGGGAATATCACTGCGCATGTCACAACCATATCACATGGTGTGACGTCTCTCTTTGCTTGGTGGGAAATTTCTGCTTCTGCGCAGTGTGTATTAAAATGGCTGCTTGATGTTTTCACATGCTTCAGCTTGCTCTCATGTTATTATTAATTTGTCGTTTTCTTAACGCTACTAATGCGGGACAGTATTATAATTAAATGGGAATAGAGTAGAAAAGGTGGGCATACAGTGAAACATTTTTATTTGTGATTTTAATATTTTCTTCTTTGACTTTTATTAGTTCGCAAACTTGGGCCTGGGTTTGGTACAATGAAAGCTCGTGTGACAAAGATTCCGCACATGCGCCCTGCAGTGGCAGACCAGATAGAAAAAGATGAAGTCAACTTGGACATCACCCAAGGCCATAACCTGCTGGCCGACACCACTACATACCAAAATGTTCTTGTCAAAACGCAACATTTTATATGAATAAATTGTCAATTTTGTCGTGAGACGGGTGGGAAATAAAGCAAATGTATTAAATTGAATGGGTGGGAATTTAGAGACAATAGGCTTTACAATTTAAGCCAAATCAATATGGTACGAGAATCCACCCCCTGTCCAATCAGAAGTAGTGGCCCCATATTTTGGCAACATTAAGGGGAGGTACATGGGTGTAGAAGGGTATAATAGAATATAGCATTAGTTAATTAAAAAAGGAGATGCTGCAACAGAACAGGCGTTCATGCTGTCAGGCAGGAGAGCTCCAGACCGCCAAGCTGACCAATTGCAGACCGAATCCCTGTCCAGAAGAGGTCCTGAGGAGGGGGCGGCGGAGTCCATTAGAAGGGAGACACGGGAGAATCGAGGAGAAGCCGAGTATCAGAGAGGGGAACGGCAGGCGTCGTTGTAGAGAAGTCACCGGTCCTGTCCTGATCCTGGAGGAGGTCTTTTGCTCTTCATCCTTCCTGGGTCCTATTCTTTCCAACTCCTTGGCCAAGGGGTTTGGTTCTCGCACTTAGGTAAATATAATGCAACCTTTAGTTGCGCTGCTGTCTCTATCCTCTCCTTTCCTGAGGAACCGTCATTAATTAGCAATAATTATTCTATGCTTCATCTTGGGTATTGCGATTAAGTACCGTGTGGTTCTGTATTTTACTCTGCTAAATCTTTAGATAAACATTTTAAAACTTCCTGACTCAGTGGTTATTTCAGGATTATGTACTATAATGAATGTCACTCATTTTAAACTTCCCAATTAGCAAAGGATTCATTGGTAAGTCATTACTCTTCATTCAGAAGGTAATTGGTAGCAGGGATTTTGATAAAGAGTAACAACTGATAAAAACCCAGCGTAAGTATTAGCGTAGTATGAATGTATGGGCCCAAGTGAGTGTTTTGTGTATGAATGCTGTTTGCTAATATCGCGCTGGATCACCATGTTAGGCTAGAAAATGTTAGCTACAATAGAAAACAAGAAAAACACCATTAGAAGTGTTAGGCCTACCCCAGTAGTGCATTATGGAATATGTTATACTCGATTATGAACACCTACAGCACAAACCAAACCTATCATACTGTAAATGATACAAACAAAAGTTACATAACATTTACAAATATTTACACATTGCACCTCTGTACAGTTGTTTAGCACAAACAGAACATGAGCCTGAAGGAGAGGGCCAGGAAGATACACAGATGTGCAGTCAAGAAGGCAATAAGTCCATTATGCCACATGCTTCACCCCAGTGGCAAAGTAGCAGTCCTGAACATAGCAGTCAGACACTGTCCAGTGTAGAAGTGGATGATGCAGGGAGTCTGAATGTCACGGAAGAACCTGCAGTGAGGCGCAGACAACTGCACAGGGGTACTCATGTCCTACATCGCAGTGTCGTCAAGCAGCCTTATCCCAGATCAGGATCCACACAAGATTTGGGCGATACCACACATGTGTTTGGTGGTCTTGAAGCCTCCATGTTGAAGGTACAGCACCTATAACACAAGCAAATGAGCATTATTACCAAACAATTCTCAGGAATACAAAGAAGCATCACAACTGGCTTCCAACGTGTAGCAACAGCCATTGAAGAATCCAACAAGTCTCTGTAGGGAAAAATTGACTGTATGACAGAGGCTATGAACAATCTATGTGGCCAAATGCAACAGGACAATTCAACGCACACATGTACTCAACATCAATTGTTCTCCTGTATGGATATATTGAGTCGGTCAATAAATCACAGGCTACATCAACAGTCTCACGCAGTACTGTAAGGCTGCAGGTCAAAATGGGTCACTATATAGGCGATGTTGCATGGGGCCTTGTGCAAGTAACCACTGCGGGGACATACATAACATTTGGGGAATGTGGGTACAATATATACAATTTAAGCAGTTAGGATATTTATGTCACATACATAGGCCATATTTGCCAAGTAGATAGCCATCTTCAAACTCTCCTCTGAGAAGGCGTGAGTAAATGCTGCCATGCCTCAACATAAGAGTCATGTGTACTGCCAGGGTACTTTGCTACGATATTTGTTATGATATATTTTGCATCACACACCACTTCTATACTGAGTGAATGACTGTTTTGCCTGTTTCTAAATATGTACTCATTGTAAGACGGCGGACATATGGGAACTTGGGTGCCATCAATACATCCAATTACATGCGGAAATTGGGCAATGCAGTAAAAATTCAATTTTGCTAACTGCAATTACTGTGCTGTTTTGGGGAAAGCTATATGATGATGTATTCTCTGTGCCATCGCATTCAGGAAATCCTTAAAAACCTAGAAAGGGCACTCTGTGATACCCCACCTGCAGCAGCAATGGCACCCTCGTAACCCCCAGAGAGTGTTTCTCTCAAGCTGAGGCCTTACTGCTGCAATCAGGTCTAAAAATAATAACTGCACTACTCAGCCTGTACTTATCAAATATTTCCTCCTCTCTTTGTTGGAAGAGTGTCACCCTCACTCTGAATATCAGTTCCTATCTCCTCCTTCTTCTCTGAAGGGCATTGAGAATCCACATCTTCCTCGCAGTTACATACAGCTCTGCCATTGTGGAACACCCTGATGCATTTTGGGCCTTTTTTTATATGTTGCACCTAGTTACCACCCGATAAGAGTTGGTGGTAATTTGCAAGTACAAAATCCACGTTTTCCGATTATTTAGTATTTACGAATGGTTGATATGTACTATTTGCGAATCGGTATTTGGGAATTGGTAACAGCGACTCGCAAACTCTGGTCACTAAAAGACTGATTCAGTAACTTGTCGGTTCCGAAAAATAGCAAAATTAATCCATTTGGTAGATTGGAAAATGCCATTTTTGCGGTCGTAACCAGTTTGCGACTGGTTACCGATTTGTTAATGCTTTCTACATCTAATCCTAAATCTTAGAAATGCGAAGTTTACTTGCATATCGATATTAAAGTCCAAATAAGTCAATTTAATGTATACGTAGCTTGAATATCATTTTAGTTTTTATGGCATGATTGAGTGATATCACCTGAAAAATGTACAGCCTTAATTATTCTCTTTATTAGTAATTTATGTTGTGCAAGTGCAGATAATGATGTGAGTTGATATCCATGGATCAATGTTATAAATCGTTGTGTATTGAAGAGTGAGATGCCCCAACCAGAGTGAAAATCCCTTTCTGATTAAATACTTTAATGTATCCGTACGTTCATTCAATTGCAGAAATAATTTACACGATAGATGTTGTTTGAGGCCTTCAGTGAAGATAATTCGAATTCAGGCAACATCGAGGCGTGGATAATCTTTGAATACTGCACGAATATTTTTTAAGAAGAATTTGTCTTGAATATATATGACTTTTGGCTGTAGACATAGGTGCAAGAGAACATAAACATTGAGGAGATTTGGGCATCTAGATATGTACTCTGAAAAGCTTGGAGCACGTACAAGTAGTTTAAGGAGCTTGGTGCAATACAACTGACGGTGTGATGCTGTAGAATGTGCTCTGGGTACATTGGTGTGCAGTGAGGAATATAGGACACATGGGCATGCAAGTGATGAGCCTGGAGCTCATGGATTCTGACATCCAGCATAAGAAGCCTGTGAGCACAGAACACTCAAACAATCCGTAAAGAATTTAGGAAGACATGTAGAGAGGGAGGAGCTTGTGTACATGAACCAACAGTGAGGAGCGTCACGTAAATGCACATACAGGGGAAAGCCTGGGTTAAGTACGGCTCAGGACCACCGAAATAAACACTGTCTATTCAACAAATTCAGCTTCTCCTGCTGCTGTCCTGTTCTTATAGGAGGGGTCACAGGCAATTCATCTCAGGGCAAAAACCGGATGGTGGGGGTTCCAATTGTGCCATTCAATAAGCTTTACCATCACTACTGTTTTAAAGGAGAAACAATGTTTGCCAATTACCACCAATATGAGAGAGAGGCGTCTGCACTTGAATGGCATTGGATGATTCGAAGCAAAAAGGTGGCAGAAATCATACATTGTCTGGATTTGTAATTGCATTCATATATAGCTTACTACCCATGCGAGTGTTAATAAGAGCTACATATATGAAAAAAAGTAAAGAACTTTTTTTTTTCTTTTTTAAATGGTGTTGTAGTAATTCATGGACCATCCAGCAGTCCACACTTTTTTGTCAACAGCCTCTTACGTTCGGGGGACAGTAGTTGTGGTCCTCCAAATTACTAACACTAACTAAACAAGCACTGGCAAAGCAAATAGGTCTCACCTATGTGAGCTATTTTCTTTGTCACTGCTTTTACCTCGGCTGCTGTGCAGCAAGGCTGACAGTTTAAAAAAAAGTGCTAAAAAATAAAGCGCATCATAGCACTTTGTTACAATGAAGTATGATACTAAGGCAAGTCTTGTAGATACAGGTTATAGATTTAATCTTCAAGTTACTTCACAGGTTCCAGGTTACAGGAAGATGATATGATCCATATAATGCTCCACCAGGAGCAGCCTCCTTGCTGCTCAGCCCATCCACTCCAACTGATTCTCCCTTCAACACAAACACTCTGAACATTCTAAATGACATCACCCTTGGCTGAGCAGCTAGGCAGAGAATCACAATAAGGAGGATGCATTAACCAACACTAGATTATAACACATCTCCCCTCTTATAATGATTATGGAAAATCAAATGTATGCAAGATGATAAGACACACATTTACATGTTCAATAAATTCATCAGAAAATTACATACCCATCCAATGAAGGAAAAATAGGTAAAACACAACAAAAATGTTACGTTCTTTAAAACAGTGGATGCTCACCCACGTTAATTCATTCCCCATACACAACTTAGCACAAGGAATAACTCACTCTTCAAACTACGGGTACCACACCACCACATAACACAAGGTACCCATCACACCTCACGGCACACACAGGCACAACACTACGGCAGGACCAGGGACTACCAACCCTCTACTGCACTTACACACAGGGTAACATCACAACCCTAAAACAGTGGATACCAATCACCACCTCGCCTCACATTCAAGACACAATACTAATGGCAGGACCAGGGACTCCCAACCTTCTACTGCACTACACACAACTCACGGCAGGACAGGTCTAACTTCAAAACTAAAGAATATGACTCAACCATACCATAACAGGGTATCTTTAAACCCAAAACAATACTCAGGGTATCTCTAACCCAAACAAAACATACTCAGGGTATCTCTAACCCAAAACATTCTCAGGGTATCTTTAAACCCAAAACATACTCAGGGTATCTTTAAACCCAAAACATACTCAGGGTATCTTTAACCCAAAACATTCTCAGGGTATCTTTAAACCCAAAACATACTCAGGGTATCTTTAACCCAAAACATTCTCAGGGTATCTTTAAAACCAAACCATACTCAGGGTATCTTTAACCCAAAACATACTCAGAAAAACGTGGCACATAGGATAGCTCTCACCCCTTCACAGTGGCACAACAACACCCACCTATCATAAAGAACAATTCACTTAGAAAAGATTGTAGCAATAAAGCATGACCTGCATCCGAATAGTAATAGGCAATAAATGCATCAACAACTCACCACAACACGAGACACATAAATTAACCAGTATCATGCTACACACTTCACAAGACAAAGAACATTACCCAAACCCCCCAAAACATACGTAATAATACATGTATGCGGTAATTTGAGAATAGTAAACAGAAGTCCATGGTGAGCGACTTCTCACCCGATACCACAATACTCCAGGAAAATGCTTGAAGATGACCATACCGATGATAGCAGTGTTACTCTTCATCTTCGTCACTGGCATTCCAGTACAACCCACGATGTTATAGATATGTTCAACTTTTATTGCGGCAAACAAAACGCAACGTGGTTGGTAGGTTAACAGGAACCAAAGAAACAGCACAGTAGAAAAATGCAGGCAGGCAACCGCAAGATGGCCGCACGTACTTGACGGTGAGCCGGATGGCTCACCGCATGCCGAAGCTTGTATGCGTACATCAGCAGCCAAAAACTCCGTACTGCAACCCACGTCACCGAAGTTCCACTGGAGACATGCGCAACACCAAGACCAAGGTGAGTTGCACGCACCGATACTTTTGAATTTGAACACAAGGTAACGGTTTTCCTTGACAAAAAGTCCGGCAGCAATTTGTAGTGGGTTATGAAGTGAAAAAAACAAAAACAGGCAGACTTGCCGTATACTCAAAGTTACTGATTAATGTTTCGCCAGCAGTCTCTGCATCATACCAACGGTGCCAAATTTGCCACAGCACGTCGCTCCAATTACTCTGGGGTGCCACAATTCAGTATCCTCAACATCCAATTCACCTCTAGAAAACACAGGCTCCCCAGTAAACTGTTTGTAGATCACTAGTGAGGACTCAATATGCCAGATGCTACTAACGCTCCTTCACATGCCACTCTCAAGGGACTCATCAGTACGGACTCTCCTCCACAAGGCACGCAAGAGGGTCTCCTCAGTCCAATTGGAACACCTTTACAATTCCCAAGACACAATGCTTTACCACGCAAAGGCAGAGAAAATACCTAAATACCTTAGCTGTCAGGCTTGTTACTTATTTGGGGAACTCCAGATGATGGAGACACTCACCCACGTTCAGCAGGAACTGGCACGTCCACGATGGGGCCGACCGGTCTTCTGGTCACTGGTGGGGCTCAGGACTGCCAGCTAGCTTCTTCCAATTCCGCTTCTTCAGTTTCTATTGACTTTAGGTTTCTTAGGTACCAGTCCATTTAAGGTAGCACACGCAGGTTCTTTCAGTATCGTCGCCAGTGTTACAAGAATGATGCGCAGGCAAGTCTTGTAAAAAAGGTTGTAGATTTATTCTTCAAGTTACTTCACAGGTTCCAGGTTACAGGAAGATGATATGATCCATATAATGCCCCACCAGGAGCAGCCTCCTTGCTGCTCAGCCCATCCACTCCAACTGATTCTCCCTTCAACACAAACACTCTGAACATTCTAAATGACATCACCCTTGGCTGAGCAGCTAGGCAGAGAATCACAATAAGGAGGATGCATTAACCAACACTAGATTATAACACACTTTTTTAAAAAACTACTGACGGGAGTGCAGGAGGCATCTTAGAAAGAGGGAGGGCACGCAAGGGTGTAGATGCCTCCTGCCCTGCACTCCTGCCAGTAATAAAAAAAAACGTTATGACTTAGCCAGCGCTAGCTATGTCACAGGTTTTAAAAAAGAAAACTTTCAGCCAAGCTGCCTAAGAGCTGAACTGCTAAGCAACATGGGCAAAAACATTGACAACACCAATAGATCGCATAGGCAATACCTATTGGTTTTGCCAATGCTTTTTTTATGGCATGACGGGAGGGTGGGGATGGAAGCAACAACGTAGGACAAGAGGGTGGGATGGTGTAAGCAACAATGTGGGACAGGAAGTTTGGAAGCAGCAAGGCGAGACAGGAGGGAATAGACAGGAACAACGCAGGCATGCAATAATGTGGGGTGGAATGGGGCAAGCAACAATGGGGGCAAGCAACAACATGGGACAGGAGGGTGGGAGGAGGCGAGCAATAACGTGTGGTGGGAGGGGGTAAACAACAACGCGAGGCAGGAGGGGGAAAGCTACAACAGGGGAAAGCAAAAAACGCTGGATGGGAGGAGGAAGCAACTACGGGCACAAGAAAAACAACGCAGGACAGGAGGGTGGTAGTGAGTAAGCACAACGCAGGCAAGCAACACAGTTGTGTGGAAGGGGGACGGCAACAATGAGTGCAGGTACCAATGGGGACATGCAACAACGGGTGACGGGATGGTGGGAGGGGGCAAGCAACAACTGGGTTGGGTGGATGGAAGGGGGCAAGCAACAACATAGGATTGGAAGGGGAGGGGACAAGCAAAAACTCAGAGCAGGAATGAAGAGGGGGAGGAGGTCTGAAACACATGCACTCTTCTAGAGTGCTGCAACTAAAAGAAAAAATTAGTTCGCGAACTGTGGAAGGACCCTGGCATGGAAGCAGTACTTAGGCTATGCTCCAGGGGAGAGACAAACACATGAACAGGAAGTGAAGCTGGCATACGTTGACCAAAGAAAAGCAAGAAAAAAAGAATGACTATTAAGCCAACCAATGGTAAGCAATGGGCGAGTTGTAAGCCCCCTGTAAGTTAGCAAAATGTCTTTCAAGTGGCAGCGCATGTGCTGTCTTAGGTGAGACCTAAAACTAAGAACATGCACAATGATGTTGGCTAAACAGGGGTGGGGTTGGTGGACAGCACCATCACCTATTAGTAGAGACAGGAACTCTTAAAAGATGGTCCACCAGGTCCAACAGGTAGCAGGACCAATCCTCTGGCTGCCTGTCCTTTCCCCACAGAATGGCCAGCTAAAGAGCAACCATTGATGTTGCATGTGAGTCTGTGAGGTAGTATTGGCGTCAGAGTAGTAGCTTCACAATGAAATGATGTCAGGTCACACAGTTACTCTAACAGTATACCCATGTAGCTGTGCAGTGAAGCACCTTACTGTGCTCATCTGCCTCATGCTGAAGAAACCCTCAGTGGACCCTTAAATGCACGCCCACTACAGGTCGATCTCCCTGCTACCATTCCAGCCAAGGTGTTAGAGAAGATCATCAACAGAAGCTTCACTGAATACCTCAATGACCACCAACTCCTCAACACTACTAGTTCTGGTTTCATACAAACACAGCATGGAAACTGCTCTCATGGCCATCACGGAATATATCCGCACAACTCTGGACCGAGGCAACCTGGCTGCCCTCATCCTCCTGGACCTCTCTGCAGAGTTTGACACAGTCTCCTATCCCATTGCCATCCAACTCCTATACGACATTGGAATCCAAGGAGATGCACTCTGATGGACCTGCTTCTTGCTGACAAGAAGGACCCAGCCAGTCATCCTGGCACCGCACACCTCAGATTTCCACAACCTCACCTGCGGAGTCCGCAACGATCCTCCCTGAGTTCAACCCTCTTCAACGCATATATGATCCCTCTAGCCAGTATTATCTGCTCCCACAAAGTCAACATCCTCTCCTACCCTGACAACACACAACTCATTCTCTCCCTCAAAGACAAGACTCCCAGTACCCAGATCAAGTTCAATGCCTGCATGACTGAAATTGCCCACTGAATGAAGACCAAATGTCTAAAGCTGAACACTGACAAGACCAAAATCGTGATCTTCTGGAAGAGCACTTCACTGTGGGACTCCACTCAGTGGCCAACAGAGCCCGAACTGACACCCACCTGCACCACCCTTGCCTGGAACCTTGGGATCGTCGCCAACAGCAAACTCAACATGACTGCCCAAGTTAACGCCGTCACTGCCTCATGCTTTCATACCCTGAGGATGCGGAGGAAGATTTTCAAATGTCTTTGAATCAGCATCTGGAAAACCATCACGCACACCCTGGTCATAAGCAAACTGGTCTACAGAAATACCCTCTATGCTGGTATCAGCAAAAAATGTACCCGAAGGCTACAGACATTCAGATCTCAGCAGCCAGAATCAGTCTCAACCTCCCACGCCGTGCTCACATCACACCACACCTGAAGGAGCTCCACTGGCTCCCCATACACAGAACAAGCACAATTCAAACTCCTTACCCACACCTTCAAAGCACTACATAGCATAGCCCAGCATATCTCAACAATCGCATCTGCTTTCACAAACCTTCCGGATACTTCCGCTTGCCTGAACTCCTACTTGCACTCATTCAACACATATGAAAAACCAGACACAGCAATCAAGCTTTCTCCTACATCGCTCCTAAAGCATGGACCGACCTGCCACTACACATAAGAGCCTCCTCCTCACTTCTTGAATTCCACAAGAAGCTGAAGACCTGTCTTTCGAGTACTCCCACCATACCCAAGGCTTTGCTAGATTCACACCTGTTCAGCGCCACGATACCCTCTCGGGTGATTTCTGTGTAACTATGAAAGTGACAATTTTAACTGGTCCAGTTTTTTGGTGCTATTTTCATTATCAAGTCATCGTGGCAGGCCATGCCGTTTACATTTGTTTAGGGATAGGCCCTTGCTGATCCTGTTTTTTAGCGCTCTGTCTCATTTTATTCTCTTATCCAATTTTTAAGTAATGGAGTAATACTTCAGCTGATCACCGATGTATTTTTTGTATGTACTTAATAACCCTGTATGCATGAATTCTATGCATTTGCACTTTTATGGTCGGTGGTCCGAAATAAAGTTTATGATGATGATGATAGTGCACTCTACATCTCTGCTTAACATAACATAACACGCTTGTTCTTTAGCTCAAGTTGGGTAGTGTTGGACATACTCACCACAGCAGCGGTACAATTTTCTCGTAACCAAGGGCTGTCATGGGCTGACCTCTCAAAGTCCACCTCACAGTTGTCTTTTGTGTGCCTCTACCCCTTGGCATTTGGTGGCATGAAATGTACTAGACTGAAGAGAGGGATCAGAATGACACAGTTTGTTCTTGGGCTTCACCTGGCACTGCCACAGCAGCATGGTGTTCTATAGAACACTCTGCCTTTGTGTGGTCAACCTCTTGATCATCCTTACCATCTTTCTGAGTGGCAGTTGGAAAACAATGAGCCAAAGGAATAAGGGTACCTGCGCCAAATCCAAGAAAAATATACATTTCAAAGGCTCAAGTTAAATGTATACTGGCTGTGCAATTGCTTGACCTTGTCTCTTAAGCTGACCTACTTTTTGTTGGTGCTCATCCTGCCTTTAACTACCCTACACCTACTCCAAATCAGTAAGTGTAGTTTCCTAGTTTAATGCACCTGCTTCTGAGACATGGTCTAAGTGACTCCCCTCATTTCAACGTCTGCGTAAAGAGTGGATTTTGAAGTTCAAGCTTGGTGCGGAGACAAGAGTTCAACTTTGATGTGTTTTTTCATTGCTTTTGCTTTTCTGCTCAGATTTGCACTTTCCTTCCTATGTGTTACAGTGCATTTTAACTTCTATTTCATTGCCCATCGGTTGTCTCTTGGACCCTCTCTCCACACGCCCCTGCATCCTCTCCTGCTCCCTGCCACATTCTCTTTCATTTTTCTCCACCTCTTTTGTCTCATCCCCTTGCATTTCACCTTTGTCTCAATTTATATTTAATATTGTGTCCTTCCTCTGCCTGATCTTTCCTACTCTTTCTAAATGTTCTCAATACAAATGTAGAAGAAAACAATATACCAAAATGTCATAAAAGCGTCAAGAAGACATTTATAACAAAGCGTACTCGGGAGGAGGAAGAGGCTGTGCTGTTGAGGGAGGATAAGAAGACGAGGTAAATGGAGATCGGATGTCCAGCTGTTGAGAAAAGCACTATGTGTCTAAACTATTGCAGCACAAAGTACCAATCAAAGGGTGAGGTACCTCTTTTGTCAAGGAGAGGACGGTGAAAATTGGTTGTTCTACAGGTTATAGAGTGAACACCTAGAATACATAAATGGGTTCTTGCACAGATGGAAAAGAGTTCCTGCGCCCACAGAGGCAGTGGTACGTTGCCACAAACAGACACCATCATCTTGTAGAGCTAAGCTCCTTTGCAGATAGAACTGAGCTCCAGCACAGATGCAGCTAAGTCCCTTCCTAAAAAGTGCTGAACAGAAAGAGCAGAGGCCATGCACACACAGGTAATTTCTTTAACTTAGTCAGTGCGGAGTTACTGCATACAAAGCGCTGTGGCCCTGGGTAGGCTGAGCTGAGCTCTTCCAAACATGCAGCTGAGCTTTACTGCCGACAAAGCTGAGCCCATGAGCAGACATAGATCGAGGTTAGTAAGTTTCCAGGCAGAGTCAAGCTTAATCAGCATTCATTGCTATAATGTAAAAACTGGAGTTCGGTGAGGACTGAGAAATCGTGACCAGCTAATATTCTGTGGGAGTGTCACATTCCTCTCACCCAAGTTAGTCTTGCACGTGGCCTGTTTCTGAAAGGGAGTGAGGAGAAGAAGGTGGGAGGGAAAATGACAGGAATGAGAATGGATTTAAAGAAAAGACTGAAGAGAGAAAGAGAGACAAGGTAGATAGTAGGTAAGGAAAAGTGAGTGTGTGTGTGAGAGAACATGGAGAGAAAGGTGAGAAATGAGAAAGTAATGAGAGGAGATGGAGATGGGAAAGAACAGAGAATGAGTGTGAAACAGGAGATGGCATAGTGAGAGACGTGTGAACAAGAAACACAACTGTGATGCTAAGGCACCCTTTACAGTACATTTCACCCATTCCTTTTGCTCTCTTCTTCACCATAAGTGATGCGAGTGCTGGTAGTGAGTATTGCAGGTACCAATCTCGAAAGAGACATTTTGGTCACCAGCACTTATGTTTTCTTTTTAAAAATTAAGCTCTGTGTGGAAGAGAATGTATTGCACATGTGACAGAGTCACTTGTATATGTTTTAGAATTGTACAAGGTGGTCTAGTAACCAGTCAGATTTGAAGTCATGCTTCACATGGAATATCAAACGTAAACCACTCACATACTGAAGGAATTTGCTGCTTTCTATTCACCTCCGGGGGCTTGGTTGGAGCAGGCAAACCCCAATGTGTGTGAGAGGAGTAAAGCATAAAGTCTGTGAGAGCAGTTTAACTTCAAGGTTGCACTAGGAGGGATTGCCTGAAGGAGCCTCAGTTAGTGCGTGTGCAATAATCATTAGTGTATTGCTTGATGACACCACAAATCATGGTGCCCACAGTGGTAAAGGCTCTGCACACACTCCTCTACAGCTATCCATACCGCCCGTCTTCCTATGAGAGAGCACAAGGCATCTGTTCAGATGAAAGAACATGAGCTCTGCACTGGCTGGGGGTGCAGGCATTGTGCTTTTACATTATGAACAAGTATCAGACTTATTATGCCCTGTGGATACCCCTTTTGAGCTGTTGCTGAGCCACCACCCCCATTTTGTGACAGCCAGATAGAAGCTCCCTATGATTTTCTTATCTTAGTTTGTTTCTTCTTCGCACCTTAATGGGGTCCAGAAGTCTACTTCTCAATGTCTGTGGGAGCCCTTTCCTGAGCACATTGTGTGGTTCCCCGCACAAGCTTCTAGTTCTTCTTCGACTTCTGGAGAATTTGTTCATTTTGCAGCTTGTACTACTTTTAGTAAGAAAAGACATTTCTAGTAACCCTTCAGTGCTTTCTGTTCTGTGTGTCAGACATGCACAAGACTGGCTTGGAACCAACCGTCTTGCAGGCATCCGATGTTCACAGGTCTGGTGGACACTCTGAGCTCCAGCAGTGCTCAGTGTCTTAGGGGAATGCATTGGCAACACCAATAGAGCATGAAAAGCATGAAAAATCAGGCAAGAACATATGCTGTGTGCATGCGTTAGCACATTAAAGCCAGCCCTATTGGCTTTCCCAATGTGCATTCTAGAACTGGCTTCAAGGATGTCTTGCCCCCTTTGTGTGAAATAGTAGCCCCCACCACCACTGTTTTAAGTACTAACCCCCCCCGAAGTTCAGGTCTAGCTTCGCCCCTTGCAGGCGGTATGAGGAGCCTGAGGCACATGAGATGCACTTTAAGGATTCAGGGGCACGTGGTCCTTGGCAGATTGTGTGAGAAGCTTTGGCACCTGAAAAAGACAATCTGCACCTTGGGACATAAGGACATGCAGTATGAGGAGTGTGGTGCAAAGTCTACATTATGAGCCTTATACTGTTGACTGCTAATGTGCTGAGGCAGGCCCTGAAACCTTTAAGCATTTCATAATTGCCCCATTAAAACTTAGAATAAATCAAGTATAGCCACTTTCTTTGAAACATTGCACTGTAGAAGGCACCCTGTGACCTAATTTGTTTCCAGGTTTTCCTGGAGGCAGATCCCATCATAAATCTGCCTCTCTAACGCATATTTCTGTGACATAAGTATGAACATTATGGAATAATTGAAATATGACACACCTTCAGATAGCCATGGAGCACACTGAGGTGACTAGAACACTAATTAAAATGGACATAGAGGGGACTCAAATCGCTGGATATTGTAAACTGAAAAGTGTGCAAAGCACATGCACGATTGAACATGCCACTGACAACCAAACAATGCAAGCTGAATAGTCTATTTTCAAACTGGCATAGTCTTTCACCTGCCACAAAACAGGAAAGAACTCCCAGGTAGTGCTACTGTAAGTTGGGTGTAGAATAGGAAACAAGATATGCAGTAAAGGTTACTGGTTCTTTATCTTCCGGGTTGTATCTTGTAGTATAAACATATTTTTTCATTTCGACATAAAATATTTACATTTTGTAGAATCTACAGCAGTGTAAACATCACTTCAGGGAAATTTGTACAAGTCATTAAGTTTGTTTATACTTTCAAATTACGGTAAGTCCTGTCATATTTCAGGTTGTCCCTCACTGATCAATATTTCTTGTTCTAAATATGATGGTGTTTCTTCGTCAAAGTGATTTACTTTGATGATTACAAAAGGACAGATAATCGAGACCCTGTGAAATACATTTGAAATATAAACGATTGGAGTTATAAAAATTGTGCATGCCTGCCTTCCTTTGTGGTTTGCAATTTACTGTTTTCACAATATATTACGTTTTTGAAAAATGTGTTTCAATTGTTTACTATTTGTTTCAGCATATTTTAAGGTTCTAAACGGTGTAGGCCTCGTAGATCCTGATATATAGTCCCCCTTAACCGATATTTTCAAAAGTATTTCTGTTTTTGATATAAAAACTATAGCCTGCATATAAGCCTCTTTGCTGATCTTCTGGAACAGAATCAGTAAACAGAAACTCAGCTGACGGTTAGAAGCAACATTTTCTGTTTTTGCTTTTCATGATAATTTGCTTTTCCCCTTGAGAATTTGCAATGTGAAAGAATCCACTGTGAACGTGAGATTGTGGTTACTGTCAAAAGCTGTTGAAGCAAAGAGACCACTTGAGGCCATAGCACCTGAAGTTTGCAGTACTGCACAAATGTGGTAACTGCATTTTGCACTTTTAAAAAAAAAACTTGAGTGATATAGAATAAGGAAAAAAAAACATCCACTCTGTATCTCATTAATTTGTATGTCTCTAAGTTGTGCTATATTTGCTGCACACATAAACAAGAAACTAATTAAACCGATTTTGCCTCAAACTTAGTACCACCTAAGTCCAGATCTGCAATGTAGAGAAAAATGAATTTGCTCCAGTAATTAATATGCAAGCATACGAAAAGCAGCCTTGCATTTTTCGTACTGGTGCCGAACTTTATAGGGTCATAGTTAGCATATAACATTAGCAATACTACAAAAAAATGGGGCAGATGCGTTTTTCACCATTTTGTTTCTTAAGTAATGTGCCAAAGCAGCAAAATGATTTTGCAATTGTGCATTCCTAAATATTTTGGGGAAATGGGGAAAACAGTTCCTGAAAATAATGCAAAGATGAATTCTTGTGCAGCCTCGAAATCATTTTACTTATGTTCTAACAAAGGAATCCTAATTCTTGACAGCTTCTCATGTACTGTTTTTGCTGCTACTCGGCCCTACAACCAGTTTGACGGTGCAGAATGTGAGCTATACAAATGTGTTGGACATAAAATAAGAAAAGAATGAAATGGATTTTTCCTCAGAATTATACCAATATTCAGGTACAAAATGAGAAAAATATAACTAACAAAACTTCTAATTAAGCAAACGCAGGAACAATATTGCAAAACGTATGCACTCCATTTTTTCCCCAGTGTTGCAAAACTGTATGTTATGTGATGCAAGCGCAAAACTTTATGTTAAGTAAGTGATGTAAGCTAAGATTGGATCAACTATTGCTCTCTTCTATGCATGCAGTACAAATGCTATAAAATAAACTTACTCATTTTCAACATTGGTGCAAAACATAACAAATATGCAGCCTGCACATTTAACGCCTAGTGATTCGGAAAGTTGGAAGACCAGTGGCCATAGAAACACATACACAATGAAATTAGTCCTAAGGGGTAAACAAGTTTCTGAAGATGCCCTTCAGATTCAACTCTTTTATGTACATTAGATGTTGTGTGACCGTGCCGTTCCAATATGTTTACCCAGTTTTAGAAGCAAAGGTCTCTGGACTGATTAACAAAAGCATTTGCACCATAAACATATATTTATGGCCAACAATGGCTTTGTGTACCCCTTTCATAGAAGGATTCCTGACAGGCATAAATGGTTTTAACCTTATATAATTCTACCCCATGAGTGTGTAGAATTGCACCAAGTGGTGAACAAGCGGAACAAGGCGTGCTTTGCCTTGTAATTATTGAACGATCTCAGACTTGTGAATTTGTGGTCATTTACAAATCTTGATTCGACCCTTTTTTCACTTTGGAAACGGTTGCAGGTTAACCTGAGCAAACAGATTTACAAACTCCATTTCTGAGAGGAAAGCAGAGAAAGTACTTCCAAACGTAAGGGTGATATTGGGGAAGAGGTTTCTCCACAGACAAAAGTGTTTTCCCCATGGAGAACAAAAGAAAAAGAAATGTTCATTTACATATTCACTGTAGTTCCATAGAATATAATTGTATACTATGGTCAAATAGACATTGGGGAAATGGGAGCCCATGGAATATGTTCTATGACATTCTGAGTAGTACACCTAGAAAGCTGTGTCTGGCTCAGGTTTCCACGAGTATGACTTGCAATGATATGAATTGCAAAAGAGTGTAATAGTAAGTTCAAGTGGAGGTGTAAACCTCTGCACGTTCCTTTACACAGGGGAGTAGGACTGTCAGAGTTTCTGTGCAAATCCTTTTAGTTTGAGCAATACTTCAATGATAAATAGGTATAGATTTTAGTATACGTTCAATTCGTAACAGGTATATTTGTAAAGAGCACATTCACCCCTGAGGAGGTGTCTATTTATTGTTACCCAACGCTAAAGAACTCATTTTATCGACCCCAAAAAGATGAAAATATCAGTGGACACAACAGGATTCAAACCTATGATTGCAACGTCAAACACAGATCCCCAGGGTGGATTCATCAGTTAACTGAGTCACTAAGCACAGATGTTATTTATATCATTCATAAAGTGGACTGTTCAGTCTGCTCAGCATCATATTTGCTTTGATGCATGGCATATTATTTCGACTATGTATCATATTGTTTATGTTATATACATTTCAGTGTGTGCTAAATTCATTTTACTGCTTGGTATGCATTTCATAAGGTTCCATTTACACAGCTGTAATGTTGACATGAATGGCTTCCAGTATCATGGTTTGTGGGTGGCTATACCAATGGATTGATGGAGTTCAGTACAATACAATATAGTTTATTAGCATGACAAGTCCAGCAAGGGTTTCCAAAATAAACACATACATTGCATTAAATATTAGGTCTCTCCAGCAGCTGTTGTTTCAGTTTACAGGATATTTGGATGTCTATGTTTTATGCACTCTGATGTGCATTGATATATTTTGTTTCCATCTGCACCATGTCTGGCAGGTCTGTTAGGCTTGTGCATAGCTTCTCTTCTGCAATACTATGAAGTTTTGGGTTCTTAGGTGTCCTGGGTGTCTTAGTAGTAGGGGTAGTGTAGGAGAAAGTGCGCTTTACTCTCTACTTTTCCTTGGCCACATTGTTGGCAAATGCTATCTTCTCTACGTGTGTGGTTTTAGCTGTATCGGACAGACTCCATTTCTAGACTGTGGTCAAAACGTCTGGATTTGGTGCGTGTCTATGCTTGGAGGCTTTCGCTATAGTTTTTTTGCAGGACTAAAGGTTCTTCCCAAAGATACATAGCATTTGTAATGCGCTGTGCTGCCCCATATGTGTCAATGTGTGTACAATGTGTAGTGCTTAGTTTGTGTCTATTCTAAGTGCCTGGTAAGTCTCATCTCTTGCTTGTAACCTCTCAGGTTAGGTTCTGGATAGCTGTTACACAGCATTCCACTGATTATTTGAAGGGTTTGGTACTTAGTTTTGGTGCCTGGTAGAGGAGGACATTTTTATCAATTTTCTTAATATGGTAACAGAATTTAAAACCACATTCCTGTTAACTGAGCGACAGCGGATATCTACCCATTTCTGAACTGCCAATGATTTGGGTAGTTTCTGTACAAAAGATAATTTGCATGCAGAATGGGTGGTGTAGATCCTTTTAATATGGATTTGGCCCATTCTGTACACCCTTTATTGCTGTTCGGCCATAAACGTCAGGTCCATTAAGTAAGGTTAAGAGATTATGTGGACAAATAGTTTTTTCATTAATGCTACTGGTGGAGTCAAGTATCCTATTTGTTTTTTAATGGTGTACAAATAAGCAAGGCATGCATTTTCTTGAAGTGCCTCCATTTCCAGTTTAAAACTTCTGGATGCAATTGTTCTGAGTTCTCCAGTGTTCATGCTTCAGCATTCTTCTAGGAGTCTAAGACTGCACTGGAGGACGTCTTTGGTGAGCGCTATGGTATTAGGACATCTGCTTACTACATGCATAATGTTTCTGGCCTCTCATCATTAAACCTTGGGCATTGAGTAGCTACAGCAGCTCTGACCAAGGTTGAACAGATTTGGCTGAGGTTCCCCTCTTGACAGTCTCCCCATCTCGCAAGGAAGGCTGTTTGGGAGAAAAATTCCTGCAGTAATTGTAGACAACTTTAAAGAAGGTGCTGCCTCCTCCACAATGGAGCTTGACTTCCAGGACTCCAAAGTTAAAATGAGCCCACTCTTACCCTTTTATATGTTTGCAAATCTCATTGGTAGGACAGTAGTTACAGTAGTCTTCCAAATAGTTGTGTCAATAACTCCTGATCTAAATAACCTATTGTGTCATATGTTTGTCTAGTTTAGTTCTGCACGCCTGCAGTCAGATGATCAAACCGTCCCACATGTATAAACTGTCTTCACTGCACTGCAAGGGCAGCAGGTTTTGAGTTTAAGGTGGATTCGAAAGTACCTTTCTATACTACTACATTGGTGTCTGCCCCTGTCGTGGGTACAAGTTCAAATTGCCATTTCTTGTGAGTGTGCTTTCATTACTTTTATTGCTTTTATTACTAATTCATGCACAGTGTCATGGGACAAAGGGGGAGTAGAAGACTGTTCTAATCCTGAGAGGTGGTGCCCATTTCACATGCTTCACAAGGTGTCCTTTGGAAGGGAGCATGGATCCTCAGAGGACACCTCGCGGGATGGTACAAATACAGCTATGGAAGGAGGTGGGCTCCTTTGTCCTCTTTCCCTCCTCCAGGTCGAGGGCGGGATGTACATGTTCACACAATGTCAGTCAGTGGACGCCATGCTGTCAGTTCCAGTTCATGGTCATCTTATAACCTGATCACTGTGGAGTGCCTTTGAAAGCCAGCATGAGAGACGCCTCCTGGCACTCACGACATTGGTCTATTGCAGGTCTTTATTGTATTACATGCTTATGGGAGCAAGTGTGTTGCTGGGGCACCAGACAGTGCTTTAAATTCTTCATAAAAAATACTCAAGGTTTAATCTTACTACGCATGGTTTTGCAAGAATGTATAATGCTTTTGGGGCGTTGAACTGCTTTAGGGCTATTGTATAATATTTCTTTATTAACACATTTTGAAACCACCTTGTTTAGATGGAAGCAGTCGATAAATCAGCAATATAGAACACATATTACTTTTTAAGGTCGGTCAAGTGCCAAAAGTCGTAGAACATTATCATTACATCAGCAGCGAAATGTACAAGAGGCAAGTGTGAGAACCATAAATTCCTGCTCAGGCAACCAGGTATCCTATAGGATAGAAGAAAAGTGACAGGGTGCTTCAGGGCTATTAAGTGATCTACAACGTTTCAGAAATTCTACCAGGATCTTTTTCAGGTTTATAGTACAACTATGCATCATTTATTAGCAGGGCAATATCTTCTTGGGTCTGCTTTTGATTCTGCTGGGGATGCAGCTTAGCTACCTGCTTTCTCACTGTTCTTCTGCTGTTTTTGTTTGAGATTGTATAGAGAAACATAGCCTGTCAGAGTGTCCAGTGAGAGTGTATGCAAGTTTTGCCTTGCCAATTATTTGATGTGCTGTTTGAATTTCTCTTCTTTGCTTTTGTTTATTTTTTATTGGAAGGCTTTTGTACCAACGTCTCTCTCGTGTATACTTTATCTTCTGTCTGCAGTCCAATAGATGGTTCTACAAACCCATTGTTTATTTCTATGTAATCACCTAGTATGCACTTCAAGACTTTATTATCTATTAGCTTGATGATTTGCCATTAGATAAAAGACTTAGGGCCTGATTTAGATCTCGGCGGACAGGTTACTCCGTCACAACGGTGACGGATATCCCATCCTCCAAAATATAAACCTCAAAGGATATAATGGGATTTATATTTCGGCAGACGGGATATCCGTCACTTTTGTGACCGAGTAACCCGTCCGCTGAGACCTAAATCAGGCCCTTAATATGGGTCAACAACTTATTCCTATTCCAGCAGATCCATCCTTTTCATAGTTGTGGTATATGTGAGATATTATCACTGATGGTGGCTACTATGCATTTCTTCAGCTTGGTCATGCTGCTATGAATAATTTCCCCTTCCATTCTGTTTTTGTTTATTTGCCTCTTTGAATAAAAGGTAAGTTGGTAGGTTTGTGTTAATTCTGTATCAGTTAATTGAGAATCTTCTTTTGGGTAACATAATTTTTCGTTCTATTAATGCTTATCTACTACAACTAACAGCAACATCGCTTTTTCTATGTGCATCCATCATGTTTCTGTCTTAATGTTTTGATGTCAGTCTTAATAATGGAAATCATTCAGCTGTTTCATGTTAGTGGAAGACCGTAGCAATAACTAATAGATTCCATCAAAACTGGTAACCTCTACCTTAGACATCACACCTCAGCATTATCTCTTAGTAGTGGTATACAGTCCTCATCACCACATCCTCAACACTCCATTCCTTCATCACTTCCCTCATTAGAACAATCTTCCTATGAAGATGTTCCATATTACTTCACTAACTTCTGGTACCACTATTATACACCTATTTGTACAGTGTGTGCCTCTTTCCAGTGGTCAGCCAGAACACTATACCCCAACATAATCTCCTTCAATTGCACCATGTTTCACAGACGTTCTATCCTTGCCCTCGATTCTCACTTCCATCCCTCTGCCTTTTTATTCTTACAGTTATTGTGATAATTCCCCAGCTACATTACAGTATTATTGTTCTTGCAGTATTCCTATTTCTTTTTTAAAACCTCCCTTTTATTGTCAGTCAGGTCTTTGTCCATAGCAGTCTTCATACTGTTCTTTAACTACAGCATGGCATTTTTACCATGCTGTTTCTGTAATCAGTGTTTCTCAGTTTTCTCTTGTGTGCACTCTTTTGTGCTTTTTTGTGTGCCTGACATCTTCCTTCTGTTTAATGTCGATCTTGAAGAAAAAGCCTACAATGAGTACAATTTATAGGAACAGCCTTTCCTATTTCCTAGTATTTTTATGACTGTGTTCTGGTTGTTCTTCATCCAAGGTGGTAGCTAGGTAAGCTGCAAAAGTGAATTCCAGTATTTTATTAATGTGTGTAACCAACATATTAGGTTATGTTTGAGGTTATGTTTTATTTTATTAATGTGTGTAACCAACTTATTAGGTTATGTTTGATGTCTCATTTCCTGAGTGATAGCTACCATGTCCACGAGACAATTTATTTTTAGCTATGATATTTTTATGTTTCTGAGTTTGTATTTTAATGATTCTCTCTTATTTCCACTGATAGTGCCATAATGAACACCTCTTTTCACTTGTTCCTAGTTGTATGTTCATAGAAGATTGGAAAATTATTTTCATATGTCTGTTCTTCAGTATGTCATTCATGTTCCTCTCCATTGTTCAGATTAATTGCTAAAGTCTCGGTTGTTTTTATTAAGATCAATTCCAGTATGACAGTCTTATGTGTACCTGGTGGTGGATCTTTTACTAGCGATGTCCAGTCATTCTTCTGCCCTTTCTCCATGTTTATTCAAGGTCAAAATAGGTCATTTGCAGTTGGGACATTATATTTGACATTATGATGTTAGCAGATCTTGTAACAAACTCAGTCAACTTGATGCGCCATCTGATTAAGGCTACAACATATTTCATACATCCATGGCGAGATTTGAACCATAAATGGAAAAACAGGATCATGTGTCTTTATTGGGAAGCAAGGGTAAGCTAGTAATTCAATGTCTAACTCTACTTCAAGTTTGGGATCAATCGATGGTTTTACAACTCAAATTAAATTAGTAAATGATGGTTTATTAGAACATTGGAATGTTGGGAACTCCATTGAATACAATGGAGTGCTCCATGCTTCTACGGGCCGGTAAAGGCCCGCAGAGCAACATTCCAATGTTTTACAAAGGCCTCTCGGAGCTTGAGGGGATTTAAATCCCCTTGAGCTTCGAGAGGCCTTTGTTTTATTTGTTAGAACATTCTGCCCTCTAGTGGCAAAATGTTCTAATAGTCTTTTAGCCCTTCGTAGCAGGGCTATACCGGCTATTAAAGTCCCGGTCCCTTGGTAAAGTCCCTCGCCTTCGGCTTGGGCCTTTAACGCGGGATCGGGCCTTTAATAGCCGGTATAGCCCGCTACGGCGGGCTATAAGTCTATATTAATGTCTCTGGATTTCAGTTCTGAGTAAGAGTGCTCACTCTCTATTACATTCTTGTTATTCTTACTTGATTCTGATAATTGGCACGACCCTGTCCTGTCATTATACTCCTTCCCTTCCATCACTCTGCATGTTTCATTTGACTGCCTTTCTTTCCTCCTTCATGTGATCCCCTTTCTAGCCTCAGTTTCCACATATGTCATGTAATTGTACACTACTCTCTTATTTTCTTTGTATCTTTTAGGAATCTGGCTTCAGATTGTGAAATGTGCAAAGTTCATGTTATTTATCTTGCAAAATTACTTTGGAACTTTAACAGCTTTCTTATCTTATTGCCAATTACATGGATTAATTCTGGTTGACATATCTAGGTCAACCCTTACTCTTCTCTGTACCTCAGGTTTTACTCTCTGTCAAGGCTGCGGCAGTGCATCCCTGGCGAGGCGCGAAGCACGACCAAACCAGGAAGTCAGGAGGAGGCAGAGGCAGGGAACATAGAGCCACTTGTATCAAAATTGGAACTGAGATGACCTAATTGCGATTTTCTGAGAATCACAATTAGGTAATCGGAATTTCTAATGTATGAAACTCCATGAGTTTCTTATACCGATTCATAGTGGGTCGCAAACCGACCTACCTCATTAATATTAATGAGGTAGATCGCAATTTGTGACCCCCCCTAAGAATTTAAAAAATGACTGGGAAGGTGGCCTGCTGGTGTCAGCAGACCACCATGTCTGTGATTGCTTTTAAATAAAGCAATATTTTTTTTCGTGAAGTAGCCCGTTTTCCTTAAAGGAAAACGGACAGCTTTACAAAAAGAATAATTAAAAGTTTTACTTTCATTTTTTAAGAGCAGGCAATGGTCCATGGGACTACTGCCTGCTCTTAAAAATGCTTTTACAAACATTCACAAAGGGGAAGAGGTCCCATGGGGACCCCTTCTTTTTTGCGAATGGGTTACCACCAACTTGAACTTGAAAGACTTTAGGGAGTCTGTCCCACCTGTTTCAGCATCATGCCCTGTCCCACTTAAGAAAACTAGAAGCAAACCACCCTCCTTTCTGTCTCCCCATGATATTCTCTTGACACCCTTTGGACAGGGGGAGCACAATACTCCCTCTTATCTCCTAATAAACACACCTAAGTCTTTCCATGGAAACAGAGAAACATACAACCCACACCGGTGACCAAAGGGCGCAGCTCACCCTATCTATGGGAACTTGGAAGAATGACACACCCTAACTCTCTCCAGTACACAGCATCTCACTAACACTCAACTCAACCATCCCGAGGAATGTCCCACTGCTGGAGACCTCTAAAAATAGTTTTTTTATTCCTATGATAGTCAGGGTCTGATTGTCTCAATATCTACTCATGGGGCTCTGAGCAATGGGTATTTTTACTCTCTGGGACAAGCCTCCTAGCCCTTTTAAGATACTCTGAGTCGCTCCCTCAGGTAGACCTCTATAGGTATATGAACAGTTTTGCTTTACCTCAACCTCAGCCAGGCTGCCAGTTGAGACATCTCATCGTCCTTGTTGGACACCTTAGAAAGCACCCAACAATCGGCCATTCTTGTACGTCCACTAGACTGAGGAGAACTGCATTTGGGGTGGCTCTTAACATTCCTCAATGTGTGCACTGTTTCCATCAGATGCCAAAACTACTCAGATGTCTCAGCAATGTCATATTTTCAAAGTAAGTTCATAAATGTTTTTTTCCACCACTCAACAAAAGTCTGCTGTGGGTATTTAATGATGCAGTGAGCCTCAGCCTCCTCTGATATAAATGTCCGCTTGAGTACCTACCTCCAATACACTCTACCCTGTGCATCTTAAAATCAATGTAAAAAAAACTCGACCCACCTCAAGAAATCCCTTGCAATTGCTTAGCCCATAATTACATATGCAGAAGTGCATAATTCACGCCCCAGTGGCCTCAAAGTAACACTATCAACTTTTCTTAGGTGCGTGCAGGGAAGATTGTTTGGCCCAGTTTCTTTAAGACCTGTAATTCAGTTTTCAAATGTCTATAATTGGTATGTTCTTGAGCCACCATACCCATTTTCGAGGTATGTTGTGCTTCCAGCCTCCACACGTATAAAGCCTATCTTTCTCTTACATGTCCATCTGGCTTTTGAATTAATTTTCTTCCACTTTGAAGAGCCTTCACTTGTTTTGCAGAGACTGAATAACCTCCTTCAGTGCTTTTGGGGACTTCTTCCCTGCAGATCATGCCAACCTAGAGCCAGAAAGGGTTCTTTCTTGTGGCGTGCGTAGTTCGGCACTGAGGTCCTCAGGCCTGCCAAGAAAACATCATCCTTAGCCAACACAGCAAAATAAAATAAAATACAGTAAAATAAAATCCAACAATCACAGAGATGAAAAAGTGTGATATGTAGCCCCAAAAATAAAAAAATATCTACATTACCAGTGTTAGATAATAGACAATAGGTACATGCAATCGAAAATACGACTGTAGTCAACATTAGTATTAAATCTATAAAACAAAAATGCCACCAGCAAAACTACATATTAAAGAATATCACAATCCACTGAAAAGTCAATGAAAAACCAAAGGTAGTGGAAAATGTCAGCAAAGAAACTGAATGCTAAAAATTATAACATTAAACTCGAAGGCAAAATAGTAGTTAATAGACTGCCAGTACGATCACACTGAAAAACAAAATTTAGTAAAATAGCGAAAAATGACACAACTGAATATGAATTGTAATTATTTAACGGGTCAAACTACAATTAAAAATGCTGTACTTGAAAAATAAAGATAGGAAACCATCACCATAAAAATCAATGAGAAAATGAATTAGATGAAAAATAGGGAATATATTTCTTGGTTAATGCCATAGGTTTTACAGGACTAAACTCTCCTTGTGTAGCCAGGATGAGGTTTCCTCAATTTAAGGATTTTTCTTCTGCATTTAGGAAATATTATGAAACTGCAAAATAGTTCACTGGACTATGCTAGCTGCTGTATTTGATGGGAGTTCCACAGTGCCATACACCTCTCAGCCAACAGAAGAAATTCAAGCTAAAATCCACAGAACCAAGCTCCCAGGTTCAAATGAAAGGTCCATAAGAAAAGTAGTTTTAACATGTCCAATCTTTTTAGATTTTCAGGATGGGTGTACAGTGACTCTATCAGCTTGGGGAAAATTTGTAAGTGTCCCACAATAAATTTCCCAAGACAATTTGTAAGCGTCCCGTGAACTCTTAACTGGCATTAGGTTATGAGCATTCCAGTTAAATGGCAGTCTCACACAGGTGGTAGTTTTAAACTGGTATGAGGTTGCTCTTGTTTCCATTTAAAGGGAACTTAAATGTGCCTTCGCAGTTTGGGCCTGAATGTTCCTAATAGAGCAGGGCCAAGTTTGATCTGCACATTGAAGGTGCCGTTCTGGCACAGACAAATACAACAGTGGTTTGAGAAACAATTTGGGGGGTCCTCCCTTTTAGAGTAAATCAAGGTAACTTCTTTTCAATGTTTTTCATAAGCTCCTTATATGGTTCTATTTCTGATAAAGATGCAATATTCCAGTTGATGTATAAATAAACACTTGCAAACAGCCTGCTTTTCATAAGCTCCTTTATTGTTCGACATATGATTCCATTTCTCTTAAAGATGCAATATTCCACTTGATGTATAGATAAACATTTGCAAACAGCCTACACGTGTTTTGCCCCCTGTGTGGCTATTGGGCCTGGGGCTTTCTCAAGGGTCAAAAGTTACCAAATCCAATCACGTCTTCTTTAGAATATGCCCTTAGTTCCGGTCCTGGGTCAAATCCCTTGGTACCGTTCACAGATAGCCATTCTGAGCTATTTAAAGCATTTCCACCCATCGTTTTGTGCTGTCTCAATTTTAATGGGGGTTGCTTCTCATGGCTGGCTGATTTCAACCCTAAGACAGACCTTTTAAGTAATACATTTTGGGTAAAATGTTTTTGGGTCTCCCCGAGAATTTCCTCTACAGATGAATTTCCTTTGTTTCCTAAAGTTTGGAAAGTGGTTTTGCTAGTCAGTTCGTAGAAACATCTAGTTAGGCCATTGAAGATGGAATTGTTAACCAATACTAATATAGTTACCACATCAAGCAGCTAAACAATAAAAGCTTTGTGAGATTTACTTTTCAATTTTCAAAATCCCCCAGAGACATCTGGGTAGGATTTAATAAGTTGGAAAACTTTCTAAAGAAAATGTAGATCTGCTTAAAAATCATTCTTTAACAGAAACACCAGATCTAGATTGATTGTAGGTTTTATGGGGTACCTTTGCGCCATAAACAGGGCCCTCTAAAATATCTATAGGCTTGCCCAAAACACAACAGAACTAGCAATACTATATTTATTTCTGTTGACAAATTCCCCAGTTTCCTTTCTTTTCTTAGGTCACCATGCAATGCTACCTAGAAACTGGGACCATGTATTTACCTTTGTTGTCTCTGTCATCAGTTCTGTAGTCAAATAATTTGATACAAAAATATTCTTTATTTCTGCCTATCAACAGGAAATGAGTAATGTTTTGTTATGCTAAAATAAGCTCCATACATGAATACGATTTTTGGTAAGCTGGGCGACGTTTATAGTCTTTGAAGTGTTCTTTAGTAATCTCCAAATGCACTATGGACCCAAAGCCATATAATGTTTGTTAAATAACATTCTATCCTGTGTACAACTCTACTGTAGCAATAACGTCCTGTCCAAAAAAGCATCAGGGGATAGGTTAGCGATTCCTCCCAATAATCAACTTAAAATGGCACCACATCGCCTATTGGCTAGCACAAGGAAGCTAGACATTAAAAAGAGTCATTTTAGACCATGAGTATATGTCTACACGATAATCCACTTCTCCTCAGCATCAGAACATGTTAGAATTAGAACTAGTCTAGACCTCTACTGAAATAGAAAACTTGTCATATCCTAGTCTTTTAAGCAAGATCTATGGATTCCAGGACCTACACATGCACTGCTGGTTACAACCTATATCACAACTAAAAACCTTATTCCACGTGCCACAGAAATTCCAACTAAGTTGAAACCAGGAGTGTGTGCCTAAACCAGGATTCCAAGATGTGCAGAAATGACCTCTCCCTGCAGGTTTTTCCCTGCATGATTTTTACAAGGTAAAACCAGGTGGAATTTGTGTAGGAAAAAGGAAACATTCCAAGTTTTACACCTCAAAACAAACAACATTATCACTGCCAATCTAAAGTCCAGAATTGAGAATGGTGCAGTAACCGCACCCAGCAAATACCATACCTTTAAGTATCAGTATTTATGGGGTGCTGGATTAATGAACCATATTAATGAGGAACTCATTATTAGGCCCTAAGTGTGCCATTCATAAAACACAATATTAGAGTTCCCTTCTACCGATAATTTATTCTGACTTAAATTGCGCTTCACTGCCCTCGCTCACTGCATCAGGAGCTGCTGCGAACCCATGCAGAGAAGCACTCCTGCTCAAAGGTACACAGGAGCTCCATACAGCTGCCACTATATATACTACTTGCTGCTCCTCTTGGTTTTGAGCACCTGTGACATCATCAGCATACACCTAGCAAAGACTAGACCTCATACTGCTGCACATTCCTGGGCAATCAGAAAAAAGAGTTAGGCTCTGAACTCTTGACAGACCACACCTATCCCTTCAGAGGGCCTCCATTCAGCTCAAGGCAAATGAACTTCTGCAACATATTGGAAACTCAAGGGCCCCTCTTCTTAATCTGCAGGAGGGCCCCATCATTTTGCGTTACGCCACTGGCCACGTTGAGCATGCAATCTTTCTAACTTAGCACTGCTTCCAAAGAAACAACCACACCATGTGGATACACCAGTAACGTTATCAGGCCCTTTCTGGCCCTGAAAGTAGTAAAAAAGTTTTTGTAACAAGTGAAACATCTGTATCGTTGATCCACATTCTAGTACTTTCTCGACACGCGTCTATGCACAAACACTCACACAACTGTGTCTTGCACTGTATTTCCAAATTTAAATATAAATAAAATATATCCAGCCATATGCACATAACTAGTAATTCAATAAAATATTCCACTACTGCAGTGATATTTTGAGAAGTTCCATTTCCTGTTTTTTAAGGTCTAGCAAAATGTCAGAAGTCTTTTCTGGCGAATATGCAAATTTTCTCCCTTTCCGGAGGAGTGTTTGCAAGTCTGCTGGCGCTGGAAACGTGTTTTTGTTATCTTCTTTTTTGCTGCCATCTTCCTGACATCCATAGAAGCAATCCTTTTATGTAACACCTCCAGGCATAAATGTTGGAATATCATGTATTTTTCCACAAAAACGTTTGCCATTCATAGCTTCCGATAAAAATAATTTTCCAGCTGAAATCTTAAAAATTGCTTCAGAATGAATGGAAAAGTAAAATAAAACAGTAAAAAGTGATGAGTGGAATGCTTCCAAATGTCTCAGCCACTCACCATCACTCATATGCCACATTTCATTACATTGTTTTTCTGCTCACTGCGCCATGCGCAATGGGGAGTAACCCTCTGCTAACCAGTCTTGGTCCTGCTACAATCGGAATGGACGAGCCCAAACTCACAGACCACATCGCCTGTGAGCAGGAACACAAGCAACCCCAGACTGGTTCAGTACAGTTATCCTCGTGGGTGAGGGGCAAATTGAATCCACTGACACAGCAAGCACAGGACCCACATTTATTATTTATTTATTAAGGAGTTTTATATAGCGCTAGCCTGACCCGAGGTTATCGGAGCGCTTCACAGCAGTTTTTTTAGCAAGATTCATACAATAAAGCAGCATTCTACATATAAATTCACTTCACAGCAGTTTTTGAGCAAGATTCATACAATAAAGCCGTATTCTCCATATAGGTTCGGAAAGTCCACGTGTGCTGAGCAGCATTGAGGTAGTACATGAGTCCTGAGATAACCTCATAGAGTGCACGTTGTCTAGGGGTGGATACAGTAAAGCAGTATTCTACATATAGGTTCGGAAGTCCAAGTGTGCTGAGCAGCATTGAGGTAGTCCGTGAGTCCAGGGATAACCTCATAGAGAGCACGTTGTCTTGGGGTTGAACCACTTAGGTTGGGGGGAGGAGCGGATAGGGGTCAAATAGCAGGGAGGAGGTAAGTCTTAGAGCTACAGTGTCTGGGAGAGACGACGAGCTGGGATTTGCGTTTAGATGGCGGTTATCTGTTCTGGGGAGAGCGGTTGAGGAAAAGGACTTTTAGGTGTTTTTTGAATTCTGTGAAGGATGAGATAGTCCTGATACCGACTGGGATAGCGTTCCAGATTTTGGGTGCGTTTCCGTCGAAGGACCGTGTGGCAGTTTTTTGTTTGAGTGTTTTCATAGGGATGAGTAATAGGGTGCTGGAGCTCCTGAGGTTCCTTGTCTGACCAGCCCTCTTGAGCTTAGCAGCCAAATACTCAGGTTTACCTGTGTGCAGGGCTTTGTGTGTGAGGCAGGCAGTTCTGAAACTGGCACGCAACTCGACTGGGAGCCATTTTAGTTCTCTGAGTGCTGGTGAGATGTGGTCGTATTTCCTGATTCCAGTGACCATTCTAGCTGCTGCGTTTAGGGTAGTTTTGAGGGGAGCTAGATGAGATTTAGTTGTACCAGTGAGGGTGGCATTCCCATTGTCGAGTCTGGATAGCACCAGTGATTGGGTGGCTTGTTTGAGGTCGTTGGTTGGGATGAATGGTTTTATTTTGTTAAGTAGCTTCAGGTTGACGAAGGCACTCTTTGCGGAGTTCTTGATGTGTTTGGCCATGTCGAGTTTTGAGTCTAGGGTGATTCCTAGTGATTTAACGGAGTGGGTCAGAGTGTGATTGCCGTTAAGAGCATCCAGAGCTTTTAGCCATTCCGAGATAGGAGGGTTCTCTTCTTTGTTGGAGATGAGGAGGATTTCGGTTTTATCTTGGTTGAGTTTTAGGTGGTTAAGCGACAGCCAATGTTGGATTTCTTTTAGAGTGACATTTAGTTTGTGAATGTCATCTATGGAGGAGGTTTCTAGATAGATCTGGGTGTCATCTGCATAGAGGTGGAAAGGGATGTTAGCATTTTTCTACATCTATTCATATGCGTAGAACTTAGGAAGTCATAGTTAAAACAACCAAAGATAATGTGTGGAATGATTGAAAATGTCTTAATCACTGGCAATCACTCATAGGTGGCATTCCATTCTGTTATTTCTATCCCACTGGGCCAAACCAGATGTAGAAAAACCTTATTTAAATCAGTTCATATCTTACTGAACTATCCCACCAGACACTCCTTTTGGATGGCAGCAGTGTCTACACTCTGGGAATATATGGATTTAAGGAAGAAAGAAAGAAAGAAAACCACAAGGGAGGTCCCCTAAAATCCAGTCAGGGACAGGGGGAATATATGTAGAATTAAAAAGTCCCTAAATACAGCAAAAAAAAAAATAAATTCAATACACAAAGAATACCAATCTTAACTAATACTGGTGGTTATACAATTATCAAATTAGGAAGACATCACTAAAATACCATGTTGAGGAATCAAAGTATATCATAAAAACCAGCAAGTTTGCATATAATGTTTATTCAATACATTTATAAAAAACAATACCATAAAAACATTTCATTAAAAAATATAAGGCAAATTATCGTAAAAACATCATATCAAATACATAATCTTGAGAGCACAGATATCAACTACATAATCTTGAGAAAACAGTTGTCGACGCAGCGTTTCGGTGAATACGTGGAATAGACACCTTCTTCAGGACAGTTTTCTACATAACCAAAAACATATATTTAGTATAACACATTGACTCCACAATTCTATTTAACAATCATAATTATTTTTTTTAAAACAATTCTCTGATATGACATTTTATATCTCCTATTATAACCACCACAGTAAAATCTAGTATTCAAAACTACAAACTCTCGAATTACTTGAATTAAAAACGAAGATAACAACCTACCTAACAATTCTGCAGACGATGTTAGCGTTTGATAAAACTAACACATCTGGTGGTTACCCTCAGTCTGAATTAAGAATCTTGAAGACAGGAGATTAATGATAATCTCCTCTTCAAATCGAAAGCCCTTACATGAACAAGGATTTTTTTTTTTTTAAAGTGCTGATCGCAATAGTAAATCATACTAAACATAAAAATTAACAATTACAATGGCATACCTTATGGTGCAAAAAATACGTTCTGTAGGTATGTATACTGGTGCCACCGTTGTTTGGCTAGGGTCCGGGTGCTAAAAAGCCAAACCATGAATATTTAGTATTATTACTAGTATTGTACCCAAAATTCAAAGTAAAATAAAGAACCCAGCTTACCTAATATAAAGGAGCTGAATATTGCCAACCGATGTAGGATTTATCAATTTCTACGATTTGGGCTGGTGTGCCACTTATTAAATACGTAGTCCCACAGGTGGGTAGATTTGCAGCCAATGGTCCTGGCTTCTTATATATCACCTATAACAGGATATTGCTTGATCAGTATTGCAATTTATTGTCCAGATTGTTGGGCATGCAGGCATATACCATTATAATCCCTGTTTTATAAGGCCCCAGTCTATCAACCTACTGTCTAAGTAAGCCCTCCGTGCTGGTATCAAAAGAGTAGAGGCTGAGAAGTTATTCCAGCAATAGATAGACACTATGCTGACATAATATTACATAATTATACACACGAATATATCTAAAAAAGGACCCCCACTCCTCATAACTAAAAATGTAAAATTCGAATAAAAATCTCAGCCATAGTTAACCAATATAAGCAATGCTTATGTGATTTACAAATTGCAAATTACACCACATCGTATATAGCAACTATTGGTATGCCGCAATTAGTAACGAACTAAATGTAGATCATAGCTCCAAGTTAATAACATTTTAATTTTTTTATAATAGCTTTATGTTATTATTAGAATGCGAGTATAATTAACAAAAAGCAAAGCCAGCAACCCGTTGGGTGCCCTCTGAACCGCTGTGCCGCTTATTTGCTGCTGTTTTGCCTAATGTCGTTGTTTAGTGGCATAACAACGTACGGCAGAGATACCCAATATAGGGCCAGTATGTGGTCGGCTGTGTGCCAAAGAACCGTCACACCATCTACCGTGATACTGCTAATGCCAGGAATACCAAAATCGGCAAAAATCACTCATACACTGACCCATATATGGCCACATGAAGTGCCGATGTCGGCGTAACCAAAGAATTGACTTTTGTCCCTGTTGAAAAGCCCAAATACTAATGAGCTAAAAACCGCGCCGGATCGGCACCCTAGTGAGGAACGTAACGTACCTGATACACGTTACACGGCCTCCCTGCAACCAGTATACAGCTTCCGGGTCAGGATTCATGAAGATGTTCCTGCCGGGGCTGTTAAATACACCTCCTTTTTCTACGTCATTAATACGCACAGATCACGTGATGGTGACGCACATTTCCTCCTTCATGAATTCTTCTTGAATAACTTTATTAGTATAGTTTAAAAACAAAGGGATCTACTAAATTTCACAGTAAATAAAGCTGTTTCAGCCGAAGCTAATTGCAAACGCCTCCTATTCATCGTAAAAATTACGTGTTTAGTACGTATAAATCTCGTTACTCTATCTTACACGGATCAATTTTAAATAACATTCTCAATAGAATAATAATCACGAAAAGAGAGATACCATTTACCCTAACAGTATATTGTGAGTTATACAGGTATTATACTCATGATAAGAACCAGCGTCTATATTGTATTATACTTAAGGTGACCGATTGATATCGTGAGCTATCATTTAGCCTCACGGTCTATTGGACAATATTAAATGATGCAAATCCGCGTCTATATTATATTATACTATAACCTAACATCATGATTATCACTAAATTTAATCATATTGACGACAACCTAGATGGGTCGAGGCTCATACTGGGAACTTAATAATAAGCCTATATGAAAATTAATTGTGTTCTATACTCTATACTTATCAGTAAAGAATTGCTATTCTGCCACATTATATATCCTATTATTGTTATCATATACCCAAATGTGATCAAACAAGAGTATTAAAAAATTGTAAAAAAATAGTAAAAAAATTATTATCCCAAGTTCTTTCTATGGAATTGCCACAAAAGCAAAACTATGTGTCAGAATAAAAATGAAATTTAGTTTCTTGCTGAACAACCATCTATATCCATTATTGTCGTCAAAAATCCCATTAGCAATTAGGCAGGAATATACTGCGAGTAAGAAAGAAAAGAAAAAATATCAAATGTCATTAATTCCTACTCATAACTAAAGAGTTGCTAAGAATGTCATCTCTATCTCTTGTTACTACTCATGTCTCAAGAGTTGCTCAGAGACCTATATGGGAGGAAGAAAATACGGCTCAAATAAGTCTCTCCCAGTCCTCTCTGCTGTTAAGCCCTTCCCTAACAGTGTTAAGGCGGGACATGTAGAATTGTTCACGTTTCTTTCTTTTGGAGGTCATATCACCTCCCCTAGAGTTCATATGTACTACCTCAAGGCCACACCACTTGAGATCACCAATCGTGTGTCGTTCTTTAATCCAATGTTCAACAAGTGGAGCGCTTTTTTTATTAGTCCTAATGGCTGACTTATGCTCACATATTCTTTTCTTAATTTCCCTGGAGGTCTCACCAACATAACCAAATTGGCATGGGCACATGATCAAGTATATCAAATTTTTAGTATGACAGTTAATGAAGTTCTTGATTTTCATGGTAACTCCATTGCAGGATACAGAAGCTCCTTTTTGGATATTATCACAGTTGGTGCATCCTCTACATGCAAACGTGCCAGTTGGTAAAGGTGCATTGTTGATGCATAGTTGGTGGTTGACTTTAGAATCTCTATAGGTATGTACTAAACAGTCTCTTATTGTGCGATTGCGCCTAAATGAAAACATGGGTTTAGGTAGAGTCTCTTTCTTCTTATTAGTAATTAGATGCCAATTTCTGTTGATAATATTTTTAATTTTGTTACTAATATTGCTATAGTTAGTTACAAAAATTAAAGGCTGAATCTCCGCTTTGGTTTCTTTATGTCTGCTTTCAAAAAAAGACTCTCTATTAAAATATTTGGCTCTCTTGTACGCATGTCTAATTAATCTCTTCGGGTAGCCTCTAGATAAAAACTTTTGGGTCAGTGTCTCTGCATGTTTATCATAATCTTTAATAGTGGTGCAATTTCTTTTAAGCCGCAAAAACTGTCCAAACGGAATGTTGTCCTTTTGACAAGAGGGATGATTGCTCCTATAGTGTAGCATGGTGTTCCTGTCGCTCTGTTTAGTAAACAGTTCGACATTTAAGGTTCCCTCAACATGCTTGATAATTACATCCAAAAATTCACATTCCCTATTACTAATATGAGACGTGAAATTGAGGTTAATATCACGCAGATTCAGCCACTGTATGAATTCTTCTAGATTTTATTTTGTTCCAGTCCAGATAAAAAACACATCATCGATGTATCTCGACCAATGTGAGATATTCTCATAAAAAGGCGCCGCTTGATTATAAATATGGGTGTCCTCAAACTGGGAGACATACAGGCAGGCCAGACTGGGGGCACAAGTGGCTCCCATGCTGGTCCCCTTAGTTTGTCTATAAAAATCATTATTAAACAAAAATATGTTGTTTTTTAGTACAAGCGTAACGCAGTCTACTATGAAGGTAGCATGGGCACTGAGATCAACTCCCTCTGTTGTTAAGAGGTTTTCGACCATACGTATTGTATTATTTTGCGGAATATTTGTGTACAGTGCCTCGATATCTAAAGTTACCAAAAATTGTGTTTCTGGATTAAAATCAAGATATTCTATTTTATGGATAATTGCAGTAGTATCCTTAAGGTAAGCCTTCTGCTGTATCACTAAAGGTTGTAAGAACACATCAGCATACTTACTAAGAGGTTCAGTTAAGGAATTAATACTGGAAACAATCGGTCTCATTGTGGGGTCTTCCAGTTTTTTATGTACTTTAGGGAGACCGTATAATGCGGGTATAGTTGGGTCTGTGTTAAGAAGGAAATTGAATTCATCATTACATATGACCTCATCTTCTTTAGCTAAATTTAACATATTTTTAATCTTATTGGCTAATATGATCCACTCATCTCTGCTAGACTTTTGGTAGTGGTCATTATTCTGTAGAAGTGCATGCATCCTCCTATTATAATCATCTGTTTGCATTACTACACTACTACCACCCTTGTCTGCGGGTTTAATGGTCAAATCATGACACTGTTCTAATGCGTTTAGGGCATGTCTTTCCTCGATGTTTAAATTATTCTTCACCCAGCTTTTTTTATTGAGTAGATCATTGATATTTTTATCAACTATCCGTTCAAATGCTTCAATGTCCTTACTGACTAGATTGATTTGAGGTGTCCAAGTTGATTTGGGTTTCAACCCTGATTTATTAGTAATCTGTAATCTATCCCTATCCTCAAAAAAAGCATTGAGTCTAATCTTGCGAAAAAAACATTGAAGATCCCTCTCTAGGTTATATCTGTCAACAGGGGAAACGATGGCATATCCTAACCCTTTTTCTAATAATTTAACCTCGTCCTGTGAGAGGTTTCTCTGTGAGAGATTAATAACTGGGGCCTTGTTTACTAATCCCATTTCTTCTGACTCCTTGTGTATGGGCGGTGTTGAAACTGAGGTTGAGGGTTGTAATTGCCCCTCCCTCTCGGCCTTCCCCTTGATTGTCCAAAATGTGTCTGTCTTTGTTCTAAAAAAGACAAAATACCAGGTGTTGACTCTTTCACCATGGTATTCCGGTTATCCATGTTCATATCGCTATCTGAGTCCGAACTCGTGTATGAGGTATCAAAAATCTCACATTTTTCTTAGGAACATTTTTGGAGAGAAAATTCTTTGTTGGTTGTTGCCATTGTCTCCGATTTGAAAACTCCTCCCTTGGTCTATCATAAAAATCCTTCTGGAGGTAAGGGTACACATGTTCAAGATTGTATTTAGAAATATCCTTCCTCAGTTTGCTCGATTTCTTATTCACTAAGTAATCTTTATAGCCTGAAATATCTCCCTGAATTTGCTCAAGTTTCTTTTTTGCATCTTCAAGGACTGTGTTATCTTTCAGCTTCTGTTCTAACTCATCTATTTCTCTTTTTTCAATGATAAGAACTTCATGTGCTGTTTCAATAATTAGCAACATCCAGTCACGACTACAACGGTTGGCTATAAACGTCCAATTTTCAATAAACTTATGATGTTTAATAAAAATACCAGGTTCATTATTAACTTGTAAACCTCTGGGTATAGTACCCTTTTTACAATATTCTATGAGGAAGTCTGCGTGTAAATCAGTCCTTATGACCTTCTTTTTGAGATTCCAGAGTATTTTCCATTGTTCCTCTTCGCTATTATCTAGTGTAACTGTAGAGATATTTTTGGTGGTACCATTAATTATTTTATCAAATTGGTCTTCAGAAAAACCATATGTTTTTAGACCTTCCATTTTGCCCTAAAGTTCTTTGGGCAAAAAATAGAAATAATAATAATATACCTCCCCAGCTAACAAGCTGTACATAAAGTAAGAAAACCACAAGGGAGGTCCCCTAAAATCCAGTCAGGGACAGGGGGAATATATGTAGAATTAAAAAGTCCCTAAATACAGCAACAACAAAAAATTCAATACACAAAGAATACCAATCTTAACTAATACTGGTGGTTATACAATTATCAAATTAGGAAGACATCACTAAAATACCATGTTGAGGAATCAAAGTATATCATAAAAACCAGCAAGTTTGCATATAATGTTCTGGTGGTTACCCTCAGTCTGAATTAAGAATCTTGAAGACAGGAGATTAATGATATTCTCCTCTTCAAATCGAAAGCCCTTACATGAACAAGGAAATTTTTATTTTTTATTTTAAAGTGCTGATCGCAATAGTAAATCATACTAAACATAAAAATTAACAATTACAATGGCATACCTTATGGTGCAAAAAATACGTTCTGTAGGTATGTATACTGGTGCCACCGTTGTTTGGCTAGGGTCCGGGTGCTAAAAAGCCAAACCATGAATATTTAGTATTATTACTAGTATTGTACCCAAAATTCAAAGTCAAATAAAGAACCCAGCTTACCTAATATAAAGGAGCTGAATATTGCCGACCGATGTAGGATTTATCAATTTCTACGATTTGGGCTGGTGTGCCACTTATTAAATACGTAGTCCCACAGGTGGGTAGATTTGCAGCCAATGGTCCTGGCTTCTTATATATCACCTATAACAGGATATTGCTTGATCAGTATTGCAATTTATTGTCCAGATTGTTGGGCATGCAGGCATATACTATTATAATCCCTGTTTTATAAGGCCCCAGTCTATCAACCTACTGTCTAAGTAAGCCCTCCGTGCTGGTATCAAAAGAGTAGAGGCTGAGAAGTTATTCCAGCAATAGATAGACACTATGCTGACATAATATTACATAATTATACACACGAATATATCTAAAAAGGACCCCCACTCCTCATAACTAAAGATGTAAAATTTGAATAAAAATCTCAGCCATAGTTAACCAATATAAGCAATGCTTATGTGATTTACAAATTGCAAACCACATCGTATATAGCAACTATTGGTATGCCGCAATTAGTAACGAACTAAATGTAGATCATAGCTCCAAGTTAATAACATTTTAATTTTTTTTATAATAGCTTTATGTTATTATTAGAATGCGAGTATAATTAACAAAAAGCAAAGCCAGCAACCCGTTGGGTGCCCTCTGAACCGCTGTGCCGCTTATTTGCTGCTGTTTTGCCTAATGTCGTTGTTTAGTGGCATAACAACGTACGGCAGAGATACCCAATATAGGGCCAGTATGTGGTCGGCTGTGTGCCAAAGAACCGTCACACCATCTACCGTGATACTGCTAATGCCAGGAATACCAAAATCGGCAAAAATCACTCATACACTGACCCATATATGGCCACATGAAGTGCCGATGTCGGCGTAACCAAAGAATTGACTTTTGTCCCTGTTGAAAAGCCCAAATACTAGTGAGCTAAAAACCGCGCCGGATCGGCACCCTAGTGAGGAACGTAACATACCTGATACACGTTACATGGCCTCCCTGCAACCAGTATACAGCTTCTTTATATTAGGTAAGCTGGGTTCTTTATTTGACTTTGAATTTTGGGTACAATACTAGTAATAATACTAAATATTCATGGTTTGGCTTTTTAGCACCCGGACCCTAGCCAAACAACGGTGGCACCAGTATACATACCTACAGAACGTATTTTTTGCACCATAAGGTATGCCATTGTAATTGTTAATTTTTATGTTTAGTATGATTTACTATTGCGATCAGCACTTTAAAATAATTTTTTTTTTTCCTTGTTCATGTAAGGGCTTTCGATCTGAAGAGGAGAATATCATTAATCTCCTGTCTTCAAGATTCTTAATTCAGACTGAGGGTAACCACCAGATGTGTTAGTTTTATCAAACGCTAACATCGTCTGCAGAATTGTTAGGTAGGTTGTTATCTTCGTTTTTAATTCAAGTAATTCGAGAGTTTGTAGTTTTGAATACTAGATTTTACTGTGGTGGTTATAATAGGAGATATAAAATGTCATATCGGAGAATTGTTTTAAAAAAATAATTATGATTGTTAAATAGAATTGTGGAGTCAATGTGTTATACTAAATATATGTTTTTGGTTATGTAGAAAACTGTCCTGAAGAAGGTGTCTATTCCACGTATTCACCGAAACGCTGCGTCGACAACTGTTTTCTCAAGATTATGTAGTTGATATCTGTGCTCTCAAGATTATGTATTTGATATGATGTTTTTACGATAATTTGCCTTATATTTTTAATGAAATGTTTTTATGGTATTGTTTTTTATAAATGTATTGAATAAACATTATATGCAAACTTGCTGGTTTTTATGATATACTTTGATTCCTCAACATGGTATTTTAGTGATGTCTTCCTAATTTGATAATTGTATAACCACCAGTATTAGTTAAGATTGGTATTCTTTGTGTATTGAATTTTTTGTTGTTGCTGTATTTAGGGACTTTTTAATTCTAAATATATGGATTTACCCACACAACTCCTAATTCTCCTCCATGACTTATCGGACATTCCCGAGCTGACCCATTATGCTCGTCACTTGCTTGTCACTGCCCTTACCATTGCCAAAATCTGTATTTTACAGCATTGACGTTCTCCACAATTGCCGTTAAATGAGGAATGGCTCTTGAAGATGTAGAAGACTGCGTCCTATGAAAGGGTTGTTTACAAGTTAATAGACAACGCAGATATTTTTGTTATTATATGGCCCCCTTTTTTACAGGATACCCCACCCTCATAATTTGCATTAATTTGCATGGATTCTAAAGTCTTCCTCATCACTATTATTGTGCCACATTTCTCCACCCATTTATATTATTATACTTGGACTTTGCCTAACCGGTTTATCTTCCCTATTTTGTAGTTCTGTCTTTTCCTCCCTTCTTCTTCTCTCTCTCTTCCATTCCTCTCCTTATTTTCTTGCTTCTATAGCTTATTCTCTCTAACCCCTTTCTCTCTTTTTTCAAATTTTCTTAAATATTGTATATAAATATTGTTTGTTATTGGTGCATGTATCACAATTATCATCTATATGTCAATATGGGAATAACCTGCACGTGCATGCCACTGTATTTGTTGTTATTGCTCAATTGTTACTTTTTGCCAATGAAATAATTGCTGCACACAAAAACCCATAATATTTGTAGGATAATGAATCCAACCTAAATGCGAAGGAGGAACCCTTGAGAGATATCACACCTATCCTTATATCTCCAATGTATTAGGAAGAAAAGAAAGGCCATGTATCTGGCATTGTGCACACAATTAAAACACCCACTGACAAGGTGCGGTCGAAAGAGGACTATATAAATTCAAACAAGATACAGCGGTGCACCAAGCAACAGTTATATGTCAAAGTAGTCAGAAAGTACAGTTCTATTTTCAAAGACGTGTTTCAAAATCTTCTTTTATTCAGTAATATTCACATATAAGATGTATGTACAGCAGGAAACAGCCAAGGTGTTTGTCCAAAACATTGGCCTTCTTCAGGGCAAACGTCAAAAAGATGTATGTGATGGTGATACTTTCGATTCACCCAGCCAATTGTAAGGGTGGAACGTAGTCTAGCCGTATGTGTAATACCGCAATCTATGTAAGAAGAACCGTTTAGTAGGAGGTAAGATAGATAGTCAATTAGGGTGAGTTCACTCCTGGAGCTTCCAACTAAGGATGCCAAGGGTACATACCCTTGGCTTCCTTAGTACCTCTGTATCTTGTTTGAATTTGTAGGATAATGCTAATATTTACCTGTGGGTGTATGTAATGCTATATTTGCTTAATTTTCTAAACCAAGACTGGCATCAAGGTGCCTGGCACCTGTGAAAACCACGCCCATTTCAGGAAAGCACTAAAAAAAACCTTATTTTAAGAATTGCCTTCTTTGCCCCCTGTCCGTCGTCCTGGCCCCGCACCGAGATACCCCTCTGGGGGTGATTCGAGCGTGTAATAAATTAAAATAACATAACATTACATAACAAGGTGTGAGTGCACGTTTATCAGTTCAATAAATGTGGAAATAAACAATTTTACAACTACATTGATTCACAAAGCACAAAATATGGATAAATACCGTTACAATAGCCAAAAAAGAAATCTGGATAAATACCGATGGAAACGTTCAATAAATAAACACCATAAAACTCGAATTATAATCTCATCTATCTGGGGATTCACATCCCACAAGTACCCAGATTTGGTTTTTCAACTTCCTCTTACGAAAAAGATGGAAACGTCCTATAAGGACTTCTCCTGAGTTGCCACAAGACTCTCAAATGTTCTCTCTAAGGAAGTGCATTATGGCCTTTGGCAAGGCTCTGAGTACCTATTTAAATGATGCTTCTAGGGCCGTTCCCGCCCAAAATCTGCCTGTATTGACAACTTTACATATCTTTTAGTACATTTATGTTCTTATGCCTTTTATGTTTCTATTGTTTATATGCCTGTTCTCCTCTGAAACATTGTCTGCCACTATATGCATATCATACATACATAAATATTAAATGCTTTGTGCTTGCCTGAAGGAAATACTTCAAGCTTCCTTCATCTTCAAGGTCTTTTCTAGGATCTATAATTTCCATGGAATTCCTAAATTATCCCTAGCATAGTTGGTGTCATGCAATACTGCTGCTGACACCTTTTGGGTATCTCTTCCTTTGAACCCTTTTAAACACTTTGTTCTTTTTTTACACATTTTGTTATTTATTTCTTTACTAAAGTTGACTCTGATATAACTGCCCAGATCTGCTCCGATATTAAGTACATTCAGCTTTTAAATTACAAAAATGTTAAATGCAGAGGCCCAAAGTTTATCTTGGGATCTTCTAACGACGTGGGTTGCCAAACGCCACATCTGCCTAGTCTCGATTCTACCTCATATCTTCCACCACTCTACAAGTCCCATCTCTATCTCACTCCTGCAGCTTCTTTTACATCTCTACTTTCTCCCTTTGGCAGTGTTTTCCTGTCTTTTGCTCCCTCCTTCTTTCTCCTTTTCTGCCTTTTTCTCTCTTGCTCAGACTCAGAAGACATAAAATAAATCCCAGTCTCAAAAAGTGAGTGCTGGTGGCCACCACTTGCAGCCACCAGCACAAATTAAGCACAGAGAGCAGAATCCACTCTACAATCTAACTTCTCTTTCTTCCTCTGCCCTTCCCACCTTTTCATATGCTGCATCCTCTCTTCTCCACTACCTTCCCTCATCACTCTAACTTCTCCACCTCTCCTCAAATTCACCACCACCTCTTTCATTGCCTCCACTGACCTCCTCAGGTAAATTTCCTCTCCATGCTAACCGCTTTTACCATCCTCCGCACACAAATGCATGCTCCTCCCTAACCACTCTTACCTTCTGCCCCCTCCTCAGACCTTTTTATGGCAAATACAGTGAGTGCACAGAAAACTTTAGTCAGCTTATTCAGTCCAGTAGAACGCAAACCTGTATTGGCGGGAGTTATGACAACACAGACCCTGTAGTCAGGCGGAGAGTGTCCCAGCCCCTCCAGCCTTCAGGACGCCCCTCATCTCTTGATCCATCCGTGTTTGCTAGCTATCTGAACCAATTCCATCTCTTTAATTTTGTTGTACTGTGAGCCTACAATGCTTACAGTCAAAGTTAGCGTTGGCAGGGTTCGTGTGTGTCTCTCGGGGGTGCGGCAGGTGTTTGTAACACTCTGTTCTTGGCTGTCAATTTCAGGTGGCTGAGGCGGCTCCTTTCCTCAAAATACTCCATGAGAAAAAATACGGCCATCAGAGCACTCTGTGTTCCCAGGCTGGCAAGTTCCTTGCAATTATATCAAGAATGAGTGGGTGCCAAACCACTCAAGTTTACTCTGATATAAACTTAACAAGAACACAGCACAGAGCCATGGTAAAGTTAGATCTTGAACAGGAATACAACAAATTAAGAGTCTGGAAGAACAATTGGAGCTGAAATTAGTAGTAAATAAAGAGGTCAACCATGAATGAGCACAGATACACAATATGAAAAAAAAACTCATACAACATTATTTCAGAAGCTGTTAAATTTATGGTGGAAAATGATCCAGCAGATGGCAGATGGCAGATTTAAAAAGCTCTATTGTGGGATGTGTGAGCTGCATTGCATCACGTAAGCGCCAGCGCCGCTTTAGGTGGACTCAGCAGTGCGTGTATTTTTGGAAGCTGCATCTTCCTGTAGGTTCCGCCTATGTAGTTTCGAGGTTGATCCCATACACTTTTAATTACTTTCAGGCCTATTAACTGACTGCATTTTGTAGTACATATAATAGTGCTACATTAATACTACTAAAGTACTACAAAATGCTATTCACAAACCTACGAGTGTAAATCTACACTGCTCCTGTTTTTTCTATGGGGTGATCCTCACACATGTATGTTTATTACTTAGTAGTAAATGTGGGAGAGACCAGGGGAAGTGGATGGAGAAAGGGTGCTCTTATTGCTAAATGGGAGGAGTTAGGGAGGAGTAAAGAGGGGTTTAGGAAGGGTTAGGGAGGGGTTTAGGTAGTGACATGCACCCACCCACAAAAGAGGAACCCCATTGCTATTCACAAACTACATTTAAAAATTTACCACAGCTAAAAAGGGGCCCACATCAGTAGTAAATTACTACAGGTCATAGCTGAGGTAAGTCAAGCACCCCACATGGGTACCACCGGTACTGCAACACCCTAAAAATAATGGTGGTAGGGATAATGTTAAATTAAATTCCCGGAAATTCCCGGAACCGGTCCCAGGATGCTTATTTCCAGTCCAGGGGGGACCTGGCCTGGCAGTTCGGGCTGGACTGTTCCCACAGGGAGCAGGGTCAAGACTGATTTGCATATGTCTGGGTTCAACCTGGAATGGCATGGGGAGCAAAATAACGATGGATTTAGACCCAGCTCTATGTACTGGGGTGAATGTATGACATTGTTCTGCACTCTGTCCATCAATTGTTCTTTTTGCATTTGTCACCCCGAGTGGTACGGGTATGGCCAGACGTGGGTCCAGTGCTCTCCATACCACTGGAATCAAGCTAGCCTGGCTGATGAGGGGTGTTACCCCGAAACCAGTCCCAGGATGCTTGTTTCCAGTCCAGGGAAGACCTGGCCTGGCAGTTCGGGCTGGACTGTTCCCACAGAGAGCAGGGTCAAGACTGATTTGCATATGTCTGGGTTCAAACTGGAATGGCATGGGGAGCAAAATAACGATGGATTTAGGCCCAGATCTCTGTACTGGGGTGAATGTATGACATTGTTCTGCATTCCGTCTATCAATTGTTCTTTTTGCATTTGTCAACCTGAGTGGGACGGGTATGCCCAAACGGGGGTCCCGTGCTCTCCATGCTACTGGAGTCAATCTAGCCTGCTGATTAGGGGTGTTACCCCGAAACCGGTCCCAGGATGCTTGTTTCCAGTCCAGGGAGGAGTTCGGGCTGAACAGTTCCCACAGGGAGCAGGGTCAAGACTGATTTGCATATGTCTGGGTTCAAACTGGAATGGCATGGGGAGCAAAATAACGATGGATTTAGGCCCAGATTTCTGTACTGGGGTGAATGTATGACATTGTTCTGCATTCTGTACATCAAATGTTCTTTTTGCATAGGTCTGTAGTTAGCCAGCTCTCTTTGATCTTCTTAAAATAAGATAGCCTGCCCTCCTTGTATGGTTGCCCTCTGTGCAGTTACATGCCAGAGTGGGCCGCCTCTTGGGATTACCCTAAATGGTGTAATGGTGAGCCTCAGAGTAGTTGTACTAAGGCCTGCGATGTTAGAGGGGGCAGCCTTTTGGGATTACCCTGGACCGGTTAATGGTGAGCCTCAAAGAGATCAGAACTGGGGGGGGGGGGGTGGGGAGTCTCATTACTGCCCTTAGATGTAGCGGATATCCTTGGAAGAAATTCTATACCAATACAAAGGACTTTTGATGGATATTGCACTAATCCTATTATTGCACTAGGCATTCCATTGTGCCTTTGGGCACTTTTCGTTCCTCTCCCCTGCCCCTTGTCATAGGCCGACGGCCCACAGCTATTTCCACACAGTAACAGTGCCCGGGAGATTAATTTATAGGCGTTATACTATTATTGCATAAATGCGTTTGGAGGCACTCTAGGGCACAACACCCCATCTCACCCACACCCTGCACCAGAGCCACCTATATATTAAATGATTCAACAAGCTCTAATTGGTGTTACTTCAACCATGTTCCTTCTTAAAGGTATCGCTGTCTGTGCGGCCCTTTTTGCTTGTCTGTTGCCACTTTCCAGGTGGGGTTCAAACCTGCTCATGTTACAAGCGATCTCTTTATCATTATTCCTTCCTTCCAGGGTCTATGTCAATGTAGCTCATGAGGTTTTGGTTGGCTCACACCGCTCTCATATACCGTATGAGGCAGCTTGAGATCTGGCATGATTCGCCTTTTAGACAGCAAATGATGACACTCCTACAGGATCAGATATTTAAAACAGAAAATATTGGTCGAAGCCAGAGTCTCCTCAGTGCAGATCACATACATCAGTTTCTCTTCTGATTTGCTACACAATCTGCATTGCTTGTTTGTTTCTGCATTTCATCATCCGAACCAGTAACATCTTAAAGAAAGCAAGCCGAATCGGGCTCATGCACTGTTTCACTTCAGGTGCGCGCGTTCAGTGATCTGGCCAGCCAGTCCTAATTTGGGTTTTCCCAGGGGGCTTAATCTGGGCTATGCTTACTTCTCTCCCCCAGCTTGGACGGGGTTCCCCCCAAGACGCGTTTGTCTTTTTCACAGTTTTGGCCTGGTGACTTTAATCTGCATCTTAAGATTTTCTCTCAAAGTTGATGGTTTACCTTTATGCTGCTCTAGCTCAAATGGTAAAAGTCCATCCTTTTTGGCTTCTGGGGCGGTTTGCCTCCTATGACCGTTTGGGCAGAGAATCTAATGTGTCTCCTCGCGCCCAGTGTTGTACCACTTCTCTTCTTGTGCGCCTTTAGCGTTCTTCAAAATTCAGGATAATTTCCCCAAGGATGGCTCGTCTCGCCAGTATTCTCTTTTTTGGGGAATGGAGGGATTGAAGATTACTGGATATCGCTCATTCTGGTGTCGTTGGAGCTTTATTCCCCAGGATGCCAACAGGGATTTATTTTTCTCAAGCTTATGCACTAAACGCTCTTCCCTTAGACCTATCTCAGTTTGTTCCCGGAGTTCCCCTGGTCCGGGTGGCCTAAAGGCTACATATTCAATGTCCTCGGACCTCATGTCCCCCAGGTCCGGGATTTTAGAGGTCAGCTTGAGAATGTTCTGCCTGTTGAGAACATTCCACTTGCACTTGGAGGTGTATTCCGGTTGAAGGATTATTTAGTGGGTTATTTTTGTTGGACTTCTGGGACGGTTGAACTCTTGATTTCTTTCTTACAGAATATGCCCACTCTTCACTTATGGGGCCATCTGGTAGGGGCCTTAATGAGTTCCTGACAACTGACACCTGCTCTGGTGCAGGTGTGTGTGCGCACCCTTGTGTAGAAGGAAGCCTCTGCTCCTCTCTTAGTTCTTCATTGTTCTGGCCCTCCTGAGCCATAGGGAGATCGGCTATAGTTGCTTGCTGTGGTAAAATTTCTTCTGAGTTTACTATTAAAACTGCCCTTTTCAGCACTTTAATAAGCTCGCCTTGTTCCATTCTCCTCCTCCTCTTTGTTTGTTTGGACGCTCAAGTCAATATGGGTCCTTAAAGCAAGTGCTTTCAAGTTCCCCATGCCTTCTAGCCGGGGCTGCCCTTTGACCTTTTGGCTGAGGTCCCTAACTTCCTCATCCAAGTTGAGCACCCCCATCTCTTTCACCTGCTTCACCGCCAGATCCTCCGTGGCTTTTTTCTCTCCCTTCTGGTTGAGCATAGGGTAGACTGGGCGAGCCTCGTGTGGCCTAGTTAGTCGAGTAGATGTTTTGCATGGGCTCTTCTTGTAGAGTTTCTTTAGTCGTTTTTTGTTTTTCCTTGATAGGCCTTCTCAGTTATCCAAATGCAAGTAGGTATTATTATTGTTGGTCCCATGGGCCATTATTTCCCCCTGGCGTGTGCAATCGTCCAGCATGGTTTCTGAAGTGGCGTCAGCTTCTGAGGCTATGGGTACATTTGTGCTGCCTTCTCCAGCCTCTGGGGAGATTACGATCAATGTCATGGTAGCCTCTGATTTCTCTTTTTGGCTGCTTTTTCCCTTCTGTTTTAGCAGTTGTTTTAGGATCTGGCTATCATCGGGGCCTATGTCGCAATCTGTGGTTCTAGGTTTGTTGTCTTTTCTCCCCACTCTGGGGCAGGCCCGTCATTCTCCGGTGCTTTTGAGAGGCCCTCCCTCCTGTTTTTGAATCGTAGCTGGGTCTCATTCCTTAAATCTTGGATAAGAGTGGACATTACTTCTGGTAGATTTTCTCCACTATCCGGTCACATTGACAACACACCAGCTTATCTTTCGCAAATGCTTGATCCTGTTTAATAAGTTGGTTCGATGCTCCAGCATTGTATCAATTCTCATGGTGAAACTGGTGAGCGTTTGAAGGAGCTCAATCTGAGTGTCCAGTTTGTCAGCATGGAGTTTACTGGTGTTTGCAATTTCTAGTAGGACTCTAGCCAGAGTTCCGTTTTCATAATGTGAAGTTTCAAGTCACTTCCGTTGTTCCTCTTCCTTCCGAATTTGCTTCACTTGCTCATAGAGCATCACGTTGTCATATGCAGCCGAAATAGAGGCGAAGGTTTTATCTTCTTCCTCGTTCCGTTTGGTTAGGGACCACTCATTGCTGTTTCCCGTTTGCTCATTTCATAGCTTCTGCTGTTGGACACTGGGACTACCAACTGCCGCATCCAACGGGGGTGTTATGCTTAGCATTGGCGACAACTGTAGCAGGACCTTACTGTCCTCCTGTGAGATCTTGTGTGGCGGAGCCCGTGGAACAGCACAGTCATCTCGAATTATGATTACTGGTGACAATGGAATGGAGGGAGGTGTTGGGAGGCTTTTTGTCAGGGTTTCACAAGTCTAGTTGTTTGGCTCGCTTTCAGCAAATTGAGGGCTTGTCCCTTCCTCTTCGCCTTTCCCCTGTGTTCCTATCCACTTTTCCGCTGGCCTTGACCAACAGGACATATATTGGGTGCTCGCTGGAATCCCATTGCAAGGTTTTCCCGAGAATTTAGAGCTCTCGCTCCATGATCGCCTCTTCCTTCTTTTAGGGGTTGTGTCAGGCCCCTCTTTCATATCTGGGTTTGTAGTTGACATAAAGAAGTCTTTAACAGTTGGTAGGTTTAATTTTGTTACTTCAAAAACTTTAGGTCTGGGAGACCCCAAGTCTGTCCCAGTGGCATTTTCCGCGCTTGTTGCGAGACTAGCTAGGGTGACCACTCTTTTCCTCTTATTTGACCCTGTGCAGGTTTTGCTGCCCCTGCCTTGTGGAGAAGAGAATTTTGGGTTCTCATTCCACCCTCCCTGACCTTTCGGGGTTCCTGTAAGGGCAGGTCTTTGCAAATTTCCTTTACAATTATTAGCTGTACGCGCTCCACTGAAAGCACAGGCCACACCACCCTAATGCTGGCTGCTTCAGCGCTATTCAGGGGACCCGCAGTCTATTGCTTGGCACCTCCAGCCACCTTCCCACTTACTGCTTTTCCTGCGGCGCCGCACTGTAGTGCTGTGCCTCCAAAGCACTTAATCCGCACTTAATCCACTTGGGCTCACCGCACTGAGGTCCTTGCTACCGCCAACCTCCAGCAACCCGCCATGCCCACGCTCACACTGACCCAGTCTGCACGGTCTACACGGCCGTCGAAGTCCGTCAAGAGGCAAGGATGTGAAAAGGCAGGGCAACGGCAAATGGTGGTGGGAAGCAAGTCGGATCCAGGACCAGGACGGGTCGGGTCTCTTGAAAATCACAGCCCCAAGGCCCGAGCACCCAGGCTGAGCTTCCTTCGTGGGCGGGGCGCCCCTTTGCGTTGCGTTATGATACGTGCTACGTATTTAATTATAAAATATTTTGACAAGCCTTTTTGAATGTATAATCTAATGTATCATTATTTTTCTTAACTCCTCATCAAGGTGATTAATCTCTATTTCATTGGTTAGGTGTTTCCTTGATGTCTGCTTGTGCAGACCCTGGGTTCTCCTGCACAGCATGATGTGCTGTGAGGTGCCCTAATGGGCACTTTAGTCTTTTATTGAACTGTGGTCTTGCGTAGGAGGACAAAGAAGCAGTAATAATCCCTCTGTGTCTTTTTCTGCATCACCACATATGCCACTTTCTAAGTCTTTGACAAAAGGTTCATACTCAAGATGAAAAGAGGGGTAAACAGCCTTTAGTACGCGGCTGCTAGTGCGCATACCATTACTTCGCAAGCGTTACTACGCTTGCGATGTTACAACGCGTACCATTAGTACGCAAGTTTTTACATCGCAAGCGTTGTTACAACGCATGCATTGTAATGGTATGCGCTATCCACATCGTTGTTTGGAAGGAGCTTCCGTTTCCAAACAACGACGTGCAGATCTGACGTCGCTGGAAGCCGCTGGAAGCCGGAGAAGAGAGGAACCACGGAGGAGAGAGAGGTAAGTGTAGTTTGTTTGTGTCGTGCAGGGGTAGTCTTTTAGGTTGTAGGGTTGTGTTTGAGTAGTGTAGGGTCGTGCTGGGGCTAGTGTTTTAGGGTTTAGGGTAGTGATGTGGTGTATGTGTAGTGTAGGGTAGTGTTTTAGGGTTTAGGGTAGTGTCGGGGGGTCGTGCAGGATAGTGTTTCAGTGTAGGGAAGGGACTGGGGGTAGGGGCAGGGTTGTGCTGGGGGTAGTGTTTTAGGGTTTAGGGTAGTGTTGTGGTGTTAGTGTAGTGTAGGGTAATGTATTAGGGTTTAGGGTAGTGTCGGGGTGTAGTGCAGGGTAGTGTTTGGGTGTAGGAACAGGACTGGGGGTCGGGGGAGGGTTGTGCAGGGGGTAGTGTTTTAGGGTTTAGGGTAGTGTTGTGGTGTTTGTGTAGTGTAGGGTAGTGTTTTAGGGTTTAGGGTAGTGTTGGGGTGTCGTGCAGGGTAGTGTTGTAGTGTAGGGAGCGGACTGGGGGAAGGGTGAGGGTCGTGCAGGGAGTAGTGTTTTAGGGTTTAGGGTACTGGTGTGGTGTTTGTGTAGTGTAGTGGTATAGGGTAGTGTCGGGGGGGTGGTGAAGTGCAGTGTTAGAGTGTAGGGTCCAGGCAGGGGGAAGGGGGAAGGTCGTGTAGGGGGTAGTGTATTAGGGTTTCGTGCAGTGATGTTTAAGTAGTGTAAGGTAGTGTAGTGTAAGCATGATTTTAGTGCAATGTTTTTAATTAGCATAAACCATAGTACATTTATAACCATTTGCGTTATAAATGCATGAGAAATTAAAACTTGCGAAGTAATGGTTTATGCTAAGTAAAAACATGCGAAGTAATGGTTTATGCTAAGTAAAAACATCGCACTAAAATCATGCGAAGTAATGGTATGCGAAGTATCGACATACATTTGAAAAGAGGCCATGATACAAGTGAGCTGCCATAATGGGAGAAAGTGGGATTAAAGAGCTGCTGAATAAAGTGGTGTTTCCTGGTGAACACCAACCTCTTCAAATTCACCACAAACACGAGCCACTGTAAAAAGGAATTGTCTAAAGTGGTATGCTATAGATCTATGAAATACATTCTGAGCATTTATGATAATAATGTCCAGATAGAGGATTAGATTCATGTCCGAAGTGCAAAGCTACACCACCGTGCAATGTATCAGTGTGGAAAAGCGCCAAGAAGCATCAGGGCGGGCTGAAGTCAAGGCATGTTTCTTCCCTCTTTTTTTTCCTCGCCAAAAGACTTAAGTAGAAGACTATGTGCGATCAAGATGATAGAAATTATGTATATATCTTTGAGCTCCACTCTGGTGAGCCAGTCTCCTTGCAAGAATGAATTGCATCGTAGGTAGAGCCCTTTCATTTTTAAATGGCAGTAGGTTGCTCATTGGCTGAGGCAACAGAGGTTGATATTCAGTCGCATCCAGTGCTTAATTTGAACCAGTGGCTTCTGGTGCTCAGCACCGGCACTTAATTGTCAACATCGGCACTTATGACATGGCAGCACTGTTTATCTAGTTAAGAGATGAGCTCAACAACAGTTGTTTATTAATTCAATACACATGAAAAATTACTAACACCTGCCACCCAAGCCATTTTTATAGCTTTGGGGCCTGGAATATTCTGAATTGTCACACTTGGAGGAGTGTGATGGTTAGTAGTTGTGATGGTACTGTCATTGGCAGTGCTGACAGGGGCAAGCTGCCGTAGCCTCCTGACAAGGGCCCTGGCAATTATTGTTTTACAAATTAAGCACTGGTCGCATCCTCCTTTTTGGTTTTCTTCGTTTAGAAACAACTGCACTGATTGAACAGTGGCTGTTGAGAGCAACGTTGACTACTACATTTTAGACCTCCTGATCTACCAGGCACGCTAGTTCCGAAGGGTATGAAATGGAAGGTGGAAGCTTGACTTGGATCAGAGACCTGTGCATTTCTTTATGGTAACCCATAACTGATTGGATTGGAGGTAATCTATGGCCAGCAGTGTGCAAAGTAAAGGAAAGGTCATGTAGAGCATTTACCTGGATCTGCCATGCTCTGTGGTGAGTAGTAACTATGGGATCCTTGACAGCCTCTGGTCATCTAGAGGAACAACTCCCTCTTAGCAATCTATAGGTGTTCATGCTCATGAGAAGAACTGATGTCTGGAGAAGCGACCCATCTGTGCTCTCCACAAACTGCTCTGGAGTCTTTCCATGGCAATAAAGTCCTTACAAATTCTAACAATTCCATGAGTAAAGTATCCCCAAACAACATTCCTTCAGAATCAAAGCACTTCAGGGTGGACGCTAGATATGTCAATTTTGGATTGACATTAATGAGCACTCAGACACTGACTGATCTCAGAACCTGATGGGCACTATTCCATGTCTTGGAGGGAAAACAGAGAAGTGCCTACCTCCATTTGATGTCATGCTGCTTGAGAGCACATGTAAGGGAGATTTCCTAAGAGGCCAGTTGTCTTATACCACTGATTTCCTGGAGCTAGGTTGTGCAAACATTTAAAAGCCGAACAGCATTTCTTAATAAATAGTTGCTGCTTAATCTGGATCCAGTGCAATGACATTCAAGCTGTGAAAATGTCATTATGCTGTCAAAAAACAAAATAAGCCTTACTGCTGTATTATAAACAAGTATAATAAAAACAACAGTTGTCCCATGGGACTCATTCCAGGAATGCCTATAGTTTAACTTCAAGGTATTTAGTTGAATTACATGATGATTAGTGTTATGTTGATATTTACAAAAACATTAGTCAAGACCCAACACTTCACTCCTTGGTAGAAATTATATGACTCTTCATATAAAATATATTCATCCAAGGTGCAAACTGTACAATGGTAAAGTCCAGATGACGCAGTGCTGGTGCAGGTGAAAATATACAAGAGTGATGCAAAATGCAATGTATAAATTGCTGGTTATCAACAGTTTAGGACACAGTTCATGTTGGAGGATTATATTGAGTCATATTCCCTCCATCTGTAACCAGGGAACGGGGTGTCGAACTTTTGGCTCAATCTCAATTGTAGGGTTTAATCAGGACCAATGTCATCTGTCTCTAGCACCTATTTATTTTTTTTTTTTATTTTTTTTTTATTGTTTTAATCACATAAAACAAATACAATCGATTGCATCACAACTCAGTCCGCTCTGCCATTAGTCTGCACAGGTGACCCACATATACAAGGTACCTTTGTTATCCAGCAGCTGTACTTCGCTGAGACGAATGATTATCTTAATAACTTATAGTGCCTGAGGCCACTAATACAGTGCTAGTCATCTGGTGGTACAGGTGTTCTTCTGCATGCCATGACAAAACATCACTTCAAACCTCATAAACACCCAGCAATCAATGCACACTCTAATTCCTCCCTCTTATCCCACCCCCTTGGCACAACCTCTATGCACAAGCAATAATGGCAACAAGACACAACTGCATGGAGGATGAAAGATCAAAATACAGGGCAGCAAACAGGGCGATGGCTTCTCAACGCCAAGGGCAGGGCACATAGAATAAAAGACTCAATGCGGCGAAGCTACAAACAAGACAATCTCCTTCTTCCAGACATTATTAGGCTGCTTCCTCTATTTCCTCGTCAGCCTCATTTATCGGGGCCCTCAAAAGCTGCACCAATGCTTCCCAAGCCCTCGCCAACTCCAGCGCCTTCTCACTCTTCGCGCGGCTCGCCGCTTGCAATCTTGTAACCCCCTCGCAGGCCGCCCTTTTAACGAATTCTGCGCGCCATCTCCCATAACTGGGGCCCCTTTCTGCCTTCCAGTGAATTGTAAGCTCCCTCTTTGCTAACAAAAGCCCCAGGTCTATAAATTTACTCGTTGTTTTATTCCTGGCGGTGTGGGGAAACCAATGCAGCAAACATAAGCCCATTGTGGGTACCATGTCCCTGTCCGTGACATCCTGCAATAGTTCAACTACCTCTTTCCAATACGTCCCTAGCTGAGGACATGTCCACAACATATGACCAAAATCTGCCCCCACCGTACGACAACGCGGGCAGACCGCCGATTCCGTATGGAAGTATTGATTACGTTTAGCCGGAGTAAGATAGGCTCTGTGAAGAATGTAAAAATGAACCAACTGGAAGCGAGCATTCCTTGTACTCTTCCACGCACGTTCGACAAGTTCTGCCCACGCTTTCTCAGGGATCTCATCCCCCAAATCCTCCTCCCACCTCAGCCAGAGGGTCGCTAAAGGGGCCAACCTCTCGCTCGTCATTCTACGGTAGAGGCACGTTACCGCCTTAACGGTGCCAGCCGCTAGGACCACATATTGACATGTCAACGAGGTCGCAGGTTCACTAAGCCCCATCTTCCAATGCGTCTGAATAGCTGCGATAAGCGCCAAGTGGAGCAAGTAATCACCACGGGGCAAGTCATATCTATCCTGTAGCGTTGCATAGGGGAGCACTGCCCCATCCTCATAGAGATCTCCCATAGTGGTCAACCCATTCTCTTCCCAGCCCTGTAAGGCCATCCAATTACCGCCATGCGGCAACGCCGTGCACACCGCCAGAGGAATTTCCGGAGCATAAGGCCGTACAACCTGCGCACGCCTGAGCGCCCTATTCCAGCAAAGTTTAAACGTCCCCATCTCGCGGGTGAGAGAGGAGGCCGGCAACGGCAACTGCAACAGCAGTCTGGAGAGTAGATGTCTCTCCACACTAATCCCCGTCTCATCATCTGTGCTCCTGATCTCTCGCACCACTGCCTGAGTGAGCCCCTGTAATTGTGCCGCTAGGTAGTATGTTTCAAAGTCTGGAACCGCCAGACCGCCCTCCAAGCGTGGCCTCATCAGTGTGTTAATAGCCACTCTCCACCGCCCCTCAGCCCAAAGAAACCCAATCACCATTGACCGCAACTGTCGGAAAACCGAGGCCGGTATCCACAAGGGTAACGTTCGAAAATAATATAGGAGTCTCGGGAGCGCTACCATTTTAAGGAGGGCCACTCGTCCCGCCAGTGACAATGGAAGCGTACTCCAAAATGTCATGCAACCCCTGAGTGCTCCCATAGCTCTGCCCACATTACCCTCCAACAAATCTGCGTGGGTGTGATATATACGAGTACCAAGATACGTCATACACCGACGTTCCCAGCGTACCTCTTGAGTAGTCTCAGGCCCATCATTCCGCGGTTCTATGGGGAACAGACATGACTTCCCCCAATTAACCTTAAGCCCGGCAATTCTGCCTAGATCTGCCAATAACGCTTTCGCACCCCTAAGGGCTCCCTCGGTATCCGTCAGGAACAAGAGGAGATCATCAGCATATAAAGCTATATGGTGAACCCGCGTATAAACACGCAGCCCTGGAAAATGCCGGCCCGTGCGAGCCCGTGCCGCCAGCGGCTCCATGGCCAGAGCAAACAATAATGGGGAGAGGGGACACCCCTGTCTCGTTCCCCGCCCCACGGCGCAGGTATCCGATACCATCTTCCCTGTTTGCACACGGGCCGTGGATTGACAATACAGGAGAGATGTCCAGTCAATGAAGCCCTCCCCCAGACCAAAGCGGTGCATGACTTGAAACAAATAAGGCCATTCAAGACTGTCAAAGGCCTTCTCAATATCTATGACCAATACAGTAGCAGTTGCCCTCTCATACGTGTCCGCATCCAAAACCCGAAACAGGCGCCGAATATTCTGAGCGGTGTTCCGGGTCGGTATAAAACCCGCCTGGTCTGCATGTATTAGGTGGGTCATATAGGGGAGCAGGCGGGACGCCAAAATCCGGCTTAGGTTTTTATAATCCGTGGTCAACATTGATAATGGTCGATAGGCTGTCACGTCATGAGGCGGCTTCCCTGGTTTCAGCAAGGGGATAATGAGCGCTTCACGAGTCGTGGCGGGTAGTAACCTATCCTTCCGCGCTGCGTTATACAGCAGCACCAATCTGGGGGCCAAGAGATCAACATACTCGCTATAAAATTCCACCGGGAGTCCATCCACTCCCGGGGTCTTTTTCCTGGCCATGTGCTTAATCGCGCCGCGGACTTCACTTAGAGTGATGTCCTCACCCAGCAGCTTTGCTCGCTCACTATCTAACATTGGGAGGGTCACCCCCGTCAGAAAGCCTCGCACCACCTCTCTATCAGGGAGCACCTGACTCCGATAAAGTTCTGCATAATAAGCACGGAACTGATCATTTATCCCCTTTTGCGTATAACAGGCCTCCCCATCCGGTGCGCGCAACTCAAGTATAACCGTCCCTCTCCTAGCTGGGTTGGCCAGCCATGCCAATAACGCCCCTGATTTATCGCGCTCCGCATGCGCACGCGTGACATACTGCTTATAATCATAGTAACGCAGCCGCTCCATCTACACTGCGACCTCTTCCCTTGCGGCCAGGAGGTCCCGCTGGCAGTCCGGATGCTCAGGTCTCTCCCTTTCTATGTCTCGCAATCGTCGCTCCGCGCTCTCCAGGTCCTGCAGCAACACCCTGCGCACTCCTACTTTTTGCGCCATGCAATGCCCCCTTATCACACTCTTAAAGGCATCTGTCTCTAGCACCTATGGCATCAATAAATGTCTATACAAACAGTCACAAACAACAAAGGACCTGTTCCCATGGTGACTGTATTTACTCAGAGCCCATCCTTTCCATTGTAATCAATCATCATGGTATTATGGATCAGCGGATAGCCTTATACCGTCTGTATTAGAGGGACCTGGATCACCACTCTATTATAAAAGCACTGTTGTGTTAATTCGTTTAAGTCTCCCACGGTCAAACCCACCCACTAGTGTGATATGACCAAGCTCAAATGAACATAGGTAAGAACATATAACCATAAGTAAGAGAAAAAAGGTGAGAAAAGGTTGACGGGGCCTCACGGAAGTAACACCATGGGAGTAAGCAGGTAGGTACTTGTGGTATCAAGTGCTGCCTATACACCAGACAATTTAACCAAGTGTGTGGCAGTATCAACCCTATAGGGGACGGCGGGGTCCAGACTGAAACACCGCCCTGCCCAGGTGCTGAGAGAACGCCAGACGCCAAGCCGGTTTCGAATGACGTTGGCAGCAATCGTGAGAGCCAGTGAGAAAGTGGACGCGTACACACTCACACGCTAAGAAGGATACATGTATGCCCATGCGGGGCAACAAACCGGAACATATAAATTAGACAACGATTGGTGCAGGGTGGAGTTATTAACCCATGCCCTGAAGAAATTGCTGTGAGCTTCCTCTGGCAATGAAACATGTCGGCTTTTAAATGAGCAGACACACAGCACAGAATAAATTCATACAGCCAGTGTGGTCTTGCTCGGTTTTAACTGGGAAGGGCGGTGTTTCAGTCTGGACCCCGCCGTCCCCTATAGGGTTGATACTGCCACACACTTGGTTAAATTGTCTGGTGTACAGGCACCACTTGATACCACACCTAGCACCGTGTCTTTCTTTTCTTCTTTTTTCTACTTTTTCACAGTTTGTGTTATAGGTTGGCGGCTGCTGATGATGAGAACCTGAGGATGCAGGCGAGTACCTACCTGCTTACTCCCATGGTGTTACTTCCGTTAGGCACCGTCAACCTTTTCTCACCTTTTTTCTCTTACTTATGGTTATATGTTCTTACCTATGTTCATTTGAGCTCGGTCATATCACACTAGTGGGTGGGTTTGACCGTGGGAGACTTAAACGAATTAACACAACAGTGCTTTTATAATAGAGTGGTGATCCAGGTCCCTCTAATACAGACGGTATAAGGCTATCCGCTGATCCATAATACCATGATGATTGATTACAATGGAAAGGATGGGCTCTGAGTAAATACAGTCACGGTGGGAACAGGTCCTTTGTTGTTTGTGACTATATGAGTGGGGGATGACCTGTTCTCTACCCCTGTAGCTCCTTGTTGTATATGTCTATACAAACAGTCACAAACAACCTACAGAGGAACACCTCCCTCCAGAAATTCACTGTAGTAAACAATCCATCAAAATCGCCTTCAAGTGGATGCCACCAGTTAATCCAGGACATGTGCTGCTCTATACCACTGCGTCTGTCGTCTCATTTAGCGATGACTATAGGTATTCCTGGAATGAGTCCCACGGGTCAACTTTTTTTTATTATATTGAATTGCCCTAGTCCCTGTGGGCATACTGGGTTGCCCTTGTTTTGTTTATATAGTATTATAAACCAGTGGCTGCAACAGTTGTGCTGGCAGACGTGCATACATGTTACATCCATAACAAGAATGAAGAGTGTTTAAAATGTACTAAAAGTCACAGGCATGCTGGCGGCATGATTCTTCTGCGTCGAAGTCGCATGTGGCTGAACGCCATGTTCAGAATCTACTTGGATGCTCCAGCCGCATAGAGTGTACTGCTGTTTTTGTGCTTGTGATCACCTGGAGGAGTGTTTCACAAGTTGTATGGCACACTGTGTGAGAAGTGCAGCAAAAAAGCAACGGAGTACAACACTGGATAAAGAATGCCAAACTTCTTCTTCATATGCCTCATTGTCAGGTTTTGTACTAACCTTGTGCTCAAGATCCAATGGAAGTGTTAGACCTGGCATCTTTTGGCATGGTTTCTCATGTCTTTTTGCCCATGACCTCCTGTTTATGACTGTGTGATGGATTTCGTTTTTGTTGCTTTAGGACTCCGGGCACTTTACCCCTGCGGACAGTGCTAAAGTGCAAGTGCTTCCTCTCTAAAATGTAATGTTATTTGGTTTCTCCATGATTGGCCTATTTTATTTTCAGGTAAGTCCCTAGCACAGTGCACGAGGTGTGCCCAGGGCCTGTAAGTCAAATGCTACTAGTGGGCCTGCAGCACTGATTGAGCCACCCACCTGAGTAGCCCGGCCACAATTTCTCAGGCCTGCCACTGCAGTGTCTGTGAGTGCAGTTTTAAACTGCCACTTCGACCTGGCAAGTGGACCCACTTGCTAGGCCCAAACCTTCCCTTTTATTACATGTAAGGCACCCCTATGGTAGACCCAATGTAGGCCCATGCCAGGGTGCAGTGTATTTAAAAGGTAGGACATGTACTGTTGTGTTTTACATGTCCTGGTAGTGAAATACTGCTTGTTTAGTTTTTCACTATAGCAAGCTCTATCTCTCCCATAGTTTAGCATTGGAGCTGCCTTGTAACATCTGTGTATCTTCCGATTGGGAGCTGATCGAAAATTGGAGTTTGGTGTCTCTGGTCTCACAATTTAAAAATACATCTTTTAGTGAATTTGGTTTTTAGATTGCAAGTCTGGAAATGCCACTTTTAGAAAGTTGGCATTTTCTTACTTTAACCACTCTGTGCCTCTGTCTGTCTCTGTAATACATGTCTGGGTCAGGGTGACAGTTGGGCTGTTTGTGCGTTCACTCTAGACAGTCACACAAAGGGAGCTGAGGTGTGCCCTGCATATCCTGATGGCCCATTACCAGACTGATGGGCCCTCTTGAGCTAGAGTGGTGGGAGGAGTTGACACTAACACCTGAATAGGGCTGTGCCTGTCCTCACACAAAGAAGTCTCCACCCCTGTAGTGTGTCTGGAACGAGGGCAAGGAAGGGCCTACTTCAAAGGCTTAATTGGGTATAAGTCTAAGTACTGGACCTCTGACACCATATACTCAGAAGACTTCTGGACTGAGGACATTCTGCCAGGAAGAAGCGCTGGATTGCTGTCAAGAGGGACTGCCACTTTGTTGTTTGTTCTGCTGTGTTGGCCTGCTGCTTGCTGCTTCTGTCCTCGGAGTGAAAGGACTGGACTTTGCTTTCTACATCCTGCTTACAAGGTTCTCCAAGGGCTTGAGCTGAGCTTGCCTCCTGTTAAGAAGTCTCAGGGACAACAAAGACTTCACATGCATTTACCTGGACTCTGCTGCTGTGAGTCGCAATCTGCCAAGTGGTGCCATATCCAGTTCCTGGGCCCTTGGAAGTGAGTTCTGGTGATACAAAGAAGAAAATTCACGCATCCACTCCAAGCGTTAGTTCAGAACCAGCGCATCATTGTAAAACTCAACGCTTCACCGCTGCCTGCACTCGAGCGTGGTCTCCTCTTGATTCAATGACCGCATCATACAACACAGGCCCCAGTTTTTTGTCGCAGCGCCTCCAAAAAAAACACAGCTGCAGGAGTCTCGAGCACCGCATCACCGAAGTCCGTGATGCACTGCTTCGACTCCAATGCAGCGTCTGCTTCAATGCTGTGGAATCAACGCAGTGAGACTTGACTTTCGCTGCATCGTCTCTGGGCGCCGATTTAATTAACGACATAGCACCAAATTAAGGAACCAGGGTATTCGTGCCCACAAATGACGCATCACCTCCCCTGCTCCTTGCATCGTCCCAGATGTGGACGACGCACAGACTCTGCACCGCCTTAAGGAACCGACATATCCCTGTCTACAGTGACGCATCACCTCCGCTGCGCAACGCACTGTCCCCGAGCATCACCATGTCCCGACCTGCATAGCAGTAAGGAACCAACGCATCACCTGTTTTTTCGACACCTTAGCGCCCCTACGTCATGCATCATCTTTGATTTTTAACGCATCTAAGGTACTTTGTCCTGTTCAAGTGCAACCTTTGATTTTTAAGAGCTACAACTTTATTTGATCTTTGAAAATTCATATCTTGACTTGTGTATGTCGGATTTTTGTCAGATAAATATTGACTATTTTTCGAAACTGGTGTGGAGTCCTTTTGTAGTATTTTCACTATGTTACTGTGTGTGTGTGTGTGTGTGTGTGTGTGTACAAATACTTTACACATTACCTCTGAGATAAGCCTGAATACTCTTGCCAAGCTGCCAAGGGGGTGAGCACGGGCTATTCTGAGGATGTAACTTACTTACCCTGACTAGAGTGAGGGCCCCTACTTGAACTGGGTGCAAACCACCGCCAACTAGAGACCCCATTTCTAACAGAAAGCAAAAGAAGTACATGAGCCCCAGTGGTAGAAGAGGGGAAAGGTGAATGATATAAGAGAGAAAACAGAGCCACACCCTGCTTTGTGACTTCTGGGGTCAAGGCAGGCTGCAGGTTATAGCATATAATGCGCTATAAAAGTCAAAGTCAAAACCAAGAAGAGTCCATCATCTCAAATGTCTTGATTTATTAGAGAAAAGGTATCCAACTAGAGACCCATCAAGTGCAAAATTCATCAATGATATGAAATACAGCTAATCCAGTTGAAGTGTGTTTCATTCTAAATGCTCCATATCTTTGACAAATGGAACAGGCTTCACAGAGTAATTAAAGACCCTCATCATAGGAAGCACCTAACAGCCCAACCACAAGGACTGTTCTACCTCTAATCCCCTGCAAGAGAAATACCCTGCTTTTACTGCATTGAATTTGTGCATAATGTGTCATCATTCCTTCAGCAACATCCCTGTTGTACCCTTGTGTCCGCCTCACACTATGTGCACTGCTCCCTTGCAGCACAGTAGCTGACTGTTATAGAAATCTCAATATATACCATACCATTTGAGTGCTGGATCTTCAGTAGTAAGTAGTGAAACCTGCATAAAGTTCCAGGAGAGACATGCAAAGGTTGATAGTAATTTATTCCTTCTTCAGCATAACCCGTGCAGAGTTCCTGCAGCTTCAGAGCTCAGGGCCAACTGCCTTGAGACTCATCATCATAGCTTCTAAACAGAACCTAGGAAGTCGCAGCGCTGCAAGCTGTGGAAGACGCTACAACCATTTTTACACCTCAGGTACCAAAGACAGTTTTAGGGCTTCCGGGTACTCCGCTTTCAAAAACAGGATATTCTCACGACTCAAACAATAAGAGGAATGCTTGCACCAATGCTGCTCATCCATCAGGGAACTGGTAGTGCTGTCCTGGAAGCTTCTCTTTATTCCATCATTTCCATAAATAGTTCTGAAGAAACAAAGGGTGACCCTTCCAGGAGAATTCCCAAAGTCAAGTCAGGCTTGTTTGGAGGAATCGCAGGTGAATGTTGGATCCACCACATCCAAGTCTTTTCTATTATTCCGTTCAGAAATACAATAAAATGTCATGATTTTTATGCTTTCTGTGTACCAGTTTCTTTGCTGCAGTTGTTTAATATAGCCTCATAGCCCTCTGCCGAGGGCTATGCCAGTCGTTATAGACCACAAACCTGAGTTATAGTCCCGAGCCGCAGGTGAGGGCCTATAATGAGGGAGAGGGTCTTTACCAACCGGTATAGACCCAGGCAGAAGGGCTATATGGCTATTAGAACATTCCACCCACAGAGGGTAGAATGTTCTCAATTAAAAAGGGAGAAACATGGAGACAAGCCATTATAAGCCCTTCCATTGTTTTCAATGGAGCTCTAAACATTCCAATGTTCTAAAATAAAATAGCTTACTCGAGGAAACAAATAGATGGTAACCTATGTAAGGGGTTAGGGCCACTATGTCTGCTTCTCTCGTAAATGAATCAGTAATAAAAGGAAAGTATTTTCTTTAAGACAAACATGTATGCACTCATTCAGAGTGCCATGAAAAATCAGAAGTACGCTGCCAATGGTAGGTGTTTTGAATTTCCATTGGTAAGTTTACACTTGCCCATTGAATTCCCCTGCACAAATTTTGACTGGGAATACTTGGAGTAATGTGTGTGAGGGGTGAAACCGCATGATACATCGGTCTGAAACGTTGAGAGAAGGAAAATGTGCTGCATTGCTGCGTTATCCGCCATTTTGACTTGCAGAAGGGGAAATGAGAGATAAAAGTGCACTGGGTGCACCCGGCAGAATCAGTATTTCCCGGGAGGATTTACTTCACCCAAAGGCCCAGGCCCTTGTTGAGAGAGCCTCCGCATTTGAAACCTTACTGACTCAGCCTCCGAGACAGAAAACCAAAGACTTCTCGCTTGAGTGGACGCCTGTTTGATCTACTTCAAATAGTACCAATTTTTATGTGTTTATTATTTTTTATTAGGTCACATTATTTGAAATGCATCTTACAGCAACAGAATGTTCGACTTATTCTGTCAATGGAGATGTGGTCTAGCGGCTAAGCTGCTGGGTCGGTAAAAAGGGGACCTGGTCAAATTACCTATGTGCTCGGACCTGCGCTAAGTCTAAAGTGGGGGCAAGCACTGTTTTCACCCGTTTTTACATTCCTACAGTAGCCTAATTTGCACTCAAACCAAATATTTTTGACCGGACAAATACCTCAAGGTATTATTTGAGGAATTTGAGTGGGGATAGCAGGTGGAAATGGGGAAAACTTAGTAAAACCACAGCTATACATTACTTCTCATGCGTACCTAAACGCTTTGGGGTGAAATTACCATTAGGAGTAAAAACAGAACCATGCAGCCAGTGTACCCACTCCCCTGAGTGGGTTTTGCAACCACAAAGTCGCAGAACACAGGACGGCCTTGGTAATGAAGTACCCAACCTTGCATCTTCTCCCAAAAGTCCTCATAAAGTTAGAGCGCACCCTTGCTCCGTAGAAAAATTTCTGCTTTGTAAATGCCAACACATGTTCGATAAAATATAAGTATGTCCCAGGCACAGACAAAGCAGAAACCTTCTTTCTAACAGTAATTTGCATTTTCTGTCACAGAAGTTGTGGTGGTGTTTACCGCGCAATGCCCTCTCTTTGGGATTGCCTGAATTTAAGGAGTTCCCTGACTTACTCTTTGCAGTCGCGGCTCCTGGAGGGAGTGCTGCGGGCGGTGGGGCGGGGCGAGGGAGGGGCAGGGTGGGTGGTAGTAAACTCCGGCATACGGCCGAACGGAGGTAAGTACATAAATAAATAAAACGAATTACATGGCGCGCGCTGCAACGCTAAATGGCGATGCGGCGCGCGCAATGTAATTCGTTTTATTTATGTACTTACCTCCGTTCGGCCGTATGTCGGAGTTTACTACCCCCCTGCCCCGCCCCACCGCCCCGCAGCACTCCCTCCAGGAGCCGCGACTGACTCTGTGTAACTGGCCCACTTTCCCATGAGGCCTTGGGTCTGCAGAGCACTGCGGGCTGCCTGGCCCTTCTTCTCATCTCATTAATATGTCAGCCGAATGAGTCCTAATGATATGTCTTGTAACGCGGCATATTACGCAGTACTAACCTCATATGGGATTCCAGCGCACACAGTCGCTGCACTGCAGGGCGGAAACGTTTTTTCACAAAGGACAAAAATGTTTATGAGAAAGTCTGTCTTCTTAATTACTCCCTTGAATACGTTTTGTTAACAGCACTGACGTAGCGTAGAAGTAGGGAGGCAGAGTAGAGGCAGGGAATGAAGTCTTCTGGTTAAACAGAATCACGCGTGCTTTCGTTTCTTTCATAAGGTAAGGGTCCAGGGCCGCACCGCTGATAGATAGGGATGATTGTTTTTTGTTCAGGAAGGCACCTCTGCACAAAAACAATCATTGATGGCATTTTCATCTTTCTATGCATGTTGCAAAATGCACCATACATAGAGGAAAAATCGAGGAGAAATAAAGGTATTTCTCCTTGTTGCTCCACTTTTACACCTCCCCTGGGGAGCCGTTAGAATCTCACGCATTCCCAGGTTTACAAAACCTTGTAAATCTGGGAATGCGTCAGAATCCATAGGTGTTGCGTGGCAACACCAACAGCAACACCCATGGAACACCCCTTTCATGCAGAGTAATGCGTGAAAAGGAGCCATATTTACAAGGCCAGGAAAAGCCACGCAGGGTGGCTTTGCGCAGCCGTGTAAATATGCACCACAGGAGCGTCAAAAAAGTGATGCTTCGGTGGCGCAAGGGGCTTGTAAATATGCCCCCAGTTCTGTGTACAGCCTTTTGTCTAACGGTAGTTTCTGAGCAGGTTCACTTTACTTAAGTGTTTTTGTTATTGTGATATTTTTTCACCTTCATGTTTTTGATGTGAGAATTGTCTAAGTGTGAAATTCGTGGTTTGGGTGTATTCACACATTCTATGCTTCTGTTGCTTGTACAATTGCAGGTTTTTGCTCTTAATTTCAATGCTTAGGTCATTGTTAGCCTAACATAATAATCTACACCTATTTGTTTTATATACAAATATGCAGAACTGTCTTTGAAAACATGCCAAGCATTTTAATAGAATCAGTTAACCATAGTTACTCCTACCCAGGAATTCTGTAACTTCTAGCAATGTAATTTATTACTGCAAAAACCGAAACGTAATTAGCAATTACATGCTCTAGAAGAGAACAGGCTGTTCCGCCTAACATCATGTAGCTGAGATGGTTGAATCTTCAAGCGTCAAGGGGGTAAATTATTTGGGTAATAGACCTTACCTACATTACACCACAGGTGAACTTCACCCTACTACTAGTTTTCACTTCCATTACACAGATCTCACAAACTCAGACCTCAGAGCTATCTTTCAGGTTACATGAATGTTACAGGCTCAGTCTGCTCAGGTAGATTACGGCGATGATTAGACACGTGTCATGCCTAAAACAGCGGTAATATACAGTGATAATTTGTGATACAAATCCATTCTACGCCTAAATCGTGAATGTAGACTTAGACATGAGGGTGGTTTAAGAGTTTGGCGGATGCAGGGCATTTGCAAAAAAGTGGTAGATGCCCTGACAGCTCTATTTTGGGGCATATGTACAAGCCCCTAGCTGCACCGGAATGTCACTTTTTTTGACGCTCCAGTGGCGGTATGCCCTGCACTATATTTACAAAGTGGCGTTAAACCACTTTTTGTGGCCTAACGCCGCTTTGTAAATATGCTACTCTTTCACGTAAGTATCTGCGTGAAAGGGGCATGCAATGGGTGTTGCTGTGAGCGTTCCACCGCAACACCCATTGCTTTTTGATGCTGCCCCAGATTTACAAGGAGGTGTAAATCTGTGGCAGCGCCAAAAACTAATGACACGCAAGAGCAGGCAGTAGAATGGCGCACAAGGAGAAATGCTTATATTTATCCTCGTTTTTGCTTTTTCTATGTGTGCTGCATTCTGCAGCACACATAGAAAGAGCAAAAAGCTATTAATGATTGTTTATGTGCAGGAAGGTGTTCCTTCCTTCACATAAACAATCATTAAATAATGACGATTTGCTACTTCTATGTGTGCTGTAGAATGTAGCACACATAGAAGTAACAAATAGCCATTATGGATTATTTATGTGCAGGAAGGGACACCTTCCAGCACATAAACAATCATTCCCTGCAACACGACACCCTTGCACTATGGTGCACGGGTGCCTGCATTGGCGCTGTGCAGCTAATTTTAGCGCCAGCACTAGGGAAAAGACAGGGGTGGGCCATGTTGTAGTAAATACGGTGCATCCCTACGTTTTGAAAATGTCAGAGGTGGCGCAGCCAAATTTTGCGCAGCTCCACACTCTGACATTTTGTTGTACATGAAGGTAGTGACCCATTTAGGGCCACCCGGGTCACTCGCGACCACCTCTCAGCCTTCCATACAAATGAAGAGTCGGTCAGACACTAGAGAATACAAACCAAAGTATTTTATTAGTATACGCTCGAGCGGAGTCCGGTCTGACCACCCTCCTCAGATTGCGCCAGAGGGACTGACTCCCGTCCACAAGGTAAAGTCAAATATACATTTCCAACACCCCTAGAGACCTACCCAGACTTGAATTTTCCAGCCTGGTCACTGATGAACAATGGAGGTACAGAAGGATGGGCTATCATCCTGAGACAGGGTACACGCTATCTTAGTTTCAAGGTTACTCTGCCCGTGCCTCTGAGAGTGGGAGCAGGTCTACCTACTGGGAAAGGCATGCAGTTGCAGAATGACCTATTCATTAGTGCAGCGAAGCTCAACCTTGAATAATAAAGAGAAACAATCGGGGCTGCTTTCTGCTGAGGTAGACAATATGAGACAGAAGCTTCATTTTGATCATGGTACAAAATGGCGGCTGGATACAAAATGGTGCCGCAAATGCTAACCTAACTCGCACAATGCTACAAGGAGTCAGCTAGACGCGTTTTCAGTCCAACAGACCCTCCTTTTAGCATTTGCTAACAATTTTGTCTAATGCTAGGAAATGAACAACTGCTCGCATAGTAAGAAAACCACCACTGTTACATTTTCATTCACACATTATCAATATTCAAAAATATCCTCATCAATGAACATCAAGTCTGGGGCAGCCTCCATATTCATTAAGACGTTGTCTGAGATGCATAGGGACATCAACATTATCCATATATTCAGTATCAGGAATAGAAGTTGCAAGGGATGAGGTAGAACCAAAGATGCCCTCATCTATTTGCATCATTTCGTAAATGTCCTTCTGCAACATATTCGCAGCAGTGTCACAGACTGTCTTCTGCGGCTTAGGGGTGAGGAGTGTTGTACAGTAAGAGCAGCATAAGGGAAGACACTGCACCGGAATGCAACAGACAATTAGAATTACAATAAAGTAGATCACCTTTTCCAGAATCCAACCCCATTCACCAAAGAGAGACTGTTGGACTTGGCCCTTTTTGCAGGGCCATCCCTGAACTTTTTTGCCTTCCTCCTAGCCTTTTTTCTGACATGGTGTTGGTGGTTTTAGGACTCTGGGCACTTTGGCACTGCTGTCCAGTGCAAAGTGCGTGTGCTCTCTGTGGTAAACATGGTAAGATTGGTCTACACCCGTTTGGCATATTTAATTTACCTGTCAGTCCCCTGTAATGTGGTATCTCATATACCCGGGGCCAGTAAATTAAATGCTACTGGTGGGCTTGCAGCGCTGATTGCGCCACCGACCAAAGTAGCCTTTCAAACCTGTCTCAGGCCTCTGCCATTGCAGGGCCTGTGCGCGCAGTGTTACTGCCGCTGTGATGTGACACCTAAAGTGTGTGCCATGTCTGTGATCCCCCTTTTACTGCATGTCAGTCACCCTTAAGGTAGGCCCTAGCTAGCCCTATGGGCAGGGTGCATTGTAGGTAAAAGGTAGGACATGTACCTTAAGTGTGTGACATGTCCTGGTAGTGACAAACAGCCATTTTGGTTTCTCACTGCTGTGAGGCTGCCCTCCCATAGGAATGCATTGGGGATTCCCTGATAAGTGTTTCAGTGGTAATTCCTGATATGAGAGGAGCAGCGTGGTCAAGTTTGGTATGGTTGGAATAGTAATAATAAATGCTGCGCAATGGTGTGCGCAGATTTATTATCACTATTTTAGAAATGCCACTTTTAGAAGTTGGCATTTCTGTGTGGTATGTGTTTGCCTGCCTGATGTGGATTGCATGTCTGGCTTTGGAGTGACAGGGGCTGGTGAGGTGTGTGTGGCTCCAGGGAGGGCAGGGTGAGTCAGCGCTAGGCTGAATGGGAGATCTGCATTTGGAGTAGTGGGAGGAGTAGTCCCCTGACCCTGAATAGGTCTATGCCTGCCTGGGTGAATGCTGGCTCCGCCCCCCTGTGGTGGTCTGATGACCGAGCCCCCACCTGACAATGGGGAAGAGGAGCCCTGTAAACAGAGTGCTCCAAAACCCCCCAGAACCAGTTCAGGCTGGTTCCCCCAAGCCCTGTGCCAAGGAAAGACAAAGGAAAAGGGTGTATAAATATTGGGGCTGTGACCCCATGAAAATGTTGTGCTTTTTGTGATTCCTGGGGACTTGCTGCTGCTGGGCCCCAGGAGGAACCGCCACGAGGGACTTCCTCCCTGCCGGAGGGCCCTGTGAGCTGGCCTGCCTGGGCCCAGCCTTTGCCCTGGAACTGTTGGGGGCATAGCGCCTCGTGGGCACTGTATCTATTTTCCAGGAGGAGTGCTTGTGGGTTTGCAGCGCTGAGCTGCGATCGATTCCGAGGGAAACCCGACGTGGGGATTCCCCCGAAATGCGTGGGAAGCGGGAGCCCACCCCGCTGTTTTATGCCTCTTTAAGCGGGAGCCCACCCCGCATTTGCCCGGAGAAGAGGAATTGCCGAGAAGCGCCGTGCCGTGAGACACGACCCGGAAGCCAGGCGTTTGCTGCCTGACTCTGGGCGGGGCCAACGGAAGGAGGCGGCCGAGGCCGCCAATGGTAGCACGGCCGGAGGAAGAGTCCTGCGTGCCCTGGAGAGTGGTGGTGGACGGAGGACGGGAGCCTACCCCGCCTCCGTGACCGCGAGACGTGGCTGAACTATCCCTGTGTGCCCAGGAGAGTGGTACCGGAAGAAGGGGAGGAGCCCCGAGAGGAGGGGCCCGACCAGAGCCATGAGGGCTCCCAGTGACGGACTTTCCCCGCGTTGGAGGACACGGAGCAGCTGAGAAGAGCCCCGGTGAGTGGGGCTCAAGTTGGGCACGGTTGGTGCCAGTGCAGGAGTTCTTTTTGGGCCGAGTTGAGGCCCAGCGCAAAAGCCCCAATACAAGGGGGCTAAGCAGGAGCATTTGTTGGTGCTCCCCGAGCACAGTGGAATCAGTGCTTGTTTTGCACGAGAGGAGCCCTGGGAAGGAGGGGCTTCCACGGCGCTCTGTTGGTTCCATTCTTCTGCTGTCCCCAGCTGTACCACAAGAGCGTGGGCAGCTGCAACAAGGGGGCACGTGTATTTTGATCTGGAGGAGGAGGGGGTGAGACGCACCCCCAGTGCATCTCGCACATTGCTTGGCTGCATTGGCAGCAAAGGGGCCAGTGGAAGGCCCCAGTTACAAGCCCTGACATTTGGGACAGAGGCATTTGAGCCCCACAGAAGGCCTGTTGGCCTGGGGTCATTTTTGAGTCCTGATAGGACACAAGGCTAAGAGATTGCGCATAATGTGTTTATGCCTGAAGGTGATGTATGCACCTGGGGAGTGTTACTACGGTGCACTCTTAAATGTGATTTATGCATAATGTGTTTATTCCTAATGTAATGCCTAATGCAAATGTCATGCTATGATGTTTAGGCCTAATGAGACTGCATAATGTGTTTATGCTAGTGATAATGCTGAGTTCATTATTTTACCAGTAGTTACTGGTTGTGTTATTACTTGTGCGTTCTAATTGTTCTGACAGTGGCCCGACTGGCCCTGTCTTGTATATAATCCCTGTAAATTATGACCTAGTGCCAATTGGCACAGTGTATATGTGTGATTATGATTCTAATTTGTTTTGGATAATACAAAGGCTATTTTTTATATAACCTTGTGTGGAGTTTCTTTTGTGGTGTGCCTAGTGTGTTGCTACTGTGTGCGTGTGTGTGTTGCGCAAACGCTTTACACATTGCCTCTGGGATAAGCCTGACTGCTCGTGCCAAACTACCAAGGGGGTGAGCAGGGGTTATCTTCAGTGTGTAACTCCCTTGCGTAGGAAACTGGCTCTATATATACTACACCAAAATGAGGTATGGTGTGTATAGAGTCCAGGTGACCCCAGAGGTAGGCAGAGGTTAAAGTTAGATAGAACCTTAGTCTCTATTTGTGGTAGAGTGGTCGAGCAGTAAGGCAGTATCAGAGGACAGTGTTAAGCATTTGATGTACCCACTCAGTCAGCAAATGAATTCACACACTCAAAGACTGAACTCTAGGCTAATTGTTTTTGTATAAGAAATATACTGTTGTTTTATTCTTAGCACCAAGCAAGCCTGGCACAGGTAAGCATTAAATACTTTACAGTGATAAGTTGCTGATTGTAGAACAGTTTGAAAATGCAATAGGAGTTGTACTTTGTTTGATTTACAGGGGATTCAGTAGGTTGCAATACTTAGCAAATACAGTACATTGAAATGAATAGGCTTTTTCAGTAAATTACAGGTAAGTTACTTTTCACGTTACTTTTCTAACTCAGTGCTGGATACCTAGATTCAGCACTGGGACATTTCCTGCAAACAGGTAAGTAAATACGTTTTGGTAATTCGGGCGATTTTGAAAGGATATTTTTAGATTTCAAAACTCCACACTTAGAAACTTTTTGGAAGAAAAATTGTCAATGTTATCCTATGGAGGAAAAACAGGTTATCAGTTCAAAGGTAAGTTATAGACTCAGGTCTCCCCCAGGGTCAGTGATGCACTCTTGCTACACCCTCAGCGGCACTAGGGCGGCCGTGTGCAGAGTGTTGAGGCCCAATGTTATCCTATGGAGGATAGGGGGTCTCCAGTTGGTGGCTGCTGGCAAGCAGGCCACTGGGTTGTGGGAGCAAAGCTCCTGGACTTTAGCTCGGGGCAAATGGGGAAACAGATTGGCACCCAAGGTGCACCCTCAGCAGCACTAGGACGGCCGGGTGCAGGGTGCTGTTTCGACGTCGGAAGCCCTTTTGTTTCCAATGGAGAACCTCCGGTTAGCAAAAGCACTGCAGGCAGGGAGACAAAGGACTTCTGGGTGCGACCACCACTTCGAGAGGTAAGTTGGGAAGTTAGGGGTTGGTTAGGCACCGTCGGTGTGGGCACACAAGGCCATGGGGCGTCGGGTGCAGGGGTGACTTTTGGGGTCGGAACGGCTTACCAGCTCTGGGTCGCGGTTAGGGGGCCCTTCTGGATTTAGGCTGCAGGCGTCGGCTGGAGGCTTGAGGCAGGTCAGGGGTCGCCGGATCTCGGGTCAGGATCGCCGGGGTGACCTCCTCGTGGTGTTTGCCCACTCGAGCTCGGGCCGTGGACGGCGGGTGCAGAGTGGGGCGGATTCGCGGTCTCCGGCTGCTGCCATGTTAAAAGCAAAATGACAATCGTGAACATTACCTGCGCCATCTTGTCTGGTGGAATTCTATGTGCACATAAGTTGCAGTCATTTTAATCTATCACAGCCATTTTGTACTCTGTTGGTCACCTTTGTTTCACCCTGCCCTTACTAGCATCCCTCTGACCCTCTGACCGACCTGGTACGTGTGCTGGGGGCTATAAACTCTATTTGCCGCAACAAACCTCAGCGCCACTTGCTGCCACAAACTCGTTTTTCCTCTCATCTCTGTTTTCAGGCAAACCTTTGGACACTCTACCCCTCACTGCACCTAGTTACACAAACAGGTTCCAAACACCAAAAAGACTCTTGCAATATGATTTATTGCACTGCAAACAGCAAGACTTGTTGTTACCAACAATGGGACCTGTTTTTATCAACAGAACGGACTCTTAGATCTGGCCAGTCTCACATGTTTTAGACCCTGAAGCAAGGTCCAGCTGCAAGATAAGATTGTCTGTTTGACCTGGGTGGGAAGAGAATTACTGTTGGGCTTGTGTGACAACCTGCCCGGGCGGGGACCCCAAGCTTGTGTAAACATGTTGATGAAACCAATGCATTGTGTCAAACCTGTATAAAAGGAAGAGCCAAAGGAGTTATCAGCAGAACACCTCCCTCAGACATCCCGGTGTCTGCAGTTGACGTGATCTCCTCATGAGAAATAAACCTTTTTCTTGTCTTCCAGTTTCCAGCGCTTGCCTCATTATTTTGATAGCGAACCCAAAGTGAATTAGAGGTGGAACCCTGCACCGGGCAGCATTGAGGGTCTTAGAAGACTCGCTGCCTTTCACAAATTGGCGCCCAAACGTGGGGGCCCATCAGCGACGCGTGGGTCCGGTAGAGAGGTCCTAACGACGGAGTGAACGACTAAACGATTGGGGTATACCTGCCTGAGAAGACCCTTGTCTGGCTGCCGATCGACTGAACTTCACCGGTTCCGAACGGACCTCTCTCGAGTGACCTGCGGTCCTGACTGGGACCTTAGAGGAACGCCGCATTGATTGTTGGAGTGAGAGGACAACCAGGCGCTGGAAGGGGAAGACGAAGAACCGTCCATACGGTCCGGGTAAGGTCGTGAAAAAACGACTTAAATTGATTGATTGAATAGTTTGATTGAAATACTAGTATTCCTTTTTGATATTGAGTTATTTGCGACATTTCCCTGCTTGCAAACAACGAAGAATAGGAATATTCTCTCTCTTTGCAGGCAGCGGACAGGTAGTGCAGACTTTTTGTCTAAATTGATTGATTGAGATATTCATTTTTGACCGATAAATACGTCATGCCTGTTTTCTCTACATTGTTTGATTGTAATTGTTTTGGACCAGACCGTTCGTTAGAGGTCAGTCAGCTGGCACCGCCGGAAGGCACCCCTAACAAGGACATGTACGTAAAGTATGGATTAGCCACCGTAGCTTATAGCAAACTATGGCATAAATACACTAGGAAGGACCGGGTAAATCAGTGGCCACTGATCCCGCTAAAATAAAAACGTTAGAATTAGCTCTCCACAAAAAGAAAACTAGACCAGCCATGTTTGACAGTTTTGGTTTATGGTGAAAAGAGGCAGCTCAAAGAAAGAAAAGGGACGAAGCTAGACAAGATAAAGAAACGCGAAAATCAGCTTACCAAGCCTGTAAAAGATCTGAAGAAAAACTAAAAGAAAAGGAAATCGATAAAAAGGAACAGGAATCAAAAATATCAGGTCAATGCCCTGTTGGAATGCCCTCTACTCTTTACCCCAAGTTACCAGCAAAACAAAGGGTAGATGATGATTTATTGTTAGGTCCCCCAATCATATACATGCCACCCCCTTACGCCCCTACTCATCCCGTAGTACAACGCCAGGACCACCAAAGTATAGCCGGAGATGGCACGATCGCCTCAGTCTCCACCGCCTCTGCTCCCACTGAGTCACCCACACCAAATGCCTCATCAAAGGATACAGTAGTAGAGGTAGGATCAAAAGAAAAAGGAGCGCCCAGGGTCCCACGATTAAGTAAAAATGAGCGAGCAGGCATTGATAAAATAGTTAAATCCCTCATAGATAGGAAGGAGACAGAAGAGTATGTAACTGACATATGCAACTCCTATGTTGAAAACCGCAAACGATACTTTATTGTACGTCTCTGTTACCACACTCTTACTGCATATGAAGAGAAGTACCAAATTGTAGGGCCCGAGCGGCTAGTGGCTCTCTATAGGAAGGTAGACACCGGAGATGAAGGTGACAATGATGTTACAGAACTCTTTTCATCCACACTGGAGGTATTCCGTCACCTCGTGGAACAAGGACGGATAGATAAGGACAGGACATCTAAGATAGCAGGACCCCCGGTGGAAAAACCAGATAGCATGATGCCGATAAAAGAAGCTGCCCCTTATTGGGTACCTCCTAGAGGACAAGGGACTCATGACGATATGAACCATCAAGACGCTAGAGGAAGGGTGGTCTACCATTGGGTGTATCAACCATGGGACAGACAGGACATTTTGACGTTCCGTAAATCTTTACCGGATTTACGAAAGAACCCCACCGCCTTTTACACCGAGCTAGGTACCGCTCTGGGATCAACAATAATGACACTTGCCGACATAGACTTGTTCTTCGGGTTATGTTTGCCAGCAGATGTGTGGAAACAGATTAGGAAAATAGACCATACCGAACTGCTTGGTCATACCTGGGAACAACTCAACACACTAGATAAACAGCGGAACCCTGGTCAAAAACCGGTTAAAGCAATATTGGTCCTCCCTGACAAAATAGTGCAGAAAGTGAAAACGCTGATCCCAGAGAAAAAGATAGACTGGTCCATAGTAACCGCGTGCCGCCAGAAACCACAAGAGGATGTCTCAGAGTATTTCTCCAGATTTGAAACGGTGTTCTCCGATTACAGTGGACAAGACATGTCCACCGCAACCGGACACCACTTATTTGTGCAGAACTATGTCAAAGGACTACTGCCAGATGTATCCCAGAAATTACAAGCCAGCGAAAGTAGTTGGGCAGCATCTAAACCGGCGGCCATTCTCCAAATGGCCCAGTACTATGAGCATCAGAGAAACGAAAATGACAGGGCTACAGAAAGGAAAAAGGAAAAAGAAGGACTTGAAGGAAAGGGTAATGGTAGCACAACTCCAGGGGGCGAATACAGGAAGGGAGCAATATAGGGGAGGATACCAGCAGAATACCCCTAGAGTACAGCCACCTAGAAACAATTCATCGACATCATATGTAGGACGCCAAGACCTAGGACAGGATCAATGTGCATTTTGCAAAGAATATGGACACTGGAAAACCCAATGCCCGGCTTTATTAGGAGCTGGTAGGGGCAGAGGGGCGAGGGAAATAGCAAGTGGACAGAGAAGAAGAGGTCGTGGGAGAGGGTACGCGAGTGAAGCAAGCGAGGAAAGGCCAGGAAGAGAGGAAGAGTGAACCCATTTGACCATCCCAAACAGAATCAGTACCAACAGACAGATTATGACAATACGTACGACTTTGCATAGGACAGCCAGGGGCAAGGGAGGGATCCAGTCGAGCTCTATGTTGATCAGCAAGGCCCTTATGTTACCGCTGAGGTCCTGGGCACAAAGTCGCCATTTCTGGTAGACACGGGAGCAACACGTAGTGCACTATCCAAACGACTGATTCCAGGGCACCCTTGTCAGGCTCACATGTGACCTCAATAGGATTTGACGGTACGCCCTCCACCAACCCTTTGTCCCGACCGATCCCTTTTAACCTTGACAACAATAGCGTCGAAACGACATTCCTCCTCTCTTCCAACGCCCCAGACGCCATTATGGGTCTCGACCTTTTGAAACACTTCCATGCGACTATCAGATGCTCACCAGACGGAGTGCGTGTCGTCCTGTATGACAACCCCCAGCGCCATAGAGAGAACCCTTCTCAGCACATGTTTCCCATCTCCGAGACTGACGCATCCCTACTGGACACTTTGCCATCACACTTATGGGCTAAGGCTGATTCAGACCTAGGACGAATGATGATTGACCCAGTACACGTAACAATCCGACAGGACGCAACCCTACCGAAAGTACCGCAGTACAAAATATCGCCAGAGGGTGAGAAGGCACTGACAGAGATCATACACTCTTTGGTAGAGGCAGGGGTGGTAGAGGAAGTAGTGAGCAACGTTTGTAACAGTCCCATACTACCGATTGTAAAGAGACAGGGAGAGGGAGACGGAAAAGCCTACTGTTTCATCATTGACCTGCGGGAGATAAACAAAATCGTAGTGCCACAATACCCAGTAGTTTCCGACATCACGACAATTTTGACTTTAATCCCCTCCACTGCCACCACCTTCACTGTAATTGACCTCAAAAACGCATTATTTTCCATACCTATACACAAGGACAGCCGCTATCTATTTGGATTCACCCTAAACTCCCGTTCGTACAGATTTTGCAGAGCACCTCAGGGGTACACTGAGAGCCCAAGCATCTATAGCCAGGCGCTTAAAAGACAGTTGGACGCCATACAATTGCCAGATGGAGTGGCACTAATACAATATGTAGACGACATCCTTCTAGCAGCGGACACCATACCAATAGCCGTCACAGCCACCATCAAACTACTCCATTTTCTTGCTGAGAATGGTCACAAGGTCTCCCGAAAGAAATTGCAGTTCTGTAAATCACAAGTGACCTATTTGGGTCACCTTTTATCCAAAGAAGGGAGGAAACTCACGCCTGACAGGATCCAGACAATTCTAGACACCCCTGTCCCCAAAGATCAGAAACAAGTCCGCTCTTTGATAGGTCTCACTTCATTTTGCCGACAGTGGTTACCGAACTTTAGCCTCATTGTCAAACCCCTTCTCTCCCTCCTAGCTAAAGACATCCCCTCACCTCTCCCCTGGACCCCCGAATGCCAGTCAGCCTTTAAAGAACTACGCAATGCCCTTTGTTCAGCGCCTGTCCTAGGAACCCCGGATTACTCCAAACCATTCTTCCTCTACACGCACGAGAGGGAAGGATGTGCATTGTCTGTCCTAACAATCAATTGGTCACAAACAACGCCCTTGTGCATATTTCTCTGCCACCCTCGATCCAGTAGCCAGAGCGCTGCCAGCGTGCCTGCGCGCTGTGGCAGCTGCAGCAGTATTGATACGCCAGAGCGAAGGAATAGTACTCTCCAATCCAGTCACTGTTTTAGTACCCCATGCAGTCGACACACTACTAAACCAGACCAAAACCCAACACTTGACTAGCGCCCGACTGACAGGATATGAGTTGACCCTGCTAGCACCGCACATTACCCGAAAGCGATGCACCACCCTCAATCCAGCCACACTGTTACCCCTACCTGAAAATGATCCTAGCGTGACTCCACTACACGACTGTGTGACACTAACCGATGAACAAACAAAGAGTAGAATAGATCTCAGAGACACCGCCTTTCTAGAACCAGATGGAGAACTATGGGTGGATGGTTCGTGCATCAAACTCCCCGACGGCACCACCTCAGCTGCATACGCTGTCACCACAGCCCGAACCGTTCTGGAAACGGTCCGTATTCCCCAACGTTCAGCCCAGGCTGCAGAACTCATTGCCCTCACACGAGCATGTATCTTAGCGACTGACACGACAGTTAACATATACACCGACAGCCAATATGCCTTCGGGGTGGTTCACCATTTTGGGATCTTATGGAAAGAAAGAGGGTTCCTGACTTCACACGGTACACCCATCCTGCATGGAGATTTAGTCTCCGCCTTGACGCAAGCAGTCCTCCTCCCCAAGAAGTTAGCAGTGATAAAATGCCAAGCACATAGGAAAGTGACTGATCTCATTGGACAGGGAAATGCACTAGCAGACGTTACTGCCCGAGCCACGGCAGGAGACAGAACTACGACACGAATGTATGTGACCAGGTCACAAGCTGAACGATGGACTGACGCTAGGACCACTGTAAGGGACATACAGACTACAGGCACACAAGACGAATTGACCGAGTGGGAAAATGTGGGACTAAAAGACGAGGAAGATTGCTGGAGAACTAAAGACGGAAATAAATGGCTGTTACCCAATGCCTACCTCATCCCCATATTGACCATGGCACATTTACCAGCACACATAGGCTCCACCCCCATGATTGAACTAAACACCAGAGTATGGCATAACGTCAAGATAGCAGAATCTGCAAAACGCCTAGTACAACAATGTATAGTCTGCCTACAACACAACCCAGGGAAGGGGACAGTAGTACCACGGGAGGGTTTGGAGTCCCTGACCACCCCTTTGAAATCCTTCAAATGGATTACATTCAACTAGAGAGATGCCTTTGTCTAAAATATGTCCTGGTGGTTGTGTGCGCTTTTAGCAAATGGGTTGAGGCATATCCCACCCGCGACAATACCGCCTTAGCCACTGCAAAAGTATTGCTGAAAGAATTATTCCCCGATACGGCCTTTGCAGAATTTTATGGAGCGACAACGGCCCCACTTCGTAGCCGAGGTGATACAGAACATACTGAGAGGGTTGGGGGTAAAACAAAAGTTCCATGCCGTCTTCCACCCCCAATCAGCGGGCCTGGTAGAGAGACACAATGCAACGTTGAAACTAAAACTAGCCAAAATAGTTGCCACGACCGGGTTGAAATGGCCCGAAGCCCTCCCATTGGCATTGTTATCGATGCGCTCCACCCCAACCAAACACCGACTGACCCCGTATGAGGTGGTCTTCGGCAGGCCTATGAGCATTTGGGCGGCACCAAGACCCACCTCCATTAACGATGTCCCGAACATATTAATGTTGGATTACTTGCATAAATTGACAAACGAGCTAACAATTATCCACCAACAGGTGCAGCAAGCCTTGCCTGACGTATCCAGGGGCCCGGGACATGAAATAAAGCCAGGCGACCATGTATTGATTCGCAACTTCCAAAGAACGAAGAATCTGGAGCCTAGGTGGACGGGCCCCTGGCAAGTCCTGATCACCACCCGAACTGCCCTCCGAGTGGAAGGAAAACGAAACTGGCTGCACGCTCATCATTGCAAACGAGTCCCTCCAACCCTGGCAACCTGTGAAGGGGTGGAGGTGCAAGAGGAAGTACTCGCGAGAGACCGACCAGCTCTGAGTTGCTACCCACAAGAAGACACCCTCGAACTATCAGAATTTCCCGACCCCACGGTGCCATCCAGGAAAGGGTACAACCTAAGATCGACGAAAGGAGGGAGCTCCAACGACCAGGCCACTAACTAAGTCAAGGTCTCAGATCAGTAGCACAGTCAAACAACGCTACCAGGAAAGCGCCAGACAAAAGTCTGTGGTCCTAACAGTTGTTGAGCTCCTCGAAGATGATGGAAGAAACTGAACACCTGCAAAACCACCGCAAAGACACCAAGACTGCTAACCTGCACAGCACAAAAACAATTGCACTTGTAGCCGCATTTCTCACCTGTCTCCTGCTAATGGTCGCACTCTGGATCCTTGAAGAGAATGCACCTGCATACAGAACATTGTCACCCACCATGCAACCAACCACCAAGAAAGAACACTACCTGGTATCACTACCGCCACATCTCCGAGAACGACGCAAAGAATTCTGGAATAATTCTTTCGTGCAGATGTTGCACCAGCACAATCTTGCCACCAATGCTACCAACTGTTGGTTCTGTGGGCTGTTACCACATGCCACTGAACATTCCATCCCTTTCATCCCTTCGCCCTTTTCTATTCACAGATCTTGCCTTGCCTGGATGATGCTCCTACAAGAAAGTTACAAAGACAATGCCACTTCCGACGGAACAATCGCCCAGTTCTACAACGAGTTCTGGCGAAACAAAACAGGAAGGACAGCCGCCCCTTCTGCCCTCACACCTTCAATGCGACATTCCAGATTAATGTCCCCTCCAAAGAACGAGTGGAAATGCAAGTGTTCAATAATCCTAACAGAGCCACATTTTCCTACCTGAAGAAAAGAACTGCTGCAACACTGACTGTGGCCCTATCTGTGGTGAACGTCTCTGGCCTTGTATGCATTGAAGGCCGTGGGACTAAGAATGTGGGTCACAGCACCTGTAGCATTGTAAGGACTTTGAACACTGCCAACCCCCAGCGCTTGTTGCATCACCCAATATGTACTTTGTTTGTGGAACCAAAGCCTACACCTGGCTCCCAAGAAACTGGGGGGCACATGCTACATCGCCTTTGTTTTGCCACCAACCTACACAGCCCCTGCAGAGCATCATCGAGAAAAGCGTTCTAAAGACATTGATCAAGCAGACTCTGCCTCATCACAGTTCCTCGACGCAGCAAAAGGGCTCGTCCCGCTATGGGGTCCGATGGCAAACAGCCGAGCCATCAGACATCTGTCCCAAGCGGTAGAGACCGCCCTGAACGTCACTGCTGGCATCCTCACCAACAACACTGCTGAGCTCCAAGCGATCCGTCTGGTTACCCTGCAAAATCGCATGGTCCTGGACGTGGTACTAGCGGACCGTGGAGGAGCATGCCGCATCATCGGTGCCAGCTGCTGTGTATACATTCCTGATAATTCACCTTCTGTCTATGAAGCAATCGAACATCTCCATAGACTATCTTCAGAAATTCATCAAGGATCAGAGACTTGGACAATTGGAAGTTGGATTTGGGGCATCTTGAAGGAGTGGGGTTGGAAAATATCAATGATTCTCTTGGTCCCAGTATTGACAATATGTGGTTGTTGTTTGGGTATACACTGTATACCACCTTTGTGTTCTCTTTGCATAACTACCTTGCACCCTAAGACTATGGACACTCAGCTAACAAAAATGAGAGTAATGTATGATCAAGAGATACAGGACATTATGGAGATCGAAATAGACTGACAAGCTGGCTAGTTATGTTCAAAGGGGCCACTGTTAAAAGCAAAACGACAATCGTGAACAGTACCTGCGCCATCTTGTCTGGTGGAATTCTATGTGCACATAAGTTGCAGTCATTTTAATCTATCACAGCCATTTTGTACTCTGTTGGTCACCTTTGTTTCACCCTGCCCTTACTAGCATCCCTCTGACCCTCTGACCGACCTGGTACGTGTGCTGGGGGCTATAAACTCTATTTGCCGCAACAAACCTCAGCGCCACTTGCTGCCACAAACTCGTTTTTCCTCTCATCTCTGTTTTCAGGCAAACCTTTGGACACTCTACCCCTCACTGCACCTAGTTACACAAACAGGTTCCAAACACCAAAAAGACTCTTGCAACATGATTTATTGCACTGCAAACAGCAAGACTTGTTGTTACCAACAATGGGACCTGTTTTTATCAACAGAACGGACTCTTAGATCTGGCCGGTCTCACATGTTTTAGACCCTGAAGCAAGGTCCAGCAGCAAGATAAGATTGTTTGACCTGGGTGGGAAGAGAATTACTGTTGGGCTTGTGTGACAACCTGCCCGGGCGGGGACCCCAAGCTTGTGTAACCATGTTGATGAAACCAATGCATTGTGTCAAACCTGTATAAAAGGAAGAGCCAAAGGAGTTATCAGCAGAACACCTCCCTCAGACATCCCGGTGTCTGCAGTTGACGTGATCTCCTCATGAGAAATAAACCTTTTTCTTGTCTTCCAGTTTCCAGCGCTTGCCTCATTATTTTGATAGCGAACCCAAAGTGAATTAGAGGTGGAACCCTGCACCGGGCAGCATTGAGGGTCTTAGAAGACTCGCTGCCTTTCACAGCCAGAGGTTGCAGTTGAACAAATCCGGTGTTCACGGGAGAAGCAGTCTTTGGAAGTGAAGGCAGGCAGGTCCTCCGGGGTTTTTGAGGTTGCTGGCTGCAGGACATACCGGGATTTCGCAGGAGCAGGTTCGAGGGGAGACAGGACGGTAGGGCTGGGGCCAAGTCAGTGGGCGTCTTCCTCCTGTTAGCTGGCTGCACGGCTGTTCGGTCCTTCTTCTTCCTAATAGAGGCCTTCACTGGTCACAGTGCCCTGGGTACCTGTGGTACCATTTACCAGGGGCTGACCTGTGGCCAGAGATGCCAATTGGGTTTAGTTTTGGGGAAAGAACACAGGCCCTGGGAAGGCTGGAAAAAACCACAAAGGATTTTGATATTAACACCCAAGCAAGAAAATTGGAGAAACTGGCAAAAGATATAAGCTTATGACAAAAAGGTCACATATCTATACCTCCAGGAAGATTACTTCAAGCAGGACAACCAGGGCCGTTTCTACAACAGAGGAAGAGGAGGATACAGAGGGAACAGACGGTACACCACCTTCTCTGAGTCCTCAGGCTCCAACAGTGCCGGAAGTGACGGGGAACAAGCAGGAACCAGTAGTGGATATCAATACCAGAACGCCTGGTACCAAGCGCCACAGGCACCACCTTCTTCCTCTTTTTTAGAGGAGGGTCAATGGAGACCTCCAAGAGGCAGGGGGTACAACTGGAACAGACCCACACGTCGAGGACAACACCAGCAGAACTGGGGGACAGGTCGCCAACAGGGACAAACCCAGAAGCAGGTGAGATTTCCACAAGAACAACACGGAGAGATCCAGACCCACCGGCGAACATACAGATGGTGAATGAAACAACAAGCCCCATCATCAACCTGTCAACGTATGTGCTCTCTGACAACGAAACCAGCATCCTGAGCAAAGGCCTTTCCTTCGTGCCCACCACTTATCCCAATCAATTCAATGTCAAAACTGAATTGCATCGTTTCTTCAGGAAAGTGAGGCTGAGACATTATTTCAAACATTCACTACCTGTGTCATCTACCTCACAGACAGGACTACGTATACCATCAACTTTCATGCCTCCTACATACATGATGCCGCACAGAATACTTTCATTTGAAAGTGTGGTTCTCCGTGATGTATTGAAGGTCTGTTCTACCAAACAATATACCAAGCACAATGTGACCAAAGGTGAACGTGAGGCACTTGTAACCCTGAAGCAGAATCGGGCGATAGTAATCAAACCCACGGACAAAGGGGGTGCCATCGTTGTCCAAAATACACCGGATTACAAGGCGGAAATCTACTCCCATCTTGAAGATGGCATAAGCTACACACGACTCACAATGGACCCAACCAAAGATGTTAGGAAATCGATCCTGAATATTACGGAAAAAGGGAAACAGGCAGGTTTTGTGTCAGACTATGAGTTCGATTACCTTAATACCAAACAACCTCGCCTGCCAACGATCTACACTTTACCCAAAGTGCATAAGAACTTACAGCAACCCCCCGGCAGACCCATCATCTCCGGATGCGGTTCTCTCCTGGAACCAGTATGCAAATACATCGACTTTTTCCTAAAGCCTCTCGCTGAACAGACCCAGGCATACTTACGAGACACTATGCAAGTGATCAACCTGATTGACGGCATGCCATTTGACAAAGAGACCCAATTACTTGTGACATTGAATATTGTGTCCCTGTACACAAGTATTCCTCAGCGACCTGCATTACAATCAATGGAAAGAGCGTTGGACAGAAGAACTCAACCAGCGTGTGTCCCAACAGAATTCATCATAGAACTGCTAGAGGTGGCCATGATGAAGAACTTCTTCTTATTCCAAAACAAGTTCTTTCTACAAACCAAAGGAGTGGCCATGGGTGCAGCCTTCGCCCCGGACCTGGCCATTCTCTTCATGAATGATTTTGAAGAACATTTCATCTTTAATCAGAACAATCCCCATAAAATCAGGGTGACACAGTGGCGCCGCTACATAGACGATGTCCTACTCATCTGGACAGGAGATGAAAGAGACCTCCAAGATTTCTTTGAATGGCTCAACACCAGATCCCCCGACATCAAATTCACTATGAATTGGCATAAGGATACTATGGACTTTCTAGACATCACCATCAAAGTGGAAAATGACCATCTATATACCACACTATATAGAAAACCAGCGGAGAGGAACACTCTATTAAGATATTCCAGCCATCATACAAGAGGCCTACGTGATAATCTACCTTTTGGTCAGTTCCTCCGGATACGGAGGAACTGCTCCTTCAAAGATGGCTATTTCAAAGAATCAGACGACCTGATCATCCGTCTCATCGAACGAGGATACCCGAAAAGGTTAGTTAAACGAGCAAGAAAGAGGGCCTGGTACTATGACCGAGATGCGCTCCTGACACCTAAGCAACGCCCTACCGATACTTCGAGAATGATTTGTGTAACCACGTTCTGCACGAGGAGCAACGAAATAAAGAAGATCATTAACAGACACTGGAATCTCGTATCTGATGATCTAGACATCCATGAACCTCCATTACACTCCTTTAAGAAAGCAAAGAGTGTCAGAGATCATGTGGTTCGATCCCTGCTAGACACGCCATCACCACCAACCATTCAGACACTCTGGAACTTACCAGAAGTAGTGGGACATTTTAAATGCACCAAATGAAAAGCTTGCAAGCTGACCATTGAGACCAAGACATTCTGTTACAAACAACACACCATTAACCTAAAAGTACATTCCAATTGCAACACAGCTGATGTGATTTATGGCATCCTGTGCCCCTGCAATGAGCTGTATATTGGTCAGACGAAACAAAAAGTAAAAACAAGGATACTACAACATTGTAGCAGAATCAGATGCGGCACAGCAGGTGAACCACTTGTAGAACATTTCACTGCCAAATCGCACACACCTGAATCACAGAGATGGTTAGTCCTTGAGAAAGTGTCTTTGGGAAACAGGCGAGGCGACATCACATCCATTATGAATGCGAGAGAATGCAAGTGGATGCATAAGTTGGACACTGTAAATCATGGATTAAACGAACTGGATGGCACCAATGCCCAACTCTCCATCCTTGCAACTGAATAATGTCCATTTCCCAACTCCACTGTTGTCCTACACGTTATTATCATTGAGACCCACCATATAGTGCTCACCTTTAACGCATGTATTATGCATCACAAAATGTCCATGTTTTCCTTAAAAATGTTGCTGTTTTTCTTTAAGATTCATTTATGCGATGACTTCCTTTAACTGATAAGTGACTCTTACGCATGTGACCAGCATTTGCTATCTACCACAATTTGTAAAATCTGACCAATTGCCAGTGATTTACTTTCAGTATGATGTCTTTAAAGTAAGACCTAGGTTTCAGATGAACCAAATGTCCAAAATCTATTATGTATAATGAAAGGGATGAACACGTCATCCACATAACTTTTCACTGCTACTGTATGGTTCATATCTATTAACGTTTCCCTTTTGTAAATATTTACAACTCAACGATATGTGTACTATAAAGCTTAAGGGCAGAACACATGCTACGTATGTACCGCCCATTATGTATATTATATCCCTGCATCTGACTAATTGCCATTGATTTGTTTTTAGTATGATGTCTTTATAGTAAGACCTAGGTTTCAGATGAACCGAATGTTTATAATCTATTATGTACTAAAAACGGGATGAACATGTCATCCACATGACTTTCCACTGCTACGGTATGTTTCATATCCACAAACGTTTCCATTTTGTATATATTTACAACTCACGATCTGTGTACTATAGATCCTAAGGGCAAAATCCATGGAATGCAAGTACCGCCCATTATATACATTAGATTCCTGCATTTGTTGCCTTTAAGGTCACTTCGTGCAGAATACTCATCCATCTAGTTATCTGGTTTCAGCTGTCTGACCTATGTTCTCCACGTTGTCATACGGGAGGCATCCAGCGCCTGCACTCAACGTGCACGTCCCGTCCCGTGGTTATAAACGGGATATTTTACCACAAGCTCATTCTGGCACCAGATTCCAAGCGGAACGGAAACAGTCCAAGGTGAGGCTGCAAGCGCCCTCTGACACTTTTTCCCCCCTAGCAGACACATTTAAATCTTCGCCACCACTCTACAATCTGAACCATTTTAAATAAGTTTTCCTACAGAGCAGCCTTCTTAGCATTTTTGTCTCTATGAGTAGTTTCGTTTTTCAACACACCGAGGACACCACGTCGCTTTTATTTCAGTTAAACTTTATTTAACCCAAAGGGGCCCAGTGGCCTTAAGCCTTGTGACTACAGTTTCTTAACCTTTGCCACTCGAGTAGTAATTTTGATTGCTTTGGTTCATTCATGCAAGCATTCATTAGTTGGTTTTTAACATACCGAGGACACCACGTCGTTTTCATCTTAGTTAAACTTTATTTAACCCAAAGGGGTCCAGTGGCCGTTAGCCTTGTGACTACAGTTTCTTAACCCTTGCCACTCGAGTAGTCATTGAGATTGCTGTGGTTCATTCATGCAAGCATTCATTAGTTGTTTTTTCACCATAACAGAGATAGGCTAACAACACTAGCTTATGTTCCTAATATGGCGCCAGAACTCCTCTTTGACCCACACCCTTTCTGTCCTTTCAGATTCCATTTTCTGGGAACTACTCAGGATCATTTGACCGGCAGCATATTACCACGTACGCGCACGTAGGGCCGTACTCCTTTACATTGTGAACAGTAAGTGCCCATTCAGCAGACAATACAATTCACTACCTACAGATCCGGATTAGCTCTGGAATTTAATTTTAATTTTATTTTTCCTCTAATGTGCGTTTCCTCTACATTTAGGAGCTTTGGCCCATTTTCTTTTCTGATTGCCCAGCAGACTTATACGCGCTGGATGCACAATTAGGTAATCATTACCTTCGTTCAGCTGCATTTCACTTTCCCCTTTTAGATACCATGCCCTTTACTCACGGAGTATCATTCTTGCTTTTAGGTGCCTCCTTTCCTCACTGCCCTGATGAAGACCCCACCCTAAGGCTGGATTCACCTAGCTATTGTCATAGGGGTCGAAACGTTGACTACAATTGGCTCACAAGTCCTGATAACTGTAAATTATTAACAGTGTCATTTGAGATCTATGTGATATTGGAACAACTGACCATTTGTTAGGCCGGAACAGTATCTTTATGATAATGTGATGGATATATGTCACACCCCTCTTCCTTGTCCACCCTCCTCACGGTCTCACTTTGACCAAATTACACTCCAATTCCCTTTTCCCACACCTGAGCACCTTTTGAAATATTAGAATCATTTAAGGATGAAAGTGCAACTGTGTTGCCAGATTTAAACTGCATATTCACTTTTATAATAAATTGCATTCTGTTTGCAAATCTTCAACGTGGTATTGTGAAGGCAGCTTCATTTCTATTTCACTATTGAGAATTAGTTGTTGTTACTGTGACCATTTCTTTATTGTATCGCAACATTAACCCGGGTCTGGTAGCATTACGGGTATCCACATTGACATACAACACTGGGAACCTGATTGGCAGGGACCCAGGGCACACCAAGTAAAAGTGCATCAGTAGTCTGGCAAAAAGTGAGGGGGTTACTGCAACAGAAACCCACTTTCCTACACCTTGCCCTGACTAGAGTGGTGGTTTCTGCCTGGCTTAGGCGCATGCCCTAGCCAACCAGAAATCCCATTTCTAACATTGGTTGTCAGCGGTGAGGATAGGACTTGCGTTTGCGCAATAACAGCAACAACTGGTTGAACTACAAACTCTGCATTTAGATAATCACAGGTTTGGGGATTATTTTCTCCTGACCTTTATTTCTCCTAAAAGTGTCATTTTTGAATTGTGTACTCCTGCTTCAGCTCAGACACCTATGTTCCCCGTGTTGCACTTGTGTCTTAGTGCAGTGCAAGAACGGAATCTGCCTTTAAAATAACAAACCTGTTAAAATACGGTATGTTGGAGTTGAGGGGGTTCTGTGAGGAGAGATGCATAGAAGTTAGTGGGTCAGAGACCCAGCTAGACCTTCAGGAAACTCTACTCCAGTGGCAAGATAACGAATGGGTATTGTGGGGTTATGAGGGAGCCCCTGAAGAGTCTGAAGAGGAGGAAGAAAATGACAGGGCAGGGACCCCAGTAGGTAGGGGGGACCCCATAGAGAGGGAGTCCCTTGCTGGGTCCAGTGCTGGGGGCAGTGCCCCATCCCTTTCCCTGTCCCCAGAGGAGTGGGTAGATAGGAGGGAAGAAAGGGAGCATCAGCTAGCTTTAGAGAAACTCCAGAAGGAGAGCCATGAGAACATGGAGGCTCAGAAATTGGAGTTGGAGAATAGGAAGTTAGCCTTAGAGGAGAAAAAGGCCTTGTTGGCCCAGGAGTTGAGTCTCAAGGCGTTGGGCCTTGAAGAGAAAAAGCTAGAGACTGAGAGGGTCTTAGCACAGGAGAGGATGGCGGAGGCAGAGAGGGCCTTCGTCAGGGAGAAACTAGCTCTGGAGGGTAGATTATCCCCTGAGTGCAGTTTTAATTGTCTGGATTCACCAGTGAGGGTGGGGTCCAGTGGTGGCAGCAATATGGAGTCCAGTGCAGGAAGTCCCACTCCCAGATCCCAGAGTATGGTGCCTGGTTCCCAGGAAGAGGGGTACAGGCTGAGGTTCAGGGGCTGTAGAAAACTGTCTCACCAGTCTTGGGGGGAGTTTGTGGATGTGTGTTGTGATGCACTGGAGGATTGGGTGATGGGTAGCACTGCAAATGATTTTGAAGGGCTGTTCAATCTGGTTGTCAGAGAGCACATGTTCAGTAATTGTTTTCCGGGGTTGCGCCAACACCTTTTGGAGTGTGAGTTCTCTGATCCCAGGGAGCTTGCACGGGAGGCAGACCTCTGGGTGGTTGCCAGAGGTTCTGAAGAGGCATTGAGGAGTGACCCTAATAGGAGTGGCTCAGGTATCTTCCAGCCCAGAGTGGTGGAAGAGGTTCAGAGTAGCCCAGCTAGGTCCCGTTGTAGTGGGAGGGTTGTAGGGCCTCACGTCCTGTCTTCGAGGAGAAGGAGTGAGACTGGGATGCGTCCTGATAGTGCCCAACCTCAGTCTCAGGGCCTGGATGGTTCCTTAAGGGAACACCAGGTAGGGAGCCTAAGCTGTACTAGTAGTCCATTTGAGGGGGATCTCCTAGTGTCAGGAGAACGTGGAGTGTCTGTAAGCAGACCTCCATCAGTTCTGGTGTCTGGCAGTGCCACTCCTAAGTGGAGGGTGCAGAAGTCCAGATTGATGGGTGAGAGGGGGAGAGAGTCCCCAGTGGAAGAACCAATGGGTCAGGGGCCAGCCAGAAGGGCTGAGAGTCCTAGGAGTGACCATGGTGACACCACTTCTGTCCTGGGGGATCTTCACGCACTGTCAGATGGACAGGGGTCGGGAGATCTGCGCCAGGCAGACTGTCACACGACACATGAGTTATGTGTTACCCTCGGGGGGGCATGTGTGCTCCCAAGGAAGTCCTGGTGCGCCCGGCAGGTGCTCAGCCGCAGGGGTTAGTCCCTGGGTTGGGAGGCCAGGTTCAGGTTATGCCTGACCTGGAGGGAAGGACATCTGTAAGCAGTGTCCTGAACGGTTTGTCTTCTAGGGGTACCACTCCTGATGGGAGGGTGCAGAACTCTGGAAGGGGGTGCAGAGGGAGGGAGTCCTCGCCTCTGACCCCGGTGCAACCTGAGGGTTTAGATCCCAGGTTGGTAGATCAGTTGCAGGGTCAAGGCCCTGAACTGGTGGATGAATTGTGTAGGAGGTCTGGTTCCAGCGTCCTGACAGTTTTTGGTTCTGGGGGTGCTTCTCTTAGGAGAGTACGGAACCCCAGAAGGAGAGGTAGGGGGAGGAAAACCTCGCCCGTGACCTCTGGTCAGCCTGAGGGTGCGGACCCTAGGTTGGAGGATCAGTGGCAGGTTAGAACTGCACTGATGAGGAAGAGTGGAGAATGGTTACTATGTGCCAGGGGTTACTGCCCCCCACTCTGTAGAATGGCAAGGACCAAAGACATCTGGATGGCCTAGGGCCTGGTCCTGGCCGTGGACAGCTAGGGAGTACCAGTGGGGTAGCCTAGTTGGTCCTGGGAGCTTTGACAGAGGGAACCACATGGGTTCAGAATGGCATAGAACTGGAGTGTGCCCCTGCAGTTGCGGGCCCGCATCCGTGTTCTATCGCCCAAAGCAGGGAAGCCCATCAAGGTGGTGATTGGTCTACCCTGCGTTTTGGCTGGAAGGGGGTTGTGTTGGACTTGGCCCTTTTTGCAGGGTCATCCCTGAACTTTTTGCCTTCCTCCTAGCCTTTTTTTCTGACATGGTGTTGGTGGTTTTAGGACTCTGGGCACTTTAGCACTGCTGTCCAGTGTACAGTGTGTGTGCTCTCTGTGGTAAACATGGTAAGATTGGTCTACACCTGTTTGGCATATTTAATTTACCTGTCAGTCCCCAGTAATGTGGTATCTCATATACCCGGGGCCAGTAAATTAAATGCTACTGGTGGGCTTGCAGCGCTGATTGCGCCACCCACCAAAGTAGCCTTTCAAACCTGTCTCAGGCCTCTGCCATTGCAGGGCCTGTGCGCGCAGTGTTACTGCCGCTGTGATGTGACACCTAAAGTGTGTGCCATGTCTGTGACCCCCCTTTTACTGCATGTCAGTCACCCCTAAGGTAGGCCCTAGCTAGCCCTATGGGCAGGGTGCATTGTAGGTAAAAGGTAGGACATGTACCTTAAGTGTGTGACATGCCCTGGTAGTGACAAACAGCCATTTTGGTTTCTCACTGCTGTGAGGCTGCCCTCCCATAGGAATGCATTGGGGATTCCCTGATAAGTGTTTCAGTGGTAATTCCTGATATGAGAGGAGCAGCGTGGTCAAGTTTGGTATGGTTGGAATAGTAATAATAAATGCTGCGCAATGGTGTGCGCAGATTTATTATCACCATTTTAGAAATGCCACTTTTAGAAGTTGGCATTTCTGTGTGCTATGTGTCTGCCTGCCTGATGTGGATTGCATGTCTGGCTTTGGAGTGACAGGGGCTGGTGAGGTGTGTGTGGCTCCAGGAAGGGCAGGGTGAGTCAGCGCTAGGCTGAATGGGAGATCTGCATTTGGAGTAGTGGGAGGAGTAGTCCCCTGACCCTGAATAGGTCTATGCCTGCCTGGGTGAATGCTGGCTCCGCCCCCCTGTGGTGGTCTGATGACCGAGCCCCCACCTGACAATGGGGAAGAGGAGCCCTGTAAACAGAGTGCTCCAAAACCCCCCAGAACCATTTCAGGCTGGTTCCCCCAAGCCCTGTGCCAAGGGCAGACAAAGGAAAAGGGTGTATAAATATTGGGGCTGTGACCCCATGAAAATGTTGTGCTTTTTGTGCTTCCTGGGGACTTGCTGCTGCTGGGCCCCAGGAGGAACCGCCACGAGGGACTGCCTCCCTGCCGGAGGGCCCTGTGAGCTGGCCTGCCTGGGCCCAGCCTTTGCCCTGAAACTGTTGGGGGCATGGTGCCTCGTGGGCGCTCTATCTATTTTCCAGGAGGAGTGCTTGTGGCTTTGCAGCGCTGAGCTGCGATCGATTCCGAGGGAATCCCGACATGGGGATTCCCCCGAATTGCGTGGGAAGCGGGAGCCCACTCCGCTGTTTTATGCCTCTTTAAGCGGGAGCCCACCTCTCATTTATACTTATTTAAAAGCGGGAGCCCACCCCGCTGTTTTACGCCTCTTTAAGCGGGAGCCCACCCCGCATTTGCCCGGAGAAGAGGAATTGCCGAGAAGCGACGTGCCGTGAGACGCAACCCGGAAGCCAGGCGTTTGCTGCCTGACTCTGGGCGGGGCCGACGGAAGGAGGCGGCCGAGGCCGCCAATGGTAGCGCAGCCAGAGGAAGAGTCCCGCGTGCCCAGGAGAGTGGTGCTGGACGGAGGACGGGAGCCTACCCCGCCTCCGTGACCGCGAGACGCGGCCGAGCTATCCCAGTGTGCCCAGGAGAGTGGTACCGGAAGAAGGGGAGGAGCCCCGAGAGGAGGGGCCCGACCAGAGCCTCGAGGGCTCCCAGTGACGGACTTCCCCCGCGTTGGAGGACACGGAGCAGCTGAGAAGAGCCCCGGTGAGTGGGGCTCAAGTTGGGCACGGTTGGTGCCAGTGCAAGAGTTCTTTTTGGGCCGAGTTGAGGCCCAGCGCAAAAGCCCCAATACAAGGGGGCTAAGCAGGAGCATTTGTTGGTGCTCCCCGAGCACAGTGGAATCAGTGCTTGCTTTGCACGAGAGGAGCTCCGGGAAGGAGGGGCTCCCACGGCTCTCTGTTGGTGCCATTCTTCTGCTGTCCCCAGCTGCACCACAAGAGCATGGGCAGCTGCACCAAGGGGGCACGTGTATTTTGATCTGGAAGAGGAGGGTGTGAGACGCACCCCCAGTGCATCTCGCACATTGCTTGGCTGCATTGGCAGCAAAGGGGCCAGTGTAAGGCCCCAGTTACAAGCCCTGACATTTGGGACAGAGGGCATTTGAGCCCCACAGAAGGCCTGTTGGCCTGGGGTCATTTTTGTGTCCTGATAGGGCACAAGGCTAAGAGATTGCGCATAATGTGTTTATGCCTGAAGGTGATGTATGCACCTGGGGAGTGTTACTACGGTGCACTCCTAAATGTGATTTATGCATAATGTGTTTATGCCTAATGTAATGCCTAATGCAAATGTCATGCTATGATGTTTAGGCCTAATGAGACTGCATAATGTGTTTATGCTAGTGATAATGCTGAGTTCATTATTTTACCAGTAGTTACTGGTTGTGTTATTACTTGTGCGTTCTAATGGTTCTGACAGTGGCCCGATTGGTCCTGTCTTGTATATAATCGCCTGTAAATTATGACCCAGTGCCAATTGGCACAGTGTATATGTGTGATTATGATTCTAATGTGTTTTGGATAATACAAAGGCTATTTTTTATATAACCTTGTGTGGAGTTTCTTTTGTGGTGTGCCTAGTGTGTTGCTGCTGTGTGTGTTGCGCAAACGCTTTACACATTGCCTCTGGGATAAGCCTGACTGCTCGTGCCAAGCTACCAAGGGGGTGAGCAGGGGTTATCTTCAGTGTGTAACTCCCTTGCCCTGACTAGAGTGGTGGTTTCTGCCTGGCTTAGGCGCATGCCCTAGCCAACCAGAAATCCCATTTCTAACAGAGACCAACTCCAATTTCCGCTTTCCATTCCCTTGACATTCTCCAAAATATCTAAAATATGTTGGGTAATATTCTTTTCCATATTTGTGATCCCGACTACACACTGGTCTCCTACTACCGTGCACACACCACCGCTCTTAGCTAGGATGAAATCAACTGCATATATCGTTTGCTCAGAGTATATTCGCATACTTTCCAACTGGGTGGTGATGTCACGTAAGGCCGCTACTGTGGAGTTGGACAGTATCTGCAGCTTACATCCAAAATATTCCCTAGCCCTTTCACCTCTGGCCATAGCGGTACCACCAAACGTAATAATGGAGGAAAGTATATACCCAAAGGTGATACCATTACTATAATTATTGACCTCCAGGCCTGTCACTCCGTCGCAAAATTCCTTTGTTAACGTCCTTTTAACCCATCTTATATTTGGTTTACTAAACTTACAAGGCAACCCAAGAGAAAGCACCATTCCCAAAGCCAAGTCCTCTGTACCATTGTGAATATTGGAATAAGTACCATTAGACAAGAAATAAAATCCTGGGTGTGCATAAAGTGGACCTTGATAATCTACAGTAGCATAGCTGGTGTTCATTCCCACTGTACTTGGATAATTTTCCCTCACTAAAGACATTGTATTCTTGAAAAATATCAGTCCAGAACAATTTATGTATAGGAAAGCGTCAGTACTATTTACTATCGGACAGCATGCGGGATAGTAACCTGCCTCTCGAGTAACTGTCAAATCTTGATAATGCCAGCCCGCTAAAGTAATGTTCTGTTCCTCCATATATAGATTGTCACAATACACATTAATGTTACAACCTGGGTATCCCTTCCCTTGTGGCTTCCTATAATACAAACAGGGACCGGGATATCCCATCCCGAACTCACCCTTTACCTCCACAAATTGTGGTGGGCGAACATATGTATAATTAACCAGTGACAATGGGTAAGCAGTCCACAAACTCGTAACAGATTCAGTAGGATAGCAAGCTGTACCTTCACCAAAGAATGTCCTATGTGTATCTAGAAATACATTGCTTGGGATTGTTCTTTTGGCACGAACTGAAGAAACAATCTTGTATATAGCGCATGATGGGGCATTACAATCACACTCCAAAACCCAGGACACCCCACCCAAAATCAACAACAGGAACAATACAAAAACAGCACCGAGCAGTTTTTTCTTAGTAGACCAACCGTTTCGTACCTAACCGTTCCTCCACAAACGCATCCTTTTCTTCTCCGGCAACATGAGACTTTTTACTTTGCAATCCAAACTTCCTATTCACACACTCTTTTTGTTTTTTTTGAGAATACAAATTAATCTTCTGTTCATCAAAAGTGCCTGTCAACGGCCACTGCAACTTCGGCATTGTCCCTTGTATGTTTGTGCGACAACGTACTAAACATAATAGGGCCAAGGCCATCGTACACACGCCTATCCAAATTCAGAATGCCTTCTGGAGGCGCTGCCTTCCTCACCTCTAGTTGAGCATCAGTAGAACAACAACGACAGCACAAAGAAACCTGTTCACTTATACCCGGCATTCTCAGAAGTATATGCCTGGCAAAGTATTTGCAAATGTCTTACCAAAGTTGGTCCTCAGACCTCACCAAATCCAGATCAAAGCAATACTATGTTCACAAAGAACTCAAACAATTCAAGCGCTTGTCCAAAAACGATCCTCAGACCGTACCAAGCACAAACCAAAGTGGTACCACAAACCAAAAACCGGCTAACCCCAGGCATTCTCAAAAGTAAACCAGATTCGTTGCGTTGCCTGGCAAAGTGTTCACAAACACTTTGTATCCAAATCGGTCCTTAGACCGTGCCAAACACAAACCAAAATGGCGCCATAGCCACAAAGAACCAAAGCAAACTCACCTGGTGCACACAGGTCAAACGAAGTTATTCTCCACTGCCGACACTTCGGAACAAACGGTCAGATCCAAGGGTTTCGCCGTTCAGGACCCCAGCCGGTATGACCACTGGGCGAGGCACCGCCCGGGCCAGCTGCGAGTACTAGACTCTCTCATGCAGGGATCCCCGGTTTTCCCGTCCGACCCGACGTGGTCCCATCCACCTCACCCGTCTGCGGGCAAGGAAGGGTCATTCAACCGACGGGGTCCCTATTCGGGCGCCAACTGAAGGAAGTGACCCGTTTAGGGCCACCCGGGTCACTTGCAACCACCTCTCAGCCTTCCATACAAATGAAGAGTCGGTCAGACAGTAGAGAATACAAACCAAAGTATTTTATTAGTATACGCTCGAGCGGAGTCCGGTCTGACCAGCCTCCTCAGATTGCGCCAGAGGGACTGACTCCCGTCCACAAGGTAAAGTCAGATAAACATTTCCAACACCTCTTGAGACCCGCCCAGACTGGAATTTTCCAGCCTGGTCACTGATGAACAATGGAGGTACAGAAGGATGGGCTATCATCCTGAGACAGGGTACACGCTATCTTAATTTCAAGGTTACTCTGCCTGTGCTCGCCTCTCTGAGAGTGGGAGCAGGTCTACCTACTGGGAAAGGCATGCAGTTGCAGAATGACCTATTCATCAGTGCAGCAAAGCTCAACCTTGAATAATAAAGAGAAACAATCGGGGATGCTTTCTGCTGAGACAGACAATATGAGACAGAAGCTTCACTTCGATCATGGTACAAAAAGGCGGATTGATACAAAATGGTGCCGCAAATGCTAACCTAACTTGCACAATGCTACAAGGAGTCAGCTAGACGCATTTTCAGTCCAACATACATATGCCCCTTTGAGTGTACTTATGTCGACACACAGTAAATAGACTGGAGAGGACATCCACAGTTTTTTGGTGGATGTCCCGCTTCTGCCAAACTGGAAATTAGATCTTTAGACTTTGACCCCTTTAGTGCGCACCATACCAGGAAAAAAACCTACAAACAAATATGGCGACATTTATCCCTGTCAAGAATACACAAAAGGGATACTGGCAGGAATAAATAGTTTTACAACTGCAGATGTCTCTGCCATAATCTGACATTTGCGCGATGGAAAGAGTAGTGATCATCCCCAGATTTGCTGGGGTGTAGTGCAAGAGCTATCTCCAAGGAGAAAAATGTTTTCCCCGCGGAGAAAAAACAAACATGCTTTGCAAATTTAGCTGCTATTCCCACTATGCAGAATTGTGCATTATGCACTATACATTACGGACAATTCTGATAAGGTGGAATAGGTAGCCCTAAAAACCTAACCCTAGCATGGCTTTCTAGGCATACAATTATACCTGTGTGAACAGCACTAAAGGACAAAGTTGTAGAACTCTAGCCGTACCTTTGCACTTACATTTGTGAATTGGGCCCCTAGTTTTGGGTGCCGGAACAAACAAACACATTGATTTAAAGGGATTTTTTTTTTTTGATAATCAATTTTATTGATTTTGCAAAAAGAGAGTGATAAAAACTTGGTTACAAACAGCACAGCATGATGAGCAGCACCACAACACAAGGCTTTCAGTGAATAATACAATTCGCAGCAGAATACATTATTGCCTTTACTCTTCCAGGAGAGGCCTATAATGAGATCTAGGGAGACAAGAGAGTCAATCAGTCTCCAACCATTTACCCCAGACCTTCCGGTGTTTGGCCGGTCAACCTCTGGCTTCGTATAGTGGTAGTTCCTGTGCAGCACACCAGTTCACTTCTCGGCGCCACTTAGTTATAGTGGGCGGGGTGGGGTTTTTCCATGCTGCCGATATGTCGCGCTTGGCTACTACCAGAGCAGTTCCCAGGAACGTCTTATCTGCTCTGGATCCATCCAACCCATCAGTGATACCTAATAATATGTTCAGGGGGTTGTGTGGGACCTCCCACCCCAGCACCTCTGTGAGCTCTGCTTCTAGTGCGGCCCAGTAAGGGGTTATATGAGGGCAGGACCATACCATGTGGAAGAAATCTGCGAGTTCGGTACCGCATCTTGCGCATGATGGGCGTGCGAGTAGGCCTGCTCTGTGTAGGCGGCTAGGGGCAAGGTAAGAGGCATGTAGATAGTAGAGTTGAACCAGGCGGAGCTTGGCTGAGACGGTGATAGTTTTAGGAGCCATCAGAGCATCTCTCCAATCCTCCTCCTCTACAGGACCCAGCCATGTCTCCCATCTATGTCTCAATTGGTAAAGGGAAGTAGGACCATGGTTTGTTAAGGAGCGATATATGCGTGAGACTCCACCTTTCCCAAGGTCCCCCATCATGACCTGGGCTTCAAGGGGACTGTGTTCCGGTAGTGAAGTGCCGGGTTTTATATGTGTGTCTAAGGCGTGGGGGACTTGTAAGTATCTGTAGAACTGGGATGAGTGAAGTGAATACCTAGTCTGCAGGTCGGCAAAAGAGCGAACATGGTCACTGGACCACACATCCCCAAGCTGCGAGATGCCAATGAGGTCCCAACTCTTGAAACTGTCTAGGCTCCCCACCTCCTGTAACCATGTACCTTGCCAGAAAGGTTTTTGCTGGGTCAGTTTGCCCTGCCATCGAGTGTGTTGTAGGGAGGCGCGCCAGGCCAGAAGGACTGCTCGGGTTACTGTGGGAAGAGCTCTGGGAATGGGAGATCCGTACAGCATAGCTTGAATTTGGGAAAGGCCCAAGTCCTTGAGTTCGGTCTTGTAGGCCGGGTCTGACCACCCCATTAAATCAGTCGTGTATTATCAGGAGGCGTGTTGCAAGGTAGCACAGGTAGAGGTTCGTTAGGCCCATGCCTCCATCAAAGGGTTGGATCTGGCAGTGCCGGAGTGCCATGCGCGGTCGTTGGCCGTTCCAAAGGAATTTTATGATTAGACTGTCTATTCCCTTGAACCAGGTTCGGGGGATATGGTGCGGAATGTTCTGAATGATGTAGAGGAACCGGGGGAGGATCATCATCTTGAACAGGGCTATCCTCCCTAATGGGTTAAGCGGTAGTTTTTGCCACTTTTGGAGGTCTTGCCTAGTCCTAGCGACTAAGGGGGTCATGTTGAGTGCCCAGGCTAAATCCGGTAGTAGGGCGACCCATATACCTAGGTATTTGAAGGATTGACGTCTGATGGGAATAGTGGACTGCCAGTCGAAACATTCCCTGGAGAGGTGCAGGGGAACCAAAGTCGACTTGGCTGAGTTCAGACGTAGCCCAGAGGCCCGCTAAAAGGATTACAGTATGTGTAGACATCGGTGGCCGGATCGGGCCGGGTCTGCGAGAAACAGCAGGACGTCGTCCGCATATAATGCGATCCTGTTCTCTTGTGACCTCTCCCAGTGCCAGCCCTGAACCTGCCCATCGGAGCGGATAATGTTGGCTAGGGGCTCCATGGCCAAGGTGAAGAGGAGGGGTGAGAGGGGGCACCCCTGTCTCGTCCCTCTTCCAATTGGGAAGATGTCGGAGAGCACTCTGTTAACCCGGACCCGTGCAGTTGGCTTGGAGTATGGGACTTGTACCATACGGCAGAACTTGGGTCCCAGGCCCAGTACTCGGAAGACGTCTCTCAGATATCCCCAGTCGACCGAGTCAAATGCTTTCTCAAAGTCGACTAGGAGGAGCGACAGGTAAGGGGTCAATGATTGACGGTTGGCCAAGGCCAAATGGAGACGCCGTAGGCAGTGTCTAGTACTCTGCACCGGCATGAATCCACATTGGTCGGGGTGGACCAATTTGCCGAGGTAAGGTTTAAGACGTTGGGCCAGAACCATGGCATATATTTTGACCTCCGTATTAATTAAGGAGATGAGACGGTAGTCCGCACATGCTGACGAAGGGCGTTGTGTTTTGGGAATAACAGTTATGGTGGCCGTATCAGTCTCTGGAGGGAAGGAGCCTTTTTCCAGGGTCTCTTTGTATAGGGCTGCCAGGTGAGGAGTGAGTATGTAGCGGTAGGCGGAATAATATTCCTGTGGGTAGCCGTCGGGGCCAGGAGTTTTACCGGCCGCGACTAGCGAGAGCGCCCCCAGTATTTCTTCATGTGTGATCGGACCCTCCATTCCGTCAGACTCAATTGTAGTGAGTGTAGGAAGGTGGAGGTCCTCTGAGGCGAGAAGCTCCGTTAATGAAAGCTCTGGCTTCCGGGCAGAGTATAGGTCTGAGTAGTAGTCTGCGAAGGCTTGGGCAATCGCTCTGGGGGAGCGGTGAGTGCGCCCCACTGAGTTATGTAATGTTATGTTATGTTATGTTATAGAGGTTTATAAAGTGCACTGTTACCCAAGGGTGTCCTGGCGCTGAGCACTGTCTACCTGGTACCCTCCACCCCTGAGCCCAGACTGAGACTAAGCTGAAAACAACCAGGTCTTCAGACCTTTCCTGAATGAGAGGAATTCCGTAACAGTCCTTAGGTATAACGTAAGGTCATTCCAGGCATTGGTGGCTCTAAGGACATGGACCTCTGGAATTATTCGGTTCGCCAGGGGGTAGGATACTAGTCTATGCAGTATCTTTCCATTCTTGTCCCTCCACCCGTATACTCAAGCAACCGAGGACCTCCATAGGAGTTTTGCAGAGTCTAGCGAAATTTGTCGTATTTCATCCTGCACCAATGCCAGATGACGCAACTGAGTATCGTCAGAAGTGCCCGCTGTGTCCCTCTCCAACTGAACTGCTTGGGCTTCGAGGAGTGTGAGCCTACTGTCTCTGGCTGCCCATTGGGCTTTGAGGTGGCTCTTGGCAAGCCCACAGATCGCAGCTTTACCTGCCTCCCACAGGGTGCCCGGGGACGAGACGGAACCTTGATTCGTGAGGAAGTATTGCTCAATTTCAACTTTAATTGTGTCTTTAAATTCCGGGTCTTGGAGGAACCAAGCGTTCATCCTCCACAGTGGGCGGAGGGCATTGGGTGAGCCACCCAGGGTCAAAAGTAGCGGTGAGTGGTCTGAGATGCCCCGAGGGAGGATATTTATCTCTCTGGCTTTACTACACTCAGGGGCAGGCATAAACATCATATCGATGCAGGAGTGACTCTGGTGTGCTGCTGAGGTGTGAGTGTATTGAGTTTCCCGTGGATTCCAATTACGGCATACGTCGCAAATACCCATGGTTTCAGCCCAGTCTGTAAGCTGTTTGGCACGGGAGGTGCGTGTGATAGAGGGAGTCCCCGTCGTATCGAGCCCGGGTTGCATGACAGCGTTAAAGTCCCCTCCCAGAACCGTTATCCCGGAAGGCAGGGAAGAGAGTATTTCACCTATATGGTTTGTAATGTAAATGGAAAGGACGTTAAGGGTTTCCTCCCCCAGAGGTCCGGAAAGGGCAACAAAGCGCCTGTTAGGATCTCTGGTAATTTGAGTAGGTACAAAAGGCAGGTTACGCTTTAATAGGATGGCGACCCCGCAAGAGCCCCGTGTGAAGCCTGAGTGCCAGGACCTATCAAATCCATATCTTGCGAGGAAGGGACAGAGATTGCCCTGGAGATAGGTTTCCTGGAGCAAGAGAATGCCTGGGGCATGTCTCTGGGTGTGCCGCAGGACTGCAGTCCGTTTGATCCTATCCAGCAAGCCATTGACGTTCCAGGACATGATACGGAGAGAATCACCTCGATAGGTCATTGTGTCGTGGTCAACAAGAGGGGCCTGCAGTACTGTGGGGCTCTGCTGCTTGGTGCGTGTCCTAGAAGCTGAGATGTATTAGCCTTGTGCTGCATCTGTTGGCGTGCCTTTGTGAGGTGGTATCATGCTGGTGTGGAGCTGAAATGCTGTGAACTTTGGGTTGCTAAACAACTAATAACTCAGGACAACGGCCCCCACCCTCCCCCCCACCTCCCACCCTATACTTCAAGACCAGAAGCATCTGTCGCCCTATAACTATTGAGATGAACTAAACTATAACGTTTAGAGTCAGTGAAACATGGTGGACCCCTCATGTTAGAGGATCAGAGTATAGATTGGCAGAAATATCTGACTGGTCTCGATTACGTCATCAGTTCGATGGGTGTATTCTAAAGCGCTGGGTTTCATTCGTAGCACCCTGTAGAGCTTCAACTGGGGATAGCCGGACTACAAGAAATCAGAGTCTGATTGGTGCAATAGTAAGCTATTATTTGAGTTCTTGTTTCTTGAAGTGCCACTTGTATTCATGGGTCTTCATGGGAGTTTCAACTGGGGATCACCGGGCTACGGGAGAGATCCGAGTCCGCAGATTCAACGGCCAGTACTTTGGATGAGAAGCTCCCGGAAGGCGAGTGGTCTCGGGAACTGGAGTCCCGCAGCAGGCGGGGCTCTGGTGTCAGAGCCCGGCGTCGGGAGTTTGAGGACACAATTACTGGGGAGCCTGACTTAGCCCTGTTTCTTCCCCGACCCCTGCGGGACCGCGTGCGCCTCTCACGGGGAGCTGGGTGGTGCGTAGCTGGAGGCTGAGCACCCGGGGTGGATGTCGCAGATCGGAGATGGAGGGGACATTCCTCCATCAGCCAGGTCCATGCCGCCTCAGGGCTGTCGAAGAAATATCTTTTCTCCTGAAAGACCACTCGCAGCCGTGCTGGGAAAAGTAGCCGGTATGGTACGTTGAGGGCACGGAGTTTTTGTTTCACTTCCGTATAGGATCGCCTTTGTGTCTGAACCTCCCAGGTGTAGTCCGGAAATATCATGATGGCGTGGTTCTGATAGGTTGTGATTTTCTGGATACGGGCTTGCTGCAGGATCAGATCTCTATCCCTAAAGTTGAGGATTCGAGCTATGATGGGTCGGTGCGGAGCACCTGGGGGAGGTTTTGGAGCCAGGGAGCGTTGCGCACGTTCCAGCGCAAACCATGTAGAGAGCATGTCTTTAGGCATCCATGAGGTAATCCAGCTTTCAATGAAGGACTCCATTGGTCCATGCTCTGTGCCCTCCGGAAATCCCACTAGATGCAAGTTGTTACGTCTGGATCTGTTTTCAGCATCCTCCGCCCTTCTGTGAAGTTCTTTGGCTTGAGTTTGCAGGCGATTCATTTGTTCTTTCAGGACCGTGACATCATCTTCGGCTGAGGAAATGCGGGATTCGGCTTCCGTGATCCTAGCCATTGCATTGCGGAGGCCTTGCCAGATAAGAGCCATGTCCACGCGGACCTCCTCGATCTTGCTTTTGACTGAGGTCTGTGAAGTGGATATGGCTTGGAGAATCGTGTTAAGGTCTCCCGACGTTGGGGTTTGCCCTTCTGCAGTCCCGGATCGAATTTCCTGTTCGTTAACAGTACAATGGTCCATTTTGGTCTGTGCTGCAGGAGGTTTTGGACCTCGATCTTTCCCCATGGCCGGAGGAGTTCGAAATGGACAATGGGGGCTCGGAGTGCTGTCGGGCGTCCAATGGCTTCACCGGGTGACGCCGGTTGACTTGTGTGGACAGCTTGTGTGTTGATGTGGATCGGCTGCGATTGTCCAGCGACAAGGGGGTGCGGCGTGGTGCCCAGCTAGAGCTGAAACGACAAACAGGTTTGGTTTCCAGAGAGTAAAGAGTAATCTTTCTCCCCGCATGCACGGCGGTGGCGCAGACCATGCACGAGTCAGACAACTCCGACCAGCGGTTGCCCACTCCTGAAGGCCAGGTGTCTCTTTGCAGGGTCACATGCGGCCGGGAGCCGTCTAGGCTGGGGTTGGCCAAGGCAAGGAAGGTGGTCTGTGCCCAGTCCCACGACGGGCGGTTGCAGTGGCTGTTGAGCCTCTAGGTAGCAGCCCTGGTGCAGCCACGTCTTGATCCAATGGGAAGCAGGTCACTGGTTCTCCAGCGCAGCGGTTTGCATCCTGAGCCACCCGGTCTGATCAGGCAGGAAGGGGGTCTATTCAGCAGTCCGCCACTGTGCGATATCGCAGTCTACTCCATCACCCGCCCAGGCTCGGGGAGCACGTCTCCACCCGGGCCGCAGCAGCACACCATTGAGCCTCCCTTCGGATCAGGGCCTCTTCACTGTATGGAGACTACTCTCTGACTGGCAGATCCGGGCAGGGGGCCCCACTGGACGGGAGCGGGGGGTCCCCGAAGGGCCGCTACTGCACGATCTCGCAGTCGACCCCCTCCTCGTCCGCCGTCTCCCAGTCCTTGTCACTCTACACTCTTTAGGATGCCCAGTCCAGTGACTCCATCAGCAGGACCCGCGGCACTGGGATTGGGTCCTCCGGCGTGCCCGTGGTTGTCACGGTCTGCCACGCTGTATTAATTCAGGGCCGGGTATATTTTAAGCTAGGTAGGGCCTCGGACCGTTAGGCGCGGCAACTGAGCAGAGTGCCGGCAACAGGAGACCTCCACTGTCTCAGCGCAACTGCAGCAGCACCTTTCTGTGGTTCCCTTCCTGCTTTGGCATTAAGGAGCTGCAGGGTTCAGAGGCTTTGGCCGTTCCAATGCCTCCGCGGGAGCCCCCAGACCGGGGCTGGCCCTCCTCCCCCACCACGCCCCCCCGGGCAGACTCACCAGGCCGCGGGAGGTGCAGGTGGCAGGCACATCTCCGTGCCGGCGGGCTCGGGGTCCCGCCATCGTCGAGTCGGGGGGCAGTCCCTGCAGGGGACCTTCAGCGGGGCTCCAGTGGATGCGATCGGTGTTTGTGGGCCACAGGATCTCGGCAGCAGGAGGGGAGAGGCTCACTCAGAGTGTCCCCACTGCGCGGCGTCGCAGCCGATCTCCCGGCTCACCTCCCGCGGACTCAGTCTCAGTGGCAACTGCAGGTATCGGCTCTGGAGATCTGAGCAGGGGGGGGGAAAGTTCCTCACCCCAGGCCGCACGTCGAGTCCCCGCTCCCGGACCGTGAGGGCGCCGGACGGTCACAAGGTCCGCGATCTTGGAAGCCTGCCTTCGACCAATACAGCCTCCGGTGTCCTCGTCCGGCAGCAGAGCCCAGTGCGGGAGGGTCTCGGGCCACCACAAGGATGGAGACAAGAGCAGCTCCCAGTGCCAGGCGCGGGTCTCGGCTATGCAGGTGCCGCCATGTTGGGTGCAGAGTGGCCTGGAAACCCGGGCCCAAAGTTCGCCACTGGTTCAGGCTCCGCGATGTCACAGCACTGGTAGGTGGCCCAGGTTAGTTAAGATTGCTGGCAATGTTGTAGGATGATAGGATGGCTGCCGAAGGCGCAGTAGGTTGGAGCTGATGACGGAGAGGTCCGGAGCACTATTAGAGTGCGACCACCATCTTGACGCTCCAAGCCACGCCCTCTCTGATTTAAAGTGATTTAAACATAAAACATATTAAACAATAAAAACAGATAGTCATAATAAAACAGAGAGAGCTACACAGGGTTACTAAGATTATTGCATTAAACATAGTCTGACTAATACTTTTTCAAAATTAGCTGTGTACATAATATCATGTAAACATCAAAATGTATGCCAAACAAGCAAGAGTTAACACTGAATTAGCTTGAATTATTTTCATGTAATTTTCAGTAAATTAAGCCATTTTGTCTGTCAGGACTGCCTTGTCCATTATTAGTGGGAAGGCATGCTGTTTTGCCCCATTGACACACCTTCTGCGGATAGATACACACACACAGGGTTACTTGTGGCTGCTCTGCAAAAGATGAGGTGGGGTAATTGTCTCTGTTCCTGATGCAAAAAGGTGCTTTGTCAATCAATCAATCAATCAATCAGGATTTATAAAGTGCGGCTAATCACCTGATGAGGTATCCAGGTACTTGCAGATCCCGGAGGCTTATTCGAACAGCCAGATCTTGAGGGCCATTCGAAATTCTAGAAGTGAGGTGATGGTCCAGAGGTGCATGGGAGGCTGTTCTAGGTCTTTGCTGTGATGTGGGAGAAGGAGCTTCCTTCACTTCTCCTTTGGTAGATGTGGGGATTATGGGCAAGTGAAAGGGGGGCGGAGCGTAGTCTTCTCGATGATTGGTGGAAGTTCAGGCGGTGGTCAATGTAGCCCATCCTTGGTTGTGTAGAGCCTTGTGTGCGTGGGTCAGCAGCTTGAATTGGCATCTCTTCTTCACGGGGAGCCAGTGGAGTTGTCTGAGGTGGGGTGTGATGTAGGTTCGTCGTGGAAGGCCAAAGATGAGTCTGGCTGCAGCAGTCTCTATGGTCTGAAGTCTCTGAAGGAGGTGTGCGGCGATTCCTACGTAGAGGGCATTGTGGTAGTCCAGTTGGCTGGTGATAAGCGCCAGAGTCAAGGTGCGTCTCGTGTGTAGGGGTAGCCACGTGAAGGTCTTATGTAGCATGCCCAGAGTGAGGAAGCAGACAGAAGAGACGGCGTTGATCTGTGATTTCATGGTGAGCTTGTTGTCAATGATGATTCTGAGGTTTCTGGTGTGGTTGGAGGGAGTGGGTGCAGGTCCTGGGTCTGATGGCCACCAGGAGTCATTCCATGTGTTGCTGCTGTTGTCAAAGATCAGTAAATCCATCTTGTTTGTGTTCAGCTGCAGGCAGTTATTCTTCATCCAGTCGTCGACGTTTGTCATGCATCTGTGGCAGTTTGTTCTGGTGGTGGTGGGGTCGTCAGTGAGTAAGAGAATGAGTTGGGTGTTGTCCGCACAGGAAATTATGTTGAGATCGTGGAATCTGACGATTTTGGCCAGCGGAGTCATATATGTGTTGAAGAGCATGGGGCTGAGGGATGAGCCCTGGGGTACACCCTAGGTGATCTCATTGGGTTCAGACGTGAAAGGTCAGGGGTGGATCCTCTGGGTTCTTCCAGTGAGGAAAGAGGTGATCCATCTGAGCGCGTCCCCTTGGATGCCGATGTGGTGGAGACTTTCGATCAGTGTGCGGTGGGATACAGTGTTGAAGGAGGCCAATAGGTCGAGGAGGATCAAAGCTGCTGTTTTTCCTCGATCGCTGAGGGTTCGGATGTCGTCAGTGGCTGCAATCAGGGCAGTTTCGGTGCTGTGATTGCTGTGGAAGCCGGATTGGGAGGCGTCAAGTAGCTGGTTCTGTTCCAGGTGTGTCATGAGTTGATTGCTGATGATCTTTTCTAGTACCTTCGCTGGGAATGGGAGCAGGAAGATTGGCCAGTAGCTTTTGAGTTTGCTGGGGTCTGTGGAGGGTTTTTTGAGTAGTGGTCTGACTTTGGCGTGTTTCCGAGTTTCGGGAAATGTTGCGGTGGTGATAGAGGCTTTGAATAGGGTGGTGAGTTCCTGGTTGATCCTTTGGTTTTTGAGGTTGAAGATGTGGTGAGGGCATGGGTCTGTGGGAGCTCCCAAGTGGATGGATTTCATGGCGGAGGTGGTGTCCTGGGTGGAGCGGATGTTCCAGGTGGTCAGTGTGTGGCTCGTGTCTGATACAGTGGTGGCGTAACTGTCGAGGAAGTCCATAGGTGTGGGTTGGGGTTTAAAGTTTCTGTATATGGTTGAGATCTTGTCATGGAAGAAGTGGGCGAGGTTGTCGCACAGTTCCGGTGAGGGTGTGATGTTGTTTTTGCTGGCAGCCGGGTTGGAGAGTTCCTAAACGATGTTGAAAAGTTCCTTCGTGTTGTTGGAACTGGTTTTGATGCGTGCAGCAATGGCTGTCTTCTTTGTTGCCCTCAGCAGGCAGTGGTAGAGGTTGAGGGAGGTCTTGAATGCTGCCCTGTCGGAGGTGTCCTTGCTGGTGCACCATCTCATCTCCAACTGTTTGCTGTTTCATTTCTCTGTTCTGAGTTCTTGGGTGTACCAGCTGGCCTTTTTGGAGGATTTTCTCTGGATGTTGCTCTTGATGGGAACGATGCGCAATTGGTAATCTAGGCGTTGAAGTTTTTCACTCCCTGTTCGAGGTTGGTGGCGGTAGAAGGGTTGGAGGTGTTGAGGGCATTCACCCAGCTGCTCTTTGAGATTATGTTCCACCTCTGGTGGGGGGGCGTTGGTCAGCTTGGGGCTGGCATTGCAGGGGCTGCAGATGCTGAAGTGGACAATGGAGTGATCAGTTCATGTGAGTTCTGTGACATGGTTGTATTTGACGCAGTTGCTGGAGGTGAAAATTGGGTTCAGCGTGTGTCCTGCGGTGTGTGTAGGGTCATGGATGATCTGGGTCAATCCGAGGCTGCTCATACTGTCTAGAAGGTGTGTGGTGTTTTGTCATTGTGGTCGTCGATGTCGAAATTTAGGTTGCTGAGGAAGATGTAGTCTTCGGAGTATAAGGCTAGGGTTGCAATGAAGTCTGCAATGGTATTGGAGAAGCTAGAGCAGGGGCTTGGGGTCTGTATGCGGGGCTGCCGCTGAATGTTGTCTTGCCATCCGTGGGGAGCTTGAAGTTGAGATGTTCCATGGGGGTGGTGGTGGTACACTCTATGGTCTCTTTGTGTATAATGGCTATTCCTCTTCCCGGCTTGTTGGTGCAGTCCTGGTGAGTGATTTTATACCCTTCGGGGATCTCTGTGGCAATGTCTGGGGTGGATGTGAGGTTGAGCCAGGTCTCAGTGAGGAAAACGACCTTGGGTACAAGGCTGGCAATGAGGTCCCATAATTCAGTGGAATGCTTGAATAGTGAACGTGTTGAGAAGGGCGCATGCAAGTTGGTGTTTTTGTTCAGGTGGTGTCTGTGGTGTGTTCAGGGTGGAGCTGGCTGATGAGCTGGTGTGTGTGCAGTGGCAGGTGATGTGGCAGTGGGTGAAGGTGAAATGTTCTACCGTGGAGTGTGGGTCGGCACAGTGGCAGTGTTTGTTGCGGCATCCGGGGTGTAGAGCTCGGCGATGGTGTATCTTTGGGGGGAGGGCGCAGACGGGCTTGCCTTTGGCATGCCAGAGGCACGAGTCTGCTGCGCGGTCGTGCGACGGCCTGCATTAAGTAGGTCTTGGGCTGGGCGGGGCATCTGTTGGTGGGAAGAACTGTGAGTGGGGAAACCTGATCGGGAATACCCCTAGCGGGAACACCAGGGCAGCTGCGGTGTCACTGGATCAGTATAGAACAAGCAGGAGCTGGAGGCCACAGGCAAGTGACAAGCTAGATGTTCAGGCGCCTCAGGGTGATTGTGGGTTCTGGGCCCTGCCTTATGTCATTATATGGAGCCTACATGGCATTACCCTCTTAAGGCAACTGGGTGTTTCCACCCGCCGCGGCCGCAGCAGGTAGGAGCGGTGGGGCCGGCTGGGGGGGATTTCGAGATACGACCACAAGGGAAAATTAAATAAATAATTTATTTTTCCTCATGGTCGTCTCTCGAAATCCCCCCCAGCCGGCCCCACGGCTCTTACCTGCAGCGGCCGCGGCTGGTTGCCACTTTAAAGGAACAGGCAGCCTTTTTGAATCTGCAGACAATAATTGTCTGTCTCCCCTTTCCATGTTAATGTCATCTGTTTTGCTGTCTTACTTGGAGATACATTCTTGTGGACCTGTTGGCACTTGCCTAGAGCTGCTGCTTGCTATTGTCTCTTGCGTTCAGGAATTCTACTGCTCATCATTTGAAGATTAAATGTGATTACTCCATGCCTAATGCACCAATTGCATTGTGAATCCTTAAGATGGCATACACTGTTTTTACCCAATGTATTGACATAACCCATGACCTTTGTGTGCATACCTGAGAATTTCCATGAAATGAAATGAATTTGTACTTGTAAAGCGCACTGCTACCCTGAGGCTTCCTGGCGCAGAACGCATACCGCTGTGGAACCCTTCCTGGCTTTTCCCTGTGAAATGTCCACTCCTGGGCACCCCCAAGGTGAAGCCAGGCATCCCAGCGCTGGTGGGGCCGTTGTGGAGATTAAGCAAGCTATTGCCCAGAGTTGCAGAGTGGGACCCATGATTAGAATAGGCACCGAGGCGAGAATTATCAGGTCCGAGGAAGTTGAGCTCAAGACCCGCCGAGGCGGGAATTGAACCCTGGTCCCAGGCCAGATCTCTGCATCAGGGTCTGCCGCTCTAACCATTGAGCCACACTTCTCCAAACCTTGGGAACATTTGTGTGCAAACCATGGGATTTCCTGCAAATGTTTGGGAGCATTTGGTGAGCAATACCAGTTCATGCTTTTAACAATCTATGGAACAACAGCATGGTTACTGCTCTGAACGTATATGTGCAACCCTTTTGCACCTTAGCATTATGTGTGTGTACTAATATCAAGTTCTGTGATCAGAACATTGATTAGTGGGAAAAAATGGTGCTTAGGGTATGATTATCTTATTGTATTACATATTATTCCTTTAGGGAGTAAAACATTTAAGTTTGTATTTGTATTTCTGTTGTTCTTAAAGTCCCAGAATATTCTCCAAGCCACAAAACACAATCCTCCCTGTAATAGTCAGTATTAAAGAACTTTAACATTGATTTACAGCTGCATTATTTACTAAAACCCCCATGTCCAGTCTTAACCCTTGCCTCAGGTTTCAGGATGTCGGGACAAGGCTAGGTAACAGGGGTTGCTTGCTCTCAGCCGGGGCAAGGGAATTCAGGAGAAGGGTTTAGTACGAGTACAACAAGAACGGAACAGTGGACCAACTATCTTAAAAGATATAGTTTATATGCTCCTAGAAAAGTGATCTCTATGTGCTGTAAAAAGATTATACAAATTGGCAAGGAGTAGATTAATCTCACAGAGTTCAGGAAGACACCTAATAGCTCTTATGGAGAAATAGCGCTGGGTAGATCTATGTGCCAGAGTCGCAAGACTCAGAAATTAACTGGCACCCTTGGTAGCAATGATAAGCAAGATTATAAAACAAATACAAAAAAGGGCAACAGGAAACAGAGCAGGGAAGTCAGACACAGGAACTGGCCTAAAACAGGAACAGGACTACAATCAAAATCAGGAACAGGACTGGAATGCACAGAACTATGATTACTTGAAACAAGACTAGAAATCAGAATACTAACTAGGTAACTAGGACAGGGTGGAAATATGCAGTCAGAACACTAACACAAGACACATGAGAAGGAATCTGCACATACAAGACAGGTCAGGAAGTGTGCAATCAGAACAGGAATAAGACAATCACAGGTACAAAGAGGCAGGATAAACAAGAGACAGAAAACAGATACATACAACTAGTCAGAAATCAAAGAGCAATCCGAGAACTATATCAACAGAATTGTGACAGAGAATGAAGAAACTCAGCAGCAAGGTTAGCTGTGAGCCAGTGCACACTGAGCTCACTGGGTTGAAATAGCTTGAAGCTTGGGAGAGTAGCACAGGTGCATGTGCAAGGAGTACACCAGGTGCAAGGAATCAGGGAAGCACCAATAAAGGCACAGCTGTACTGGGACTTGGGAATGAAAAGACCAGGAAACCAGGAGGCACAAGACAGGAAACAGTTAAGCTTGGAAAGGAATACAGATTGGAGACAAGGGAGAGAATAATTCAGAAGGCAGGTATAAAAGGGCCAGAAATAGAACAAAGACCTACCACCAGGAAGCGGTCTAGGCAGAGTTTTGAGACAAAAAGGACTGAAACCTGGACTGGAATGTGAAGTGGAGCTGGGCCTGCAAGGTGTAGCAGTGTATATAGTCCTATTCAGGGATAATGGCAGGACACCGGCATGAACGCCACCCAATGGCCTGATGGTAGACTCCTAACATGCCTCAAACTAAACATGTGTTTACAACTGCAGGTTAAGTTGAGGATCAAGGGGTTTCTTAGGGGCTCAGTGCTGGCCCAGAATGTTTAAGCATGCCTAACATCTGAAATACACAAGTAAGTCACACCTATGCCTAGAACAAGACACACCTAATCACAGAAAATGGTTCATGAATCAGGCCTGGAAATACAAGTGTAATTCACACACTAGATAGGAGTAAGGCATAATTACTCATACAAAAATCTTTCTGAATTGAACCTTTCGAGTTTTGACTCATTGTCTAATAAGTCATCTGGAATCACGAAATGAAAAGCATCCCCATTGTTCATCGCACCGACCTAAAATGCTATATAATCTGGAATGACATTTGTAAAGATATGAAGTATCTCACTTACTTACGGAACCTGAGTATTATTGTAATGTATATCTGTGAACCTGATTAATAGGTCAAAGGTCTTAAATAGGAATTATCTGCTAGTTTATGGGTGTTTCAAGAAAGGGATTAATTTTTCTGGGCATGGCTATACACCTCACACAAACACAATTCCAGAACTCGAATGGCCACAGTACAAGAATAGAGAGGCTGTGGCGTAACGCTAGAGCTGCTGACTTTGGTGGTGGGGAACCAGGTTTGAGTCTTGGTGTCACCTCACCATCCTGTGATTCTGGGCAAATCACTTAGTCTCCCTGTGCCTACAAAAAACGAATGAGTAATGTAACTGGTGCTCATGTAAAGCGCTCTAATACCTTCAGACCAAGTTTGCGCTATATGAAACTGAAAAAAAAAGATTTTTACATATGCCTGTCATTTAGGGACTTACTACCGTACTCGTGGTGGCGGTTCGACCTCCGCCACACGGTGAGCCCGCCCGCAGTGTTACGATTGGGGCGGTCAGACCGCCACAGGACTGCTGCGTCCACAGGGGATCCAGGATCCTGTGGCAGTCGCACAGCGGTCAGGAGCAGGATTATGCTGGCGGTGCAACTGCGGCACCGCCAAGCATATTCTGAGGTGCCCTCTCACCACTCTTTTCATGGCGGTGAGCCCGTCATGAAAAGGGTGGCAGAGAGGCAACTAAGGGGGCCTAACAGGGCCCCAGTGCAGCTTCTGGGCCTGGGGGTGCATGTAGGGGGGCACATGTTGTGCACAACTGTTCGTGCACGGTGTGGAATGCATGCCACACCGTGCAGGAATGTGCTTTAGGTGCTGTCACGGCGCGGACTGCATGTTAGGCTCTCCTATGAGCCTAACAGCCCACCGTCGTGAGACTGCTCCAGCCCCACCTGCCTGATCAGGATTAAGGGGCACATGCATCAAGCCCGCATTTTGCGATTCCCAAATAGCGAATATTACAGATTTGCTATGTGGGAATTGCAAAATGCTATGCATGTAGGAATCGCAAGATAATTTGCGATTCCTTAACATTAACTAATAGCAATTCGGAAATTGCGAATCCATATTAGGTAATGTGACTACATTCATTCCTATGGGCCTAAAGGGACATAGGAATGAATGGTATTGCGATTCGCTAATTAGCGTTTCCTAAATGCACAGTTCGCATTTAGGAAAGGCTACATGCACCGGCATTAGGGAATCACAAATTGCGATTCCCTAAATGCATTCGAAATTTAGGTAATCGCAAAAAATTGAGATTACCTAAATTGCTAATGCCAAAACCTACATGCATAGGAAAAGACCTTTTTCCATTTGCAAACGGGGCGATTCTGCAAATCGGCCCGTTAGCGAACGGAAAAAGGCTTGATGCATGTGCTCCTAAACTCCTAATCAGGCGGGCAGGCGCACCACAGCTTTGGCAGTCCTCCAGAGGACGGTGCGGTGCTGGTGCCGCTGGAGGACTGCCAAAGTCGGAATAATGTCCTAAGTCTAGCCCCGGAACATCCTCCTGCTGGCAGTGACATAGTAAATGGAAGTGGTAAATACTTATGGTCTCTAGGTAGAACCAGTTAAGCTTAAGATTAGAACTGTAACCAGCAGAGAAAAGAACAGGCACGATTGTGATTTGTGTAAAACAGACTCACCAAAGCCAGACCATATACGTGATGACCTCAACAAGAGCCTACGGGCAGATACATAAGGCGCTCTTTTGGGCAGGAGGTGGTTCACGGTGACTGAAAGGCGATTTCGTAAATTCGTTATAAAAACTCTAAATGATTGCCATAAAAAAATTGTCTTATTATAAGTCACATCTATTTTCAAGGCAAGTACATCATTTTTTTTCAAGGACAGCCAGATCTAAAAATATAATGCGGAAAATGTTGAACTTTTTTTTTTTAAAGTAATTTAAATGTGAGGACTAGGAGCAAGGAACGTTTGTTGAAACACGAACATCTTGTTTTCTTTGGATGTGAGCAGCGTGGCCTAGTTTTAAATTAGATGCAGTAAATCAAGCTGTAGAGATGCCACCACCTTGTTGCACTACAAGCACGGTCATCTTCCGATGCCCCAAGACGCGGCAGCAAAAATAAAGGGGCGTACTGTGGAATATTCCAGAATCTGCTTAAAAAGTTAAGAGACTTATAAATCCTAAACTATCCCTTGACACAGCGCTCCCCTGGCTCACCAGAGTGTTAAAGTGAGCACGTAAAAAACATGTGAATAAGGATCAAGGCAGTCACTTTAATGGCATTAATTTTAATTATATGCTCGGTCTTTGCGTATACACCTTTATGAGTTTAGATTTAAAACATTATTTATTTTTAGATGCAGTAGCACTGTATGAAAATCAGAGTCACTCTTTTTTTTATCGAATGCAAGCATATGATCGGAATATTGACTTTGGGAAGAGGCCCAACGCAAGCTTGGCGATCCTTAAAGAAGCATCAGCACATTTTTATTGGGTGCTTTGTGACCTGTCAAATATTTATAGTGTGAAGAAGTCATAAAGCTCGCTGGTGGTCCTGGCCTTGGGGCAGGCGGCACAGATCTGTGACAGCGGTGTGAACTGCACCACTGCTGCTTACACTATGGGCCTAACAAGCATTGTTATTTTTAAGAAACACACCTAGTGCATCAATATGTACTTGTCTGATTTATGGCACAGCATGAAAGTTTCATCTGGAGTCTTGCTCTTTCCGAATTGTTCACATTCCAGTTACTGGAGCATTTTATGTGTATCCTTATTAATTTTTGTGCCAAGGACCATACCTTCATTTAAATGTATAGGAACGTATTTCAACGGAAACTTAGCAGAATTGAAAAAGGGTTCTGCGGATAGTAGTTTCCTTAAACCTTTAACACTCCTAGTGCTTGTCACAAAGGTAAACTTACACATGAGTAAATCTACACATGTAAGCTTACGCTTACACTTTTGAGTAACTTTACTACTTTTGTCTATTCACCATTTACAAGTGTAAAGTTACTGAAAGTGTAGACTTTCATGCCCCAACCCCTGAAACAGGGGTTGAAATCAGTAAAAACGTCATACATACTAACATAGGGCCCGATTCACAGAACTAACTTAAGACAAGAGTAAGTTACTCAAAATGGGTAAGTTACTCAAAATGAGTAAGTAAGTGCTTTCTGTGAATACCAAAATGAGTAAGTGCCTTCTGTGAATACCAAAATGGTAGTAAGTTTAGGATTTTGGCTTAAGTTAGTTCTGTGAATCGGGCCCATTGATACTAGGAGTGACTTTACAACCATACTAGATGTTCTGCACACTTGTCGGGGACCTCCGCAATCTGAGCGGAGATCTCCTTATGGTAAAGTGTACCAAAAGTCTGAAAAGTTAAATGTTAATGTGAATGAATTTTATATATGCATTTTACAAATGTAGAATAATATAAAAAATGCTACAGCACTATTAATTAAATTTTGTATTAAAATAAAAATATAATTAATTTAGGTATATTGAATTAAATGATTTTTTAAAAGATTTATTTAAAAAAATAACACCCATCTACGGTAAAATATTTATTTTTATTTGCTATGTATTAAAAGATACTAAAAGTTATGTATTGAATTATTTAAATTAATGTAGCTTTTTTAAAGTCATATTTATTTTTGAATAAAAAAGCTTGAATGAAATCATATATATTTATAATTTGAATTATATTTTTTAAATATAAGATACATTTATATATCTGTTTAAAACATTTAAATAAATTGATTTATTTTAACATTATTTCCTATTATTTCCCTACCACCATAAATGTCTATAAGAGGGTGCTACAGTATCTGTGAGTGGCCATGGGTGATGCTGGGCTTACTCCAGCTCTGAGCTGGAGTACATTTACAACAGTGGTGCGTCCTTTTTTACTGTAGTTACGTAAGAAGTGCAGTTTGAGAATAGGAAGGGGCTTATTATTTTATGTGTGGGTGCATGTCCCTCCTTAAGCCCCTTTCTAGCCCTCCTTTAATATCTCTCCACTCCCTCAAAACCCCTCCCTTTTACGAGTAAGTACTCTCCATCTTCCAACCCTCCCATATTTACTTCTAAAGCATACACCTATGTGTAAGGAGATCTGTGCAGTTGGGGTGGATATCACCGCATATACAAGATAGGAGAGGAGGAGGCAAGACCTCTGCACGTAGGTTTCTGAATAGCTTTTTGTAGTATGCTAGTAGTGCTATTGAAGTACTACTGAATATAGTACAAAATGCAGTTTTTGATTAGGCCCCTTAAAATCTGCATTGAAAATTTCTGGAGCTCAAAACATCTAAGGAACAAAAACTCAAGACCCAGGGAGACATATTGCAGTTCTTCTTCAGAGCACAGCCCACGTTTTTGAATTCTCTCCCCAAAGAGCAGAGTTGTCATGATGATTTGCTTCCTTAATAAAATAAAAAACTCAAACCCTTTTATCTAATGCCTCTCCCGAGCTCCAATACCTAGGCTCTGATTTGCTACTTTCTTAAGCAACACCACATAGCAACTAAATTTGCTGCCATGCATTCCACAAGGACGAAAACACAGTGCAGACACATCCCTACTAAGATAGGCCTGCCACTGTTATCCCTTGTGCTGACACGAAAATAGGTTGCCTTGTGCAATGCAGTGTGGCACCATGGTGCAGAAATGAGTCTGCACTGTCTGATATATTATTTGTTTTGAAGGTGTACATTTTCAGTACAAATTCCTATGGGTATTCAGACTCAGAATGTTCCCACAACCTGCATGCAGCACACATTTCCCATAGTTTGCCCCTGGTTCAGGTAGAGCTTTATGTTTGATGAAAAGCCCAGTCTCGCTATCTTAGTAGATTGGCCTTGGTGCCAAAAACTGTGGGTGTTTATATTGATCCACCCTTGTATCTCCCCATTGCGGCATAGTGGCAGAGAGAGTTTTTTGCGCTGTGAAAAGTTAATCTTTCAGTGCAGGATAGTTAATAACAATCTCCACTTTGCTTCATTTTGCAATTTACTAGCACCAGGACAAAGACTTGTAACATCTGGTCCCAAGTCTCTTTATACTCCCTCTTTTTCATAAAACAACATTAATCCCCACTCCCCCCAAATTATCTCTCTTGCCCCTTCAAAATGACACAGAATCCTCTAAAATCTTTTCCTTGGAAGAAAGAGTCTTTTACTTTTTAAATTTCTAAGATCTTTTCCTCTATTTTGCCTGTATAAATTGTCACTCCAAGCTTTTTTTTGCGGTCTTCCATATTTCCCTGCCCTAGAATGCACCTCCATCCTAACCCGGCCTTTTAGTTATATGTTAAATAGGTTAAATACTCCTACTACCTTTTGTTTTACGACTGTTTATAAGTTATGATATGAGTATTGTTTTGTGTAAAAGAAACCCTGTCTCAAATCCGGGGCAAAATTAAAAAAAACACAAAAGACGTGCGGGCTCCTGCGTGTCTTTTTTCAAAGTCCCCCGGTCAGCCAAATCCCAGGGGCATGAAGGAGGGGGGCTCATGGGGCCCACTCTGCCCCCTGCAGCCCCAGGGACCGCCACCTCCCCGGGGCAATAAATACTCAAAATGCAGGGGGCCCCGCTCAGTCCCCCCGCTGCCCCGGGGACCGCCACCTCCCTGGGGCCCACTTTTTAAAAAAACTAAATGTGGGGGAGGCCATATGGCCTCCCCCGCTGCCCCGGGGACCGTCATAACCCCGGGGCAAAGATATGCAAAGTGATGCGGGGCCTGCACGGCCCCCCGCAGCCCCGGGGACAGCCACCTCCCTGGGGCTAAAAGTGACAAATGCGGGGGGCAACGTGGCCCCCTACAGCCCCAGGGACCACCACCTACCTGGGGCTATAACAAAATATTAATGTGTGAAGGGGGCTCTGGCACCCCAGCAGCACCGAGGACCGCCATCTCCTCGGGCATCTCTTTAAAATTAAATATGGGGCAGCGCGGCCCCCACTGCCCTCACCTCCCCGGGGCTTAATTACATTGGAGGAGGGCGGAGCGGCCCCCCTCCTGGAGCTCTACATGGCACTGGGGACCGCCACCCCCCAGTCCTGGCTCCAGCAATGTCCCGGGGTGCCCACCCACAGGACATTGCAGTTTGCAATTCTTGCCAAGCCATAACAAACTCAGCCCTGCTTTCAATAAGCTGACCTCTGTTGACCTTTCAGCAATCCAGCTGTGTGGGTCTTACTGGAGGTAACAAGAGGGCTAGTTGGCCCCCAAGGACCCTCAAGAGTACTTCATCATCCCCCAACTAGTAGTGGGCCAGGAGGCGTGTTTGCAGAGTCCTGGAGAAAGAGGGCGTGGCCTCCGACAACCTCTCAGCAATCCCACTGTGTGTGGCTTACTGGAGGTACCTGGAGGGGTAGTTTGCCCCCAAGGACGTCTTTGGGTGCCAACTACCCCTCCTGTTTGCCAATAAACGGGATTGCTAAGCGGTCTTTGGAATCCACACCCCATTTCGCCACCACTTTGCAAGCGTGGCTCAAGGTGCACTACTGGTTGGGAGATGAAGTCCACTTTACTTCTGAGGGACCTTGGGGGCCAAGAAGCTCTCCTGGTGCTTCCTGTAAGTCCTACACAGCGGGATTCCTGGGAGCTGGTAGGAGGCCCAGCCCCCTTTCTCCACCACTCTGCAAATTCAACTACTAGCTAAAAAAACAGAGAAATTCACTGAAAAAAACCAAAGGCTACATGGACGTTATAGTTAGGAATTAGCATTTAGAAAATCTTAGACATTCACTGAAAAAACCAAAGGTTACAGGAACGTTATAGTCAGTGCTTAATTTGTAAAATACTAAGTGCCGGGGCTCAAGGTTTTGTTCAGAAGCCGCCACCAGCACTGCAGAATGTTCTGGTGCCAACGACCAAGACCGGGTAGGCTTGAGCGCTCTTCATGCACATTTAACCCACCACAAGACACTCCGTGCCCTCTCTCTCTCACTCCTGCACGTTCTTTGTCATCCCTGCTTCCACCCTTTGTCACTGTTCCATCTTTTTCTTTGTCACCCCTTTTGTGTTTTTCTCTCTCTTGTCTTGGGTCAAAGTGTGATAGGAACAATAAGTGCTAGTGCCCTAAAATAAGTGCTGGTGGCCCCACCTGCAGCCACCTGCTCAAAGTAAGCACTGATATTACTTTACGGTTCACATCCAGAGGCATGCCATGGATTCCAGTGGCCCTGGTCAAACAAGGAAAATGGGTTCTTGCAGAGCCAACTGGTGATGGCGGGTGACAGGTGGTCCCAAGTGGGCTGGTATTGTAAATAAGGGCAGGTTCCTCTGCCACTGATTGACCATCCTCGTAACTCTTGATATGACCACAGTGACAAGACGGTTCTATTCAGTCGCTGAAGGGGCATCTTCCATTTCGTTCAATATGCTTTTTTTTTTTTTTAATTTTAAATTCTTTTTATTAAGTATCGTCAACACATCATATCGTTCTTAACATACGGAGGAGACAGTACACTCCAAACAATTTAGTTTCCGAATTACATAGATTCAAGTCGCAGTGTATCGCATGGGACAGTTAGGGGGGTGTGGGGCTATCATCTACATTCATATGTGTAGGCAGGGTACAAATATCGCCACGGTAGGTGTTCCAAGGCCCCCAGACCCTATACCATTTCCTGGGACACCCCCTGGCTATATAGACTGACTTTTCTCTGAACATACACCAGTCTAGGTCTTCTTTCCAGGGTTCTACCCCAGGTGGTTGAAGGGCTCCCCAGTGTCGTGCGATGTTTCTCTTAGCAATCATTACAGCTAGAGTGGCCCAGAGCTTTGTGTAGGAGGTAAGGTCTGTTGGTTCCCATATGTTCAGGATGCACCTACGTGCCTCCGGAAGCAACTCAATTGCGAGCACCTCACTGAGGACGCGGTGAATAGCGCGCCAATAAGTTTGTATTTGGTCACATTCCCATATTATATGTATGAAGGTGCCTTCACTCCCACATTGTCGCCTGCATTCCCCACTTTCTGCTCTACCCATACGCACCAGACACTGCCCAGTTATGTAGATTCTGTGGAGAGCCTGAATTGACACCTCCCTTGGGGAGGAAACTGTTTCCCTCCAATCCTCCTCGTCAAGCTCAAGTCCGTCTCTTATCCATTTCTCTTTAAGTGACTGGAGTGGGTCTTCCATATTATTGATTAGTTTTTTATAAATCAGGGAGATGGCCTTTTCGGGCAGGTAACCGTCCAATATCCTATCCTCTAAAGGGGAGGCATCCGGGAGGGAAGTTCCCCCAGTAAGATGGGTCTGGAGGGCATGACGGATCTGGAGATATCTAAAGCGTTCCGTGTCTGCTAGGCTATATTGCTGTTGGAGGGAGGCAAACAAGACTATATCATCTTTGACCCAAAGATCCTTGATCTGGGAGATTCCGATAAGGTCCCACTTGTCAAATCCCCGGGTCCGCCACAGGTTTCCCAGTTTTTCGGAATCCCACAAGGGGGTTGCCTGCGTGAGCCTGCGGTCCCAGCCCAAATGCTTGTTTACAATATGCCAAACGTGAACCGAGTGGGAGGTTGGACCTGTTAAGGAATATTTACGGGGTCTAGAGTAGAGTGTTCTATTGTAGTTCCCTCCCGGCAGGAGCCATCTATCCATGGCGTACCCCGGGTCGTCGAGACGGCCATAGGACCCCTGGTTTATGGCTGCTAGATGGGAAGCCCAGTAATATTTTTTGATATCTGGGAGGCTGATGCCACCATTGTACCAATTGAGGGTGAGTTTAGAGAGGGCAATTCTGGGTTTTCCATCCCACAATAGGTCTCTCTGGAGGCTCTCAATTTCTTGAAAATATGATTTGGGAACCGGGTCTAACGAGTTTTGGAGGGCATACAGGAAGCGTGGTAGAGCCATCATTTTAAAGAGGGCGGCTTTGCCCAGCAAAGAGAGCGGCAAAGACTTCCAGTTCTCTATATCTTGTTTCAATCTTTGCATAGGGGGCATGAGGTTCCAGGTGAAGCGGAGTGCAGGATTCAGCAAGATGAATATGCCAAGATATCTAAAACCCTCTGTTGTTATCTGGATCGGGCAGTTCCTCGGTAAGACAGGTAGTTCCCCCCGAAGGACATAAATGATGGACTTGGTCCAGTTTATTATGAATCCTGAGTAACTGCCAAACACTGCCAAAATATCCAATGTGCGCACCAAGGAAGCTTTCGGGGAAGCCAGGTATAGCAGAATATCGTCCGCATATAGAGAGATCCTATCTTCCCACCCCGGGGAGCAGCGCAGACCGTGAATAACCGGATCCTTGCGAATCCACGCGGCTAGGGGTTCCAGAGCCAGAGCAAACAGGAGCGGGGACAAGGGGCATCCCTGCCGTGTTCCACGGCTTAATTGAAAGACCTCCGATTTTCTATTGTTCACCACTACTTGTGCCATAGGTTTCGAGTACAGTAATCTAACCCAGCTCATAAAATTGGGCCCAAATCCCATTTTTTCGAGTACTGCAAAAAGGTTCGGCCATTCCACCATGTCGAACGCCATGGTGGCATCCAAGGAAACCAGAATCGCGGGCTCCTGGATGGTGGCAACTCTTCCCAACACACCGTGCACTCTGCGCAGATTTAAGGCAGTGTTCCGATGTGGCATAAAGCCTGACTGATCGGGATGTATTAAGCTGTCTATCACTTTTACTAAGCGAATTGCCAGAAGTTTTGCCAGGATCTTGGGTTCCGCGTTAAGAAGGGATATCGGCCTATACGAGGCACAGTTAGTTTTGGGTTTGCCCTCTTTGTGAATGACCACAATGTTAGCTATCCTTTGATCAGCCGGGAGTATCCCCTCTCTCCGCTATCCATAAACATCGAGCGAAGGTATGGGGCTATCTTGTCTGGTCTGAGCTTGTAGAGCTCGATGGGTATGCCATTGGGACCTGAGGCCTTCCCGGATTGCAGAGACCGTATAGCCTGAGCTGTTTCGTCGTCCGACAAGTCAGCTTCAAGATAATCACGATTTTCGTCTCTCAGGGTGGGAAGTGTGATGTCATGGATTAACGCGCGGGAGTCTTCTTCAGCGCACCGTCCGTTCGTGCGGTACACTGTCTGATAATGATCAGCAAATCGGTTAGCAATTTCCTGCGGATCAGTAACAGGGTCAGTATCCCCTTCCCTCAGCTCAGGCACTAGACGACTGGCCCATTCCTTCTTGTCCAGCCACGCTATCAACTTCCCCGCCTTATCTCCATGCTCGTATATTCTACTTTGTGTTTCCCTACCCTGAGCCCTAGCTCTATCTGTTGCCAAGGCCTTAAATTCGTCTTGTTTTAGATGCAGTAAATGCAGTTTCTCAGGGGTTATTGCCCGGTGAAGTTCTTCTTCCAAGCTATGGACCTCGTCCTCTGCCTGCACTAAATCTTTTTGCCTATCTTTCTTCTTGCCGGCTATCAAGGACAGGGCCTGCCCACGGATTACTGATTTGTAAGCCTCCCATAACGTTTGGGCGGAGTCCACCGTTCCCTCATTCTCTTGAAAATAATGGTCAGTGGCCTGGATTAGAGCCTTTCTGGTTTCTGGGTCTCGGAGATACCACGGATTGATGGGAGCTACTTTCCCAATTCTCATTTGGCCTATGACTACATGTACCCAAATCGGTGAGTGATCTGATATTCCCTAGCTAGATGTCGGATTTCACGGATATTGAGTGCCTGGGACGCCGGGACCAGAATATAGTCGATGCGGGATAGGCTGCGGTGGGCCCCCGACAAGAAGGTGTATTGGATCCTATCTGGGTTATGTGATCTCCACCCATCCACTAATCCCATAGCCCCAAGAAATTCGGGCAGCCATCTATGTGCAGGTCTAATGTCTCGCGGTGGGTGCCGATCCAACGCTCCCGAGACCACTGCATTGAAGTCCCCCCCCCACCATGAGTAGGCCTTCTGGGAGCGATAATAGGATCGCTCCCAGATCTTTGAATGTGTCTCCCTGGAAGCCCGGGGGTAGGTAGACCGAAACAAATGTTGCAGCTCTACCCTCCCAGAGGCCTGAGATTCCTATGTATCTGCCCTCGGTCATCCGACCATGTGGACTGAACAGTGAAGGGGAACGAGTTCCTGACCATTATGCCTACTCCTCGCGAGCCGGTCGTGAAGCCCGCGTGTGCCACCAGTTTGTACCCCCCTGTTCATTGCCTTACAGGTGTTCCCCACTAGATGTGTTTCTTGTAATAGGATAACATCCGGGGCTTGTCTCTTTACATACTGATGAACCACACTACGTTTTACTTTATCGCCAAGCCCGTTGACGTTCCAGCTGAGGATCTTAATCCCCGTGTCCCACTGCGTACCCATCTAGAACTATGTTTGTGCACTGCTCCTTTGTTACATTACATTCTGGTGCTGTTGATATGACGAGTGTTACTCTAAACTTAACATCTAACAAAAACCATACCCCTCCCCAACCGCCCCCTCCCTGCATCCCTGCACTCTGGGCTTCAAACTGCCCATGATTCAACTTGCAGAGTGCCTGTCGCCCAGAACGTTAACTAAATGTAGAAAAATGGGGTGCGTGATCCTCCGTCCCCCTTCTCCCCCTCAGGCATTACTGTAATATGGTCCCTTATGCGATAACCAGAATTTGCGCAAGTCCATACATCTGAGAGATTCTTGTCTTACATATATGTCCAACGGTACTCTCCGGTGTCCGCCCCACGCTCCCTCCCTGACCAAGCTTACTTTACATGCAGACCCGGTCCATCACCTACTTATGTTGGCCATCGCTCGCCCAATCCAAAGAAAGTGCACCCCATCTGTAGCATGTTCAGCGGTTCAGCGGCTCTCCAACCAGTCCGCTGCTGACTCCGGGTGGTCAAAGAACCAGGCCCTACCATCGGCCTCCACCCGGAGTCTGGCCGGGAACAGCATAGCGTACTTGTACCCCTTGTCTCTCAATGTTTTCTTGATTCCCAGGAAGGATCGACGTTGCCTCTGAACCATTTGGGTGAAGTCCGGAAAAAAGGTTATGTCTGCGTTTTCATAGCGGAGCGGGGTCCCGCTCTGGCATGCTGCAGTATAACGTCCCGGTCTCGAAAGTTGAGGACTCTGGCCAGGATTGGGCGAGGAGGGGCCCCGGTTTCGGGCGACCCCGGGAACTCTGTGGGCCCTCTCTATGACAAAGAACTTTCCCAGTCCCTTGGGTTGTAAGTGGTTCAGGATGAGGTCTTCAACGAAAAGATCAGTCGCCTGGCCCTCTGATTTCTCTGGAACTCCCAAAATGCGCACGTTGTTAGCGTCGGAGGCGCCCTTCATAGTCGTCCAGCTTAGCTTCCGCGAACTTCCGAAAGGTCTGTAAGTCTTTTACCTCTGTTTGTAGCTGGGAAGTGTCCTTCACTAGGCTTGTGGCAGTGATTTCCACCTGTTTAACTAGTTCGCTATTCTTATTAAGATCCGCTCGTAGCAGGTTGACTTCTACGGTGATGGTGTCCATCTTTTGTTCCAGCGAGGTCTTGATCCCGGCTATGGCCGCCATAACGTCCTTGAGGGTAGGCTCTGGGTCCGCCGTTTCCTGTATCGCAGTGCTTTTTTCAATGGGTGGGGGATCCGGTTGGGACGTCTTGGGGAGGGTGTACCGGTCCAGTCTGTTTTGCTGTATGGGCTTGTTGCCTCTCGTAGACGACATTTCGCCTCCTCCCAGGTGCCCCAAGCACGTCAGAAATGAAGAGGATGTGGCAGGGCCAGATCTCTGTATCCCTCCTCTGTACCCTCACCGGGCGTCCGTCACAATGGCTGCACACTGGACTGTTCTGCTGATGCCGCACTCGGGGGCCCAACACTTCCCAGGAGAGACCACAAGTAGACAGGGGCCCTCGCCACTCCACAATCGCAATTGAGGCGTCTGTACCTGGGCCTTGTGCCTCACGCACCCCGCCGGGCCGTGTCAAGAGTGGCTGGAATGGCAACCAGGAGTGCAGTGGCCAAACGTTTTACTGAGGGATATGAACTCTGTCTCTTAAATGTCGATGGGGTCTTAATACGATGGAGCCTGGCAGTCCTGGGCTATTTTCAACTCTCTGCCCGTGAGCACTATGTATGGCTGCAGCTCACTGGGGTGAATCCGGCCGCTGGAGCCCCCCGCCGCCGCCACCCCTAGAAGCGTTAGATTGACGGTGGGCCCGGCGTTTCACAGCGCCGCGTCCTTCCTACTCACGGCACTCTCCGATGCAGAGCGGAGCGGGCTTCCCCGCTCCCTCCGTGCAGTGTCGCAGTTCCCCATCCTCCGGGCCGCACCTCGAGCGGGAATCACCGCTTGCATGCATCCAAGGGCAGGGCGGCGCGGCAGTCCCAGGGCCAGCGGCCCAGCCAGTCCGAGTACGTGGGCACGCACGCCACCCCGGCTCTCACGCGAGGTCCGGCGTGCGCACCCGCAGCAGGCCGCACTCCAGAATGGGCACTATCGAGGCCCCCAGGTGTCTGACAGACTCCGCTGTTGCGGGAGAGGGCACCGGACGTCTTCCGATGACTGAATTCCCTTACAGGGTAACGGATAAGATTGCCGGATATACGGGGGAGAGACGGGCTGCACGGAGCTCCGCTAAGCCCGTCTAAGAGCCATTTCTCTTCGCCGCTCAGCCACGCCCCCCCAATATGCTTTTTTTGTTTTTTATTTTCAGCCTTTCAGCAGTTTGGCACTACTAGGCTACTGCACACAGCACTGTCAGTTAAAAAGACAGTGTAAGACAGCCATGCCGCAACTACCCACACAATTTGAAGGGGCCCCCTCAGGTTTACAGGGCTCACCCCCGCCCCTCCACCCACGCACTATGCGGGCTGCTGGGGTGTCATTTACATCCCTGGTTTCGAATATCAGCGAGGCTTACAACCGTTCTGTAAGCTGCCAGACTGCCAGTCCTGTACAATCGTGTTCACCTTTTGTTTCTCCAGTAGGAGGTAGAGTCGTGTTGCACTCCGTCAGATTGCATATAACAGGCCTTCATTTTAAGTAACATGTTCTTTCTTTCTGACCAGACCAGTCATCAATATTCCCAATCACACAAGATGAAACAGTAATTTTACCCCGCCAACGGCCAGTCACCCAGCTAATTATTTTTATTTCGAACAGTTATCAGGCAATCCGACCGCAAGTGAAGAAATTTATAGTCCCGGCCCTGTGAAATAAGTGCCGGTGCTGAGCACCGGAAAGCACCAGCACAAATTAAGCACTGGTTATAGTTAGGAAATGAAATAAAAAAACCTGAGAAATTCACTTAAAAAAACAAAGGTTACAGAGACGTTATAGTTTGGCTCAGGTGTCACTCATACAAAACCAGAGAAATTCAGCTGTTATAGTTAGTGAGCTAACTATAATTCGCGCTCCCACAATGTATATATATATATATATATATATACTGCAATGCCTATTGTGGAACCTGCCCTTCCTTGTAAGGATTTTATCAAATGTATCTCTTACTCACAGGGGCCTGTCCTGCCCCACAAAGACTTTACAAAATTGCAGCATTCCACTCTACAAGTAATTTTCCTTGAAGATTAACAAGCCTTGACATGAAGACTCTAATGCAACATGGTAGACAATTGAATGTTGCCAAAATAGCTTGAATGGGTTTAACAAGGCAGTGCCAATGACAGTAAGCAAAATGGTCTTCATTGCTTAGATATTCTCATTGACATAGACCAAAATAATTTACTCTACTACTGATGGCCCACTAGGTTCTAATTTTATTCTGATCCGTGGACTGAAATATTGGCTACAAGAATGTTTCTACAAACCGTAATACTGAAACATCAATGGCTGTATATTTGGATTAGCAGCCTTAATGGTGGTGTGGGTCTTGGTGGTGGTCTAGGTGGAGTTGATGGGTGTATTGGTGGTCATGTAGTCAGGGGTAGCAGTGGTACTGATGCTATTGATGGTGGCATTGGTAGTAGAAGTATTGGGGCTGGTACTGGGAGTGGTGGTACTTATGTTATTGTTGGCATTATATTGCATATTGGTAATGGAGGTATGGGTTGTATTGGTGTTGGTAGCTACAAAAAAGGAGTGCTTTCAATATATGTATGAGAATAAGAATTGAATGTGATAAAACATGTGAATGAGTGCACTTTTTGATACAAAATAGTCCCACATGCATTGCAATGCAAACAGTCCATATGAAGCAGAATGACATAACTAAACAGGCAATAACATGATGAGAAGAGGGAAATACTACTATAAGCCCGCTATAGAAGAGAGCTGTCCCCAGTGCCGAACACTTAGGGCCTAATTACGACTTTTGGCAGAGCAGTGGCATGGCGGTGCCAATCACTGCACCACCGCTCCGCCGAAGGTCGCTGCTGCCCACCAGATTACGACCACTTTTGTGGTCTGGCGAGCAGACGGCATGGTGGCTTCACTGCAGTGCGTCTTACAAAGGTTGTGGTGCCTTTGAAAGAGGCACTGCAATGGGAACGCCACACGGGGTTTCTGCGCGGCATGGACTCAAAAGTCCATGCTGTGCAGGAACCTAGGTGCATGCACACAGTGGGGCACAAGTTGTGCCCCCCCTTTGTTTCAGCATCTCCAGCCTTTTCATGGAGGAAAGACCTCCATGAAACCGCTGGCTGTCCTGAAACTTGTAATATTCATGGCGGTGCCGCAGCGGCACCACTTGCATTTTACATAGCCTCTGACTGCTTCGCCACGTTACCTGGGGGAGCCAGCGGTCCAATTACGGTCCGACCGCCCAAGTCGTAATTGGGTGGTCGGACCGCCAGTGCAGCAGTGGCTGGACCGCTACTGCCGCGCCACCACGGGTTAAGTGATCCTCGGACCGCCATACTCATAATTTGGCCCTTAGTATTGAGTCCTAACCCAGTGCGAGGCAAGTCCTTTCCTGCACGCATCTCTGCTGGTTTCTGCGTGCCCCTTGGGAAGGTGATGCACTTCCAGAAGGTCGCGATCCTTGTGGTAGCCTCTGGTTGAAGTTCATGGAGGAGAACCAGTAATTCCAGATATTAAACACGTTCAGTGTATAACACCAAAAAGGTAGGACTGCAGATGCGCACTTGGCTTTTTTTATGAAAAGAAAAGAGCACGATGCTTGAGAGAACTTTAACATTTTGAGACATTGAAAAAATCACTGAAGGTTCAACTTTGGATTTGAACCATCCATCATTCAGGATGCGGTTTCCCAAGAGAATTTAAGGAAACTGAACGCTCTTTAATGTATGACGTAAACTATGGGGAAAAAGGCTCTGTTAAACTTCAAACAGAAAAGGTACTTTGTAGGGTAACGAGATGAAGTAAAAACTGAGTGAATATCTCTAAAAGCATTCAAAGCTATTGAGTTCCAAGAGTGAGTGAGAGGTAACCGTGAATTGATTACGAAAGATTGATTGGTTTACTAAAAAGAAGAGTATGAGTACATTTTGAGACAGATAGTTGGCGTGATCATTTGCTGTTTTATTCGTTCCCGATTTCACTAAAAAAACCTTCAAGCTCAATTTCCTAGAAAGTGAAGACAAATTCTTAAGCTTGCTGATATCATCTTAATGTACAAGTGAGAAGGGTATAGAGGCAGGAGATTTTGAGTGAGTGATTTTAGAGTATGGAAAAAAACTAGAGACCTCAGTAATTGTTTTTTCATTTCTCATTACAGATCTTCCTTCCAGCTGTTCCAATCTCCGTGACTCCTACCCCTCACCTGGCCTCTCTCTAGTGTCCTGTTTCCTTTGTTTGAACCAATCACGTAATTGTTGCTGCCTGGTGGTACCCTATTGAGCATCACGTTATTTCTGAGGATCATACTACCACATCCTGACGATTAGTTCTAAATCTAAATAGCTCTTTCAAATACAGTTACAGAATGCTAAGTTCAAATTCCTTGTAAATCAATTTATAGAAAGTCTCAAACCCATGACCTGAGCGTAACAGCATCCCTAAATAGCGCTACTGTGCTTAAGATACACACACTTTTAGATGTCTGTTTAAGGTTCAATACAAATTTCCTTGGGCTCAAACATACTAACAGAGCTCCAAAACATTCCTCTAACTAGCTAACATAGATGGAAAGACCTTGTTCAGTCTTAATGTAATATTCTTCACTACAAATTCAAATTCAACATTCCTCATAAATTAGTTTTGTAGAGCCTCAAACCTTTTACTTGGACATAACAACATCCCCATTAAGAACTCTTACACTATAGATGCACCCCAAGTTTAGAGGTCTAATTTATTTGCGGTACTGTTAGGTATGTAGTGGGCACTTACAGAGTGGGTTGCTAGAGAAAACTTGTGAGTTTTATGATTTCCTCTCATTAAAGGACCAGAGAGTTAAAATAGATAGAGGGTGATCACCAAGCAAACTCTTTATTAGAGGCCCTTTGCTTATATCCCTAAAAACAATAATCCTAGAAGATATTTGCAGTGCAAGCCTTTAGTAAACCCAACATGTTTCTGCCCTCAGTCAAGCTACGTACTGGTCAAGGGCATTCGTCAGGACCAGTCCCCGTCTATTTAAATTATACCCTAAACAGTCATAAGAATTAAAGAACTATAGGATTAGAAGGGATAGAAAGAAAGAAAACACCTGAATGTTTCTGGTGCAAATGCAGGTCAAATTGACCAATTGTCATCTAATGGATTAACCACCTAGCATGACCGTATACCACGCAGTGCTTGTTTTTTATGATTGAAGCTAGCCCGCTACCCAGGTCGGTCTGTTTAAAAAGGAGGGCATGTCAGTTTTCCCATGAAGTTCCTCTCTTTTCCCCATTTATTCAGTTAAACCTCTGCAGAATATGACATCGCTACACCATTAAATCCTTTCCCAGAATTGTTATGGTTCCAGTGCAGCATTGCCAAAGCCAAAAGATCTGACTTATAAATAAAATAGCCAAGCCCACCCTATTGCTAATAGCGCTTATGCTGGTGTGCCCAGTGGCTAACCTGCTCACTGACTGGACAGAGGGATCTAACTTGAGCTGGCCCCTGATGAATGAGTGCCAATCCCTTCAATTCCAGGGCTTCAAGTTGGGGTGGGCACTATGTTAGTTTCTTCACTTAGGCACTGATCATTAAATGTTATGCTGCTAACAAGTTTGGCACTCAGCGCCTACTGTCAGCCACTGAAGAGCTCATGAAGAGTGAAACGCATGTGACTGTTGCAAAGAAAATGAAACACTGAAAGAAATTAACTGTTGTCAAGCTAAGAAAATGAAATATTAGAAGACACGCAAAGTTATTAAGCTTTGCTTCACTGAAAGACATGTAACTTCGCATGAACCGACTACATTGACCAGAATGCACTGGGAGGGGTGCTGGGTCGTTTTTCATTTGAAACACACAGCTGAAGTCTACTGGTGAGTGCCACTCCTGTTTTGTGTGCAGCCACATGGGAACTGTAGTGGTGATACTGCACTCACATTTTTAAAGAGTTTATATTTTCTTCTTATTGCCACTAGATTAAAAAAATTTAAAGGTGGCCATGCGCTCTTAGGTCAAATTGTTTAGGATTTTGTGCTATTCTTTCCAGTAAATTGTTCCACCACACAATATAGGGTATGAGTCAGCCCCAACAGAGTAAAAAACAAGCTCATAAAATACACTGCAGTCAGCCGGCCTAGTAATAGCTGTGGCACCTTCACTCAATTATGGCTTTCAACCTCTACCATTCTGCATTCTGCGACTTAGTTTCACTTTGCAACATCTAAGTAACTGCCTTCAAACCCAAATCTTTGTGGGCTACAAAACTGACATTACCTAAATGTGGTGGAGTTCTACTTTGTTGATGTGAAACCAGCATACATAAAACCACTTGGGGCTATGCTTACAATTGAACCAATTAACCAAACATATTCCGGCTTTGGGATGCAATATTCCATCATCCCTCCTCGATTTGCCTCATGTAAACTGCTAGAAAAGTAGCATAATAACAAATTGAGCATCGTTAATTGGCTTTACCAGCCCTTGATGTTGTGTAAATGCATAATTTGTGCTTTGCTGAATCTAAGGGTAGTTGAAAAATGCGAGGCTCCTCCTGGCCTAAGAGAATTGTTTAAAGCATTATCGGGAACCCAGTGGGCCTGCTCCAGTTGTGTATCCATAATTTAGAACCGATGTCTCGGTGCCCACGTATAACCACACATGACTCACTCCAGTATTAACCACTGAATTGCATCATGGCCGCTGGAATCCCCCAGACTCTGTGGCATTTCCAGACCTGACTCACCAGGTCCTTGCAAACCTCTCCTTTATCATACCTTTCTATCAGATCGTCTTCTGCACAGTGTTCAGCAGCAGAATAATTCATACATGCCTTTTTGTTCAGCATGAAGTGTTACTCTGGGTTTTCCCAGGTTCTGCACTTTTATATAAAAATGGTTTTCATATAAGCAATGTTAATTGCTGTTTGCGATCAGTTTGAAAATTTAAATTGTGATGTATCTACAGATTACGTATGGCGAAAGGGCGCAAGTATGCAAACCTGCCCACTTTGCATCACCATCGTGAGTAAGAGACCAGATCTACATGTACAGCTGCGCATGACACCAAGGCAGGAAAAAGAGTGCCTTGCCCCGACCACCCACCACTGAAAAAGAGTGCCTTGCCCCGCCCACCCAACACCCGATAGGGTTAAAATATGCAGCTTGATTGCACCTCCAACCAGAATGGAGTCATCATGAAGAGTCAAAGATTCCGAGCTCTCAAGCGGACAGATCCCCTCCAAGATGGCCACCTAAGCCCTTAGCTCCTACTCTACATTACTGAATTCCTCCAAAATCACTAATATGAGCAGGCATCCATATTTCACTTGTTCTGAACTATGAATTATTGTGAAGTGTGTGGGGTGGGTGGTGGTATGGGGACTCGCCTTCCTGGAAGGTTGCTCCGAGTTCTTGGCCAGGACCGGTAGGCTGTGCTCTTTCGCGGCTCTACACCTGGAGCTTGGATGTCACGGGCCTGGCACGCTGCAGTAGCTCATACATGCACACCATGATTGCAGCCGCTGATGGATCCTGCGATGACTGGGTATCTGAAATCTGCTTGGTGTAGTGACTTGGACCCTGAAGCATCTGGCTGTAGGAGGTGAGACTGCCATTTTTGTTGCAGTGCATAGGGCTTGGACCTGTCAGCCTACCGCTGCATATCACTGGCATGCAGGCTCTGGCTTGTTTTAGGCCTTGCACATTTTGGCCATGTCCTGCATGATTCTCTGGCAAGGAGCCTGCTAAAATGGATAAACATCAGTAAGTGATTCTCCCCCAAGACGCACAAGCTGAATAAATAAAGCTTCACAATGGGACAGTGCCAGTGAACATCATGGGTACCAAGTGGCTGTAAACTCAACTTTGTACTGAAATTCTTCTTGTTTACCGCTAATAAGACTTCCATGGTTTTCAGACCCTCCTGGTGTAACACACCTATTGGTTGTTGAGGAAGCAGTAGGATATTCATATGTTTTCATAAAGGAGTGGAGTAAATTCTGTTTGGATTGGGGTTCCATCAGTGTTGGACCTCTCTGCTGTTCCCAAGTATGGCCTGTGACATTGAATTGAACCTTCATTTTTGAATAACAAGCCACTCCCGGGGGTATATAGCATGGGAAAATTGAGTCCAAGATCTCATTGGAGATGAGAAGAAATTCCAAAGCACTTAACTCTATGGGCTGTGCTCATGGTGACTCGCTGCAGCCTGATCCATGCACTTTGTCCATGGATGATATGAAAAACATATTACTGCACATGAAAAATAATCTTAATGTGATTGATCAGAAAATTGACAAAGTGACGCTGCCTCTAGACCAAATGAAGGAATGCCTTGACAGATAATCAAGAAGACTGGGTGTAGCAGCACAGATTATTTCAGACTTTGAGTATGGTTTAAAAACCTCCAATGATTTGCTCACCCTCCTTGGAAAAACTTTTAGCAAGACTGAAGCAAAAAACAAAGATTTGGAAGCAGGCACCCGGTGCAATAATATCCTCATTCTGGGGATTGTTTAATCCACTGTCTTTGCAAAACCTGGATTTTTTGTTGCAAGCCTGATATCAGACATTTCTGGCACAGAGAATTTGTCAGAGTGCTTTTTTGTGGGGGGAGCAGACAGATCTTTTGCAGGGCCGGACTGGGAACCAAACCCGGCCCTGGCAAAGTGCTCGGCCAGCCCCCCCGGGGGGGGGGTTGGAGGTGCGGCCGAGCTGTGTGCCAGGGCCGGTTTTGGCTGATTTTGTTACAGGGGGCGATATTGCAGCTATGCTGCAAAAACGGCCCTGTAACAAAAACCGTCCCCCTGGGGCCCAAAACCGGCCCCCACCCTGGTGGCCCACCGGGGAAATGTCTGATGCCTGCTACGGCCAGTCCGGCCCTGATCTCTTGTCGCAAGGCTGCTGCAAGGTGCCCCAGTGTGCTCAATTAATGCTAAGCTCCTCAACTTCAGAGATTGAGACCTTGCCTTGGACTGGCTAAGGAACACTTTCAGTCTGAATATCGAGGGTCAAAGATCTCCTTTTCCACCGACTTCACAGCAGCAATTCAGGATGCGAAGTGTTCATTTATGGAAGCCAAGAGGACACTGAATATAGCTGGAATGAACTATTCTATGCTATAGCCAGCCAAACTCAGGGGGATCTCGAGGTGGGTCGCACAATGCTCTTCACAAAAGATCAAGTGTCTCTTAAATTGACTACAAAGTCACTAAAAAGAGAACACCTGATGATGCTACACCATCTTCAAGTAGCTCTCAACCTCCATTGAGTGATGTGGATTAACTTGTCTCTCTATTACGTGCACATTCTCTTTTGCCTCATCATTGAGATACTTGTTGAGGGTTCTGTCCTATGGTTAGAGGCAGACGTAGATGTTGATGATGCATACCTTAAAAACTAGCTAATGACCTTGCTGGTATAAGCCCTCGTGAATGAGCTAACCAAGCCACTGAGAAATGGGGCAATTCCGTTACTTTTCTTTATTTAGTACCTACACAGGAGGGGTTAAAATTCAGATCAGTAAAACTGTTCCCTTTACATCGGTTAAGAAGTACTATTCCAATTCCATTCTGTTTAACAGTAGGGAAAGTGTTGGACTTCAGAGGGGTAAAATTTACAATGCCCACTCCAGCATGTGCGACAGAAGGGAAAGCGTTGGACTTCGGAGGGGTTACATTTACAATTCCCACTCCAGTTTAAGCAACAGTAGGGAAAGCGTTGGACTTCGGACAGGTTAAACTTACTATTCCCACTCCAATCGTTGTAACAGTGTAGAAAGTGTTGGACTTCGGGGGAGTTAATATATTATTACCATTCCAAACAGTGCAACAGTAGGAAAAACGTTTGAACTTTGGAGGGGTTAAATTTACTATTCCCACTCCAGGCTGTGCAACACTAGGGAAAAGCATTGGTCTTCGGAGGGGATAAATTTGCTATCCCCACTCGAGTCTTTGCAGCAGTAGGGAAAGCGTTGGACTTTATATTATATATATATATATATATATATATATATATATATATATATATATATATATATATATATATTCACTGAAAAAACCATAGGTTTCAGGGACGTTATAGTTAGTTGGACATTTCACTAGTACAAAACCAGAGAAATTTGCCCGTTATAGTTAGTTGAGCTAACTATAACTCGTGCACCCGCAATGCACTGCTGATGACGTCACATATTACATCCTTCATGACATGGTCAGTGACATCACTGATGACATCACTGATGACATCTCAAATGACATCACTGATGACATCACTGATGACATCATCCACATGATAATCTGATGCACCTCCTCACACCCTAATATAACCTTTGATACACCCACTCTAAAATGCAGACTACTATTTTTTAAACCATAGACATACCAGTTACTACAGACCCACTCACTGATTCCTAGGTCTACACACATGTCCACTGATTCATCATACAGTTACTCATACATGCAGTCACTAATCAATACAGCACTATCATATGCACTCATACATCTATACAGACACTCACACACCACCACTCACCCATAGAGTTACTCACACACCTAGTCAGTCATGCAAAGAATCAATCACACTCCCATTTACTCACCTATACAGTTATACACACACCACTTCACTTATTCATACAGATACTAACACATACTTACTCTCTTCTACAATCACTGACACAAGCACACACTCATCCATACAGCCACTCTCACAATCACTCACTCTCACATATAGTCATTTATATACTCCAACACTCACATATACTGCCTTTCACATATGTAGTTACTCACACATGTACCACTGAGACATCCATTCACTCACCAACACACCCATACACACACTCACCCACCCATAAAGCCCTTCACAGATGCACTCTTGAACCCATACACCCAGTGAATCACCTACATCTATGCACAGTCACACACCTCCCACCCACCCACAGAGATACTCAGGCACCCATACAGATACTCAGACAACCAATCAATAACCCATATAAACACTCATGTAGCTACTCACCAACCCATGCAGCTGCTTACACACCAACTGACAGACTAATACAGACATTCACACAGTTTAGTCACTAACCCATGCATTCAGTAAGACACGATTAATCACTCACTTATACAGTCAGTCACACACCTACTAAATCATTTATTCAGACACTTATACACCCACTCATTCTTCAATACACCTTGGCATATATATATATATATATATATATATATATAAAACATATTTAAACTTTACAGAAACACATAGTCACTGGATGATGTAATCAGTGATGTCATTTGAGATGTCATCAGTGATGTCACTGACCATGTCATGAATGATGTAATATGTGATGTCATCAGCAGTGCATTATGGGGCGTGAGTTATAGTTAGCTCAACTAACTATAACGGGCGAATTTCTCTGGTTTTGTACTAGTGAAATGTCCAACTAACTATAACGTCCCTGAAACCTATGGTTTTTTCAGTGAATTTCTACGGTTTTTTAAAGGCTAATTTCTAACTATAACGTCCCTGAAACCTATGGTTTTTTCAGTGAATTTCAAAGGTTTTTTAAATGCTAATTTCCAACTATAACATCCCTGAAACCTATGGTTTTTTGAGTGAATTTCAAGGGTTATTTAAATGCTAATTTCTAACTATAACGTCCCTGAAACCTGTGATTTTTTCAGTGAATTTCTAAGGTTTTTTAAATGCTAATTTCTAACTATAACATCCCTGAAACCTGTGGTTTTTTTCAGTGAATTGCTAAGGTTTTTTAAATGCTAATTTCTAACTACACCTAGATAGGTAAGACATGTGCAGAAAGAAGCAAGAGAAGTGCAGAAAGAAGCAAGAGAAGTACAGAAAAAAGCAAGAAAAGTGCAGAAAAAAGCAAGAGAGGTGCAAAAAGAGGCAGAAAGAAGCAGGAGAAGTGATGAAAGAGGCAAGAGAGGTGCAGAAATAAGCAAGAGAAGTGCGGAAAGAAGCAAGAGAGGCACAGAAAGAAGCAAGAGAGTTGCAAAAAGAAGAGACTGAGGTGCAGAAAGAGGAAGAAAGGCGCAGAAAGAGGCAAGTGAGGTGCAGAAAGAGGCAAGAGAGGTGCAGAAAGAGACAAGAGAGGTGCAGAAAGAGGCAAGAGAGGTCCAGAAAGAGGAAGAAAGGTACAGAAAGAGGCAAGAAAAATGCAGAAAAAGGAAGAAAGGCGCAGAAAGAAGCAAGAGAGGTGCAGAAAGAAGCAAGAGAGGTGCAGAAAGAAGAGAGTGAGGTGCAGAAAGAGGAAAGAGAGGTACAGAAAGAGGAAAGAGAAGTGCATAAAGAGGCAAGAGATGTGCAGAAAGAGGCAAGAGTGGAGTAGAAAGCCAAGAGAGGTGCAGATAGAGGCAAGAGAGGTAAAGAAAGGGGCAAGAGAGGTGCAGAAAGAGGCAAGAGAGGCGGAGAAAGAGGCAAGAGAGGTGGAGAAAGAGGCAAGAGAGGTGTAGAAAGAGACAAGACTGGTGCAGAAAGAGGCAAGAGATGTGCAGAAAGAGGCAAGAGAGGTGCATAAAGAGGCAAGAGGGGTGCAGAAAGAAGAGTGAGCTGCAGAAAGAGGGAAGAGAGGTATAGAAAGAGGCAAGAGAGGTGCAGAAAGAAGAGAGTGAGCTGCAGAAAGAGGCAAGAGAGGTGCAGAAAGAGGCAAGAGAGGTGCAGAAAGAAGCAACAGAGGTGTAGAAAGAGGTAAGAGGTAAGAGTCAAGAGAGGTACAGAAAGAGGAAGAAAGGTGCAGAAAGAAGCAAGTGAGCTGCAGAGAGAGGCAAGAGAAGAGCAAAAAGAGTCAAGAGAGGTGCAGAAAGAAGAAGAAATGTTCAGAAAGAGGCAAGAGAGGTACAGAAAGAGGCAAGAGAGGTGCAGAGAGGTACAGAAAGAGGCAAGAGAATTACAGAAAGAAGCAAGAGAGGTACAGAAAGAAGAGAGTGAGCTACTGAAAGAGGCAAGAGAGGTGCAGAAAGAGGCAAGAGAGGTGCAGAAAGAAGAGTGAGCTACTGAAAGAGGCAAGAGAGGTGCAGAAAGAGGCAACAGAGGTGCAGAAAGAAGAGAGTGAGCTGCAGAAATAAGCAAGAGAAGTGCAGACAGAGGCAACAGAGGTGCATAAAGAGGCAACAGAGGTGCAGAACGAGGCAATAGAGGTGCAGAAAGATGCAAGAGAGGTATAGAAAGAGGCAAGAGATGTGCAGAAAGAGGCAAGAGATGTGCAGAAAGAGGCAAGAGAGGTGCAGAAAGAGGCAAGAGAGGTGCAGAAAGAAGGCAAGAGAGGTGCAAAAGAGGCAAGAGAGGTACAGAAAGAAGAGAGTGAGCTGCAGAAAGAGGCAAGAGAGGTGCAGAAAGAGGCAAGAGACGTGCATAAAGAGACAAGAGACAACTAGATTGCTAACATTCTATATTTATTACAAAAGTGTGGCACGCCTGACGTCATCTTGATGTAATCAAAACTGTAATACCTAAAGCATTTCCTTTAGAAATTATAGAAATGAGAGGGTCTTATTTGCATAGAAATTATGGTTAGTGCTCTAAAAAACTAAAATGAGGACATATTTTCTGAGTTCTCAAATAGCGACAAAGCACTTTTAAATTATTTGTTATCTTTATGTTTTTTCATCCAGTTGACCGCTTGATTAAATGTTACGCTTAGGGGAGAGAATGTGGTGTTACTTCCAGAGCTGCAGATTTTGCAACTGGGGAACCAAGTTGGAGTTTCTGCTTCAGCTCGACATTCTGTGATTCTGGTCAAATCACTTAATCTCCCCATGCCTACAACCAAAACAAGTTTGTCCTTGTATGATGTAACCAATGCTCATGTAAAGCACTCCAATATCTGACCAGCCTGCACTATATAAAACTGCAAAAAAACAAAGGATAAAAAGTGTTTTGCACACTTCTGTCATTGGGCTATACGTGGGCTACATCTGGGTGATATTTGTGCTACATTTGGGCTCCTTTTTCTCTGGTGGCCATCTTGGGAGACTTCAATTAAATTCATTAAACTTTATTCGATCTGATTTAGAAACAGAGATCATAAAAGTGTACATAAAAACAGTAAATCCTCTTTCTTAATACAATACAGTGAGAATTAATGAAAACCAGTAGGTAAAAACGGGTGTTACAAAGCCCGGTTCAGAGCAACTTCAGGTTAACAGAATAGTAAAGTTCAATGTTTCGCAAGATCAATCTCATGTACTTCGTGCAAAATACGCAATAAGGGGTCCAAGTAAGAGCAACGCTGCAATACCTGACCAGTCTGCACTATATAAAACTGCAAAAAAACAAAAAATAAAAAGTGTTTTGCACACTTCTGTCATTGGGCTATATGTGGGCTACATTTGAGTGATATTTGTGCTACATTTGGGCTCTTTTTTCTCTGGTGGCCATCTTGGGAGACTGATTTGTTATCAAGTTTCCTAATTTCCTCATTTACTGCAGTCTCCTCAGTAGGAAATGCTTTCAGTTTTTTACTTTGATTCCATCAAGAAGGCATTCAGATGTGTCATTTGCCATAAATTCAGAATGTTAGCACTCTAGTTGCTCATTAGATCACTGTAGTAAAGCTACTGCTCACCAGGGAGTTAACTGGAAGTCTACTGCTGGTATTGAAAGTGATTGTTTCAGACTGCATGTCAGAATTTTCTAATGAAATAGAAGAGGATTTGAGATCTCACTTGAAACATGCCCTAATTTTTCTTTCTGCAGCACTAACCATAATTTCTATGGCAAAATGAACCCCCTCATTTTGTTCCTTTTTAAATTAAATGTTTTAAGTGTTACCAGTTTATTCCAATCAAGATGGCTTCAGGTGTGCCATAATTTTGTCATAAGTAAGACTGTTAGCGCTCTAGTTGTTCTTTAGAACACTCTGGGAAGCTGCAATAGAACACAAAGGAATCAACTGACAGGCTGCTCCTGTTGAAATATAACAGGAAGATATTTGAGATCTCACTTAAAACATGTCCTAATTTTTCTTTCTACAGCACTAACCATAATTTCTATGACAAAATGAACCCCCTCATTTTGTTCCTTTTCAAATTAAATTTTTTAAGTGTTACTAGTTTATTCCAATCAAGATGGCTTCAGGTGTGCCATAATTTTGTCTTAAGTAAGACTGTTAGCACTCTAGTTGTTCTTTAGAACACTCTGGGAAGCTGCAGTAGAACACAAAGGAATCAACTGACAGGCTGCTCATGTTGAAATATAACAGGAAGATATTTGAGATCTCACTTAAAACATGTCCTAATTTTTCTTTCTACAGCACTAACCATAATGTCTATGACAAAATGAACCCCATCATTTTGCTCCTTTTTAAATTAAATGTTTTAAGTGTTACCAGTTTATTCCAATCAAGATGGCTTCAGGTGTGCCATACTTTTGTCATAAGTAAGGCTGTTGGCGCTGTAGTAGTTCTTTAGAACACTCTGGGAAGCTGCAGTAGAACACAAAGGAATCAACTGACAGTCTCTGCCCTTGTTGGATGTACATGTTTTACTGAGAATGTCAGACTTCATTCTCACATGACTGAGAAAGATAATGTGAATTTACAGAAACTATGCTCTCATTTCAGCTTCTGGAGCACCTTCCAAACCTCTATGGGACAAGCATGAGAAAATAGTTTTCTCTCAAACATGATTCATGATATCCCAGCAGAAGGTTTTTCACAGGGTAAAATCACCTTAGAACACACCACAATTCCTAAAATTAGTATGGTACCATCAACAAATGAATTCTAATGTAACTAAAGTCTGTTATCACCCTTTATAGTTTTCCTTTTGGTGACCCTCAAAATCTTCTATTCACTACAATGCAGTTCAATGGGGTGCTATCATGTATATTGGTCCCAAGATGGCTGCCAGCAACTCCAGGATGAAGTGCTGACAGCCAATCAGATCTCACAATGAGATGTGTGGTTAGGCTCCGCCCAGATATCGATATTTTTTAATTTTTTAGAAACTACTGAACGGATTGACACCATTTAAAAAAAGGTCACTTTCTGAACCAAGAGCTACCTTTTTGCCAAATTTGGTGTAAGTCCGTTCAGCAGTTCGGGCTGTAGCCGTGTCTAAAGTTTCCTATGGAAATTAACATGGGGAAAATGCGTTTTGGGACCCCCCTTTTTTCTCGGCCCCCGATTGCCGAATCACCCCGAAACTTTCAAGACAGGAGCTGACCGGAGCAGGCCATTTGTTTTAAAAATTTTGCGTAGATTCGTCACACGGTGCCAAAGATATTGGCAAAAGAAAAAACACTTTTTGAATAGAAACAAGGTCCTAACTATAACTACCTACCTACCAATATCTTTGGCGCCGTTTGACGAATCGTCTATATATATATATATATATATATATATATATATATATATATATATATATATATATATATATATATATATATATATATATATATATATATATATAACTCTACTGGCGGTCGCCAGTAGGTAGTTATAGTTAGGACCTTGTTTCTATTCAAAAAGCGTTTTTTCTTTTGCCAATATCTTTGGCGCCGTTTGACGAATCTTCGTGAAATTTTCAAAACAAATGGTTCACTCAGGTCATCTCCTGTCTTGAAAGTTTCGGGGTGATTCGTTAAATGGGGGCCCAGAAAAAAGGGGGGTCCCAAAACACGTTTTCCCTATGTTTATTTCCGTAGGAACTTTAGACAAGGCTACAGCCCGAACTGCTGAACGGAATTACACCACATTTGGCAAAAAGGTAGCTCTTGGTCCAGAAAGCGACCTTTTTTTAAAAAATGGTGTAAATCCATTCAGTAGTTGTTGAGAAATTCAAAAAATAAAAATTTATATATCTGAGCACCGAGGAGGAGCCGCGAACCCTCCCGAGCACGAGCTTCATTCTGATTGGCTGCCAACACTCCAAAGCAGAATGTGTTGGCAGCCATCTTGTGACTCAGTAACCGAGTCACAAGAAAAAGGAAAGAAAAAAGTGAAAAATGAAGAAAAGGGGGCAGGGTAGAAACACCCTGACCCCCTAGGTCCCCAGGCCCAAAAAAAGCATTTTTTTAAAATTTTCAGCCGGAGTCATGGTGGGTGCGTGAATCTGGAAGAAATTTTTTTAAAAACCAAAGTGCGGTCTGCATCACTTCGTTTTCTTAAAGCCCCCGGGTGGGCCAGGTCCCGGGGGCAGTATATAATAATGGTGCATGGGCCCGCGGGGCCCCTGCAGCTCTGGGGACTGCCACCTCCCCGGGGCGATCCTTATTCAACTGCGGGGGGTCTCGTGGCCCCCCGCAGCCCTGGGGACCGCCTCCTCCCCGGGGCTTTATTAATTAAAAAAAAAAGAGTGGAGGGTGCTCTTGTCCCCCCACGCAGCCCAGGGGACCACCACCAGGAAACCTGCTCTCGCTTCCAAAAAGCAAAGCAGAATTGCTTTTGGGCAAGGGGAGCTGCATGTTAGCAGCTCCCCTTGCCCAAAAGCAATGCTGGCTCCCGCAGGAGGCGGGGAGCCGGCTGGGACCGTGGGGGCATTGGGGCTCCCCCCATGGTCCCCATCAAAGAGGCCTGGGGATCGGGTCCCCGGGGCCAGAAGTGGCCAGGGAAGGGGGCCACGCCATATAAAAGAAACCGGCAACTCGCCGGAGGCCCCGCCCCCTCCCTGCATGACTCTACAAACACGCCTCCTGGCATGCTCTGCATTGGGGGATTAAGTCCCCGTTGCTAGTGAGGGTCCCTGGGGGCCAACTAGGCCACCAGGAACCTCCAGTAAGCCCCACACAGTGGGATTGCTGAGAGGTGGTCCGAGGCCACGCCCCTTTTTACACCACTCTGCAAATGCACCTCTTGGCGCACTGCTGGTGGGGCAATGAGGTCCTCTTGTGTCCTGAGGACCTCAGGACACAAGTGGACTTCATCCTCTGAGCAGCATTGCGCCAGGAGGCGCGTTTGCAGAGTGGTGTAAAAAGGGGGCGTGGCCTCGGACCACTCTCAGCAATTCAGCTGTGTGGAGCTTACTGGAGGTACCTGGTGGGTTAGTTGGCCCCCAGGGACCCTCAGGAAGCAAGGGGACTTCATCCCCCAACCAAGAGCACGCCAGGAGGTGCGTTTGCAGAGTGGTGGACAAAGGGGGCGTGACCTGTGTCCTCCTATCAGCAATCCCACAATCTGGGGCATACTGGAGGTATCAGGTAGGTTAGTTGGCCCCTAAGGACCCCCAGCAGCAAAGGGGATTTTAATTCCCATCCAAGAGTGCGCCAGGGAGTGAGTAGTGGGGAAAGGGGTCGTGACCTGCTATGACAATTTAGCAATCCCGCTGTGTGGGCCTTACTGGAGGTAATAGGAGGGGTAGTTGGTCCCCAAAGTTGTCCTTGGGGGCTAACTACCTCTCCTATTACCTCCACTAAGTCCCACACTTTGGGATTGCTAAGAGGTCTTCGGAGGCCACGCCCCCCTTTCTTCACCACTCTGCAAACGCGCCTCCTGGCACAGTACTGGTTGGGGGATGAAGTCCACTTTACTCCTGAGGGAGTTTGGGGGCCTAGAAGCCCTCCTGGTACCTCCTGTAAGTCCAACGCAGCGGAATTCCTGAGCGCTGGTCAAAGGGCTGCTGGCCTCTAAACTGCCATGCCCTATTATATGCTAGGGACTTAGAGGTAGTTTTAATCTCCCTGCCCTATTATGTACTAGGGACTTACAGGGGAGGTCATGCCAATCACAGAAGTACCCCAACCCATAGTGTACCCTAGTGTATGTAGGTGTTTTCACTGTATTCTAAGTGTCTTTCAGGATAGCACTGGGCCTGGTTAGTCAGAGTCAGTTACCACCAGTATCAGTCAGCAAAAAGTTGGGGGCACAGGATGACTTTGCAACAAGGCCTCTTTCTGCACCTCTCTTGGTTCTTTCTGCATATCTCTTGCTTCTTTCTGCACCTTTCTTCGTCTTTCTGGACTTCTGTTGCCTCTTTCTGCAGTTCTCTTGCTTCTTTCTGTGCCTTTCTTCCTGTTTTTGCACATGTCCTACCTCTGTGGGCATAGTTAGAAATTTTCATTTGAAAAACCTTTGAAATTCACTGAAAAAAACCATAGATTTTAGGGATGTTATACTTAGAAATTAGCATTTAAAAAACCTTTGAAATTCACTGAAAAAACCATAGGTTTCAGGGACGTTATAGTTAGAAATTAGCATTTAAAAAACATTTGAAATTCACTGAACAAATCATAGGTTTCAGGGACGTTATAGTTAGTTGGACATTTCAATCGTACAAAACCAGAGAAATTCGGCCGTTATAGTTAGTTGAGCTAACTATAACCCACGCGCCCGCAATGCACTGCTGATGACATCACATATTACATAATTCATGACATGGTCAGTGACATCACTGATGACATCTCAAATGACATCACTGATGACATCACTGATGGCAGCATCCACGTGATAATCTGATGCACCTCCTCATATCCTAATATAACCTTTGATACACCCACTCTAAAATACAGACTATCATTTTCGAAACCATAGACATACCAATACCAGTTACTACATACCCACTCACTGATTCCTAGGTCTACACACACATCCACTCATTCACCCATACAGTCACTCCTACATGCAGTCACTCATCAATACAGCACTATCATATGCACTCATACACCTATACAGACACTCACACACCGCCACTCATCCATAGAGTTACTCACACACCTAGTCAGTCATGCAAAGAATCAATTACACTCCAATTTACTTACCTATACAGTTATACACACACCACCTCACTTATTCATACAGATACTAACACATACTTACTCTCTTATACAATCACTGATACAAGCACACACTCATCCATACAGCCACTCTCACAATCACTCACTCTCACATATAGTAATTTATATACTCCAACACTCACATATACTGCCTTTTACATATGTAGTTGCTCACACATGTACCACTGAGACATCCATTCACTAACCAACACACCCATACACATACTCACCCACCCATACAGCCCTTCACAGATGCACTCTTGAACCCATACACCCAGTGAATCACCCACTCACACATCTATGTACAGAGTCACACCCCCCCCACCCACCCACACAGACACTCAGGCACCTATACAGATACTCAGACAACCAATCAATAACCCATATAGACACTCATGTAGCTACTCACCAACCCATGCAGTCGCTTACACACCAACTGACAGACTGATACAGACATTCACACAGTTTAGTCACTAACCCATGCATTCATTAAGACACGTTTAATCCCTCACTTATACAGTCAGTCATGCACCTACTAAATCATCCATTTATACACTTATACACCCACTCATTCTTCAATACACCTTGGCATATATATATATAAAACATATTTAAACTTTACAGAAACACACAGTCACTGGATGATGTCATCAGTGATGTCATTTGAGAAGTCATCAGTGATGTCATCATGATGTCACTGACCATGTCATGAATGATGTAATATGTGACGTCATCAGCAGTACATTGTGGGGGCGCGAGTTATAGTTAGCTCAACTGACTATAACGGCCGAATTTCTCTGGTTTTGTACAAGTGAAATGTCCAACTAACTATAACGTCCCTGAAACCTGTGGTTTTTTCAGTGAATTTCAAAGGTTTTTTAAATGCTAATTTCTAACTATAATGTCCCTGAAACCTATGGTTTTTTCAGTGAATTTCAGAGGTTTTTTAAATGCTAATTTCTAACTATAACGTCCCTAAAACCTATGGTTTTTTCAGTGAATATATATATATATATTTATATGTTACTCAAAACAGAAATAATATTAACAATTCAATTCCCCCCAAAATAGAAACCCAACAACCCGCTACAACACTATAAATTTCTTTGAACAGTTAGATTAAAAATTCTAAATCACTTAAAATCACAAACTATATTAAACAAGCATTGGCATAGCCAATAGGTCTCGCTTTTGGGACCTTATAAGTATTTAGTTATGCAGCACAATATCCTTGGTGCAACAACATCAACTGTTGCATGGCTAAACACTTATAAGGTCCCAAAGGCGAGACCTATTGGCTATGCCAATGCTTGTTTAAGATGTCTTTGTTGCTGTTGATGCAAAGGCTTCTCAAAAGATTCCAACTGGAGGGCGTGGTGTGGCCTATGCTTGCATTGTGTAATCCTGTGTGTATCTCTGAACGTCAGCCGATGTGAAAGAAGCTTGTTCTGGGGGAGGGGTGACGAGGAGACAAAGCACACTCAGGAGAAGAACAGAACTGACCAATTGAAAGAGCGATACAAGAGAAAAGCAGACAGAAGAACAAGCAATAAGGCCATGCGAGGGTGGAGCATAGACGCTACAGATTAATACACCTCACAGGAAGCATCCTCGACAGAAACCTAACAAGTGGTGAAAAAGAAGTTGCAGATGTAGACCAGAAACCTAGATTGCCAATCCCAGGTTATGTTATTTTTGCTTATTCAGAACATGTTAAGCCGGAGCTTCATAGCGATGCAGGTAAGCGAGAACATGACGAGTTTAGTAGATTTGCTGACTATAGAAAGGAAACCCCTATCTTTAAATTCTCACAAAAGTGTGTTAAGCTTGATTTAGTCCTAATGAGTGGAGGTGGCAGTAAGGAATTACAGCTGCAGAGAAAGCAGAGATGCACACTCTCATAAGTCTGAATAGAGGAATTGTCAAAAGATTTTTGCTAGCATATCTCAGTACCCATGCTGCAGAGTAAAGTTAGCATTTTTGCACTGTAAAACTGTGAGCATTCCAGTTAACAGACAATGGCCATAGCTTTAAAGGAAAGTCTCTTTCAGGCAGGCAGACAGAGAAGCTTACGCAAAGTGGCTGAATTATGATCAAATTCTCTTTACCACCTATAAACTATCTTATATAGCAGATTTCTCACATGCATGCTTTAAACAGCTGTCTGTCTTCTACGCCATTTAGAAGCCGAATGACTCGCCATATTCTCCGAGAGGGCCTTACGGTACGGCCACAACAAATGTTGAATGAGTGACTTCTAAACTTACACTGGTGAAAACAAAGTGGTGTTACACAATATCGAGACATCGACTTGTCATGTTGAGGAGGTCTAAAGAGAACATCTTATGCAAGATTGCAGAATTAAATCAATGCAGTGTTGATTTCAGGGTGAAATGTGGATATTTACCTACTGCAAAGAAATAAACTACAGTTTTAAGGCCATAGACAATTTATGAACTTTGTGTTGATTCTTTGGTTTTTCATTTAACAGTAACTGTGACCTATTACATCAATGTTATTTGGAACAATCCAGCCACCTCCTAAGTAAAGTATGCTCAAGTTAGGCAGAGATGTGCCATTCTTTTCCAAAAGGTTTTGAATGCATGCGCACCGGTCTTCTGCAATGTGGCTGCACTGGGCACCTTGCGATCCTAGCTGCACCGGTTCAAATTGTTAGGAGCTGCCACTGTGGCTCAATGTCATTGTCATCAATGTCAGTCTAGATGCTCTGACTCTCTTGTAACTTATGGGGAGAGCAGGGAAGACAGGTATTGCTTTCATACCCTTAGTGGGAGGAGCCCACTTCCCTTTCGCTCATCTGCGGCATAGAAGAAGGGGCCCAACCATTTTCAAGCTAGTCGTACCCCCCTTCCAAATGTTCTGCTCAAATACCCAGAAAACAAGTAATATATTCTGAGCCACACAAGTGAGCAGAGTATTTTTTTAAAATCAGAGGATAGTGCAAAAGCTACATTTCTGGAACGGGAGATGTTAAGGAACTATTTCCTTGCCCAAACCTTCTGTGCCAGATCAGGAGTTGGAACAAAACACTGTTCTATAGCACTTCCTTTGCAGTGCCTAATCTATGACTAGGGGGATGCCCCCCCACCACATACTTGGTGCTGATGTGGGCAGAGGGTGAAGTGGACGAAGATGAAAACACCAGGGACTTGGGAGTGGAAGTGAACACTAGATAGGTTTGAGAGCGTTACAGACAGAATATCTCGAAGCAAATACAGAGGTCAACTCGGAGTACTAAGGCCCGTCTAGAGGTGAAAAAGGTGTGGGTATTGAATGAGTGAATGTGACATCACAGATAGTGAAAGGGCTTTCATTCCAGGTACCGGCGACAGAGGGCATACACAACTGAGAGATTCAGAAATCAATCATAATTAAATGCCAGACGTCATGGGCAGCCAGATGGTCATCAGCTAACATCTAACGCAAAACCCAAGGTGGCGCGTGAACAGGTTTGAGCACATCTTGGAAGGACCAGCCATGGAGTCTGTTGGAATGTCGTCATCCCTAGCTCCTTTAAACCCTCAACCCTTTCCACTTGTGCTGGCATCGGTGCTGGGCACTCAGCTGCCTCACCCCCCCAACCCCCACCGATAATTGCTCCAGCAGTGATACCGGTACTCGTGATGATCGATGTATCCCCGACTGGCCATTCTGCCTAAGACTCGGATTGAAACGCTCCATTACGATTGGCTACACAAGGGCAAACCCACTGACCCGGCACGCAATGCAATTACTCACAGCCCGCATTATGGCCACCCTGGAATTTCTGCTCACCTGCCCGGGGTCTTTGAATTTTACATAGCGAAATAAAAGGGAGATGGTGTGCCCGGACCATTGAAATGTTGATATTGTGTTTGGAGGGGTTGCAGGATACGTGATTTAAGAAAGAGGTCCTGGGTGCTCTGACTGCATCGAGACCAAAGGCTGGTCATAAACAATATTGAAGCACCGTGCCTTCGTCTAGGCTTCCGAGTGTCTAGCGTTCACTGTGAAATTTAAGGCTATTGCATGAAAAGGTGCGTGTGTGTGTGTGGGGGTGTCTAGTGCCGAAAATTATAACTTACCTAGGTAACAAAGCAAGCAATGGCAGTCATATTGCAAGCGTCTATATTCGTTGCATTGCAGGTTTTCGTATAGCGCGAGCCCGTCCCAAGAGGCAGCGCAGCAGGGCACTTCAGACAGCTTCGGGTTACGTTCCGGCGCGTGGGGGGTAACGTAGAGTCACGTAGAACGTCTAAAGTGCTGGCGGAAGATGTATACAAATGTAAACAAGCGTGGGCGCATCAAAAGTAAAAAAAAAAACTGTCGGCAAGTGAAAGCGTTTCCCTTGCGGGAGCGAGCGGCGCCAGGAGCGATAATTGCTTCCATATGGCGCCAGCTGCTCGCTCCCGCAAGTGAATCGCCAAACGTGCACGCGTTGCCATTGAAGGCAATGGAACGCGTGCACGTTTTTGGCTGAAAAGCCGAATCAATTGCAAAAGGTCTTTTTGCCTATGCAGCGCATGCGAGACCTAAAAAATGAACAACAACTATACAAACAATATTAACACATAAAATTAATATATAAACTAAAACACATTAAATTAACTAAAAAATGATATTCTTTTGATGTATAGGGTGGGGGTTTGTTGGGGGGGAACTTGTTTATGGGATGGGATCACACTTTTACTCATAGTTCGTGGTGTTGGGGGCCGACACGGGCGCGGATCTCCTCTGTGTGCCATTACTGCAGCGAGCCCAGATGACTAGCACCCCTAGCAAGAGCCCGGCACCGCTAAGTTCCTTTCGCATTGTCAGCTGGAATGTGCGCGGGGCTCTAGACAAAATCAAGAATGGGGCTATTCTGCAGTGGGCCAAGCGGGCGGGAGCAGATATCCTTCTATTGCAGGAAACGCATCTTCTGGGTACGAAGGCCCTGTGTCTGCAGAGATATGGGTACCAACAGGTCTTCCACTCGGGCTTTACGAAAGGCTCACGGGGGTGGCCATCCTGATCCATCGCAGAATCCCCTACACACACGGCAGACAATGGGCGGATACACAGGGGCGATATATACTCATCCAGGGCAAGATTGGAGAAGATCCCATAGTGCTGGGTAGTGTTTACGCCCCGCCCCCACTACAATGGGCGCTGGTGGAGAAGCTTATGGCTCTCTGGACGGACATGCCAGATAGCCCCTCTGTGGTGGGAGGGTATTGGAACGATGTTATGGACCTAACCAGGGATCGTTGGAGGGAGGGAGGACACCTGGGGGGGAATCGCTCCACAAGGCTTTCCTCCTTAGTGACAGGACTAGGATGGGTGGACACGTGGAGATCGGATCGGGAGTATACATATCTATCGGCGGTACACGACTCCTACTCTAGGCTCGACTACATATTTGTCCCTCGGGAAGCAGTTGGCGGGGTGGTGGAGGCGACGATTCTCCCGCGGGGGCTCTCGGATCACTCCCCGGTGGCCCTCACGATCCGGGTGGGGCGGGGGCGGCAACTCTTTAGATGGCGCCTTTCGGTGTGGCACCTACAGGATGAGACCTATAGGACACACCTGCGGGACGCCCTCACCCACTATCTGTAAGAAAATGAGGGATCGGTCGCTAGCCCCGGGATTTTGTGGGAAGCACTGAAACCCACTATGCAGGGGGCGGACATCTCCTGGTGTGCGGCAGCGCGTAGGGTGCGTAGGGCAGAGCTTATACAGCAGGAAGCAAATTTAGAGGCTCTCGAGCGGCAGGGACGGGAGGCGGTGGCGGCCAAATACGGCGTCAGCTACTATTGGAACAGCAGAGCTGGACCCTTCCCAGTCCGGCTTCCGCAGCAAACACAGCACCGAAACCGCCCTCATCGCCGCCACCGATGACATCAGGACCCTGCAAGACAACGGAGAAACAGCAGCCCTCATCCTCCTGGACCTATCAGCCGCCTTCGACACGGTCTGCCACCACACACTACGAACACGCCTTCACGATGCCGGGATCCAAGAGAAGGCCCTGGACTGGACCACATCCTTCATTTCCGGCAGAACACAAAGCGTCCGCCTCGCCCCCTTCCGATTCAAGGCCACCAAGATCATCTGCGGCGTACCCCAAGGCTCCTCCCTCAGCCCAACGCTGTTCAACATCTACATGGCACCCTCGCCCACGTCGCCCGACAGCACAACCTCAACATCATCTCCTACGCCGACGACACCCAGCTGATCCTCTCCCTCACCAAAGACCCTCACACCACCAAAGCCCACCTCCACGAAGGAATGAAGGCCGCCGCCGAATGGATGAGGACCAGCCGCCTGAAGCTGAACTCGGACAAGACGGAGGTCCTCATCCTTGGTTCCAACCCTTCAGCCTGGGACGACTCCTGGTGGCCAACATCACTGGGAACAGCCCCGCCACCCACCGACCACGTACGCAACCTAGGGGTCATCCTCGACCCCACCCTCTCCATGACTAAGCAGGTCAACGCCGTTTCCTCATCCTGCTTCAACATCCTCCGAATGCTCCGCAGGATCTTCAAGTGGATCCCCACCGAAACAAGAAAAACAGTCACCCAGGCCCTCGTCACCAGCAGGCTGGACTACGGAAACGCCCTCTACGCAGGAACGACGGCTAAGCTCCTGAGACGGCTGCAACGCATCCAGAACGCCTCTGCACGTCTTATCCTCGACATCCCCCGACGCAGCCACATCACACCCCACCTGAGACCTGCACTGGCTCCCTGTCAACAAGAGGATAACCTTCAAGCTCCTCACCCACGCACACAAAGCACTCCACAACTCCGGACCAGCCTACCTCAACAGACGACTCAGCTTCTACACCCCCACCCACCAGCTCCGCTCGACCAGCCTCGCCCTCGCCACAGTCCCCCGCATCCGGAAAACGACCGCCGGCGGCAGATCCTTCTCCCACCTCGCCGCCAAGACCTGGAACACCCTCCCCACCAACCTCCGACAGACCCAAGACCTACTGGCCTTCAGAAGACTCCTCAAGGCCTGGCTCTTCGATCAGTAGCAGCACCACCCCCCTCTTCCCCCAGCGCCTTGAGACCCTCGCGGGTATGTAGTGCGCCTTATAAGTGACATGATTGATTGATTGATTGATGCCGCCTTGCTGTTGGATGAGGCCCGACAGGCCTGGTTGGCAACGCGCAGCAGGATATATCAATGGGGGGACAAATCTTGTAGGATGCTACATCGGCTGTGCCAGGGGATGTCCTGCCCCCTGGTCCCGCCGGGTGTCCGGGGGCCGACAGGTGAAATTCTTGTGGACCCCATTGCTCTGGCCGACAGCTTTGCTCAGTATTACACTGAGCTATATGCCCCTAGTGAATGCGTCTCGGCGGCGGATATCGAGAACTTCATCAATGATCTCCCGCCTAAAGCCCTAACTGACGAAGTACGCGACCAACTGGACGCACCCTTGACGGATGAGGAGCTAGGTGGGGCCCTGGGGGAGCTTAACTCCGGGAAAGCGCCCGGACCCAGCGGATTCCCTTGTGAATTCTATAAACACTACTCTTCGCAGTTGGGCCCTCACTATCGGCGAGCGGTGGAGGAGGCTAGGGAGCGGGGCTCCCTTCCCCCGGATTGGAGGCACGCGGAGGTGGTGGTGTAAACTGGGCAGGCCCCCGGAACACCATGCGTCCTATCGCCCTATCTCCCTCCTTAATGTGGAGGCCAAGATATTAGCGAAGGCCCTGGCCAATCGCCTCCTGCCACATATTACCACTCTGGTCCATATGGACCAGGCTGGCTTCATGCCCCAGAGGGCGACCAGACATAACATCAGGCGGGCGCATGTAGCGGTGGCGGCAGTGAGCCGACTTGGGATACCCGCCGCGCTTTTATTGGCGGACATGGATAAAGCATTTGACTCCATCAGTTGGACCTATCTCTTTGCTTTACTACGGCGCCTCAACCTTGGTCCGCGCTTCCTTTCATATCTCACCCTGCTCTATACGGACCTGACGGCCTCCGTACGGGTGGCTGGAGCATGCTCGTCTCCATTCCCTATCAAGCGGGGCACGCGACAGGGCTGCCCCCTGTCCCCTGTCTCCGTACCTCTTTGCCCTAGCCATGGAGCCACTGGCAGCCTGGGTGCGCATAGACGCACAAGTACAGGGATTTGAGTGGGCCTCGGGGCTGTCCGATAGGATTGCCTTATATGCGGACAACGTTCTATTCTTTCTTACAGCCATCGATAGGACGGGGCCGCGGTTGCTGCGCATCATGCAGATCTTTGGGGAAATGACAGGGCTATATATGAACCCAAGCAAGTCCACACTATGGCTGATAGGTGCTTCAGTGAAGGTTGGGGAGTGGGCGTCCTCAATCCAGCTGGCAGTGGGAGGGCTGAAGTATCTTGGGGTGTTTATATCGGATATCCCCACAGTTTCCTGGGAGCGCAACCTAGCCCCGGTCTGGGAACGAATTCGGGCAGATCTCAAGTCCTGGTCTCGAATGCCGCTGTCAATATTTGGTCGATCGGCCATCTTCAAGATGGTGGCGCTTCCTCGGCTCCTCTACCAATTGCAGAACCACCCGTACCAGATCCCGCCCTGGTGGTTTTGACAGGTTAATGCAGCGCTGGGACAGTTCCTATGGGAGGGGGGGAAAGGTGCGGGTGGCAGTTCGGACGTGCTTCCTATCCACCTACTGCGGGGGTTGGCATCTGCAGATGTCCTCTCTTACTACCATGCGTCGCACCTGCTGGTTCTTAATGAGTGGTGGTATGGAGATAGGGCGGACCCAGCGTACGCGCTGGAAAGGTACCTTATGGGACATTCCTCCGTGCACACGATCCTTTACTCGACGCAGCTGCAGGGCTCCCTGCCATCGGTCACGGGAGTGGTATTCCGGATCTGGCGACAGGCACTCCGCCGTACGGGATGGTGGGGCACATTGACCCGAGAAACCCCCCTGTGGAACAATGGGCGGCTGCCGCAGTTGGTGGCTTTGCAGGGCTTCCGAGGATGGGATAATATCGGCATCTCGACTCTAGGGGATATTATGAAGGGGCTGACGCTCAAATCCTTTCAGGACCTGCAGAAGGAATTTCTCATGCCAAGGGCTCAGTTTTATCGCTATCTCCAACTTAGACACGCCCTGACCCCTAGTCTGGAGGGCTTGGAGTCCCTGCCCGAGTTTAGTCCTATCGAGGCCAAAGTTTTTATGGGAGATCTCAAGGAGCGCAAGATTTCTCAGATCTATCAGTCGCTGGTTACCCACTGCTCCCCCACCCTTCAGAAGCTCAGGGGGATTGGGAGAGAGACGTAGGTCCTATGGATGAGGAGGACTGGAACGAGGCCCTGGCGTCCCCACGGGGGGCGCCCATAGCAGTTCGTTTCCGATTGGTCCAATTCAAATTCCTACACAGGGTCTACTACACGCGAGCGCGACTATGGAAGGCAGGGCTGATAGCCTCCCCGGTGTGCCTGCGGTGTAATCGAGAGGAGGGCACACTGCTACATACAATATGGGATTGCCTGTCCTTAGACCGGTTCTGGAGGGGGTATTTGATTGTCTGGCTGAAGTGTTGGGATGGGAGCTCCCCCGTACACCGCGCTTGGCTCTACTGCACATTGTGGAGGGGGTAGGGGGAAACATTTTCAAAAGGCATTTAATGCTCCTTGGTTTTACCCTGGCCAAAAGGGATATCGCCAGGGCATGGAAGGCTCCGCGGCCCCCTTCGGTTACAGCTTGGAAGAATGGCCTAGACTTTTGCATGGGGCTGGAGAAACCCATATTTGTTGCCAGGGGCTGTCCACGTAAACACTACAAGATATGGAAAAGATGGGCAGACTATCGGGGGCTATGGCTGGAACCATTACCAGAATCTGAGGATTCCCGCCCGGCATAATTTCTCACTGGGATATTGAACGTGGGAGGAGCCTCCTGTGTGGAGCCTGGATACAGGGATGCCTTGCTCGGAAAACCGGCCTGAGCCGGACTGTGAGGACCAGACGTGATCCCGGGGGGAGGGGCGAGGGTGGGGGGGAGTTGGGGTATGTAATTTTTAGTTATGCATATATGCATCTATATATTTCGTAAATGTCAAATCCAGTGGAATCACTTCCTTATTGCTGTTTGATTGGGTGGGTGGCTCTGGTGTGCAGAGTACCGCATTATCTGTGTAATTTGACGAATAAAAATGGTCTATAAAAAAAAAAAAAATGATATTCTTTACAACTATATTATTGAAAACGATATTTACAACAATGATATTCTTAACCCCTTCTGTGCCTTGGACGCAATGGTTACGTCATCGGCTGTGGTGCTCCTGTGCCAAGGACGTAACTGTTACGTCCAAGGTACACCAGTCAGAAATCCCCCTGCTGTTTACAGCAGAGGGATTTCCTTTGCTTTTTTTCAGCCTCTGGAGCTGGGGAAGAGCTTCCCCAGTTGCCCGAGGCAATTTTTTTTACAGTGTAATGACGATCGGCATGCATTGTGAACCAACGTCATTACACTGAAAGTGAAAGTGAAATGAGCCGATCGGCTCGTTTCACTTTCACTGCCTACGTGCTCGTGGGGCTATCTCAGCCGCCCGGGCTCCTAGGCAGATGGGAGAGGTATCATTGGAAAGGGACTGCGACTGTGAAGGGCCAAAAATGTAGAGATTGCGGGGATAGTACAGCGAGCTCTAATCGCTTTATTTTGTTTATGTACGCATTTAGGCTGACTCAGCATTGGACAGCCACACAAGTGAGGTATAATTTTTATCGGGAGACCAAGGGGAATGCTAGGTGGTAGTACATTTGTGACAGCGTGATGATCCCAGAAAGAAATGTAAGGAAAATTAGATTTTCGTAGCTAAAGTTGAGGTTTGCAGGGGATTCTGGATAGGAAACCTCTGGAGGATCCACGCAAGCCACACCTCCCTGGACTCCCCGGGTGTCTAGTTTTCAGAAATATCTGGGTTTGGTAGGTTTCCCTAGATGGTTGCGAAGCCTGGGAACAAAACCGCAGGTGCCACCATTTCAAAACCAGGTCGTTTTGTGATAGATCATTTTGATGTCTCCACAGTACGTTTTGGGCCCTTCCTGTCAGGGTACTTGGCCCACCCAAACAAGTGAGGAACCATTTTTATCAGGAGCCCTGGGGAAACACTGGGTGGTAGGAAATTTGTGTCGGCCTGGTGATCCCACACCTTTCCTACACAGAAATGTAAGGAAAATATGTTTTTTTGTGAAATTTGAGGTTTGCAGTGAATTCTGAGTAGGGAAACGTTGGGATATCCGCACAAGCCACACCTGCCTGGACTCCCCCGGGGGTCTAGCTTTCAGACATTTTTGGGTTTGGTAAGTTTCCCTAGATGCTCGCCAAACCTGGGACCAAAAACGCAGGTGACTCCCTCCCAAAACCTAGTCTTTTGTGTGATTGATAATTTTGATGTCTCCACAGTACGTTTTGGGCGGAAGGAAGTTGTGACTCCCCACAGATTCCAGAACTTTCCATCACAGAAATGTGAGGAAAATGTGTCTTTTTTTTTCTTCTTTTTTACAAAGTTTGAGGTTTACAAGGGAGTCTGGGTAACCGAACCTGGTGAGAGGCAGCCAACTCATTCCATCCTGGGTGTCTAATTTAAAAAAATGTACAGGTTTGCTAGGATTCCCTAGGTGCCGGCTGAGCTAGAGCCCAAAATCCACAGGTAGGCACATTGCAAAAAAAAGGATCTGTTTTCACTGGAAAAATGTGATGTGTCCACGTTGCATTTTGAGCCGTTTCCTGTTGCGGGCACTAGGCCTACCCACACAAGTGAGGTGCCATTTTTATTGGTAGACTTAGGGGAATACAGAATAGTAGAACAAGTGTTATTACCGGTGTCTTTCTATGCTTTTCTGCCTTCCAAATGTAAGACAGTGTGTAAAAAAGAAGTCATTTTGAATAATACCCTCTAATTCTCATGCTAATATAGGTACCCACAAATTCAGAGATGCACAAATAACCACTGTTCTAAACTCCATATCTTGTTCCTATTTCAGAAATACTTAGGCCTTGATATCTATTTTTAACTATTTATATTTTACCAAATGAATTGCTGTATACCACATACACAATCAAAAACCATTGCAAGGTGCAACTCAGTTATTGGCTCTGGGCACCTCGGATTCTTGGTGAACTTACAAGCCCTATGTATCCCCGCAACCAGAAGAGTCCTGCGGAAGTAATGGTATATTGCTTTTAAAAATCTACCACAGTTAGAAGAAGTTACAGGTAAAAATGTAGGCACAAATGGCAGTTTTCTTCAACTCAATGTCAATATTTTTATATCAACTGTCTACAGGAAAACCTTGAAGGATTACACAAATGAACCCTTGTTGAATTCAGAATTTTGTCTACTTGTCAGAAATGTATAGCCTTACTGGATCAATTATTAGTTTCACACTCATTTCTACCACTAACTAAAAGGAGTTGAAAGCACAAAAATAGGAAAAATTGGCTATGTCCCAATAAAATGCCAAAACTGTGTATAAAACTTTGGTTTTCTGACAAACGTCTGTCTGTTTCTGAAAGCTGGGAAAATGGTGATTTTAGCACCACAAACCCTTTGTTGATACCATTTGCAGGGAAAAAACCAGGGGCCATATTTACAAGGAAGTAACGCAGCATGGTGCCGCAAGCCACTTGGCTGCACTGCACTGTGTTACTTCCGAAGCAAAGGGATGTGTCATATTTACAACAATATGACGCATCCCTGAGCTCTCCCCTGCAATGGTGCACAATTGGCTGCCATGTGCCAATGCAGGCACCCTTTCACCATGGTGCAAGGGTGCCTGTGTTGCGGGGATAATTGTTTTTGTGCAGGAAGGGACACCTTCCTACACAAAAACAATCACAAGAGGTGTTTTCCTCTTTCTATGCGTGCTGCAGAAAGCAGCATGCATAGAAATAGTAAAAAACGAGGACAAATCGAGGAGAAATAAAAGTATTACTCCTCGTCCACCTCCTTACGCCTTCCCTGGGGAGGCGTAGGATTCTGACGCATTGCCAGGTTTACGAAACATTGTAAATCTGAAGAAGGCGTCAGAATCCATGGGTGTTTTGCATGTGAACACCCAACACCCATGGAATGCCCCTTTCACGCAAAGTGCTGTGTGAAAAGGGGCCGTATTTACAAGGACCCGAAAAGCCATGCAGGGTAGCTTTACGTGTCCTTGTAAACATGGAGCATCATACTGCACCGCCGGGGCGTCTCAAAAGGTGACGCACCGGCGGCGCAGGGGGCTTGCAAATATGCCCCCCAATGCTTTCTTCTGCAGCACTTTTTCCCAAAAACCCCTCAATTTTGCTTTATTTTGCCTAATTTCTCAGTCCACTCCAGGAAAATCCACAAAACCCGGGTACCTTTAGAATCCTCAGCATGCTGGAAGAAAAGGACGCAAATTTGGCATGGATACTTTATGTGGACAAAATGTTATGGGAGCCTAAGCGCGAACTACCCCAAATACCTAAAAAAGGGCGTGGCACATGGAGTGGAAAGGCCTGGCAGCTAAAAGGGTTAACAACAATACTACTAATGTGAAAAAATAAATATTCTTGACAACGATATTTCTGCATCACGATATTTTTGCATCATGACCACTTGTTGCCACTCTAGAAGAAGATCCCCCGCCACGCATAGGATAATCACCCAGGCACCAAAGGTCCCTCAATCTACAAGGCCCAGAACACCAGTGGACCCAATCTAGTGCTCCTGTTCCTACTAGGAAAGTGAATTCACAGAAAGACTAATTGGTTGTCATGGATATAAAAGAGATATACCCGATCACCCTGCAGAGCTAAACACCACCTAGCCAAGAACCTTTACTGGCCTATAACTATAACAATATAGTACTGTATTACACTTTAAGCAGTGAAGAGTAAAACAGCCAATTGTTTAATAGTTAATCTCTAAAGTTGATACCTAACTTCGACTAAGTCAATGCCACAAAATAAATACAGAGATTACTGTTAAGTGTATACTTTGCGAAATTAAGTGATAATTTTCAGACAGAAAATGACAGCCAGCTGAAAATTATTTTTATGCTTAAGCCAATAGTTGTTTGAGAGATATTGACCTCTGCTTCTTAAGCGCTTTCCAGGCAGGCAGTTTGTATTTCGACATACATAGAAAAAATACTAGCAAGCCACATAAAAGACATCAATTAATACAAAAATATAACCATTGAAAAATAGATCTAGTACATCCATAAATAATTAACAGTTTCTGTTACAATTAAACAAATTGTATATTGATAGAAACGTTAATGAATTCAATTTAAGTTAGGAATTGAACAGCCCTGCATAATATCTGCATTTCATTGTCATAGAAGCAACTTTCTTGACAATCTATAAATGTACACAGCGATTATAGTATTTGTACAAAAGATCTCAATGAAGAGTGAAATATAAGAAATGTAGGTAACTTCAGGCTAAATAGTTGATGTTCATATTATAGAAAGAATCCAGGATCCATATGGTGGGTGAGTACATAACTGTAATGGAGCAGTCCTATATAAAAAAGGGGTTACGATAACACTATTTTAAAGATCTCAATAACTATTAATGAACAAAATAATATTTTTAAAAAAGGAGTGAAAGCAATTATCAATTTGAGAATCAAATCAAGATCCCCTACAGAATTAAATCAAGATCCGCTACACTATTTTGTGATATTTGTCCAATTTCTAATGTTAAGGCATTGGGTGAATGAGATTATTTTACGATATGAAGTTAGTGTATAAAATATTAAAATAAGGTAAAATTTCAAATGAATTCTATTTAATTAACGGTGACATTTCTAAGATATATCATGGCTGGTCAAATTTCCCAAAGAAGCAAAAACAGGAGTAGGCCTGTTAACCCAGGTGAGACCGGGCGAAAGTTTGTAACAAACAACAATGTCTCAACTGGAAATCATTAGAACAGAGCAATTTAAATTTAGCGATATAAATCACATAGGGTGGGGGAAGAAGAAAGGGAGACCACAAAAGGGGGGCGGGGTTCAGATGAAAAAATTATATTTGTAAGTAGTTATAACAGCCCTACAGTACAATTCAATATACAAGTGACCATACCACTCAAGTGAGCACTGGGCGTGCTAGTGATAGTGAACGGCGCAGTGACACAAGGGTGAAAAAACAGCGTGAACAGCGGAAGTATTATGAAAGGTAACAATGTGGTCAACAATACAAAAATAGTTATATACAGTGTTGGTATTTTGGATTTGAAACAAATAAATTGACCACAGCAGCGCCAAAGTTCTATACGGTCAGGTCCCTTATCTTCATGCCCTCAGTTCCTTTGGCTACCCCTCCCCACTCACACGATGCTATCTGGAATGCTTATTTTTCTGTATCCAAGTACCTTATTACTCTTTTACCAGAATCATGTACACTGAACACCATCTGATGTACCTACTGAATTGACAATTGTTATCAGCAATTCATTGTTTTTTCCCCACAAGAACTCTTGACCTTCGATATGTTACCATATAGAACCCACAATGTCAACAAAAATGTTGTAATTAATTTATTGTTTTATTGTTGAATTTATTAATTAATTTTTCACTCTGAGAAACCCCACTCGTACGATCCCTGATGAAGTTGTACTGAATACACAATGCCCATACTGCATCACGTAGTTGACCTCTTGGTCGTTCTGACCATACTACCGTAAACATATAGTCACTGCATTGGTAATCATGATCTATTGTATTCACAGACACCATTCGGTCCCTTTCCGGCCCTTATCAGAGAAATACCAATGTGAATTATTTTTATTTATTTAATTAATTGATTTTTACCTAAACCATGCAGTAAAAGGTTTAATAAATGTTTATTGTAACCATTTCTTGTTTTAACTATACGATAAAAATGTGGCTGACTACAGCCTTGAACCCTTCATTCTCGGCGGTTCTCTCACGCTCCTCTTTCGCTTTACTGCTCCTACTGGTCCCCCCGGGGTCCGTTGAATAGTTGCCTTGGTTCCAGACCTAGCCCTTTGAGCCCACGTGACTTATGTCACATGATTCCCCTCTCCGGCTCTTATCGCCAAGACCATTATGCCTCCCAACTCCCGGACGCTTCATTCGTCCCGCACACTGCCAAGGATTTGTTCCTCGCTTTAACTCCGTTGGATCGTTCGACCACGGATATTTCCGCCTCGCCGCCGGCTCCATTCCGGTTTCTGGGTACTCGGATTCTTCAAACCAGGTACGTCCCGGCCCGCTAAGGCCCACACCCTCCCTATAGATCGTTTCCTATACCCTGATGGTTTGCCATTACTTATCATCTCAAATTATCCTGGCCACATAGATCTCTATCGATCGCCCGGCACTTGGACCGATTACAGTGCTTTTCAGACCCCTTCCGAATCGGCATTCCTCCATCTTCCTACGCCGGTTCCTCCAATTAAGTAGGTAATTACACAGTGGCTCGACCTCGTGCTAGCCATTATTTTCCACTTATGTTCTTCATGGCACCTTACTTACACGGTCCTTGTCCCCTGTTCCCCTAGGAGTGATCACGCGCTGGCCTGACGCTTCGCCTCATCTGTCCTTACTATAACCTTTGATTGATTTCTCTTGCCTGGATTTTTGATCTGTCCTATGCTAAATTCAGGTAATTGTCCACTACCTAAACCTAATCCTTTTTGTCTGAGTATGGGCCACTTTCTCCACTTACCCCACCTTTCTCCCTTCACCTTTACAGCACTTTTTTGAAAATTGTGACCATTATCCTGATGATGACCTGAAATCAATCAGGTTGAAACGCTGTCGACTTCCCAGCATAGAACTTTGGTGCTGCTGTGGTCAATTTATTCTTTTCAAATCCAAAATACCAACACTGTATATAACTATTTTTGTATTGTTGACCACATTGTTACCTTTCATAATACTTCCGCCGTTCACGCTGTTTTTTCACTCTTGTGTCACTGCGCCGTTCACTATCACGCCCAGTGCTCACTTGAGTGGTATGGTCACTTGTATATTGAATTGTACTGTAGTGCTGTTATAACTACTTACTTGTGGTCTCCCTTTCTTCTTCCCCCACCCTATGTGATTTATATGGTCAAATTTCCCTGCATAGATAGCTTACCTCCTTCTCTCTCGAGTAAACCTTCCACCGCTTCAGGGTCTGTATCGGCACGTGATTAGAGCCGCCATGTTCAATGCTGTTTATAACCACCAGGAGGCTGCCATTTGACCAGTGGTGTGAAGAAACTTGAGGGCCCTCCCCAGCAAAGTGCATGGAGGGCTCACCCCTATCGGGAGCTCTCAGGCCAGGGGCCTGCCACTCGTGCACAGTGCCAGAGGGGCCCCTGGAGCTCTGTGGAGGCTAATGTTACGCCACTGCATTTGATGTGATGTAATGTAATTTCTGAGGAAGGCAACAAAGTTCCCCCTTGGTTTTCCCACTAGGAGTTCTACTCTAAAGTCAAACACGAAATGGTCAGAAAAAGAATCTCCCAGGTAAGTTGTGTACCATTTACATATACAAATAGAGAAAGAGAAATATTAGTCTTTTGAAACTAAAGCACTCAATACCTAAATTATGTAAAATTAGAACATTTTTTCTAAAACATTTAAGGTTAATGAGCTCAGTCTAATCAAAGTCCTTCAGTAGATATTCAGCTGAGTGGTGCAGCTTGTCACTTATTCTCTGGGAACTCTAAGGTGGGTGGCTTTCCATATACACTGTTGAAGTTTGTCTGGTTTCTGTGACTGGCATTAGGAATCCTGCAGTGGATACAGAACCTACCTGCAGGGTAGAAACAGTTGTCATTTCGTCCCTCACCAGACTTAGATTTTCAGGTTGATAATGAGATACAGACGTTCATGTTGGATTCTGAAAGCCGCTATCAAGATTCTGCTTTCTTTCATAATAGAGATACGTTATCTGGACTGAAGGCAGGTCTGGACCTCAAGATTTGGGGACAAGTTTCCACTCCAGAACTTGTTTAACAAACTCTGGTAAAGCCAACAGGTCTAGTTTTAATGTGTTATTGCATGCAAACACAGGCAGCAGAAATGTGCACATAGTATTTATGCATGTTTTTGTGCCACCTGCCTATTCCAAGCCCTATTTTTCATTGCCCATACTTGCTAGGTCATGCAGCAAGATAAGCAATGCACAGTGATGTGGCACAAATAATCTGTATGCATGTGCGTACGGCAGTGTTTCCATAAGTCACCACATTAAGGTCAGACCTTTCGGCTTTGCCGCTGCTTCTTTATATAGTGTTGAAATACAGTACTTCTGCTGTTTCCAAGCGATGTAAGTACCAGGGACCACATTACACAAAGTGCCCTGAAGCACAATGAGCATGCATGTGCACCCACTTTGTGCACCCACGTGGCACTTTGGTAGTATACAACAGGCCTCAGATGTTTGTGCAGCCTCTTCTGCAATATTGATAGCGCTGGTGCACATGTAGCATCAGCTTATTTCGAGAGGGCATTCCCTCATTTGCATTGGGGCGTGGCCCCTCTGCGCCGTATCATGGATGTGGGCGCAAAGAAGCTGTCAGGAAGCGAACAGACTGGGCGCCCAATACATAATACAGCCCAAGGTATTACTAATATTGCAACTCAATTTACTACATTTAGAAGAATGGAAGGCTGAGTAAGCTTTGCCAGGATCGAAACGTGTGACTGACAGATCACACCAGGTGTCACCAACCAACAGTTAACCCACTCAGCCATCTTGCTGACTTCTGTACAGCTAAGTGATGCACTATAGGGCCTTGTTTGAGCAAATAGAACACCAAAAGAAATATAATACATAAAGTTTCTATGAAAAATACAAGGCATTTTAATATAATACGTTTTTTTATAAAGCACATCTGCAATTTCTAAGAACTTTAAATAACAGGCAGTACTGTTCTTAAAGTTGCTCAATTCACCAGCCTTTGAAGGATGGAATGCCTCACTGGTACTTAAACTCTAGTTCTACATGCGATTGCATATGTCAGCAGTGAGCATTGAAATTCCTTTAGCCACTCCGCTGATGACATATTCAAATAGACCTCTTTAGTTGTATCTGATCACAGGCGCTGGAAGTATGGGTGGAGATGGGGAGGGTCTACAGTACCCCATAACAACGTTTGAATTCAGAAGGTGAATAAGCTATAAAGATGCCTTTAAATTTTGCTTATATTGTCATATTTGCTTTAGGTTCAAAGATAGAGGTCAAATGTCAGGCTATGTCTTCAGACAAATCGCTATTTATTCTGTTGACATGGAGATTGGTGTTTACTTCTCTATCTCTGACTACAAAGTGAAAGTGAAAGGATTGTGTAAAGTGAACTAACTATGTGCAATATGTGGCAGTCTTGCTGGCCTTCAGGTAGAGGAAGTGCGAAAGGAAAGACTGTAGGATGCCTATTTTATTGTAAAGCACAATAAAATGTAAATACCTGTAAAGAAACTGGATAAATACTGCAAAATATACCAGCAGTTAGAAGAGCACAAATGAAGCATATTTTTATGGTAATTCTGGAGTGTGATGGAAGAAAATAATTTAACATGATCAAAACAGATCATGATACTTGGCAATGCGCGAATGATAAATATTCGCTGAAATCACGCAGATTGTCTATTGTTTTTGCCCTACATAGTTTTATCAGGCAAATTTCATGGCGAAATAAATGGAAAATGTGCTACCTGCAAATGACAGTGTGCTATCACACCAGGCTTTAGTAATATATTTGTGACAGTGTGCTCCAAACTGCAACACCGGCTACATACTGCTGAATAGGCTTGGCTCATTTGCTACACTTGTTCTTTGTGTAACACTTGGATTTTTCACAATTCCTATGATGACAGCACGGCCGGCTTGGGAATGCAATTAACTCGGACTGGCCCCCGTGCTGCTGCTACACTGCTGCTGCTTTTGTTACAGGGGGCCGATATTGCAGAGCTACTGCAAAACCGGCCCACAGTAACAAAAACTCCCTCCACCGGTCCAAAATCGGCCCCCACCCTTCCGGCCCACCATGAAAACGTCCTGTGCCCAATAAGGCCAGTCCAGCCCTGGATGACAGTGATACAACATTGATGGCAGCACCCCTACTCTGAAAATTGTTCCACCACCACTGTACCTGATGCTTCGGTGTTTCTCAGCTCTGTGTCTTGCTGTTTAACTATTCCCTACCATTGTCATCAACTAGTGATCTCAACCAGTGGAGCACTCTTTCTCTGCAGTAACCACCATTGAGTCACTCTCAGTGAGTCACAAGCTTGTGTTTCAAGTACTCCCCCGTCCCACTCAAGGTCATGATTCAGCCAGCTCTGGGAAGAGTCCTTCCATCCAGTTGTCTGAAAATACAAGCATGTTTAGATAGTTGCCACGGCAAAGAACTCATAAAATGTCTGGTGTGTCTGAGTCAAGACCCTCGGCTTGGTCTCCATTTCAACCCACAGGTTAGTTGGGGGAGACCTCCTGCAAAGCATTGTCTACTTTCTCTAGCTCACCATGGAGGGAGAATGTATGTCTGTGTGTGTCATGTTTGGATTTCCTCCAACACTGGAAATACACACAGTGTTATGACAACAGCTATCTTCAGACCTCCCCACGGCAAACCACACACCACAGACGTCTACTATTTTAAATATAACACCTCAATTCAAGGCCTATTCACAATATTCAAACCCCCTGGAGCTAATTCTCAGAGGTTTTGTACACATAGGAGTTACTTGTGCAAAAATTGATGTGCAGGGCAAAATTCCAAGAATCCTTACTAATGGAATGATGGTCAGTGGACATTCTGCCTGCAGATCATGCTTGTTACAGCATATAATCTGCAACTACAGCCTGTTGCAGTAATTTTGCAGCAAGGGCTGGGGCAGAAGGTGTTTCCAGGAGGTGGCACTGGAAAATGTGGTAAACAAGGTTTGTGGGTACTTGCAAACGTGTTGCTAGTTCTTTCCCCAGTAGCAGGAGTAAGTATTTGTTACGGAGGATGGAAAGCAAAGTGTACACCACTATACTTCATTGAGGTGTATGCGCAAGGTTTTCTCCATGGAACAAAATATTTTCCCTGTGGATAAAATAAAGGAAAAAGAAAAAACTGTGCTAGTCACATTTTTGCCATGAGTGCCCTGAAGTGGAAGGAGGTAAATGAAATGTGATGTCTTCAAGTGTGTCAGTTAGAGCAGGCTGTTCATGAACGATGTTTCCCTTCTTTTCTCCTGAAACTTGTACCTCTCTCTCTCTCTCTCTATATATATATATACATACATACATACATACATATATATACACCGGTAAAATGCTTGATGCATGTGCCCCTTAACTCTCTGCTCAGAGCTCTTTTCAACCTGATGGGTGTAAATAGTTGGTTCGGATAAACACCAGTCTCACTAACACTACTTCTTACAGTGTGTATACCAGAGTGTATTAAAAGATCACCTACTACTTCCTACTTTTCACGATCCCGCAAGAGTCTTGCAAGATCGTAACAGTTTTAAAAAAAAGAATTTACATTTTACTCATCACAGTACTTATATCTCACACACCTCCTCTCAATAATCAGGTGCACAATATCCATTCCTCCTAGTAGAGTGTATTCACAACTCATCTACTCCTTCTTACTAATTACAATCCCGCTCCTGCGAGACCGTAATTTTTTAAAAAACAATATAGAGATACTTTCAACACAGTACTTATACCTTACAGGCCTCCTCTCAAAATCTAGGGGTACAGGATGCCTTTCTGTTGCTCCCTTATACAGCTTTTTTACCTCATTTCCACATCACCTGCAATTTTTCACAGTAAACAGTTATAGCAGCCATTTACTTTCTAAAACTCTAACAGCGAGCCGATCAGAGCGCTTGTGAGACTCGTGGGAGGCTCTCACTGCCGCAAAAGCGTGAAGGCTTCTTGCCCAATTACAGGGCTCCATTTTTTACAACACTTTCGCGGGACGCTCGCAAGACTCTCACCAGCCCAACAGTCCAAATATCCATATGTTTTACCTTAATATCTCAAAAACTACTGAATGGATTTACACCAAATCACACAAAGTACAATCTGCGGGCCAAGATCTACTTTCCTGCTGAATTTGGTGTCATTTCCTTCAGCAGTTTTTGCTGTAGCACATCTTAAAGAAGTCTATGGAAAATGTATGGGGGTTTTGTGTTTTGGAACCCCTCTTTTTTCCGGGCCCCCACTTGATGGATCACTGCGAAACTTTCCAGGAAGGAGTCGAGGGGGATGAATGTTATTTTTTTTAAAGTTTGGTGAAGATTCGTCAAATGGGGCTAAAGTTATTAGCAAACCAAAAACCGCTCTTTCTCTGGAAAAGTAGTCCTAACTATAACTACCGCCACTAGGTAATATATATATATATAACTCATCCTGTTTCTTGCCAACTTCTTCAATGATATGCCATCAGATAAGGGGTAGGGATATTTGGCACTCCAGGAAATATATAATTTTGAAGCCAGAGTGCTCCTTATCCACTAAGTTTAGCTCTCCTTTCATTATAATTTGGCACCAACTAGTAGTGACGCTCTTCGATTACTGCCTGATCGATTACTATGAAGGTGCTGGCCTTTTGTGCAATCTAGTTCATCTATTGAAGCAAGCATAGCAAGTAATTAGTACAGTACAGTTTGAGGAGGGTGAGGGCTGATGTGGGGTTGCTCAAGCCAATGTGGAAGGGGTTATGGATCGCCATGGAACACTTCGGGTCCGAGTAGGAGGGAGTCAGAGATTTCTGCAGGACCCATTGGGTCGGAAGGTGAGGGGGCCAGTGGGAAGCTTGTGACTCTAAGTGCGAGTGGGCGGGATTACCGCAGGATTGCTCAGATTAGGCTTTTGGGGGACACAGGGCAGCAGGAGACTCTTTGTGTCAGGGTAGGGAGGTTGTAGTGAGTGTCTACAATGGGGGAAAATGTATTTTATCAAAGGAGAAACGAGTCTTTCCTCCCCATTATTACCTTGAAAATGCATTTACTCTTATCCTTCATGAGAGAAGCTATGTATGTGTTCATTATGGGAATCTACCTATAGATGGTTGGTAAATATCTACAAACTTATGGATTCGCTGGGGGTTCAGCAACCTCTACGCGTGGACCCACCCAGAACTGACAACAAACCTGCTGCTAGCTCTGGGGTAAGAAATGCAGAAATTCCTCTGTAGTACTGAAATGTCTGTTGGCAAATCCCATTTGTAGGGGTAAAAGCTTGTCATTCTGTAAATTAGGAAGGGACTTTACTCTCGTGAATGGATTTTGCGCCCCCTTAGCTGTCTTAAGGTGTACAAAAATTTGTATAGGTGTGTCCTAATTTTTGTGTAATAACTGAATGAGCTGCCAGTGATAAATCAACATTTAATGAACATGTTGCAAGACCCCGGAAGCCAGTACCTGCTCATCGTGAGATCCTGTCTCCATTTGTCAAGTGCAGTACCTGACAGACAGCCGAGGTTTGTATCCAAAAGTCAGTGAATACCATAGTAAGGTTCAATGAGACACAATGTAAAACTGGCACATCCAAACAACTATGAGATGCAAAGCAAACAGCTCACAAGAAAATGAACACCAGCACCCACAAATTAGGCCAACAAGAAAGGATATTAGAAAATGGTAAACTTTGCTCAATAAAGTGCAGTTTTTCAACAGTCTTAGAGCAAAATCATAATTTGACATGATGAAGGTGAGCAATAATGTGAAATATTATAATAGTTGATCCAAAATCTAAATAGTTGTACACAAGGAAAATGCACAAGCATAGATGAAAGCATAAGCCGTACGCTCATTGGCACATAAATATATCGCCAAAAGCTTGAAGCAGGCATCACAACACACTCCACTTGAATAACTTGAGAAAATCGACTAGACTTCAAAAGTCACTTGATCTTTTGCCAGGGACATACCATAGCAGATTACAAATCACAGCAGGGACTGTCAATGTATAGCTAGCAGTAGGATGCATGGCAAGGTTCAGGAGTGACAACCAGCCCAGGAGAAGGGGCAAGGAGGCAAAAGAGTTCAAAAAATAAATCAATGCCCATTGCCTTCAGGTCACAGCAGTGGATCATGGGAATGAGAAGGCCATGCTATGGTATGGAGTGCTAATGCGCACAACAGTAAGATCATGAAAGGTCTATATATGCATAATAGTGTCTCTTGTGAAACTTATTAAAAAAAGCTAGACATATTTTTATAAAGAATTTATCCGGGGATTAATTTCACAAACTGGAATCTAGAAAAGCCACCCGGCAGCCTTCCAGCCATAAGCGGGAAGCTCATAAGACGTTGAGTAAATTTGGAGTAATTGGCCTCTCCCAAACCTCTGTCACTAGATACTCTTGTAGGTTTGTGAGTCCACAGCTTCTTTGTTCAGGCTTGGTGTTCACTAACTGACTTCTTTAGATGGGACTAGACTTTAAGATAAATGACCCACACAGTTGTCCTATCAACAAGATAAATTAAACTACTGCATATGGCAACAACTAGCTATAAGGGGAATCATTTGGGATCGAAGGTAATGAACATTTGAGAGGATGAGATATACAGGTGACAAGGAAGCAGTGAGGCCGGGAGGACTCTTTGAGACCACAGGCCACGCTACTTTGTCACTGATGACAAAAAACATAAAATAGACACATTCAGAGGCTAGCATGCATCGCTGTGTCACAACTTGCCAATACAAATGCCAGATAAACAGTTTCAGAGTAAACAACAAGGACCCCCTGCTAATATTCTAGATTCCTAGGGCAGGGCAAATACATAATTGGCAAGAAAATCCCTAGGCAACTGTCGGTCTCTAACGATTTAACAGACCATACCAGCTGAACACATAATATAAGAACTCAATGTGCACTACAGATATAATTTTTTTTTTAAATACATTACTTTAATACAAAACATTTAAAAACATCATGAAGGATATAGTATCATACATTTCAATGCATACATAGTTTAGTGTCATGATATGATTTACAAAAATACATGGTACAGTGAACTAACATAAATATAAGCAAACAAATAAACAAAAACAAATATAAGGAATATCAAGGTACAGAGTGATTAAGGGAAAAGAAAGGAGGACAAATGACTAAGGTGGCTGGTTGATGTATTGTCTTCTAAGCGCGTTTCGGCGTGTGTTACGCCTTCATCAGGAAAGCCACGATAATTCCTAGATAAAAGAAAATTCGAAATAACAAAGTGCACTGGGTTCACGATTAATTAATTAAAACAGTCACAACATACTTCACCTCGTGAATCACCTATTAATTTCATTACTAAGGTTTGAAAGAATAGGAAAATAGACAGGGGATATAGTGCATATAGATGAGTAGACCATAACAAGAAAAAAACAAATTAGAGAGTTACTGAGAAACAAGATAAGGTGCATGGAGGCCTCATGAATCGTGGCAAGAGAAATGTATTTGTAGATGTAGAAAGCGTACCAAATATGGAGCCAAAATGAGGTCAACTTCGGAGGTTGTGAATGGAGCACAATTATTAGGAATGTATCTATTATTTATTTATTTATTAAGGAGTTTTATATAGCGCTGGCCAGACCTAAGGGTATCGGAGCGCTTTACAACAGTCGTAATGCTAGAGTCACAGAATACAGCAGTAGTATAAGTATTGGTTCGGAAGTCCCAGCGCACTGTGCATCATTAAGGCAAGGAAGTCCTGATAAAACCTAGTTGTGCGAGGAGGTAGGTCTTAATGTCACAATGTCGTTATGCTGCCATCTGCAGGCTAATGCGCTTCGGCGGCGGCTATCGGTTCGAGAGGGAACGGTTGAGGAAGAGGTCTTTTAGGTGTGTTTTGAATTTTACAAAGGAAGGGGTAGTCCTGATATGGGCTGGAATGGAGTTCCAGATTTTGGGCGCGTTTCCGGCGAAGGACCGGGCAGCGCTTTTTTGTTTGCGTGTTTTCATAGGGATGAGTAGTAGGGTGTTGGAGCTCCTGAGGTTCCTTGTCTGACCGGCCTTCTTGAGTTTGGAGGCCAGGTAGTCGGGTTTCCCTGTGTGCAGGGCTTGGTGCGTGAGGCAGGCAGTTCTGAAGCTGGCATGCATTTCGACTGGGAGCCATTTTAGTTCTCTGAGTGCGGGTGAGATGTGTTCATATTTCTTGACTCCGGTGACCATTCTGGCTGCTGGGTTGAGAGTAGTTTTGAGGGGAGCTAGGTGGGATTTTGCTGTACCAGTGAGTACTGCATTCCCGTAGTCGAGTCTAGACAGCACCAGTGATTGAGTGGCTTGTTTGAGGTCCTTGGGCGGGATGAAGGGTTTTATTTTGTTGAGTAGCTTCAAGTTGAGGAATGGGCTCTTTGCGGAGTTCTTAATGTGTTTGGCCATGTCAAGTTTTGGGTCTAGGGTGATTCCTAACGATTTTACAGAGACAGCCAGGGTGAGATTTCCGTCGAGAGCATCAATAGCTTTTAGCCATTCTACGATTTGAGGGTTCTCTTCTTTGTTGGAAATGAGGAGGATTTCCGCTTTGTCTTGTTTGAGTTTTAGGTGGTTTCTTGATAGCCAATGCTGGACATCTCTTAGAGTGTCGTTGAGTCTCTGAATGTCATCAATGGAGGAGGTTTCCAGGTAGATCTGTGTGTTGTCTGCATATAAGTGGAAGGGGATGTTGGCTTTTTTGAGTATGGTGGTGAGGGGTTCCATGTAGATGTTGAAAAGTTGCGGGGGGAGCACTGAGCCTTGGGGGACACCCTTGCTGACGGGGTGTAGATCGGACGTGAAGTTTTTGATTTTTATTCTTTGGGAGCAGTTGTGTAGGAAGGAAGAGAACCAGTGTACGACTACCTCATCAACACCTACCCTTTCTTGAAGAACCTTAATGAGTAGATTGTGATCAACCGTGTCAAAGGCTACTGATAGGTCCAGGAGAATGAGTAGACAACATTGGTCCGTATCGAGTGACTTGTGAATATCGTCTATGACGTTAAGGATCGCGGTCTCAGTGCTGCAGCCTTTTCTGAAGCCCGATTGGTGGGGATCTAGAAGGTTGATGCTGTCCATGTGTTGAGTCAGTTGTAGGAGAACGCACCTTTCGAGGATTTTGGATAGGAGAGGGAGATTGGAGACGGGTCTGAAGTTGTTCAAATCGTTGGTGTCCAGGTCTGGTTTTTTCAGTAACAGCGTGACTTGGCCGACTTTGAGGCAGTCTGGTATGATTCCGGTTCTCAAGGAGCTGTTTATGATCTTGCACCAGAGCGGGGCTAGGGAGAGTTTCAGCTTTTTGGTCAATTGGGTAGGTATAGGATCTAGGACGTGAGATGAGGGTTTGGAGGTGGAGATCAGTTTGACTATCTCCGCTTCCGGGATGGGGTTGAAGGATTTCCAGGATTTCGTGGGGTGCTTGAGTGTGATGTCTTCGGTCCCTGGTGACGGGCTCTTGCAGGGGGGACTGTGGTTGATATCCAGTGAGAGCTCAATGTTGGTGATTTTGTCGTTGAAGAAGTTGGCGAAGTTGTCGCACAGGTCTTTGGAGGCCCGAACTGAGGTTGCAGGGGGCTTGGAAGTTTGTTGCCTAATGATGTTAAAGAGTTCTTTGGGCCTGTTTTTTGCGTTGTCCAGAGTTGTGCAGAAAAAAGTAGTTTTTTCGTTCTTGATATGTTTTTTGTATTTCCTTCGAGCTGATTTGAGTTGCTCGCGGAGGATTGTGGAAGGGTTGTTCCTCCAAAGTCGTTCTGTAGCTCTTAGTTGTCTTCTTTCGGAGTTAATGTCAGTGTTGAACCAGGATCTGGATGGAGTGTTCCTGGTTCTTTTTAGTTTTAGGGGGGCTAATTGGTCTAGAATGGACGTCATAGTTGTGTTGTAATGAGAGGTGAGTACTGTTGTGGAGAGATCATCAGTGGAGATGGGAAGGAGAGAGCTTACCCTTTCCTCTAGGTCAGCCAGGGTAATCTGAGTTAGATTTCTCGTCCATATGGGGGGGGTCTTGCGTGTGGCGTTGGTATAGGATCAGTTGGGTGATGTGGAATAGGATTATGTGGTGGTCGGACCAGTCAACGGGGAGGATGTGGTCGATCGTGACTGTGTCGCGTTGGGCAATAATGGCATCTAGGATTGCTCCTCTGTTATGGGTTTCCTCTGAGCAGTGTTGGGTAAGGTTGTTGCTGTGTAGAAGATCATTCAGGTTTTGGATTAGGGAGTTGTTTTCTTCATTCCAGTGTAGGTTGAGGTCGCCAAGAATTAGGTTGTTTGAATCTCGGAGTGAGCAATGAGCTATCAGGTCGGATAAGTGATCACTGAATGCGGTGGGGTTACCTGGGGGATGGTAAAGGAGATGACAGAGTAGTGCTTTGTTGTCGCTTGTCTTAATGTTGGCAGTTAGACATTCGAAGGTGTTGTAGTTAAAGGTGTCAGTTCTCGTCACGGAGATGTTGTTCTTGTGAATGATTGCTATACCTCCTCCTCTTTGGTCTTTTCGGTCTTTGTTGATGATTGCAAAGCCTGGGGGCACAAGTATATCCATGATTGGGGAAGAGAAATCATTTAGCCATGTCTCGGTGATGAATGCAATGTCTATGTCGTGGGTGAGGATGGATTCTGCTAGCTCTGTTGCATGTTTGGTGGCTGATCTGCAGTTTATGAGCATGCAGTTGGTGGAGGTCGCCTCTTTTTTGGGTTTCTTCATTAGGGGGGCCCTGGGGATGTTAGTGAGGGAGGCCGGGGGTCTTGGGGATTTTGGAGGGGAGTAGTCTCTTCTGAATCCGGTGATCACTTTGATCTTGGATTTTGGGGTGACAGTAGAGGGAGTGTCATACGAGGAGGCAAGATCTGCCGCTTCCCACGAGGACATTGCATCTCTTATTCTTTTGGGTCTCTGTATCTGATTCGAGAGGGGGGTTGAGATCCAACTAGGGCACAGAGCCTTGGTAGGCCTTTGGTGTGTGAGGCTAGACAGGGTGGGAATCAGGTGGGGGTGTTGGCTAGGCTTTCGGAGCATGGCAAGGTTAGTTAAGATTTCGTTAAGGCCCAGGATTATAGTTTCTAGCTGGCTTTCCAGCAGGGTGAGACGCTGCGCCGTCTCTTCAGAGGCGTGGGTGGGGGTGTTCTGGGCGGGGTTGTCCGGAGAAGGGGAGAGTATGACGTGGCTATGTTGCCTTTTTGTGATTATGCTGTCAGTGTTGACTCTGTGCGGGGCCGTGGGCATGGGGTGTGATGGGTGGTGTTGTGATTTCAGCGTCCTTTTGCATGTGGGTATGGAGAGGTAGTTGGGAGTCGTTGACTGCGTGTTGGGGTCGTTCATTGTTTGTTGGAGGAGGTGATAAGCGGGGGGAGGGAGGGGGTGATGGTCGGCAGGGGGTAGGAGAGCCTTGGTCGTGAGGACAGATGTGCGGTTGGTGTCTCTTGGGGAAAGGTTGGTGGTGTTGGCATAGGGCACGGGAATGGTTAGTGAGCTCTACTGGCGGGTCCGGCTGTCCTTGGTTAGGGAGTGGATTGGGCGTAGGAGATGTGTGTGAGAGGGGGCATTCCGTAGTGAGGGGAAGAGGGAGTCAAAGGCTTCTAGGTTGTCGTTGTTGGCTTGGATCAGGACTGTGCCATTGGAGTAGATGGTCACAGAGGTGTTGCCACTCCGCATCGGGCGGTTAGGGATTTTGATCGTCAGTTTGCAGCTATGAGGAGTGTTGGTTGTTTATGAAATGTGGAGCTGTGATCTGAGAATGGAGTTCCAGTTTTCGGGTCTTTCTGTGGGATGAGTATAGTCTAAAAGTAGATAAATGCAGCTATTGGTAAGGTGCCTAGTGTAATACATAAAACCACCACAATCACATCCTAGTAACCCTGGATATTGAATCCCTTTATAGTAACATTCTACAAAGGGAAGCAATAGAGGCGGTCTCTTGGTTTATCGACACATGACATCAAATGCCCTAAAACATTCCTTATTGACTGTCTTAAAATTGTGTTACATGAGAACACTTTTGAATTTGGAAACACTCTATTTAAACAGATCAAGGGTGTAAGCAGGGGAGCTTCAGTAGCACCTTCAGTGGCCAATATATACATTGCCCTGTTTGAATCTAAATTCATTTATTATGAGATCGCCCTCTTTTTGAGTCGGATCACATATTGGTCCAGATATATAGATGACATCTTTTATCTGGACCGATATAATTAATCGTGAACTCAGTGCACTTTGTTATTTCGAATTTTCTTTTATCTAGGAATTATCGTGGCTTTCCTGATGAAGGCGTAACACACGCCGAAACGCACGTAGAAGACAATACATCAACCAGCCACCTTAGTCATTTGTCCTCCTTTCTTTTCCCTTAATCACTCTCTACCTTGATTTTCCTTATATTTGTTTTTGTTTATTTGTTTGCTTATATTTATGTTAGTTCACTGTACCATGTATTTTTGTAAATCATATCATGACACTAAACTATGTATGCATTGAAATGTATGATACTATATCCTTCATGATGTTTTTAAATATTTTGTATTAAAGTAATGAATTAAAAAAAAATATATATATCTGTAGTGCACAGTGAGTTCTTATATCATGTGTTCAGCTGGTATGGTCTGTTAAATCGTTAGAGACCGACAGTTGCCTAGGGATTTTGTTGCCAATTAGATAAACACGTTCATACATCAGCCTGCCATGGCAAGAGGGCCATCTCTTAATGGGTGGCACTGAGACACATGACAAGTGGATGGATTTAATCTCTGGGGATCCCCTGAGCTCACCGCACTCCAAAGAACCTTTATTCATAAATCCTCATGGCTTGTCATAGCGGGCTTTCTTACTCAGCCCTACTTAGGGCCTCGTTGTGACTCTGTACTAATCCTGATGGAGGGCACTAACAGGAGTTATTAGTCCTATCCGGATTACAGATTCTGCTGTAAATCTTAGGGTCTGAGGTGTTTGACCCATACACTTCGACTGCTTAAAGTAGCCGAAATATTTGGGTGAAACGCTAGGTGAAAATGGGAAAAGCCAGGGGAATCCGGTCCTGTATTCCCAATTTCCGCTTTAATTCCTTTGTTCTTGTGCCTGTCAGGGCGTAATTAGCAATCCTATCTTATTTCCCCTGCCCAGACTTCCCAACGAATGTATGATGTTACAACGCGTACTAATATCACGCATGCCATTACAAGACGGGTATTACTACGCCAATGCCTTTACAACAACCTACCATTACAAGGTGAACTTTTTCCACGCATATGCCTTTACCACGCATGCCATTACAATGCAAAGGCATGCGTGGTAAAGACAAACACTTGGGAAAAGTGTTGAAGGTAGGTAAATTTATATATATATATATATATATATATATATATATATATATATATATACATACATATATGAGGGTGTATAAATATGTTTCTTATACACACACACATTTGTGTATATATATATATTTAACATTTTATACATATATATTTAAAATTTTAAATATATATTTTTTTAACCCCCCTACCCCCTTAAACCCTAAAATTGCCCTACCCACCCAAAATCCAAACCCACCCTAAAATTAGCCTTTCGACCCAAAAGCCCAATCCCACCCTAAACCCTAAAATTACCCTACCCACCCAAAATCCCAAACCCACTCTAAACCCTAAAATTGCCCTACCCACCCAAAATGTCAAACCCACCCTAAACCCTAAAATTACCATTCCCACCCAAAAACCCAAACCCACCCTAAAATTACCAATCCCACCCAAAAACCCAACCCCACCCTAAACCCTAAAATTACCCTTCTTACCCAAAAACCCAAACCCTCCCTAAACCCTAAAATTACCCTTCCCACCCAAACCCACCCTAAACCCTAAAATTGGCCTACCCACCCAAAATCCCAAACCCATCCTAAACCCTAAAATTACCCTTCCCACTCAAAACCCAAACCCACCCTAAACCCTAAAATTACCCTTCCCACCCAAAAACCCAAACAAACCTTAAACCCTAAAATTACCCTTCCCACTCAAAAACCCAAATCCACCCTAAACCATTACCTTATACTTACATGTAGAACATGTATGCCTTTACCATTCATGCCTTTACAACGAAATTCGTTGTAAAGGCATGTGTGTTAAAGGCATATGCGTTGTAATGACATGCGTTGTAATGGCACTGCATTGTGATGGCACTTGGGTTGTGATGGCATGCGTTGTAATAGCAAGTGTTAAAAACAATTTATTGTAATGGCTGTTTCCCCTTCCCAACGCTACACCTATCAATCCAGCCACAAGCCTGTAAACTTCAGCAAACTCCGTTCGGAAATCTCCTAACTTTTGATCCATATCATATATCTCTGCAACATACAAGCAAATATGTGCCCAGTCATATCTAGCCCACAACAGTGGCCTGTGAGCCTAAACCTCACACATAGCAATATTTGAGTGCTAAGGGTCTCTGTAAATTTTGAGGGTGGCAGTAAGGGAGCAATTTGATCTGGGAACATCTAACATTTACCTTAAGACATCCCTGTTGCACTCTATTCACCAATAATTTGCACAGCACCATACACATCATACATTGTGCACCAAATGCAGTGCTCATGACCTTGCCCTTGAGGTGGCAGATGCAGTTATAAATGTCATAAATAATCTTACAAATGAGATTACGTACCATATTACCATTAAAACTATGAATGGCATATTAGCTATTGTTTAGAGTATAAGTTTTTATTTAATGACGTGCTTTTAGGCGTTATTACTTATTGGTGTAAATGTTGAGCAAGTTATTGATTGTGGAGATAACATGAATGACAACTTTTAGTGATAAAAATGTTTTGTTTTAGTGAATCTCTGTTTTATGGCTATTTACTCCCAAGGATTCCCCCATTTAAGTATAGGATAGGAGGCTTGCTTTGAAGTGCTAGAAATGTCGTATGAAATGTGGAGCAAACCTACAAACATACATTCTCGCATGCATGAGCACATGCATGCATGAGCATGCACGCGAACACACACACACCTCTTCACATCACATCAAATTAGATAGTGTACTATGTGTAAACTGCATTCCACATTTTGTTTGCTAGTAGGACAGACCACCCAGGATTTTACGGCCTGGGATAGCAAATTGTGCAGCAAAAAAAAAAAAAAAGCTAAATTGCGATCTTAAAATTTGCAGTATTTTTGCGGCAGGCAGAACATGTGCCTGTCACAAAAATGATGCTGGGTCCTTGGTCTGTCATTGCTGGAGACTCTGAGACTTCACAATCTCTGACCTAACAGAGTGTCCAGCAGCACCGTGCCTTAGAACAGGAGGGTGTCTGATGCCAGAGAGTGCATTCCTAAATTTGAAAGCCCTGCCCTCTCTGGCATCTGACACAGTGGCGGCCAACACGATGAGGAGGTGGTGAGGCGGGTCGAGGGAGCGAGAGCCGGAGGAGGAGAACGGGGGGTTTAGTAATAGAAAAAAACACTTACCTGGAGCTGCCGGCCGCCTCCCGCGTCACGCCTCGGTCTTCCTTGTCCCAGCAGGCACTGGCGCACCATCAGACTCCCTGTGTAATCCCAGCGCTGCTCTATTGGCCTGAGCGGGCTGAAAAGATGCTCTGCTGAGGACAGGGAGTCTCTGCTGTTTTTACAGCCCAGATGTTCAATACAGCTGGGTTGGAGAAACCTAAGTGCGCATGTGTGTTTGGCCGACCAGAGATGGCTGGCCAAACACACATGCGCACTTAGAAGTGCACATAGCACTCCTTCCCCCCCCCCTCCCAGGCCCCAGCCCGCCACTCCCTACAGCGCTGGCTCAGAACCTGCAAATGAAAAATAAAATGATAGAACATCTTTTTATTTTTCAACTGCTGGCTCTGAGCCAGTGGGGGGAAGCTCCTCTGCCATTGTGGAGGAGCTGCCCTTGATCTGACATCCACTATACAGGCAACTGGGGACGAATGGAGTGGCGGAGATGAAGCAGATTGAGGAGTTGGTGGCAATGGGGGTGAGAAGCGTGTTGTGATGAGTGTCCTCGGGTTGTTAGGGAAGGGGGACTTCAGCCATGGGAGAGAGGAGGCATAGGAGGGGTTGGGGGTGTTAAGGAGAGGGTGTGGCTTTACCGGCACAGTTGTCAACTGGGGAACCAGGTTTGAGTTCTGGTGTGGCTCAACAGCCTGCGATTCTAGGCAAATCACTTAATCTACTCATGCCTAAAAAAAAACAAATGTGACCTTGTGTGACCAGTACTCATGTAAAGTGCTCCAATACTGGTTGAGCTCTCAAATAAAATGGCCAAAAGAGAAAAAAATGGGTCAAGCGATGGAGGGGCGCCAAGAAAACAAAAGGCATTTGGGAAGGAAGGGGGCCTGGGGAGACATGTAATTAAGCAGAGAGCAGGAGAAAGGCCCTGTGCATTTGCAAAGGACTAACAAGCAGCCAGCAGGGCAATTTAACACCTCTGCCACCAGGTAACCTGTTGTTCACCTTCCTTTTATTGGCTCAGTGCAACAAAGAGCCAATAAAAGTAAGATTAGGCTCAATTTTTTTTAAAAGGCAATTTTTACAAAAGTGCAGATTTTGCGGATTTTTTTGCTGGTCGCAAAATAGCAATATTGTGGGGTTCTGGTAAGATAGATGTTACATTGAAGGTTGAATGGTTCATGAATGACGTTGTCAGTAGATATCTTTAAACTCTTTACTTGTAATTTAAAAATACAAATGCATTACTCTCTATCCTGCACCCCAGGACCCTGTATGGTTATCACTAGGTCTCCAGGGCTAGTGCAACTGTGACAAAGGTGACTGACACTTGTAGAACTCGCCATGGCTTAGCACTTTCCAAGAACCAGCTCACACAGTGAGTGGGAGCATACAAGATACCTCAATAGTCAGCTAATGCATCTGTGGCTCAGGTCCTTGTTTAACCTGCAAGTGACAAATTTCAATCCTGGTAAAATAGTTCAATGAGATGTATGCCCACTGTAAGCAGCTAACCTGTAACCTGGAATGGCATAAGTTAGCATCTTTGCAGGTTTTATCTCAATGTTAGATTCTTTTAAGACAAGGAAAATGAGTACCATTAAGCAGGGTAGTGATTGACCTAAATTTCAAATCTATGTAGGCATTCACTTCAACCCATCATCTGAGAATTCCATACATTCTCATTTTTTCATGCAAAACATAACTTCCCATGCTGCTCCCAATCTAAATTCGATTTTGGCTGTATTCCAAGTGTTTTGTATTTCTCCTCTTCATTACCCCACAGGCCCTTCAATTCATCTCCTTCTTTCTTTGCCTTTAATGCAATCTCTTCTCTTCTGTCTTCTAAGTCAAGAATAAAGTCCTTTTTATCCGTACTCAACTTGCTGGTCAAATTTTGTCCATGTGCTCGGGCAGTGTCAAGCTTCGTGTAGGAAAAAGTGCCAATAGGTATCTATATACTTGGCATTAGAGTGAGGGTTCAAATGTTTATACATGGGCACTGCTGAAGGAACCAATACATAATTGAAAAAATAATATTCGAAATGATCCTGATGATATAAAAGACTCAAAATTATACTACAGGAAACCCCTTAGTCATTTCTCATTTTATTCCACGTATGTCTATCCCTTAAATACTTTTAGATTCCTCATAAAAAATTCAGTCCACGTGACCCGAATAGCAGGTTGTGTGCGTTTGTCAAGTGTTAAACGGAAAGTAGACAAATCTATGCAGCCAAATGCCTGCAACAGTGCTTTCTTTTAGGACACAAGATACAGACGTGGAGCTTTCTCCAGATTAAGGGGCGCTCCCCAACGAGGAGAATATCAATAGAAAGCACTGTTGCAGGGATTTGGTCGCATAAATTGGTCTACTTTCCGTTTAACATTTGACGAACGCACACAACCTGCTATTCAGTTCACGTGGACTGACCAACATATAGATTTGCATTTGTGAAAGGATAACAGGATTGCAGCTCTGAAGAAGTCTTGGGGTACTCCCTCTAAGACGAAACGTGTTGGCTACAGCAACAAGAAAAGAGTCTAACAAGTGACGCATAACAATAAAGAAAAGAATTCCCGAGCATGGGCAAACTACTTGGTCCAACGTGCATTACTTGACTGTTAATTCGATGTGTACACTTTCGATAGCATGTGCTAGAGATTTGTTTATTCATTGTCTGATTATTCTAATCAGGTTTGGGGTAGTAGGGTGAACTACTTCCCCCTCTTCAAGCACCGCATGTAAGGACTTTAGAAATTCTGGTTTAATTATACCTAGTGGAATAGTCTCTTAGCGCCCTTGCCCGTTAAATCACCCAGTCATATTGTATACTGCAGGAAATGCCATAGGTAAAGGTAATATGATGGTATGTCATATCTTCCGCCACAGACGCGAGCAGATGAATACAGACATAACAATCCTTCCTATGCATTAAACAAGAATACTCATGCAAAAGATTGAAAAACACATTTGTGGTAAAATTCCCTAGCAACTGTCTTTATGCTGTAACTTCAAATCATAACTAAGCTATCCTTCTTCGGGTCAGGAGTAGGTTTAGCTTTAGGAGTAACTTGCTCTGCAGGGTAACGCTAACTTATTAACAAGCATATCATCAGGATGATAGAAACAGGGGGCGTGGCTTGGCGCCGATGGAGTGAGCAGCAAGCTCGAGAGCTCCGGTCGGACGGCCGCCATCCAGCAGCATCCTGACGCCCTGAGCGGGATTGAAACCCCCACAGGGCACCCCCACAGTTGGGTACGGGGAGCGGTGTGTACCAGGCCGGGGAGAACTCCGGAGGAGCGGCTGAGTTTCGCGAACCGGAGAGAGACGTTAGCTGCCGCGAGGCGAGTGTTAAACCTTCACTCACCTGAAAATCCAGGCTGTTCAACTTGAGAGATTTGATGCTCTTTTTCTTCGTCCCCTTCAAACCTATGCCTGTCCGACTGACCTTTTAAATGCAGTCCGACAAGAATAGATCTCCAGGGGAAGGGGGAAACATGGGACAAAATAATAAAAAGAAAAGAAACACTCCACTGTCTTCAACTTCTCTTGACGCCACTCTTTTCTTGCGTCTGTGAACAGCTTCACTTAGGTACACACTAGAACACAAATAAACACTATTAGCTCCTTTCCAGAAGCTACACTTGTTCAGCCTCTCTATTAACAATGTCACAGTAGAGATACCTTTCTATTCACGTGATTATTTTCATCAGACAGTGTTTAGGGTAAAAGCACAGCTTAAATTATCTCTTGGCTTTTATCTGCGAATAGACAGGAGAAACACAATCATTATAAAGGTTTGAACATAGCCAGGGCCGTTTCTAGGTGTTTTGCCGCCCTAGGCGAGAATTGAAAAATGCCGCCCCCTCTCTTTTATACCATCACTCTCTCCCCCTGTCATCCAGGCTAGAAGAATTAGATATAAAAAGCATTAGATATAAAAAGCATTAGATATAAAAGAAGTTGTATTAAGAGGTAGTAGCATGAAGACTGGATAGCTGCATGTTGTACACTCCTTACTGACAGCAAAAGTATTCACAACTCCGTATCATTACCATTAACAACAAAAACAACAGGGAGTTTAACCAGAATGCAGAGTTTTCTCACCACTAATTAGGAGGTCCACTCCACGCTGGAGGTCGACGAAACTGATTTTTGTTCTCAAAATTGACGTCACTTTTACAAATATTTAACAAAATAACGCAAATTTCCTAAAATGCTCTTGGCCAGTATCTCAAATGAAATTTACACACAAGGGCTTACTCCAGGTAATAAAAAAAGTCACAAAAGATACCAGCAGGAGACTGGTTTGAGAACAAATGCATCTCAACCACAGTTATAACGTTCTTGCGAGGACTTTTCTCCTTGAACTAGTGCCCTCTGGTTGAAAAGTAAGCAAAATTTCACAATAGCAAAATGGCAAAAATTAATTTATAAAATTCATGCAATGCCAATATTCTCATTTCTTGCGATTTTGCAGCCGTAATTAAACTTTCACTCAAGCCTACTTATATCCTAGAATGGAAATTGTCTCTCAAACAATAGCAGGTCCGTTTTTTTTCTTCGAATTACAGATAACCCTTAATCTCCCCATTATGCTTCTATAACCTTAATTCTTTCACATCCACACTTTCAGATGGGCCGTCTCACGCACGAAGGCTTGGAAGGACACGGAGAAACAAGCGCCTGCCTTTGACTGCCTGCCCCCTCTCCTTGATCTCTTCTCTCCTCCGTCCTCTCTTTTATTTCTCCCTCATCCACTTAAGCAATTCTCTCCTCACCCCTCCCCTCGTCCCTCCTCACACAGCCCCCTGTATCTTTCCCTGTCTCTCTATCCCCTCTCCCCTCCCTCCCAATGCCCTCGTCCTTCTGCAGCTCCCCCCTCCTGCAGTGTCCTTGGGGCTGCCAGGTCTCCTCACTTTGAATGTGAGTGCTTAAAGCTCAGATGGTAATTGCAGCACACAGGCCTATCATGTCATCTCTCCTCTCTCATCCTCTCCTCACCCTGCGCTCTTCCCTCCTCTCACTCAGCTGCCATCTGCACCTTGCCACTTCTCCCCCTCCCCCCCACCACCACCCACTTCAATGTGCATCTGCTCTCGTTCTTATCTCTATGTGTCCTCCTGTACCTCCGTGACTCTGCCAGGCCCTCCGTGTCCGTCCGCTCCACGGAATGTGTCAGCTTTTTGTTCTTACCCTATCTCTCTGTCAGTCTTTGCCTTCCCTCGTTTCATGTTCTGTCTTCACGAGGCCATGTGCCTCAATGTTTTACTCTCCTCAGCGCTGTCATGAGTAGATAGGTATCGTGTAACCCTGCGTGTATATTTATCGGGGGGAAAGGTGGTCCCTGCAGTCCTCGTGGACACAGTTCTGAGGACACCCGCCACTGAGAGGGGGAGGGGAGGGGCAGAGCGAGCCTGCCCAGAGACGGAGGCACCGGATCACGCACTCGCTTTTTACTGACAGGAGAGCTATTAGTTGCCAGCTGTGCGTTGCCCCACTTGTCACCCCCTGGCGTACCCCCACCTTGGTGCATACCTACGTACCTGTCCTGACTGTTTCTCTGCCTCTCTGTCTGTTCTGTCTGTACTGTGACCCGTGATGGCACACGCAGCACAGCCATGCTGGCGCTGCACAGATCGCTGTGCGCACGGCCCCCGCCCGTGGTGCCAAACGTGACGTCATGTGACGTCGAATTGTAGAAGGCGCTACTAAATTTTTCCCCCTTTTGCCGCCCTAGCCTTTTTGCCGCCCTAGGCGACCGCCTAGTCCTGCCTAATGGTAGAAACGGCCCTGAACATAGCTTCTACTGTATGTATGGTTCTTGCTCAAAATCACATGGATTACTGGTGACAAACTTACTCTTACAATAATGTATCGTCTCTTAACAAATGTTCAACAAGAGTCTCTATTATTTGCAATAAAAGTTCTCTTATTCTTTCACAGGCATACTTCTGCCCTTTGCTACTCCAAAGTTCGTGAAGGACCGACTCCAGAAATCCAAGGTAAGTATTGGTGAAAAAATGCTCTTTTAACTTGCTTCACTTCAAGCGCAATTAAAATTGTCAGGGTTTTGTCCTTAACCCTCTTAAGTACTTCAGAGTCAAGCAAGCGCAATAACCTTCAAACCGAACAAAAATAAAATGACAAGTTCGTGAATCACTTACTTCTGTGAATGCACTTCCATTCGAATGCACGATAACCTTACTTGACTGTTTCTTGTCTTTTCTGTGTTTCAGGTCGGAAGAAATGAAGATGGGGACCGGAAAGACGATTCACCGCTTCGGCGTTGCCATGGGGATTTGCTGAAAGCGGAACGCAGAGAAGAATGTCGTCGCGCTTCAGAGGGACGGATCGGGAAGACTCTGGATTCAGGTGAGGAGGCAGGAAATAACGAGCGCAAGCGCATATGATAGCTTGCCGAGGGTTTTTATAGGAGTCTCGAGGGGTGGGGTTCTTTAACTGGAAGGGAGAGGAAAAAACGTGGCGCACATGTGTTAACGGCAGAAGCAGAAACGTGCAACTTATGGAAATGAGATCTGCTTTACCAGGCTGAGCTTACAACACCTGCAGCCAGTTTCTTACCAACGTGAGTTTGCCAAACACATGGGCCTTCAACACCTGCAGCCAGCTTCTTACCAACGTGAGTTTATAAACACATGTAGCCTGCATCTGCATTTGGAATAAGCATTGGCAAGTGCAACCAGTATAACAAGACTACAATACCTATGATGAAGACACCATGATGTGAATCAACAAGACCCTGCGTGTCATTAAAGCATGCAGACAACTCAAACCAATCTTTAACCATCATTATTAACATAGTCTTATATTGCAGCATGAGGTTGAGCTATGTTTTTCATACAAATCCTAACAGCGAGCCAAGATGGCGGCGCTCACAGGGAAGTGACAGAGCCAGAGACGACGCAGGTGCTGCTTGCGCTGCGGCAGGCCATACCTGTGGGTGCCCCCTCCTCCCACCCCCGCGAGGTTTGAGTGGGCCGTGGAGGCTCCCCCCCTGTTTGGAGCGGCTGGGACGTGAGGCAGAGACCAGTCGCATATCTGAGGCGCGATAAGATGGCGGCGTCTGCGAGTGGATGACGGAACCAAGAAGACCGCGGATCGGCGGCTGCACCTGAAAAAAAATGGCCGGTGAGTGTGGATATCCCCCCGTCTCGCTGCAGGAATGGCCTAGGGCTGACAGAGCCCCTCAGAGACTGCACCGGTGGCACGGGCGGACGCGAGGCTGTGAGGCAAAACAAACTGGCGGCGCCTGCCACGGAGTAAAGCGGTCACGGGGAGGGTTGCAGCGGCGGCGCTGACCGGCCCGCGACAATCTGTGCGGCGGTCTGTGCTGCGGAGCCGGCCCCCCATTTTCCGCCCACCACAAGGCTGAGATCGTGCGCCGGGGACCCTCCCCCCTGCAGTGGCACCACAGGAACGAGGCAGGGGCAGCTGTTGAGTGACTGAGGCCACTGGGAGACGGGCCCGAGTGCGGAGCGAAGGGCTGGCCGGAGACACCTGGCACGGGCGACCTGACCTGAGGAGGCCCGTCCTACATGGTCCTCCCTGTGAGGTGAGCGAGTCCTGGGGGAACCAGGGGAGAGCAACGGGGGTAGCGACAGACGGCTGAGACTGGGATGAGCCTGGGAGGCCCCCACCACTTTGCCTGACGGGACAGGGAGAGACGAGCCTGAAGCCCCGAGGGGACTCTGGAGAAGAGGAGCAGCCACGTAAAGCCGGACACCCGTGGCATTGCGAGACGTCTCGACCCGCATGTTGAGGCGCTTGGCATAGCCTGTAGTGCATGATACCCACGGCGCCCTGACGACCCCACAACAGAGGCCTTTGACACAGGATCCTCCCCCCCCAAATAAGAAGCAGAGACAGTAGATAGACGCCTGGGACTACACGCTCATCCACGCAATAAGCCTGTCAGGCTTGAATATGATGTGGCCTTGAGCCTCCGGTCTGACCCGGCGGAGAAACCAGGTGACACACCGGGGACGTGGGACGCACCTGCGAGGCCGAGTGCGCAGCAGTGAAAACCCAGGCGCAGACGACCGTGGCGGACCGGAGAGCAGAGGGGCTGCGCACTGAATTGCAGAGGACCCACTGGGAAAGCGGGCCCCGTGAGTAGAGGAAATCCTCTGGGCGCCCTCGCAGCACGTGCAGCACCAGGAGCATTTGGGACAAAGAAGGCAGCATGGGAAAGACCTCCAAGAAGAAGGACAGAGAGGAGGGCCCAACAGGTAGATCGATGGAGGAGGGGGAAAAGGCATCCACACGGGCGGAAAGCCCCAGAGACCCTACGTTGCAGGACATCCTCCAGGCCATCACCTCCTCCAGTGAACGTCTGGAAACTAAAATCGACTTGCTGAGCCTGGACTTGGGTCTGCTCCGAGAAGACCACAAAAAACTGGCGGACCGGGTCAAGGCGACGGATGGTCAGCTCTCTGAAACACTGCCGGACATGACTGACATGAAACAGCGCATGGCAGCACTGGAGACGAAGGTGTGGACGTTGGAATCCCGGGCTGAGGATGCTGGAAACATATCACGCAGAAGCAACCTCAGAATCATAGGTCTACCGGAGAAAATTGAAGGCCGCAGCCTATCTGGAAAAATGGCTACGGGAGGAAGTAGCGCCGGAAGGCCTGTCGAACTTTTACACCCTAGAGAGAGCGCATCGAGTCCCGGCGAAAACTCCGGTGCCTGGGGCGCCGCCGCGGGTGGTGATAGTAAAGTTCCTTCATTTCAGAGATCGGGACCATATCCCAACCCAGGCGCACCTCAAAGGGGACATAGAGGTGGACAATGCGGTGGTGAGAATCTTCCCAGACTTTTCCAGGGAAGTGCAACGACAACGAGGGTCTTACCGAGAAGTAAAGCTGCGGCAGCGACAACTCAATTACAAGTATGCGACGCAATACCCGGCCACGCTGCGAGTCACTACAGAGAGGGGCACGGAATTCTTCAGGTCCTCACGGGAGGCGGCTGACTGGCTGGAGAAACATGAAGGGGTGGCACTGCCAAGGGAACCGGAGCGGAGGAGAAGGAGAGAGAACCGGTCTGGAGGTCGGCGGGCCATGAGGGAGAACCTAGCCCCAACGAGAGAAGAGACACAGATTGAACGCCAGAACGCAATACAGGTGGTGGCACTAATCAGCGGCAAAGAAAGGAACCACACGTCCCTCGAGAGCAGCGAGACAGCGGCGGACTCGGGCTCAGAGCATGGATCCAGTGAGTCTGAGGCCCCGAGTGTGGTGCTCCCAGATGTGACACCACAGACAGCGTCTTCCATGAACAGATCCGGAGCAGAACTGGTCACACCTAACCCAGTAAGGAGGTACAGGGACTGATGGAGGGGAGGCACTGTGGGGGCCCTGATGGGACAGTGGAACTGTGAGGCGGCTGCGGAGACCGGGAGAGCGGCGGACGAGCAGCCTCCCCCATTATAATTGACTGATTGACCTGCAAGTAGTCACTTGCGGACCTTTGACCTTGTTTGGATGGGGGGTGTTATCCTACTTATCCTGGGGAATGGGAGTTGGGGACAATGTTCACAGTTACTACGGGGGGAATCCTTGAGTTGCAGCGTACCCGGAAGCATGGGGATTCGAGTGGGGAGAGCAGCCGAAGGTCAATGTACAGGGAGGGCGGCAGCCCAGGAACAGTAATACTGGTGAACAGCCATTACTTCGCGGCTGTTAGTGCGCATACCGTTACTACGCAAGCTTTACAACGCATGCGTTGTAACAACATGTAGCCATTACTACGCGCGTTGTTACAATGCATGCGTTGTACGTATCGCACTAACTGCCGTGAAGTAATTTCCTACCTTTGTTTCCACTGTTATCACGTGACGTCCCAGGCAGGGGGAGTGGTGACAAGGAGCGGTGGATTAAGGATTGTGAGAGCGGGACCAGCCGTCATGGAGGGAGTGTTCAACACCTACGAGGAGGCCATCAGGAGAGGTAAGCCGGGGGCGTTGTTTTAGGGAAGTGTAGTTTGGTTTGTGTAGTGTATTGTAGTGTATTTGTGTTTACGGTAGTTTAGGGAGTCGTGAGGGGTAGTGTTTTGTGTAGTGTAGGGTAGTGTAGTGTAGGCACTGGATTGGGGTAGGGGCAGTGTTGTGCTGGGGGTACAGTTTTAGGGTTTAGGGTAGTGTGGAGTTTGTGTAGTGTAGGGTAATGTTTTAGGGTTTAGGGTAGTGTCGGGATGTTGTGTAGGGTAGTGTTTGGGAGTAGAGACAGGACTGGGGCTAGGGGTAGTGTAGGGTAGTGTTGGGATGTCGTGTAGGGTAGTGTTTGGGAGTAGGGACAGCACTGGGGCTACGGGTAGTGTCGTGCTGGGGGTAGTGTTTTAGGGTTTAGGGTAGTGTTGTGGTGTTAGTGTAGTGTAGGTTAATGTTTTAGTGTTTAGTGTAGTGTCGGGGGGTTGTGATGGGTAGTGAATGAGTGTAGGGACCGGAGTGGGGGGAATGGTATGTTCGTGCAGGGGGTAGTGATTTAGGGTTAAGGGTAGTGGAGTGGTGTTTCAGTAGTGTAGGGTAGTGTAGTGTTTGAGTGTATTGGTAGTGTTTTCCATTTTTAGATGTGTAGGGTAGTGTATTTCTATTTATTATTTAAAGTAGTGTTGTGTTTTAAACATTTTAAAAAAGGGGTTAAATGTCTTTTTTAATATGACACGTTATTCCGCATACCATTTTTATTACTAGGCAAGTTTTTACTTCGTATACATTAACACTTTCAATGTAATGGTATGCGAACTAAAAACTTGCGTAGTAACGGTTATTGCTAAGTAATAACCGCGTAGTAATGGCATGCGAAGTATTGGCATGCGAAATAACGTGTCATATTCGTAATACTTCCCAATGGCCGACAATCACAAGTATAAGTGCATGACCTGGAATATTAGGGGTATACACACAATGACGAAACGCCACAAGGTCCTCTCATACATTCGTAGGAGGGAGTTCAAATAGTCCTGTTGCAGGAGACGCACCTCACGCAGATAGAGGGACAAGCCTTACACAGACGATGGAGGGGTCAACTCTTTTACACTACCTATTCAGCATATGCGAGAGGGGCCCTAATATGGATCCAAGTGGGGGTGCCATTCCAGCTGACAGACTCGCTGATAGACACAGAGGGCCGATACGTAGCCATAAAAGGGCGGCTAGAAGGCCGAGAGATCAGTATGGTTAGCGTCTATGCCCCCACTGCAGAACAACCGGCCTTCTTTGCGAGACTGAGTCACTGCCTGACGCACCTACCTTATGGGCACCACGTTAGTGGGGGGAGACTTTAATAGTGTTGATGACATCCAACTAGATAGGTCGCACCCGCCATTGCGTAATTCCCAAGCAGCGCGCGCATCACTAGCGTTTACGGCCTGGAGGCAGGGGTGGGGACTAGTAGACGCCTGGCGGACTTTGCACCCTCAAGATAGAGATTACGCGAGGCTAGACGCTTTCCTGTGCTCAGCAGACACGCAGCGCGAGGTCCACGCTGTGGAAGACTTGGCGCGCACGATATCGGACCATAACCCACTGGTCCTTTCTGTGGGATGGAAACACCCCGTACCAGCGATACCAACGTGGAGACTTCGTCCAGACACACTAGAAGACCAGGTCTTCCGTGAAGAGATCAGGGGGGAAATAGTGAACTACTTCGAGGCTGACGCAGGGACCGCCTCCTCGCTGAATGCTGAATGGGACGCCTTTAAGCTGGTCCTACGGGGCCAATGCATTACGCGCGCTACAGGAATCCGGCGGGTCATCTCGAGAGAAGTGGAGGGGGCAGAGACGACCCTCAGAGAGCTAGAACGCAGGTGGCCAGGGCGCCCAGAGCTCCAGCAGGCGCTCTTGGAGGCTAAGGAGGAAGTGGCGAGGCAGACCGAGAGACTCCGATGCTTTGATTACATAAAGTACCTGGAGCGTACCCATGCTGAGAGAGACAAGTCTGGAACACTCCTAGCGTGGCTAGCAAATCCGGTGAGCAGAAGCTCGCCGCTAGTGCAGATAGAGGATGAGATGGGGGTTAGACATTTCACACAGGATAAGATTAATGAAGTCTTCGCCAGCTATTATGCGCAACTGTATAGAAGGTGGAGAGAGAGCGATCGTGCAGACGCAAGGGAATACCTGGCGGATCTGCCGATGGCACAATTGGATCCTGAAGAGGCGGAGGAGCTGGGTGCAGACATAACGCAACGGGAGGTGCGGGTAGCCATCAAGGGTATGGCAAGGACAAAACCCCGGGCTCAGACGGCCTACCGGCAGAATTTTATGTAACATATATGGAGGAGATGGCCCCTAGACTGGGCACTGTGTATCAGGAGGCTCTGGAGGCGGGAATATTGCCAGAGAGTACTAGAGAAGCCCTTATTGTCCCGGTACCAAAGCCTGGGAAGGAACCCCAGGACTATACAGCCTACAGACCCCTATCCATGCTCAATATGGATTACAAAATCTTGAGCAAAATCCTGGCGACACGCCTCCTCTCGCATATGCCCGACCTGGTACATGCGGACCAAGCGGGGTTCATCCCCGGGCGGAACACGGCCATAAATATTAGGCGGCTTTTGGCTGTCATGGGCTCCAATGGGTACGAAAAACAGGAGGCGGCTGTTAGACCTGGCATCCTTGGCGGGGTTTCCCCTGACTTTTTGCCTCTACCTCCTGTATTTTTGACACTGTGCTGGAATTCGTTTTTGCTGGTTTAGATGCTTTGGGCACTTTGCCACTGCTGATCAGTGCCAAAGTGCAAGTGCTCCCTGGTTAAATTGTTATTGTGATTGGTTATCCATGATTGGTATATTTGTTTTACCAGTAGGTCCCTAGTAAAGTGCACTGAGTGTGCCAGGGCTGGTGATTCAAATGCTACTAGTGGGCCTGCAGCACTGATTGTGCCACCCACAGGAGTAGCCCTAAGATGGTGTCTCAGGCCTGCCACTGCAGTGCCTGTGCGCAGTTTGTGAACTGCCATGTTGTCCTGGCCAGTGTACACACTTGCCAGGCCTAACCCTTCCCTTTTCTTACACATTGGACACCCCTATGGTAGGCCCAAGGTACCCCCCTGGGCAGGGTGCAGTGTATGTGAAAGGTAGGACATGTACTAGTGTGGGTAACATGTCCTGATAGTGAAATATTGCCAATTTCGTTTTTCACTATTGAAAGGCTATCTTGCCCATAGGTTATGGGGAATGCTATGTAACATGGTTACCTGCATATCTTCCCATAGCAGCAAGATAGAAAGTTGGAATCTGGTACCCCTGAACTCAGAATTTAATTACACATCTTTTAGTGAAGACGGTTTTTAAATTCTAAGTTTGGAAATAGCACTTTTAGAAAGTGGCTATTTTCTTGTTCAACCTTTCTGTGTGCCTCTGCATGTTTGTGAATTGACTGTCTGGTTTGTGAGTGACAGGGGCAAGGGGTGGCTGCAGGAGGCTGGGTGAGTCAGCACTAGGCTGAATAGACCTATCTACATGTAGAGTGGTGGGAGGAGTGGCACCTGGGTCTGAATAGGGCTGTGCCTGCCTTCCACAATGCTGGCTCCACCTCCTGCGGTGTGTCTGATGACCCTGGCCCACACTCACAAAGGAAGGAGAGGTGCCCTGGCAGAATGCACCCTGAACTGGTTTGGACTGGGTCCAGGACCCCTCACGCATGGAGAACAAAGACTTTTGGGGTATAAATACTAGAGCTGAAACCCCTGAACTTTAGACTACTTTTGGAATCAAGAAGAATCCCTGCCACAGAAGATCAGCTGAAGAGACTGAAGGAGAAGTACTACCCAAGTGTGTCTAGGGCTGGCCTGCAGTTTGCTGTTTCCACTGAGGAGAGATCTAAAGGACTTTGCGGTGTGCTGTCTCCCCCTGCTTGAAAAAGGACTTTGCTGAGTGCTGTGTCCATCTGAAGAAGAGTCTCCAAGGGCCTGAGAAGAGCTGGCCTCCTGTTTCTGAAGTCCCAGGCACAAAAGGACTTCACCCCCAGCCTCCCTGAACTTCCTTGCTGGGAGTTCCAGTCTTCCAGGAGGGCCTGTAACTGTGTGTGAGGCCTCTCTTGCTGTTGGGAGCTGGAAGCGCGACGCAACGAGAGAAGCGTGACGCCGCCGCAGCAGCCGCTGTCGCATCATCGAGAAGCGTGTTGCCGCTGCCGCTGTTCGCCGCCGCAACACCGGAGAAGCATGTCGCCGTCACCGAGGGTGTCGTCGCATCACCGGAGAAGCGTGTCGCAGGGCCGTCGCATCGCTGAGGAAGCGCACCGCCGCATCGCCACCGCATCACCGGAGAAGCGTGTCGCCGTCACCGAGGGTGTCATCGCAACATCGGAGAAGCGTGTCGCAGGGCCTGTCGCGGCTCCAAAGATCACCGAGTTCGCCGCACGGCCATCGGCCGTGCACGCATCGCAACTACAGTGTCACATCGCAACAAAAACGCCATTTCATCGCACCGGATCAGCGCAACGCATCAAGGCGCCATTTTGTCGCACCGGAGCGCAGGAAGAACCGACGCATCGCCTTCACTGCGCCCCCTTTTGCTTGTTTTGCGTTACGCATCCCAGGTACTTTGAGACTGAAAGTGTCGCATTTGAGATCTACAAGTTTATTTTTGCAACAACCCTTTTTAAAGACATTCTACTGAGTTTTGTATGTTGGATTTTTTTCGTTTTGGTCTTGTGTAGTTTAGATAAAGATACTTTATTTTTCTAAACTGGTGTGGTGTCCATTTGTGGTGTTTTCACTGTGTTACTGTGAGTGTTGGTACAAATACTTTACACATTGCCTTTGGGATAAGCCTGTCTGCTCGTGCCAAGCTACCAAGGGGGTGAGCAGGGGTTATCTAAAGTGTGTATCCCCCTTACCCTGACTAGAAGCAAGGGTCCCTATTTGGACAAAGGTACCTACCTCTGCCAACTAGAGACCCCCAGTTCTAACAGCGGCAGTGCTCGCGGTGGACATTGAGAAGGCTTAGACAGCCTTGAGTGGCCTTACCTATAGAGGTCCTTTCCAAGTTGGGGCTAGGAGATAGGTTCTCGGCATTGGTACGACTACTGTACACATCACCCACGGCACGGGTGTGCACTGGACGAACCATTTCCCCCAGGCAGACGGTGGAGAGGGGTACGAGGCAGGGATGCCCCCTCTCCCCACTCCTGTTTGCATTGGCTATGGAGCCACTGGCGTGCCGGGCGCGAAGCGGACAGGACTACAACGGTTTGAGGGTAGGGGAGACACAACACTTCATAGCACTGTATGCGGACGACATCCTACTGTTCCTTGGGGACACAGGGGACGAGCTAAGAGGGGTGCAGGGACTGCTGGCCCGGTTCGGGGCCGTGTCTGGCCTCAATGTCAACTGGAGAAAAACTAGCCTATACCCAATGACAGCTAATGCCCTTCCTCCACCTGACCTTGGCCACCTGAAATAGGAGCCCAACTGCCTACAATATTTGGGAGTCAAAATATATCATGAGCCAGCGGAGCTACTAGAGGGAAACGTGGGTAGAGCAATCAGGTCAGTGAAGACTTCAATGGAATTCTGGGGTACATTGCTGTTATCAGTGGCGGGACGTGTGGCGGTCCTGAAGATGGTGGCGCTTCCACGCCTCCTGTACTACTCCGGGGCTTTGCTGATATGGATTCCGAGGGCAATGTTCAGAGATCTTGACTCACTGCTCACGTCATTTATCTGGGGAGCGGGGCGCAGACGAGTAGTGCTGGCCACCTTGCAGCGCCCGACGGCGGCTGGAGGGCTAGCGGTCCCAGATTTCGAAGGTTATTATATTGCTGCTCAGCTATACTGGCTGATTCAATGGCTGGCAGCCAGCCGCAACCCAAAACGGGAGCAGTACCCAGCTGCACCGGATGCCACAACCCTTGCGCAGATACTTCTGAGGACACGATGGAGCACGTCAGCAGACACCATGGAAACTAGAGTGGTAGTGCGATGCTGGGCTAGGTACTTGGGACGGGTGGCGGTCAGGATTCCCTACTCTCCAGACATCCCAATCACTATGCTGAGATGGTTGCCACAGGGAGCTCATTGGGCGGGATTGGAGGACTGGGAAGAGGCAGGACTAAAGGCGATGGGCGACTTATACCTAGACTCCACGCTACTCCCATTTGCAGAGCTGCAAGCGGCATACGATTTACCGGGAGGTCCCTTCCTTAGACACGGGGCCCTCACCAGGAGGATTAGACAACATTGGGGAGGAGGGGGTGCGGAACCGCGGGCACTTCTGGGGTGCAGATATGTAGTACTCTCAGCGGGAAGAATCAAGACAGTTTCCTGCCTGTACAAGGCAATGAGACAAGACATGCAGAAACCATTAGAGCGCTTGCGATTACAGTGGGAGGAGGATTTGGGTAAACAGATCCCAGAGGCGGAGTGGGACAGGCTCCTAGAGCGGACCCCAAAGGAATCCAGGAATGCGCGATTCAAATTGATTAATTTCTACATATTACACAGAGCGTACTTAACCCCATCCCGCATTAGAAGATACTTCGACATAGACACAGCAGCGTGCCCAAGATGTGGAGAGAGAGAAGCACATATCATCCACATGTTCTGGAGCTGCCCCACCCTGCAAGTCTTTTGGGGAGAAATTAGACAAATAATAGGGGATCTCATAGACAAGGAGCTCCCGCACACCCCTGAGCATTTCCTACTGGGATGGTTCCCGCACACGGCTAAAAACAAAACAACTGGGAGATTCCAGGACTTAGCTTTCGTCCTGGCCAAAAGGGAGATAGCCAGAAACTGGAAGACACCGGGAGGACCTAGAATTCTCTCTTGGAGTAGGGAGCTAGAGAAATGGGCGGGGCGGGGCGGAGGGCAGATTGCTCCTCAGGGAAGCTGGCCGAGGTATAGGGAAGATAGACAGGGCAAGGGCCTGGGAAAACTTAGTAGGCGAGCTAGTAGCGGAGAGGCACGATGGCAGTGGAGCAAGCTCCCCACCGCCGAGTCCAGAACGAAATGACAGACGAGGACGCAGAGACTAGGGGAGGCAAGAGCCGTTGTAAGCCAGAACCGGCGCCTGCCGCTCAAGAACCCAATAATATCTGAAGAACAGATTGTATCCACCAAAGCGCAACTCAAGGAGGGAGGGAGGGATAGTTTTGTTGGGGAGATAAGTTATGAATAAATGCACCAGCAATAATGCAAGATGTCTTATGGACTTGACTACAGATGTACAACTAATGACTGTAGATGATATTTGAAAACCAATAAAATCTGGTTGTAAAAAAAATTTAAAAAATCAGGATGATAGAGACAATTGATACCACTGTTGCTCTATGCTGGTTTAGTGAAAGGATCAACGTGATTTCTTGTGAATCAGAAAGGAAAAATGCAAGGCTCAAAATTAACATAAAATGAACATTTCTACTGATTACTTCTACTTGTGCAAATCATCAAAACTGTTAACTTATTCACAATGAATATCAAATTCAGCTACTTCAAAGTCAATCCCTAACCCTACATCAATTTTCTTCTAAAGTTGTACCCCTACCCTTTTACTGGAGCCTGGGTCCTAAAGATCATCACAACGTTCAACGTAAAAGTTCATTCATTCAGAAACGACAGTTAACTTCAAATCAGTCAAAATCTAAATTCAGTCAAAGTCAAAATGTGGCAGTCTTAATCATAGAGGTTTCTCGAGAACAATCTGTCGGTCATCAATTTCATTTATTCTAAAGTCAGCTTCATCCTCAGCAAAATAGGTCCATTCAGGAGCAGAGTACCTTCGTATAGGTACCTGTGTTCTTTTCAATCGTTCTGACTACTGCCTGTTCAATGTCACTGTCACTTTGCTCACTGGTCTCAAATGCTTCTTATACTCATCAGTACCAAGGAAAAAGCATCAGGCCATTTCAGAGATGTGGATGCATACTCTTTAGCAAGATGGAACTTCAACATCCCATAATGTCTGTAACTACAGTGGAACCTCTGATCAACCTGTAAAGCTGCACACAAAAGCTTCATCACCTCATTCTTGAAGTGACTGCCACAATCTGATTCCAGAGAAACCAAGATCCCAAAACAAGCGATCAATTCTCTTAGCAACAGTTTGGCCACGGTTAGATTGTCATTTCTTCTAGTAGGGACCCATTGGAAGAAGAGGCAGACCACTACCAAGACATAGTGGAGCCCATTACACACAGGCATTTCCACAAAATCAGATTGCATACAGTTGAAAGAACCACTTGATCTCCCTATACAACTTGTAAGGACTGCACTCCTGTTGGCATGTGGCGTGCTGGTGACACAACTCAGCTGCAACTACACGGAACCTAGGATTGAACCAGTAAATGCACAAGAGACAAACCATCCTGTCTAGACCTATGTGGGTAGCACCATAAACGTAACGTGCCATTGGAGGTAACATGGAGTCAGGCAACACAAGAAGACCATCTACAGAAACCCAGACCTCATCCTCATTCTTAGTACAACCTACTCTGATCCACCTTTCCTGCTCACACTCTGGTGCGTGTTCCTGCAAATTCTCCACTTCTACCCACATATCAGCAACAATCAGCAAAAGGCTCATAGATGTGTCATTTTCATATTCATTCGAATCATCTCCATTGAAAGTGCAAGTCCCAAGAGCACTATATCTGGCTATCTCATCTGCATAGCGGTTGCCAGTGGTTACAAAATCATTTCTGCTCTTGTGTGCTGCACACTTTATAATGGTTACTTCAGCCGGCATTTTCAATGCATCAAGAAGTCCCATAACATAGTGCCCATTTCTGATAGGGGAACCAGACGAGATCATGAAACTCAGATGGGACTACAACTGCCAGAAATCATGGACCACGCCAAACCCATAATGGCTATCGGTATGGATGGTGACTCTTAAATTGTCAGAGACACAAAAGGCTCTTGTAAGAGCAACTAGTTCAACCCCCTGTGCAGAGATTACATTACACAAATAGGGGGCTTCTACTACACCCTCTAAGGTGTAAACGGCATAGGCTGCTTTTAAAATCCCTCTATCATCTCTCAAGCATGAGCCGTTCACAAACAACATATAATCATGCTCTTCCAAAGGGTCATCTTGAATGTCGGGTCTCGTCTTGGTACACAGTTCTGTCACATCGAGGCAGTCATGATCAACCCCATCATCATTTTTATCAACAACAGGTAATGGCAAGAGGGTGGCAGGATTGACACAGGAGCACCTCCACACAGTGATGTTATCCACAGAGAGGATAACCTACTCATAGTTTGCAAGTAAGCTGTTGGTCATGTATTGGGTTTGAGTACAGATCAGTAGAATTTCAACGGATTGGGAGACCATAACTTTAAAGAGGTAACCATAACATTACCTGCACATTGCTGAATGCTGATACCAACTTCGGCCACTGTCTTTAGACAACCAGGTAACGCTGAGGCTACTGGGTCAAAAGTGGCTGAACAATAAGCAACAAGATGTTTGGAATTTCCATGGGTTTGAGTTAGCACTGACAGGGAGCACTCTTTCCTCTCCGAACAGTACAGAATTAATGGCTTTTCATGGCATTACTAGAGCCGGGATGCGACAGAAACGTTCTCTCAACTCGAGAAAGGCTTTATCACATTTGTTGTCCCATGGTAGGGAGTCTGACACATCTTTCTGCGCAAGCCTCTATTGAAGCTTTGCCACCAGAGAAAAGTTGGGAATCCATTGACAACAGTAGCCTACCATTCCCAAGAACATCATGACTTCTCTCTGAGGTTTGAGAGGGTTCATTTGCAATATGGCAGAGATTCTTTCTTGAGACACTTTCCTTGCTCCTTTCTGAATATGATGACCTAAGTACAGGACTTCTTTCTGCCAGTACTGTAGTTTGGCTGAGGACCCCTTATGTCCCCTTCTCAGTCAAGTGGTTTTACAAGGCTATGGTATCTTGCCTCTTGCTTTCTCGATCCCACCAGCAGGTCATTGATGTATGGTATTAAAACTGAGTTACATGGCAGCTTTAGGGTCCCCAGATTCTTTTTCAATATGTGGTTAAAGATTGAGGGGCTTTCTGTATATCCTTGAGGGTCTCAACACCATGCCAAATCTCTATTTTGAAACTGGAACATGAAGAGAAGCTGACTGTCCTCCAACAATGGAATGGAAAAGAATGCTTGACACAGCACTCAGCACTGCAAGGAATCTGAAACAATATTACAGCTGGATTCAGTACCACAGTACAACATGGGACAACAATATTATTAATCTTTCGCAGATCTTGCACGATCTGCCATTTCTTGTTTGGTTTTTGTATCCACATGATCGGAAAATTACAGGGACTCGCCAAAACATCTTTTAAAAAGCCCGGCTCTAACATGGATTACAGTACTGGAGTAATTGCAGCCACTGCCTCTGGTGAGAGGTTATACTGGGGTGTTCGGGGGAATTCATTGTTTAACTTTATTGTGATCTTTACAGGTTCAACACCTTTGATCAAACCAATGTCGTTGTCAGAGTAATCCCAGAGTTCCTCCTTCACAGAGTCTTTAAGTTGGGTGGCAACTGTCCTTTTAGTAACAAAGGGAATAGCTGAACAATGTGCTTGTGAGTGCTCAGTTTAAAATCAGCATCCTCATAGGGTGTTTGAAGCTTGACACCATCCTATGTACAATAAATCACACAATTGAGTTTGTACAAGAGATCCATCCCTAACAGATTAACTGGACTACAGTCACATATTACAAACTGATGGTCTTCCTATCTTTTCAGGGACATTTACAGAGACAGTATTCATAATCTGTTTATTTGCAACCCCTACAACTTGGACTTGTTTTCCTGAGAAGGGGAAATTTGGGACTTCTACTGTCCTTACAGTAGAATGAATAGCACCTGTGTCGATCAAAAAAGGACATGGGTGGCCATTCACCTATCCATCTACATATGGGCCACTCTGGTTTACCTCACAGACTTCACCAAGCACACAATCTTCCTCCCTTCTTAGGCACCGTTATTGTGATTGATCAGACCCTGTATCTCCAAAAGTGTAGAATGCTGGGAACTGTTGAAAGGTGTCTGGACTCGGGAATGGGTTCTGTTGAACTCTACAACTTGTATAAGCGTTAAACCTCAGGGTATTCAGGTTATGTTGCTTTGGACATGTTAGGATTCGAACGTCTCTGCATTTGCATGCCTGGAGCTGGCATAACATTCACATTAGGCCCTTAGCTAGCAAATTGTTTTTGATTTGGATTAGATCAACATTTGTGCTTCCAATGGTCTAACTTATTACAATAATGACACAATGTTGTTTTCTTCAGCATAGCTATGTCCAGTCCCAAGATCAGATCAACCGGCAATCTTCATCCTCTACCCTGGGGAACACCATTACCACCCTGTATCATCTGACCACCACCTTAATATCCAACTCCCTGCATTCCAGTACCTCCGCTAGAACTATAGCCAGAATTCGCCATGTATGGACCATTCTGAAATCCTTTCAGAGTTAACTTCATCTGACCCAACATTACTTTCTAAATTTTCTTCTGTCTAGCTTCCAAATCATAATTGCAATACTTTGCAAGTCGCAGGATGCAGTCCAAAGTCTTTGATTGCCAATAAATCACGTTTTGCTGGATGTGTGAACTAAACTCTGGACACAACCCAAGAATTAACTGTGGCACAAAATTACCAAGACTTCCTCGTTCTGAATTTTCAACACCACTATGCTGATCAAACACATGCCTCAGTCGCTCCTAATAGGCATGCACTGTCTCTTTAGACTCTTGAATAGTTATTCAGATTTTCAGCCGATCCACCTCTTTCTGAGGAAGCTTAGTTTTCATAAAGTTATTCACCTGATTATACTTTTCCATAACTACAGTTGAGGTAGCATGTGCCTGAGCATCGCTCAGCGGCTCTGCATTCATCCACTGCACAAACACTTTACACTCAACCCACAAATCATTGGGAACAACAATGTCAAAGAAAGTATTCAGATCTTCCCAAAGCACCTTAAAAATCCTTACAAATATGTAAACTTGTGTATACCACAAATCAGGATTTTCTATTAATTTTGAAAATTGATTTGTAAATGTGAAAAGATCACCACCACTCAAAGGCACATGCACGTAGTCTCCCCATGTACCTCTTTCAAAGGGTAGGCTCTAACCTCTAAATCACTTTTACTTGCCTCCTCCTCTGGCTCTCCAGTGTCATTGTCTTTCTTCTTCTTTCTTACCTTGTTAGCCTACTATTCTTTGACAACAGTCACGACTGGTGAACTAACTGGGGTGACGACAACAGTGCTCGGAGGCACTATCGGTAGAGCTGGTGCTACCACAGGTGCACTAGCAGTGATGGGTGGGCCTTGCACAGGGAGACTTTGTTCTACAGGTGTACTCAAACGCAGCTTGATAACTCGAGGGGGTCCTCCTACTGCTTGATTCCGTACAACATGCACAGCTGGAGAATATTATACGGAGGGGGGGGTCGAGAAGACAATATAAAAACTACAAACCCAGCACTAGAGTCTCTATTGCTCCCCTCATCAGTCTTTACTTCAGTCTTACTCCCCTCTAGTGCTTTCTTTCTTTCTGTCCTTTCATTAGTTATGACAAGGTACATCCTAACTCCCTCAATCACATCTTTTCTCCATGGCAGCTGTTCTGCATCCCATGTAGCTTCCATACAACCCTTAAATGCCCTTTTGCCTTATTCTGAAATGTTCCTTCTCCTTCAATGCTTCCATGCATTCAAAGCTTCATATTGAGATGGTCCAGGTGGCGGCTTCAATTTGTACAGTGCCGCCTTAAGTTCTCAATTATTCTCAGTTTGAAAGTACCATAGGGAGGAAACTGAAGGGATCCTTTGTTTGCAGTGGTTTTATTCCATTGTTTAGGCCAAATACATGTGTGTAAACCGACATTGATTGTCATGTAATGAGGAGGTGTGCATTTGGGAGGGACCTCCTCATCTTCATGGACAGGTATTCTCACATCATCACTAAATAAAGCCCTTCATTTCTTGAAAAATGTCAACATTTCTGTATATGCAATGCAGTACAAATTCAATGGACGTCAAATGAAATAACTGGCGGTTATCAACAAATCTTGAATCTACATGCAACAACACCAACTTCCAGACTCAGCTTGGCACTACAAAATGAGCCACTCATAGCAGAGCATCCTCTGACGTAACAACAAATCCCAGCACGGTACACTCACTGACCAATCAACGACAGTGCAGCACCTTATGACACAATTCACAGCACCTCACAGCAGCTCTCACTCCACAGCAATCAATTTTGTGTGAAAACCCTTGTCTGTTCCAATAAGAAAAGTTCAAAGTACACAATCACTTTAGGGGAATCGAGGAATAACACCCACCTGGTTCTATCATACACAAAGTGAAATCTTGACCAGCAGGAAATCCCTCTGACTAGTGAGGTCTACTTCTCTGAGCAAAGGACTAACCAAACACCAAATTCAATGAATACACCCTTACCATAGAAGTTAATAAGTCCCTGTCTCTTGTGTGGCCGATAGTGCTCCATGGGTCGCCACCACACACCTTAATAGACAAGTTACAACATAATATACTCAATGTTTATTCCGGGATCTTAAACTTCGATGAGTCCGATAACAACTTCAACTCATGCAGCAAGCGCGTTTCTATTCATAAGCATAAGAATTGTATACATAAAACAAGATCACAAGTCTCACAGCAACCGGAGCCCTTCTGGACACAAAATTGACACCACAACGCATGACACACTACCTCTTCAAAGCTTCAAACACTGCAACGCTTGACAACACAATCAAAAGAGCAAACACCTACTACAATCACACTCCTAGGGCACTGCAACCACTTCAGGAACACCTGACCACCACCAATTCTCCAAACTGGACTAAAGGGACCTCGGGGATGCAGACGGATCAGGGGCAGATTCTGACCGAATTTGGGGCAAATTCTAACTACCCACACCTCAGTGAGAACCACCTTCTGCTACCATCTGGTAGCCTGAGAAATAAGGATGGTGTTTGTACCACGAAAACTTGGCGTAAATACTCAAAACTCAACTATGTCCACTTGGATGGATCTTTTCTCGAACTGAGGCTAAAATCATAATTTCAGCAACAAATCAATGACAGTGAAGCAGATTTGCCCCACAGTAACGACAGAGATGGGTAGATTTGTAAACCATGAAGGTTATGTAACAAATTAGTAAAATTAAAAATTAAAATCGAATTAGTTAGTCATAAATCGATAATCACCTGAATACAGCATATGGGAATATAATCCAAGCAAGTGAAATAGAAGATACAAGAGCTAGTTACTGAAAGACAGAGGGCCTGATTTAGATCTTGGCAGACGGATTACTCCGTCACAAAGGTGACGGATATCCCGTCCACTGAAATATAGATCACATAGGATATAATGGGATTATATTTTGGCGAATAGGATATCCATCACCGTTGTGACGGAGTAACCCATCTGCCAAGATCTAAATCAGACCCAGAATATGCAGAGTTAGATAAATTATGTTCCCATGAAGGGAAACTCCCTAATGTTAAACTAAGTTTGTGGGCAAATCGGGGCATTTAGAAGCAGCAGGTGTCGGCAAATATAACACTGCAAGTAGAACCAAGAAAAGGAGAAATGTGCTTGCTCTATAAAGCAGCTCTAAGGGCAGAAATATAAGGAGCATTAGGTCTCAAGAAAGAAATGTCCGCTTGCAAAGGTGGACAGGGCAAGTCTAACTAACTATGATCTGATCCACACAATTAAAAGATGAAATCACAACTGAAAGGTACATTGCACAAGTTCTCACAGAGCACGAACCAATCAAATCAAAGCATTCATGGTGAGCTCGGTATCGGCCTCCTTCCCAGAAGTCAACAGCCAGTTCCAGTCCCACATCCTTTGGAGATATCAAACAAAGGGAGGACTTCTTCTCCTCTGACTCCTTGTCTTCCCAGGTACAGAAAGCTAACATTCAACCAATTAAATAACAAAACGTCCTTTACATAAAGTTTTAATAATAACATACAGCTCTTGATGCCTGGAACAAAAGAAAGAAAGATTATACACAGCAAGCAAAAATACAACAATTCATTAAAATGGTGTTGCTTTTTCTGAGGCCTACCACAACTCGCGCTGGTTTAATATGAATATGCTCTTTAAGTTAATCGTTAAGTGAAACTTATTCATTATTGTAAATCTAAATACAAAATATCATGTGCATATAATGAAAGCATCGATTAAATGTGTCATATAAATAGTATGTTCTTAAATGCAAATAAAAACTGGTGACACCAGGGGCACCTGACGATGCTTGGGAACCAGACAGGTACCATGTCCCACCTCTTGTCCAGCCCTGGTGCCAATATATACTCCCCTTCAGCCACGCCTGTATGACGTCACAGACCAACATAAATCAATCTGCATCGAATGCTCTAAGGCATCATAGCAGGCTCCTGCTGCCTGCTTCCTGCCTACATACTCCTCCTAATGATGGGGGAAAGGAAGGCAGAAACACCTATTCAGTGTTCTGGTCGAGCGAAAAAACACATTATCTTCTGCAAACGTTATCCCTGGGCCGTGGAGGAAAACATGACATTCCTGCAGATTGTTCAAGCGACGAGCAACACAAAACAGTATCCCTCACAGAAAGCTTACTTTAAAATGTACAAAAAAATCCAGACCTAGAAACAGCTGACTGCGAAAAATAAATCACGCCAGTAATTGAGTTTGACATGTAGTCCCTGTAACTGGTTATTCACTGGGAGGGTTCGTGGCATCTGTTTTAAGTTTGGGTGAATGGCTGTAACAGGTGTGCTAATGCACTGAAGCTGCACCAATAAACTGAAAATGTATTGAATTTAATGGTTTTGCAAAAAACTGAAAATGTATTGAATTTAATGGTTTTGCAAAAAAGCATGTAGTTTAAATGTCATTGGCCCATTTCACAAAGCTTTTCCTAGGCATATGTCTGAATGTGCATGCGAGGACATTAGGGTGGTTCTCCAAAAAGACAGCCATAAGACTTCTGCAATACATGTGCATATGAGGGACGCACAAATACATTTTGACGTAGGTTAGAAAAATGGCGCAACCAGGAGAATCTAAAGCGTAGCCCGAGAAATGTAATAAAATTAGAGTAAAACCCATACATTGAATGTGTGTGTCTGTGAATTTTTGCTATTCGAAGAGTAATTCATTTAACTCTGCACCTAAATAGATGCCAGGGTGGTCGGGATTCACAGAGCCATGCGTGAGTATCTCTTCCTGTCTAGGAGTTTTTTACTCTAGAATTTGAAGCTAGGTTTAGGTCTGGCTTGACAGCACATCTGTCACTAGGCCTTATGTGAATAACAGAAAAAGAGCCTTCAGACCTAACACTGAAAGAGAGGCTTAGGCTCCACCCACATGTTGGTTATGTTGAGTACAGCATTTGATTGAGCCAAAGTTGTATGCTTCCACTGAAAAAGAGTGCTAGTACTGATTTTAACTTGTGAGAAAGCTTATGCTCAATTCAGCAGGACTGCTTTGGTTATAGTGGCGAGCCAATGATCAAGACTATAAGACTGATTTGTTTATTATGAAAAGTTACTGTATAGGCACCAGGTCTGACTTATTTATTGTGAAAACCATATGTTAATATCAATAGACATTTGAGGGTGGACTATTAATCTATGACTCTGTTTTAAAGCCTGCATACACATACCTTGTTACATGGAATTTCACGTATTATATTATTAGGCAAGGGTATAGGTTTTGGTGATTTCCTCTGGCAAACCATGAGGATAGAAGAAGCAGGTCTTGAGTTTTGCACAGTGTGCAAGCAAGAGATTTCCACAGATGGGCTGCTCTTAATGAAAAAGATCTGCCCCTAGCCGTTTACGCTTAAACTTTGGAACAACCACTAAGCGGGCATAATAGAGGGCAACCTGATGGAAGGCATATAATGACAAATTTCTGCTGGAGTTATGTGGGACCAGTCTTATAGAAGGCTCTATGTACACAGCACAGGGATTCAAATTCGATCCTCTACAGCACCGGCAACCAGTGTAATGAATCAAGGGCTGCAGAGAAGTAATGAGGCAAGCAGGCATATCACCAGTTTTGTAGCTGTATTTTGTATCCACTGTAGACTCTTTTAAAGGCCAAAAGAAGAGGTATGGAATAAATAATTACACTAGTCCAGTCGACTCAAGATGGCCGACTGGACCACCAAAGGGCGAACAGAGGTGGGAAGAAATGGCAAGATCTTCAGCAGGACACGGAACAAAGAAAAACAGGTTGCAGATAGTTGGCTAGCCTACTTGGACAGGGAGAATTTCTTATCAAGGCAGAATACAAGGTTATGGCCACCTCTACTGAGCAAGGGGTGATTCTAGAGGTGGGGTCCAAAAATTGACAGGAAAAGCCTGTGAGGGACGGTTATTTGTGAAGCACAGGACTTGAGTTTTGTCCGCAATGCATTTCAATGAATTTTGAGCCAACAACAATGTAACTGCCATTATACAACAATGGAAAATGTAGAGAGAGCAAAAGGCAGTATTTCAACTTAAATGCGTAGTTGTAAGTCATTGTGTTAAGAACAGCTATGACAAAGCCAGTAGGCTTGGCATAGTTATTTGGTAAAGCCAATAGCTCTTTGACAGTGGATTGTTAACACAGTGTTTTAAAGTATGTCAACTGGTGTTTTGTTCAATGAAACCTCACAGATTACCATACTAGGCAAAGGTTTTGGTGTTGGTCCGCCCTTTGACAAACACTAAGGGTAGAGGATTATCACTGCAATACTTCTTGGTTAGGCCCTTTTCAGAGGGGTTGTATAGTGTTTCGTCAGCTGAAATATTGGACATATATTGCAATTTTATAACTGTATGTGTGATGTTACAAACATATGCACACTTCAGTAGGGCGGTGTTACTTATGGTGGATAGTCAATGGTGAAGTCTGTAGGCTTTAGTGGTACATTGGGAAGAATGGTGTCAGATTCCAGGGGCTCATCTATTTTTATTAAAAGTTATGATAAAAAGAAAGTAGGCCTGACTTATTATTGTGAAAAGCACATGCTAAAGGCAATAGGCCTATAAGGGTGGACTGGTATAACACTAAGCTAAAGTGTGTAGGGGGGTATTTTCTTCCATGGGATCTCACAGATAGTAGACAGGGTTTTGGTGTTGATGACTCACTTGAAAACCTCTTTATTAGGTCCTTTTAAGAGGGATTTCATATTGTTTTGACAACTGTATATTTTGTACATATTTGTAATTGTATTGTGGTATACCTGAAAGCTGTCTTGTGGGAAAGCTTACACTCAATACAGTAAGTCTGAGTTGTTTATGGTGACGAGTCAATGAGAAAGGCAATCTGCCTGATTGAGTCATTGAGAATTGGAAAATTTATTTCAGATGCTAAAGGGCTGATCTACAACAAAGGTAGTAGACCTGATTTATTTATTATGCTATAGATATGTTAAAGCCAATACACTTTTAAGGTAGATTGTTATTGTACCATGTTAGAGCCTGTAGATATGTATTTTGTTACATGAACTCTCAAGTCATCTCTATAGGCAAAGGTTTAACAACAATTATGCTAGTGGATCTTTATTTTACCATTCCAAAATGTCCACCGCATTGGTTCTAAACATGGCATCCTTGCTGAAACTATAAAACACTGAAGCACTATGTACAGTACAATTGTAAGATAGCCACCCGCTGCGATGTTTAATTGTATTTGATATTATGAGGAAATGCCTACTATAACGTTCCTTTTTTCAGTGGATTTCTCATGTTTTTTTCGATGAGTAGTAAGATAGCATTAAAAATTCTAACTTTAATGTTACTTTTTTTTTTTAACGTAAAGTAAGATGTCTATTGCCGTGTGCGGTGTGGCATTGGACGCCCACCACCACACTGTGCAAAGACTTTGACCATGCGTGACAATATGTTGGGAAGCTAAATCCCAGATGCACAAAACTTTTGGCAGTGCGCAACTGAGGAATGGGCGCACACCCCCTTGTGGGCACTCACCCCTCCACCACGCATGGCCTTTGGCCATGTGTGGCATGTGCTTGGGCATAGGGCCCTGCCCGGTGGCAGGCCCTCTGCCCGACCCCCCTGTTGGCATGTACAGCTGTCATTTTAAGTAAGGAAGACATGCTGGATTGGCCAAAGGGTCAAAACACCAAAACATAAGAAGCAGGGGGGCTATTGGCTTTATCAAGGGGTCAGCATATGAACATATGTAAAGCAAACCTATTGGCACTGTCGAAAGGTCACCACTAACAATAATCAAATGTTTATTTGATAAATTCATACATTGTAATGTTTGATAATAGTGATTGTCACCACATGTTTTCGATAAAGCATTATTTTAAAAACAAAAATGTTTTTGAGCATTTATTTTTACATTTTTCAGGCCGCAAGAGGCAGCTGTACAACCTACAAGGGGTCTCAGCACTCCAGCTGATGAGCATACAACTACAACTCAGAATGCTTAAAAAATATGATAAGCTCTCCTGGGGTCATGGATTCAATGACCGAGGAGACTTAGTGTGGGTTTTTTTAAGTTGCTGGGGACTGTTGCACTCCTTGCATTCCACCAGAACATTGAAAAATAATATTGGTAGGGGCACCACCAAGAAGAAAAAACATAATTTAAAAAAAACCTTACATGGCATTATGGGGCACTCCTTGCTGGAACATTGAATAATAAATAAGGTACCCGGAGGCTCAATAAGGCTCAGGAGAGGGGCCACATACCCCTTGCCCTAGTTATTACTGTTGGCCCTAGGGAGTAGGGTGCCCAGGCCACAATAAGGTTCACGGAGGGGGCTGCACAACCCCCTAATTATCACTATAGGCCACAGTGGGTGGGGTGCTGGGGGCCTCAATAAGGGCCAAAACGGCACGCAAACAAATGTGATGACCCCTGGGCCCTGGCCTATCCTAGGGGGCTCATATTTGAAAAAGCATGGGCGGAGTTTCTTTTACCTGCACCGTCGATCCGCATATCTTCTGTGGATCTTTGGTTTCGAGAAAAAAAGTATGTTTTTGGACACAGTCGGACCCCCCATCTGGGCCTAGGGGTAGGGTATCAATTCCTTGCCTCCTATTTGGTTTTTTTTGTTTTCTTTTTACAGGACAGGGGACTGAGTCCCCGAGTCCTCAAATGGCTGCTGCCACAACGTTGCTGGTGTGGTGGCAGCCAATGAGATCAAATCTTTTTTTCTATTGGATTTGCAGATCCTCCGCAGTGTGAAATATACATACATTTTGAACCTTAATTTCTCAAAAACTACTGAATGGATTTACAGCAAATTACAAAAAGCACACTTTCTGGGCCAAGATCTAGGTCTCTGCCAAATTTGGTGTAATGCCACTCAGCAGTTTTTGCAATATTGCTGTTCAATTTTCCTATGGAAAATGCATTTTTGACTGCCCCTTTTTCTTGGCCCCGCTTAACGGATCACCCCAAAACTTTCCAGGAAAGAGCTGAGGTGGAAAAGCTTTTTTTTTAGAACATTTTGTGAAGATTCGTCAAACGGTGCCAAAGTTATTAGCAAACCAAAAAATAGTTTTCCTATGGAAACGTGGTCCTAACTGCAACTACCCAGTGGAGTCAACCTAGTGGGTAGGCGCGCTCAGCCTCTACCTTGTTTAAAATGGAGTACTTCTTGCACCCCAGACTTTACTAGTTTCTAAATGGTGCACCATATAACTTTCAACATGCACAACTACACTTGACTCTAGGGCTTAAACTATTTTTATTCTATTCACCCACTGGTACACACAGAGCTCTATGCTGTATACGACAGTAGACCCTTTACAACAACTTTCTTTTTTAAAATGATGCAAGAATTTATGGAGCAATGTGAATAGCAATATCATAGATGGTGCCATTTGAGATGCCATCAGTGATGTAATTAATGATGCCATTTAACACGTCATGAGTGATATGATCATCGTCGTCACTTGCCCACCTTTTTCATCTGACACAGCATATGCTTTTGCTTAGTGTTTTTTCTGGAGTCCAATGTCGTCCAGCGAGGAAAGCAGCACATGATGGCTGAAGAGGCTTCAGTGAGTTCCCATGGAATTGGTGGAATCTGGTGTCAAAAGCTCCAAGTACAGAAAGCTTTAAAATCACCTGGCAAGGCCCCATAAAACTGGAAACGTTGTCTCTGAGGTCCCACTGAATCTTCGTTTATTTTACAAAAAAACTCTCAGCAGGTTAAACTAAGAAATCTTGCCCATCAAAATTATATCTTTCTCCTGTAGTCTACGCAACTTGTCCCAGTTCTCTGGAAGTGGAAAAATCTTCTAAATTCAAACTTCTCAGGTTGCTGAATGTCTTTTATTGATTCACTCCTGAAGCTCCAAGACAGCTAGGAACCACTGCTACTGTACCAGGACATCAACGCATTGGGAGACAGACTGATCCACTTACCCCAGAGATTTCCAACCGAGAAACAAACATAAAGTTGCAACTAGCAGACACTGAAACAGTAAGTATATTTCCAGGGTTGTAAAATGCATAAAAAAGCTCAATATTTTGGGACAGCGCCAGGGACAGGGTTTTCCCTCATGGAAATACACTTGCGATGCATAGATCAACATATAATTGTTGCATGTGTTAATATACGCATAGAAAAAATATAATTGTTACCATGGGCGTCCGCAGGGGCGAAAGGAGGGGCGCTTGCCCCCTTGGATCACCCAGCCGGCCGACTTTTGTCCGTAATTTTGGCCTTTGGGGAACATCACTGTTCCCCTGTGAGAATCCTCAATGCCTTGACGGGGCCGCCTTGCACTCCTCTGAGCGCAAGAGCAGCTCCACCCCGCCCATTGTAATTCTGTATGCAGCTGATTGCCACATACAGAATGACAATGGGCCAGTCTGGCTGGTAAAGCGTGTGGTGGGCCTCCTCCAGCCTCGGGCATCCTGTCAGAAGGAAGAAATGTACGAAAACGCCCATGCTGTTACGAGAGAATCCAGTTAATCAAAATAAGGCGGTAAAAGAAGTTAAAAAAAAAGGTTTATAGGTCTTTCACAGTCTCATCATTTTAGAACTGAAGCATTTTCAATATTATATTCAACGAATCCATGGTTGCTGGTTTTTTATTTTATGCAACTAACAACCATTGACAAAGCCTATAGTTCTGGCTTGTTGTAGGTGTAACATTACCTGCTGTATTATATATCTGAATGCAATGCCAGAAGCAGCAAAATACCAGTCGGGTGGCACACTATGCTAAGCACAGAATTTGAGCTTAGGTGTTTCAAGCTACGCCCTTAATTAAATCGAACAACCCCTTTGGAGAGACCCGCCCCCCCCACTTAAAGCCCTGGAAACAACACCATGCCACAGCCACCTCACGTCCTGGCACTGTGCATCATGCATGACTCATGACTTCCAAAGTTTCAGATTGACTGTGTGCAGGGGCGTCTTGAACCCCTCCCTTTGCTTTAGGAACTACAGCGAGGGGTGAGTTCCTGATGGGTCTCTTCTGTCTGCAACTCTGCAGACGAAGGCTCAGCTCATACTTAATGTGAAAAGGAGGGTGAGAGAGTAAGTGAAGGGATGGGTGGATGGCTGAATGGATTAGTGAAAGGGTGAATGGATGAATGAAAGGGTGAATGGATAATGAGAGGAAGGATGGGTGAATGGATGAGTGAAATGATGGATGGATTGATGAATCGATAAGTGAAAGGGTGAATGGATGGACAGATGAATGAAAGGGAGGATGTAAGGATGGATGAGTGAGTGAAAGGGAGGGTACATGGGAAAAAGGTTGGATAGTTGAGTGAAGGAGTGAATGGGTGGCTGGATGAGAGAAAAGATGGATGGATGATTGAAAGGATGGATGAGTGATAGGGTCAATGGATGGATTCATGAGTGGATGAGTAGATGGATGGTTGGGTGGATGGATGGCTAAGTGAAAGGGTCGATTGAGAGAGAAAGGGAGGATGGATGTGTGGATGACTGAAAGGGTGAATGTGTGGAAGGATGAGTGACTAGGTGGATGGATGAGTACGTGAAAGGGTGGCTGGATGAGTGAAAGGGTAAATGGCTGGATGGATGAGCAAGACAGAGTGGTCAAAAAGTTGCCAGATTGGTTTTATTCACACCCAAACACCTTAGCGCCAACAGACTTTCCCAGTGAAGGCAGCATTACTTTCATTTTTCTCGTCTTTGAATAGCATTTTTTTCCTCAGGTGAGGAAGTTCACCATTCCTGGAGGTACTGCAATATCTGGTTAATGCGTGGTGTAGAAAATGTTTCATGTGATCCTTATCAGCTGTTTTCCTTTTAGTAGTTTATGAAATGTGTAGTGTACTGCAGCTTTATGTTCATGAATGTGGTCTTTTAAAACCATACTCCTTATGTTTTGTAAGGATCTAAGCAATGGACATTGAAACGGGTCTCTTCCGGGACCTGTAGTCATGTCCTTAGCTTTTCAGGCAAAAACACACATTGGTTTCTGAATAACAAGTGCACAAGCATTAAGGTAAGCATGTTGTTCCATGCTTACATTTCACATACCTTACTTAGTCTTGCATTCCCTGTGAGTGTTTGCTTTTTCCAGGAGGTTGTTACTGTTTTTTCAGACAGAAGATTACTCTTGTCTAGTGCATAATTTGAATTGAGTTGCTTCCAGGCGTTTATAGCGGGACACAATTGGATTGCATCTAAAGGCAGTGCGAGTTTCTTTTAGTGGTAGAGTATGGTGTTCAGTGGGGGAGAAGATGTGGCACTATGGCCAGAGCTGCCGAATTTGGAACTGGGGTACAGAATCCTGCAGGCTGCTTTCTGTGCTTTGTGAAACTAAGTGAAGCTGTGGTTCAAATGGAACCTTCTATGGGATTTTTTTGGGGTAAGCGTTGAGCTTTGGCTGTGATTTAGGTTCGTGCAACCACATTTTGTGTGTGTGCGCAATGCAGTCTAGCAGTTTCTGTCTCTAATATATAGAACGAAGTGTGTTAATGGTCATACCACAAAGACCTTAGTGTCAGTTACATATAGCATTCAAACTCCAGTGGGTCACCACTTGCATTCATCCTTTTGAGGATGTTATGGCACACATCATGTCGGAGGATGGTGATGGCGTTAACAGTTTGCCCCCCCCTGGAAAAATTTCTGCGGACGCCCATGATTGTTACATGTGTTAATACAAAACCCTGCTCTACTTTCTCCTGAAGATTATCCACGCGAAGGAATTCTTTAGGGCCATGTTTAGGCCAGTGGGGTTGGGGGTGCAAATTTGCCAACTACCTCTATTTTTCCAGAGTACTACTGAGGATGTTTCTGTATCCCCTAAAAATCTGAAAATCTTTGAAAACCCTAAAAGTAGACCTGATAATTAGATTTCTAACTTTCTAAAAGAAAATTGTGATATGGCCGCATAGACCACAATGTGTGTGAGGTCGGGAAACATCAGTGAAGCTGCATAAAGGATTGTGGTAATTTGTAAAAAATGAAAACATTAAATTTATTATATAATTAGAGTAATGTAACACCAGTCCCGCAGACAAATATGTTTGAAGTAGGGGGAAGGTGCTCTCCGCTACTGTGTGGTAACTGTTTTTAAATGCCGCCGTTCCACCGAAAGGCAGCTCTTTCAAAAATCCCATTTTATTTCATTTCGCAAGATGGAGGTCTAATGCGTAAGTAACTTCAAAGCACAACACGTCACCCAAGAGGGCTCCAGAATGTCTACAGCAAAAAGTCTTTTGTCTACGGCACAAATTCTTGAAAAGAACACAGGCTCTGCTGTGTGAAAGTTATTTCACTCCCGGTTCCAACACAAACAGCGTAAATAGACACAGTGGTAAGCACCCTGTCTACCCGAAACCCGCTCTGTTGTCCAAAGATGCGGATAATGTTGCGGAGCCCCGGGTGCAACGTGCGAAGAAGAAAGACTACAATTTACCTTGGAGGGGCCCCGTCCAGTGCACGGGGCTGTTTCTATGCAAAGTAGAGCTCTGGGACACATTCGTTCGCATCTTTATAGCTTTTTTTTACGGTGCCTGATTTATGGGCCGACTGATCGAGACATAATCAGAATTACAGAAGGATTTTTTGTCAAATAGTGTTATATTTATTGGCCCGTTAAGTTCAGCCTGGACAGACTCACTGTCAGCCAACTGCGCAAAGCTTTTAAAGTTTTTGAAAGCTGAGTTTCTCTGGCCGCGCTCTGCTCCCTTGACATGTTTCAAGCACATTATACATTAACGGCTTCCAGGGACATCTCCTGAGCCGGGCTAAAGTCCCAGCTGCGCGCAGATTAAGACTTCGTGAATGTGCAAGCCGGGCGTAAGAGTGGCTCCACACTCGGATAGTAAAGATTGTCATTGGAAAATGCCATGATTTAACTACGTGTGTTATTGTGGGCGTAATATCCTTAGCCCATATGTATGGTCGGCAAAGGTAAAATCGAAAAGGGTGCTCAAAAGTGAGAGGAACAGGCCAGTCATGAAATGGAAATGAGGTGCAAATCCACGAGACAAAGACCTGGCCTTAGTATCCGTTTTCAAACGTATTATAATAATGAATGTTGCCATATTTACCACAGAGATAGTTAGCATACATTGTGTGCGCGGGACGTCACAGTGGGCGTGTGCGGAGGACGCCCACTGTCCAAACCCCGCCCACCTAATAAAACTCCAGCACCCGGTCAAGGGGTTAACAAATGGTAAACACAGATTGCACAAAACGATTTATTTTATTACAATCTATAAATTTCGTTATATATATATATATATTCCAACTATCCTTAATGCATAAGGAAATGACGACGCCGTGTTCTGGCCAAAAAATCTTTTATTGTCGGCTAAATTGGACGCGTTTCGCTCACCAAGCAAGCCTGCGGGACAGGCGAAACGCGTCCAATTTAGCCGACAATAAAAGATTTTTGGGCCAGAACACAGCGTTGTCATTTCCTTATGCATTAAGGATAGTTGGAATTTAATCGGACTGTGCTTGGTGGGTCCGCAGCGACGACGCGCCCTCTGTTTAGGCGAGCGACGGACTGCAGCAAGCAACAAGTGGACAATATATATATATATATATATATATATATATATATATATATATATATGTTCCACCAAAACGCCCTCATTTTATATATACAAATTAATCAGTCAAAATGTACATCAATACAGATATCTACCAAATATTATTTTTTTGTGCATGTATCTACACCTCATCAAAAGTACACAGTAGAATTATGGTGCGAATCTGCCCCAACTGCACAAAATAGAAAATAAAATCCTTTCATTCATTCACTCTCATACCCACACATAGGCATACATAACAGTTAAAAAAGCTCAAGATAATAAGGTAGCAATGGAATTTAAAAAAAAATGTGAAATACAACCACAAAATAAAGTTTGTGTGTGGGCTTGTCCAACTGTGCGGTTTTTACTGTCAGTAAAAATGACAACATAGTTATAATAAAAAAGAGTGTGGGAGAACACTGCCTCACACCTCAGCACTCAGTTTACCCCAATGCATCATGGTAAATGCAGTGCATGATAACACTTACCTCAGTGACAGTCTTTAGTTTTTACCCCCTGTTGGTGCAGCCACTGCTGTGTATCTCTAGACACCTGTTTCAGGATAGTTGTCCTTCTTCAGTAGAGAGCAACACATCTTTTTGGGGGTGCTGGAAATGCTGCCAAAATCTTCTCAGGTCTCTGTACCACTCACTGGGCGCAGGTGCATCAGCCAGAGCTCGTCAGTTCATTAGCTCAAGGAAGCCTTTTCAAACAAAAAGATGCAGTGGCTAAAGCCGACTGGCCTACTGCACGATTTACTATAATCTCAGCATATATGTTATAATCCGTTTGAAATAAATGGCGTAAGGACCATTACACAGCAATAAGGCAGTGAACAATGACCTAAATCCCGATATTTTCATATTTATAATTATATTCCATTTCTTTTTGATACATAGTTATAGTAGTAGTTGGTAAAATTGTTGGAGTGTGTGGGTGTAATACCCGTCTCATACTGTATTGAGTGACTGAAGCAAAAGAGGGTGACTTCCTCAGGTGCGATTCAGTAGTATGCTTGAACATTTAGAAAGAAGAGGGGCCACGTGATGCATACAGCACCAAGACAGATATTTATGCTAACATGCGCCTTTATTTGGGCCACCAACTGCAGTAGGCAGAGTCTTTTTACCTTCCTACACTAAAGTAGCCATTATTTTGCAGCAGTCTGTGTGACTTTTCTTTCATTGACTGCCTTCTGCTTTTTTGCATTATTTCTGAATACTACAGTACTATTTTCACATATATTCACTACACATCCAGAGGTTCCCAAGGGGCAGCATTTAAATATTTGCATAATTTTGCGGTGTGCAATACAAGGCTTACCATCCCTAGGGCTTTGGGGCTCACCCAGGAAATTCTTGAACCACAGTGCCAAAAAAATTGATTGTTCAGCACAATTTCCATAAAAATTAACTACAGAGCTAAATGTATTGAATGCAGTTAAAAAAACAGATCATGCAATGTCTCATGGCCTATCATCTTTCCTTTCTTCACCCTTCCACGTAGATTCTAAGTGTTATGCATTATGACTAAGAATTTACTGGTATAGGCTGGTTGGAAAACCCACTAATTGTAAAAAATATCTCACAATCACAGGTCATAGTCAGAAGACTTAGTCAAATCTTATAGGCTTGTGTAAAGCAGAACTTCTGCTTATTGAAGTATGTCTTACCTGATCAAGCAGCAGACAGGTTACACCCATCACATAAGCTCCAGCACCAGACAGCAATAGTTATACAAAAGAAAACTTTATTAATACAGAAGATGAAATGCCTCCACCTAAGTCATATAAAATAACAGCTCTACCAGTAAGGGTCGTCTGGTACAAGGGAATCAAACACAGCAATAAGCCCACTGAAATCAGAATGAAGTATTGCTCAAATGTGAGCTTTAAATTTATTTCTGACATGTAAATCATTTTATTCAAAAGATCAGCTTTTACAGTTTCTGAAAGTGCAGCAATTATACCATGAAACACAAATGTTTTTATTTGATTTTAAAAAACTCGTCTCCCAAACACAACTTGTCATTTTTATGAAAAGTGTGTTTTTTGTGTACGGCAGCCACCTTTACATTTTTAGTAAATAAACATTTGGCCCCCAAGCACCAGCTTTTCATTTTCACCAAATATTTCCATGTACTACTTTCACTCACTGGAAGATTCTGCCTGCCATGCCTATTTATGATCATAAAATACTGAGGAATTACCATACCATATAGTGGGGATTTTCATCACTAGTATTCCAGACACAGCCTGAATTATGTCATAAATGGCAACAATACATCCAGAACCAACACTACGGTGAAGGGTACAGCCCAACTTATGACAAAATGGGCACCATCATGCCAGGTGTAACCAGAATGCCACCTGGAAGCCCATGTATGTCAAGGATGGGCCTGCAGTATGACAGGGACATCAAAAAGTCATGAAGAATGCTCCACAATACATTATTGATGGGCCATTTTTATTCCAAAAATAGCCGTCATGTTGCTAAGAGTGCTCACAATATGTTAAGAATGTACCACTCCTAATCCAGGTATAGCCAGACTGTCATCAAGAATGTCTGCACTATGTCAGGTATGGGCCACCATCATACAATGGATAGCCAGAAAACTGTCAAAAATGCCCCTTACATATCACATATACACTGCTACTATACCAGGGATAGCCAATTGACCATGATATGCCCTGGGCGCAACATTCCAGGGTCACCATAATGCTGTCAGTTCCCACCCCTGAAACCATATACACATGCATACACATCAGCAGATACACAAAGAAAAGCACCTCTTTAATAGATGTTCATTCATGCACGGACACACGCGCACACACACACCTGTATACATGCACATATGCTCATATGACAGACATAATGACTCTAGCCCCTGATTCCCTCCACACCTATCTCCCAGCCTGTGGTGGTGACCCTGGCTCCACAACTCTTTGTTTCCAGGTCATTCTTGAGGCATGTGGCAGTGGATCACAAGAGGATTGAGCTATGGGCGCGGTACCAATCCACTTAGGGCTATGCTCTTCTGGGTCTTAACAGAACAAGAGCTATTGGCTGCAACATTCTGCCTCCTCAGTCCTGAGTGGGCTGGAGAATGCAACAGAGAGGCTGGATGCTGACAGGAAGAGGCTGACAGGCATGAGAGCAGAAGGGGGCAGACATCTGTGAAGGCCGTGACTGATGCATGTTCTAGATTTTTTTAGAAACACAGAGGTTGCTTTTCTAGGTCCCTGGCACTAAGGACTTAGTCAATGTGCTAAACTGAATCCGAAAACCAGTTGTACTGCAACCAGTACAGAACCCACTGAGCAATGTCTGAGCGAGATGTGTTCTAGGTAACAATCAATACCATGAGATGTTACAGGAACAATCAGCAGACCTCCAAACTCTCTCTCATTAATGAATAACACACTCAAAGACCACTAAAACACAAAGGATACATTTTAATATTAATTTTAAAACTAAAATCCTAGCCTAGAGCACACGACATGAACTGTAACCACAATGAAGACAAATAGTATGGCAGTAGCAACGGTTATTAGAAATGCGAATAATAGATACCACTCCAACATGATAGCTGTTATTAATACAATCCTGCCCAAATTCTGCTAGTCTAAAATGATGTCTGACAGAAAATCGTGAACAATAATTTCTAGAGACACAAATATTGTATCAAAAATATTGTTTACCATAATATTGTGTTCCTATACTTATAATGGGAATAACCAAACTATTGTGTCAAAAAGAGAGAGAATAATTGACCAAAAACAGTATAGAATATATATATATTTTTAAAATATATATTGACTTTAAAGTAATTGATTAAAAATAGTTAATTAGTTTAAAATAATATAATGTTAAATACATAGTTGTATTCATTTAATTAAAAGAAATATTTTGAAGTATAGATACATATATTTGAGTATGCATCCTCGTTCTCACCAGAGTGTTTGACTGTTATCTCTTTAGATACAGCGTTGGCTTGGATTGTCTATGTTCAACGAAGAGGGGGCATTACATTGGTATTACAGGAGGTAGCGCTTATCTTTACTGGTGACTTTATGTGACATATGATTTTGAGCGCGGTGGTGCGCAGATGCATATACTCTGACAGAGTTACTTGTGGGAACTTCGGTTCCCTATCCCATTAGCACTAATATGGATACAAGTGATGCGTTAAGGAGAAAAAAGGCGGATGAACTGTTTTCCAACACTAGCAATAATACAAGTATAAATGGTGAAGCAGCAGCAAATGTGAGCAAAAACAGGAGTACTATAAAGCAGAAAAATTAATGAGACAAGAACCGACGAAGTGGTGGGAAGTCGCCACGCTAGAAAAATATTTGTAATGCGGATGCATTCCATGAGGACTTCGCATCCTCTTTGCCACTTCATATGAACACCCTGACCCTGAGGTGTTACAAGAATGGGCCACTAATAGCTCTAGGAGCTTGAACAGAATGATGAGGATACTCATTAAATACGTGTAGGAAGATAGAGAGGGTATCCTCAAAGAATTGGAGGCACTTCAACATGAATTACAGACCACGGACACTAAAGACACTTATGAAAAACAATGAAAGGAAATCAGAGAAAATAGCAAAACTCAAGATAGAAATTCAAATGAAAAAACAACATACGTTTTTGAGGGATGAAAATGACTATGAAACGGGTAGGGTCCTAACAATCAGTCGAAAGTATGATGAATTAAAGTGTAACAAAAAGACTACACAGAATATCCAATCATTGAACAGCAACAGCACACCAGTGGAAACTGAAAATAGCAAACTCAGTGAAAGTGATATTTCAGCAGAAGATACGCGTGGCCCTTCAGGTAGCGGGGTCAGTAAGCCGTCAAATTTATGGGTGGAATTCAGATTGATGGGGCAGGAAAGGAACCAATAGGAACTTACAAAAAGACAGGGGAAGAGGAACAGGAAGGGGAAGAGCCAGAGGCAGAGGCAAAAGCTGAGGAAGACAAGAAGAGGAAAGCAAAACAGGAAATACTTCTCCCATGGGAATATTAACAAGGGGACAGAAGACCGGCCAATAATGGATGAAGAAATCAATGTAGTGGATCTCTCCACCCGCATGTCTAATGATACTGAGGTAGCGTTACTCAAATTTGGACTCGCCTTCTGCCCGACCAATGCATTTAGCTATGCCCGTAGTCGTATTGACCTTTTTCAGTTTACTTGCACACTTAAACTGCATAAATGGTTTTCTCTGAACCTCTGCCCTGAAACTTCTTGTTAAGGAAAGGATGAGCAACTTAACTTTGAGTGATGTTGATACTCTCTTTAACCTAGCTGAACTTGACACTGAATCTACATATACAGGAGATACGTTTTTGAACCTAGACAACATGGAGATTGACCTTGAAATAAACTGTCCTAATGAATTCAAGGTCAACTCCACATTTAATCCCACGATGAATTATGACGCCATTGACACGTTTGAAACGATGGTCACCTTAAAAAACTCACTTGGAAGAGCTCCTGGTACTCAGACAACTTAACCAAGGTCGAACGGGAAGCTTTGAGAGAGCTTCAAAATGATAATTTGGTTGTGATAAGACAGTCCGATAAAGAAAGCAACGCCGTTGTCCTTAAAAAAGAGATGTACCTGAAGGAAGGGTATCGCCAACAAAGTGACAAGGACTGTTATAAAGTCACTGATCTTAAAACTATCAGCAACTCTAACAAATTGTACCATGATAATCTGGCTGAGGGGTGTGACAGAGGTCTAATTGAGTGGGAGGAATTTAGTTTCCTACACTGTGGACGCCACAAAACCCCAATCCTGTACCTACTTCCCAAACTTCAAAAAAACCTTACAAATCCACCCGGAAGACCTATTGTATCTTCCATCAACTCCCAACTAAAAACACACTTCAAGATCTATAAATTACTTCCTGCATCCTTTTGTGACAAGTTTGCCATCATACATTCAGGACAGCAGGGACTTGAGTGGGAAAATTACTACTTACTGCACACCCTGGATGTAACCAGTTTATATACTAGTATCAAACATGAAGACAGCATCGCCGTGTGCAGTCATTTTATTAGGGCCAGCTCCATTTTGTTATTTTTTCACACAGAGATGCTTTTACACATGATTCGTTTCTGCCTTGAATATAACTTTTTCCTGTTTGAAAACAAACTCTTCCGGCAGAAGCAAGGGACCACGATGAGTACCTGCTTTGCCCCCTGCTATGCCGGTCTCTTCACGGGATGGTGGGAGCAGCAGGTAGCCTAGCTCTTGATGATTTCAACACGAAGGTAGTAATGTGGGTACGTTGCATTGACAACCTCTTCATGATTTGGAAAGGCACTGAGCCTGAAGCTCAGAGGTTTGTCCAACAACTGAACAACAACCCCTTTAACATTGATCTCACGTCTCATATGGACAGGATCTCTGTCGAGTTCCTCGATATCACAGCAGAAGTCATTGATAAGAAATTGAAATTGCGTCTCCATAGCAAAGCCACTGCTGGCAACACAGTGCTCTATGTGTCCAGCAGCCATCCAAGAGCCCTCATTGAAAGAATTCCCCACGGAGAGTATTTACCTGCATGCAGAAACTGCAGCACTGACCTTGCCTTTCAAAAGGAATGTGAACTTATGACCCAAAGATTCAGACAGAGAGGCTACAGACAGGCCATTTTCGAAAATGCTGTTCTAAAAGCAAAGAGTATGAAAAGGGAAGAGCTTTTAATTCCCAAAAAGCCACCAGTTAATAAACCCACCAATACCAGCAGATTCATTACCACATACAACAAGACAAGTGAAACCAAGAAAATACTACGTAAATATTGGCCCATGCTCTCGATTGAAAGGAGCCGTACGGACTTTATAGTGGGTAACCCTAAAGTGATATCCAGAAAAGTTACTACTCTCAAAGACAGGCTTAGCAATAGCGATGTGGGTACCAAGACTAGCAGTGAGATAAGCGTACAAGGCTTTTACCCATGCACCTCTTACAAAGCATGAAAACACAGCACTGTTGTCACTGAATGCACATCCCCCTCAACGGGTCCATTACCAAGATTAAATCTCAATTCACCTGTTTTTCCGATTTCACAGTCTATGTAATGAGCTGCCCCTGTGACCTTTGATATATAGGTAGTAATACACACCCAACCAAAAAGAGGATCTTGGCACATCAGAGGGCCATAACACATGTAGACCAACAATACCCTGTAGCCAGACACTTCAACACTCATCACAACAGGGATGTGTCCAAATTGCAATTCTTTGTCATTGATAGAATACAAGCTTCCAAAAGTGGTGGTGACAGGATCAAAGCCCTCAGTCGTCTGGAATCTCAGTATATCATTGGCCTTAACACTAACACCCCGATTGGGCTGAATATGGATGAGGAACTTTTTGTTCATCCGAAATGATCTGCTAAAGAATGGTTTGTAAATCTCTCCTTCCCTCTATGCTTTCCTTCCCCCTCCCCGTTTCTCCTTCCTTCCTATTTTCTCTCCCCCTTTTCCTTTCCTACCTCCCTAGTTCATCCCTTTCTTTCTTTCTCCTTATAAGGTATTTTAATTGTTTTTTTTATAACCCTGGGCAAAGCACTACGCTACGCTCGCGTAGTTTGCGAAGTTTGCGCTACTTCGCACTACGCGAATTGCACGTAGCACAGTGCAAACACGCGTAGCGTAGTGCAGCGGTCATTTTTTGCTTGCTCGCGGTCCTCAACGTCAAGTTGGCGACCGCGAGCAAGCAAAATGTCATCCCGGCGAGACTTTTTCCTCGTTCGCGATCAGCAACATCAAGTTGCCGATCGCGAGCGTGGAAAATAAACCTCCCGGCGAGATTCTCAACGCGGGGAGGTCAGGTTTCTCATTGCGAGTGGTCGCGTATGCTCGCGACCGCTCGCGATGAGAAACTACCAGTTTGCGTTGAGAAAGCTGCCGCTCGAGTAAAAATCTACTCGAGCGGCAGTAAAAGACAGCTCGCACTGTGCAAGATGCCATTTTCAATAATTGCACAGTGCGGACAAGCATCCGGCACTGTGCAATCATCGCGAACAGCGCACTACGCAGTTCGCGTAGTGCTACGCGTAGTGCGAAGTGCACTTCGCGTAGCTTCGCGTAGCGCTACTTCGCGAACTACGCCCAGGGTTAATTTTTTACTATAGGCTCTACACTGGCCGCTATTATATGTATGATTTATCGGGCGGTGAATGAGTAGCTTTGACAGTTTACTGGTTCTATCAAAGCACATTGATTTCCATATTGGGAACTCAATTCTAATGATACGCTGAGTTACTCTATATGGTGATGAGAGCAGAGTGTGTTAGATTATCATACGCCGCAATCACCAGGTTTTAAATTAGGATGTGATACTGTTAGAAATGGGGTTTCTTGTTGCCTAGGGTATGCACCTAAGCCAGGCAGAACCTACCACTCTAGTCAGGGTAAGGGAGTTACACACCCAAGATAAACCCTGCTCACGCCCTTGGTAGCTTGACAGAACAGTCAGGCTTATCCCAGAGGCAATGTGTACAGCGTTTGCGCAACACACACACCAGTGACACAACAAATACACCACAAAAGAGCCTCCACACCAGGTTATATAAAAATATCTCTTATATTGTATAGAAAACACATAGACCACAATCACGTAAATCATAAATCACTTTGCCTACTTGGCAGTTGTCAAAAACATCACAGTTAGTGCCATAAATTAAATGCTTATAGGTTGCACATGTCATAGAAAATATCCTACACCATCACTGTACACATTATGCAAGCCCTGAAATGATATTCGCTATATTTTCATTGCCAGGTAAAAACGACATAAATCATACTATCAAGGCATGAAATTCAGCTGTTAGATTACGAAGAGAAAACATGAATCACCATACATTACTAGAATAGAAATCATCAACTCAGTTATAGGGCGCCAATACACTTGCACACTTATCAGACATTATATGGTAGTTCCTGCACCCTACACATAGGCTACTGTGCAAACCTGCCCACCTACAACTGTGAATATGGTAATTGTCCTCGTTCAACAAAGCGGGGAGCCTCCGTCGAGGTCACTGTCACAAGCAACAAGTTCCGCTCCCCAGGTAAGGCCAAAGTCCGGGGATTGCAGCTGTAGCGGGTGTGAGAGACCTCTCTTGGTCTCTCCTGGCTGCCCATGTTCAGAATAACCAAAGGCAGCTGCCCGTGAGCGCGCAGTGCAGCTGCCAACACTGTGAAGCCCAGCCCACCTCTGGCCAACTGGGCCGTCTGTGATCAGGGCCAAGGGGAAATGCAGCCGCCCTGGCAATGACGATGGGGAGACCTCTTGGGGTCTCCCACAGCAGGATTTAAATGAGTTCAGCTGCCTGCGAACATGCGGTGCAGCTGCTGCAACTCAGCTCTGGGTGAGAGCCTGGTCGGCCCGAGGTTGCGTCTGACCTGGGCGTCGGTTGTGGTGAAGGCGGCTACGCTGGAGCGGGAGGTCCCTCTCTCGGAATGCCAGCCACCGCCAGCAGCACGGGAGGGATCTACCCCCCATCTCGGCTGGGGTGATGTGGAGTGAAGTCTGCATTGGTGCTGTGCTCTTCTCTTCGGTCTTCCCCGGAAGCTGGGCCTTGCTCACTGATGGTGTCGGAGTTGCTCGGCAATGCTGGAACTCAGGGCCGGGGTTTCTTTTGTTGTAGTCGCCGCAAGCTGATGCACGCACCAGCTGCTAGGGAGTGGGAGAGAACTTTCTCAACACCAAGCTCTCCCCTCCCGCTGCCCCATACACGAGGGACAGTGCAGCGCTTGACACGCTCTGAATGTGAACAACACAGCGCTCACCACGCACTAGTTTAGAGTGCTCCTTTTTGAAAGGGGAAACACTCTCCACAATCTTGTGCCACAAATGAAGCGCCCAACATGCGCTTACTTGGTGAAGAACAGTCTAGTCCTTCTCCTGCTCCAGACAGGAGCAGCAACTACAGGCCGGCCCACCCTACACACATCAGGGGCAGCGCTCCTCACACAGTTCTCCCAGCTCCTCTTCCAGGCAGGTTACTTATGGATCCAGCAAGGATCTTTTGAAGTCTTTGATTTCCCTGAGACATCCAACAGGAAGCAAGCACACACAAGCCCTTGGAGACCTTCTCAAACAGGATACCACAGCAGGGTGAAAAGAGTCAGTCTTTTTCCTCTGCCCACAGACAGAAGCAGCAACTGCAGGCCAACCCACCTCTCACACCATAGGAAGGGTAGTGCTCCTCACACAGCTTTTCAGCTCTTCTTCTTGGCAGGGTCCTCTTGTTTCCAGAAGTGATTGAAAGTTCTGGGGTTTTAGGTCCATTACTTATACCCCATTTTCTCTATGTTCTCTCTGCGGCAAGGGTCTCTAAGCTCAGTCCAAACCAGTTCTGACCTCCCTGATCCAGCTTGACTGCAGGAGGTGGAGACAGGGTTGTGCAAAGGAGACACAGCCTATTCAGGCGCTGGTGAAAACTCCTCCCACCACTCTAAATGCAGAAAGGTCTTTTCAGCCTGGCTATGAGTCACCGAGGAAAGGCAGGACAAACCTCAACCACCCTTGTGACTGTCTATAGTGAATGCACATCCCCAGCCCCTGTCACTCCATAACCAGACGGTGAATACACAAACAGGCAGAGGCACACAGAATGGTTTCTCTTGGAGGTGGAGGTGAGGAACCAGGCAGTCGAGAAACTTACTCAGGATTCTGCGAAGAATCTCCTCACCACTTTCCCTCAGATCACGGTTCAGCAAACAAAGGAACTTTTTCTGGGCCTAAAATCCAGTGCTCCTTCAGACCCTTGTATGCCCTCCATACTTAAATTGTCTCCTGACTTAGTAGCAAATTTCCTGTGCAAGGTGTTCAACGACATACTTCAATCTGGTAGCTACCCGGCCATTTGGAAGGAAGCCATTGTCTCACTGCTTCTCAAAAAACCAATGCTGACCCACTGGATTTGAAAATTGTTCGGCCAATTTCTATTCTCCCCGCCCCCTTTTAAAATGTTGGAGAAATTCATCAATACTAAACTGATGAAATACATTGAATCCCAGGAGATCCTGGATCGCTCTCAGAACGGGTACGCGCTGGTCATAGTACCAAGTCTGCCCTCATTGCGTCTACGGACTGTATCCGCACGCAGGTTGCTCAGGGTGCAACGGCGGTGTTGATAATGCTCGACCTCTCAGCGGCATTCAACACCGTCTCCCCAGTGCGCATGGTTCAGCGCTTGCGGGAAGTGGGGGTCACGGGAAAGGCCTTGCAGCTTCTCCACTCTTTTATGTCAAGCAGGGCCCACATCGTCAGCTGTGGCGGCTTTAGAGCCAAGGCCTTTGGCCTTCCTTGTGGGGTGCCCCTGGGATCATCTTTGAGCCCCACTCTTTTTAACCTCTATCTGACCCCTCTGGCTGAGTTGGTGCGGTCCTTCGGATTTCAGGTGCTCTCCTATGCGGACGATACGTAAATTATTGTCTCCATCTCGAATGATTTGCAATCAGTTTCAGAGAAGTTCAATCAGTGTATGTCCAGCATTATCTGCTGGATGAAGGGCAATTCACTGAAGATCAACGCAGACAAGACTGAGGTGCTGGTATTTGGCTCACAGAATTCCATCTCGTCAAATGCTTGGTGGCCTGCAGATTGTGGTCCCCTTCCTGTCCCGGTTACGGCAGCAAAAAACTTCGGGGTCATTTTTGATGATGGTCTGACCTTTGATGCACAGGTTAGCTGCACAGTTAGTACTTGCTTCTATATTCTAAGGACTCTTAGAAAGGTGTTGCCTTTTATTCAGTCCAAACTGCATCAGTCTATCATCATCGCATTTGTCACCTCTCGGCTGGACTATTGCAACGCTCTGTACCTGAACATCAATGCGGTCTCTCTCAATAAGCTCCAGGGGTACAGAATGCAGCGGCAAGGCTGATTCTTAATATTCTGAAGCATCAGTCAGCCAGGAATGGGATTCTTTCCTTGCATTGGCTCCCCATCAGGAAGCGTATCTCCTTTAAGGTTCTGAGCATGGTATTGAAGGGCATGCATAATAAGGGTACGCCACATCGGAAAACCCTTTTCCAATGGTACACTCCTGGGAGGGCCTTGAGATCCCCCTCACAGAAAAAACTGGTGTCTCCTAGATTTCGCAGGTCCAGATGGGGTGGCTGCTCCTTTTCTGTAGCGGCCACCAAGCTATGGAATTCCCTGCCCACCTTTATTTCCAATGCGGACTCCTTGCCGGTTTTTAAAAAACTTCTGAAAACCTGGTTGTTTTCATCTTAGATGGCTGTAGGTGCGTTTTTCTCTTTCTCCTCGTCTGTCTGCTTAGCGCCTTGACACCTTCGGGTATAAGCACGCTCTATAAATACTATCCTATCCTAACGGTAAAGCAAGAAAATGCCCACTTTCTAAATGTGGCATTTTCAAACACACAATTTAAAAAACACCTTTACTAAAAGGTGTGTTATTAAATTCTGAGTTCAGAGAGCCTAAACTCAATTTCTCTATCTTGTCCCAATGGAAAGTTACAATTGTAAGATGTTACAAGGCAGCTCCCATGTTAACCTATGGGACAGACAGCCTATCAATAGTGAAAAACGAAATGCACAGCATTTCACTATCAGGACATGCAAAACATACCAGCCCATGTCCTACCTTTCACATATGCCGCACCCTTCCCATGGGGGTACCTTGGGCCTACCTGAGGGGTGCCTTATATGTAAGAAAAGGGAAGGTTAGGGCCTGGCAAGCGGTTGCACTTGCCAGGTGACAGGGCAGTTAAAGACTGCCCACGCAGACACTGCAGTGGCACGTCTGAAACTCATTTACAGGGCTACTTATGTGGGTGGCACAACCAGTGCTGCAAGCCCACTAGTAGCATTTGATTGCAGGCCCTGGCACACTCAGTGCATTTTACTAGGGACTTACCAGTAAATCAAATATGCCAATCATGGATAACCAATCATAATCACAATGTACACAGAGAGCATATGCACTTTAGCAAGTGGTAAAGTGCCTGGAGTCCTATAGCCAACAAAAACAGGGTCAGAAAAATAGGAGGCAAAAGGCAAAATATTTGGGGATAAACCCGTAAAAAAGGCCAGGTCTAACAGATTCTCATTCAAAATGACATCTACTAACTTAGTAATAAGAACATTGTAAAGCTCCTTAGCTGATTCATTTGTACAAGCACACAATTATTTATTATTTTTTTGTTTTTGATATTTTGTTTTTATGTATGAATTATTGTGGGCACTGATCTGCTACTTTGGCACTTGCATCATTATGCTCATCGTACATACTTATATGCCACTATGTTAAAACAAAACGGCTGCTGCAGTATGAAAGAATACCGTGGACCTGCACGTCCTTTTCACTGTTTACACTACCATTGAGATAAAATACGCAAAGTAACCTAGCCTTTCACCCGTAAGTAAAGTTTCTGAAATGCCGAAATGTGAAAGAGTGTTCTTTTCCATATGCTGGTTACGGATAAGAATTGCATGCAATAAACCCTTTATTGCACACCACTGTGAATGTGCATATTTCTCTGGATCATCTGGGCCCGGAGCTGTGCTGTAAATTTTTACGGGGTACCTCGCCTGAACGCGCACCAGTACCATCAGGACTCAAAAGGCAACGAGGCCCTGGGGAACGGAAAACAAAAAAAAGATTAAGAAAATAATATATATATATATATTCACTGAAAAAACCATAGGTTTTAGGGACAGTTATAGTTAGTTGGACATTGCACTCGTACAAAACCCGTGAAATTCCCCCGTTATAGTTAGTCCAGCTAACTATAACTCGCGCCCCCGCAATGCACTGCTGATGACGTCACATATTACATCACTCATGACATGGTCAGTGACATCACTGATGACATCTCAAATGACATCACTGTTGACATCATCCAGTGACTGTGTGTTTCTGTAAAGTTTAAATATTTTTAATATATATAGGAAAAGACGTATTGAAGAATGAGTGGGTGTGTAAGAGTCTGTATGGATGATTTAGTAGGTGCGTGACTGACTGTATAAGTGAGTGATTTAACGTATCTTACTGAATGCATGGGTTAGTGACTAAACTGGGTGAATGTCTGTATCCGTCTGTCTGTTGCTGTGTAAGTGGCTGCATGTGTTTGTGAATAGCTACATGAGTGTCTATATGAGTTATTGAATGCTTGTGTGAGTATCTGTTTGGGTGCCTGAGTGTTTGTGTGAGAGGGGTGTGTGCGACTCTGTGCATAGATGTGTGAGTGGGTGATTCACTGGGTGGATGGTTTCAAGAGTGCATCTGTGATAGACTGTATGGGTGGGTAAGTGTGTGTAAGAGTGTGTTAGTGAGTGAATGTATGTCCCAGTGGTACATGTGTGAGTAACTACATATGTGAAAGGCAGTATATATGTGTGTTGGAGTATATAAATAGCTATTAGCGAGAGTGACTGATTGTGATAGTGGCTGTATGGATGAGTGTGTGCTTGTATCAGTGATTGTATAAGAGCGTAAGAATGTGCTAGTATTTGTATGAGTAAGTGAGCTGGTGTGTGTATAACTGTATAGGTGAGTAAATGGTAGTGTGTTTAATTATTTGCATGACTGACTAGGTGTGTGAGTACCTCTATGGATGAGTGGCGGTGTTTGAGTGTCTATATAGGAGTATGAGTGCATATGATAGTCCTGTACTGAGTGACCGTAAGTATGAGTGACTGTTCGGGTGAGTGAGTGGATGTGTGCGTAGACCTAAGAATCAGTGAGTGGGTATGTAGTTATTGGTGTTGGAGTGTCTATGGTTTTGCGAATGGCAGTCTTTACTTTAGAGTGGGTGTATCAAAGGTTATATTAGGGTGTGAGAAGATGCATGAAATTATCACATGGATGATGTCATCAGTGATGTCATCAGTGATGTCATTTGAGATGTCATCAGTGATGTCATCAGTGATGTCACTGACCATGTCATGAGTGATGTAATATGTGACGTCATCAGCAGTGCATTGCGGGGCGTGAGTTATAGTTAGCTGGACTAACTATAACGGGGGAATTTCACGGGTTTTGTACGAGTGCAATGTCCAACTAACTATAACTGTCCCTAAAACCTATGGTTTTTTCAGTGAATTTCAAAGGTTTTTTAAATGCTAATTTGTAACTATAACGTCCCTGAAACCTATGGTTTTTTCAGTGAATTTCAAAGGTTTTTTAAATGCTAATTTGTAACTATAACATGTCTGAAACCTACGGTTTTTTCAGTGAATTTCAAAGGTTTTGTAAATGACAATTTTTAAATGTATTAATTGTTATATAAATTTTTTTAATACTGATTTACTACATTTTTAGAAACAATTTTTTTTTACAGATTTTATTTTTTAAATTACATTGTAATTACATTATACATTACATTACAAAAAATACTTTCTCAGAATGAATTACTTTAGTTTAAATACTTTGCACATAGGCAATAGACTTTTAAGTACAGTAGTTACAGTTGTTGCAATGGGCAACACATTTTCAAACACAATGCAACATTCAGCTCAATGTGAATTTCTAGTTAAATGCAATTAGTTACTTTATGGATTACTTTTCTAACCACAGGACTGGATCCTAGATTCAGTCCTGGCACATCTCCTGTAAACAGTTGAGTAAAAGCGTTTGGTTACAGTCGTGATTTTTAAGGAATATTATTGTACTTTAAAAGTTGACACTTAGAAACTTTTTCTCATAGAATCACCAATGTTATCCTATGGAAGGAAATTCACTTAGCAGGTAAAAACTGTTATCGTTACTTTTTCTTACTCAGTGTTGGATCCTGGATCCAGCACTGGTGCATCTCCTGTAAACAGTTGAAAGAATGCGTTTAAGTCATACAGGCGATTTTTAAGGAATATTTGTAGTTTGTGAAAATCGACACTTTGAAACTTTTCTGCTGAAAACCAGACAATGGATTCCTATGGAAGAAAATATAAGTTACTGGTAAGTACGGTTAAAATTACTTTTCAGGGTCAGTGCTGGGCTAAAAGATGCAGCACTGGGTTCTATCCTGATAACAGGTGAGTACATTGGAATTCGTACTTTGGTTGATTTTAGAGGAATATTATAAAGTTCCAAAACTCCACACTTAGAAGAATTTCCAAGTGAAACCAGTCAATGTTAGCCTATGAAGGAAATTCAAGTTACCGGTAAGTACGGTTAAAATTAATTTTGAGGATCAGTACTGGGCTGAAAGATGCAGCACTGAGGTCTCTCCTGATAACAGGTGAGTAAATCAGAATTCGGATTTCGGCTGATTTTAGAGGAATATTTTAAAGTTCCAAAAATCAACACTTAGAAACTTTTTCAGCAAAAAGCAGGCAATGATATCCTATGGAAGGAAATTCAAGTTACTGGTAAGTACGGTTAAAATTACTTTTGAGGATCAGTACTGGGCTGAAAGATGCAGCACTGAGGTCTCTCCTGATAACAGGTGAGTAAATCGGAATTCGTATTTCGGCTGATTTTAGAGGAATATTTTAAAGTTCCAAAACTCCACACTTAGAAGAATTTCCAAGTGAAACCAGTCAATGTTAGCCTATGAAGGAAATTCAAGTTACCGGTAAGTACGGTTAAAATTACTTTTCAGGACCAGTACTGGGCTGAAAGATGCAGCACTGAGGTCTCTCCTGATAACAGGTGAGTAAATCGGAATTCGTATTTCGGCTGATTTTAGAGGAATATTTTAAAGTTCCAAAACTCCACACTTAGAAGAATTTCCAAGTGAAACCAGTCAATGTTAGCCTATGGAAGGAAATTCAAGTTACTGGTAAGTACGGTTAAAATTACTTTTCAGGACCAGTACTGGGCTAAAAGATACAGCACTGAGGTCTCTCCTTATAACAGGTGAGTAAATCGGAATTCGTATTTCGGCTGATTTTAGAGGAATATTTGTATGTTTCAAAAATCAACACTTAGAAACTTTTTCAGCAAAAAGAAGGCAATGATATCCTATGGAAGGAAATTCAAGTTACTGGTAAGTACGGTTAAAATTACTTTTCAGGACCAGTACTGGGCTGAAAGATGCAGCACTGAGGTCTCTCCTTATAACAGGTGAGTAAATCGGAATTCGTATTTCGGATGATTTTAGAAGAATATTTGCACAATGGTGAAGGGAGGGGGCGGGGCCTGAGGTGACATCTGTGCAAACGCGCCCCGTGGCGCGTTTTAAGTTGGGGGATTAAGTCCCCTTGAATCCTGAGGGTCCCTAGGGGCCAACTAGCCCACCAGTAACCTCCAATATGCGCCAGGGGCTGCGTTGCAGAGACGTGTAGAGAGGCCACACCCCTTTTACACCTCTCTGCAACGCAGCTCTGTGGCGCTTTCTGGATGTACCTGTTGGGCTAGTTGGCCCCCAGGGACCCTCAGGATTGAAGGGGATTTAATTCCCCATCTTAAAACGCGCCACGGGGCCTGTTTGCACACATGTCACCTGAAGCCCCGCCCCTCCCTTCACCACTGTGCAAACGCGCCCCGTGGCGCGTTTTAAGTTGGGGGATTAAGTCCCCTTGAATCCTGAGGGTCCCCGGAGTCCAACTAGCCCACCATATACCTCCAAAAGCGCCACAGAGCTGCGTTGCAGAGAGGTGTAAAAGGGGCGTGGCCTCTGTACACCTCTCTGCAAGGCAGCCCCCTGGCGCATACTGGAGGTTCCTGGTGGGCTAGTTGGCCCCCAGGGACCCCCAGTATTCAAGGGGAATTGTTCCTCTCTGCAAACGCGCCAGGGGCGCGTTTGCAGAGTGGTGAAGGAAGGGGCGGGGCCTGCGGGCCCGATCGTTTTATTTTTATTTTTTATTTTTTTATTTTTGTCCCCTGAAGGGGGGCTGTGTGGCCCCCCTTCCTTTTTTCTGTTTTTGTGCCCTGGGGACCCCATCCCCCAGGGCCTTACCCCTTTTTTAAATTACCAAAAAAAAAAAAACGGGAAGGGGGCCGCGTGGCCCCCTTCCCTTGGCCTGTATTGGCCCCGGGGACCCCATCCCCGGGGCATGGCCTCTATATTTATTATTTTGAGGGGGCAGCGTGGCCCCCTCCTCTGGCCATTTTAATGCCCCGGGGACCCCATCCCCCGGGGCCGGCCTTTCCATTTATTTATTTATTTATTTTTCTCTTTTTTGGGGAGGGGGGCCGCGTGGCCCCCCTCCCGGGCCACTACTTGCCCCGGGACCCCATCCCCCGGGGCTGGCCCTCTCCGTTGGGGACTGTGGGGGTCCCCAATCCCCCACAGTCCCGCCGGCTCCCCGCGTCCCTTGGGAGCCGGCATTGCTTTTCCACATGGGGAGCTGCTAAGATGCAGCTCCCCATGTGGAAAGCAATGTGCTTTGGATATTGGAAGAGAGAGCAGGTTTCCCTGCTCTCTCTTCCAATATCCAAAGCAGTTTGCTATGGCAGGACGTGAGCCTCGAGGCTCCCGTCCTGCCATAGCAAACTACAGTGTCCCGGGGGTAGGCACCCGGGACACTGCAGGAGCCGGCCCTGGGGGTGGTGGTCCCCAGGGCCATCAAGGGCTCCAGGAGGGGGGCCGCGCGGCCCCCTCCCATTCAGTACACAGCCCCGGGGAGGTGGTGGTCCCCGGGCTCTGGGGTCCGTAACGGACCCCCATATTAAAATGTTTAGTGCCCCGGGGAGGTGGCGGTCCCCGGGCGTGTGGGGGCTGGAGCCCCCCACACTGGTTTTATTTTTAATTAAAAAAAAGCCCCGGGGAGGTGGTGGTCCTCGGGGCTGCGGGAGGGCTCAGAGCCCTCCCGCACCAGTTATAAAAAAGCCCCGGGGGTGGCGGTCCCCGGGCTTGGGGGCCCTTGAGGCCCCCCACACATTAAATTATCCCCCCACCATGCCCCCGGGACTTGGGCCACCCGGGGCCATTAACATCGAAGCGCGGGAGACCGCGCTTCGATTTTTTTTTTTTCCGGCAGGATTCGCGCACCCTGAGCGCATCCTGCCGATTTTTTTTTAATTTTTTTTTTTTTTTTTTTGCCCAGGGGGTCCTTGTGGGACCCCCTGAGCAAACCTAGGGGGTCAGGGTGTTTCTACCCTGCCCCCTTTGTGCGCTTTGCGCACTTGTTTCTGTCCCTCGGTTCTACCGAGGGACAAAATGGCTGCCAACATTTCCTGAATCGGAATGTTGACAGCCAGCTGACAGCCAATTAACATTCAGCTCGTGATCGGGACGGTGCGCGCAGGGTGCGCTGAGGGTACGCGGATCCGACGCGCCCATAGATATATATGTGACTTTACTTGTGAATTTCTCAGGAACTACTGAACGGATTTACACCATTTAAGCAAAAGGCACCAGTCTGAACCAAGGGCTACCTCTTTGCCAAATTTGGTGTAATTCCGTTCAGCAGTTCGGGCTGTAGCTGCGACTAAAGGTTCCTATGGAAAAATGAATGGGGAAAACGCGTTTTGGGACCCCCCTTTTTTCTCGGCCCCCGCTTCACGTATCACCCCGAGACTTTCAGGGTAGGAGCGGAGCGGAGCGGCCCAACAAGTTGGAAACTTTCACGAAGATTCATCAACCGGCGCCAACGTTATTTCAAATAGAATGTCGCGGATTTCCTATGGATAATAGGTTGTAACTATAACTATCTACTGGCGACCGCCAGTAGATAATACATATATATGTACATACATACATATGTATATACATATATATACTTAAATAAATAAACAACAACAAACATTTAATTTTCAATGTTAACAGTAAAATAAAGTTGAAATTAGCAAGCATATATACAATCAACAAAAATATGTCACCTAATTTAAATAAACATATGATTTTTTTTATTTAATACTATACACTAAATATAGAAATAATACACATATATTTACAAAATAATATTTTAACAATTTATATTTTTTCAAAAATAATAACAGAAAGAAAACATAAATGAAAGATCTATATATATATGTCTCTGTGCATATATATATATTATATATATTACTATTATAATATATATAATATATATGATAATACTGTAAATACTAAAAATCATGATATAACATTTTTCTAAAAATAATATAAACATTTAAAAATAAAAAATATTTAAAAAAGACAAATAAATTTAAACAACAGAAATAACATAAACTAACATTAGAGAAACTGTTGGAGCTCGGAGGAGTTAGATTTACTATTCCCACTCTACTCTAAGTAACAGTAGGGAAACTGTTGGACTTCGGAGGGGTAACATTTATTATTCTCATCCCAGTCTAGGCAACAGTAGGGAAAGCGTTGGACTTCAAAGGGGCTAAATTTACAATTCCCACTCCAGTCTGTTAGACCTGGCATCCTTGGCGTGGTTTCCCCTTACTTTTTTTTCTTCTGAACTCCTGTTTCGCTGAATTCATTTTTGCTGGCCTTACTGTTGCGAGTACTACACCCCTTCTGACCAGTACTAAAGTGCATGTGCTCTTTCTCTAAAACATGATAACATTGGGATATCCACAACTGACATATTTAATTTACTTATACGTCCCTAGTTAAGTGCACTACATGTGCCCGGGGCCTGTAATTTAAATGCTACTAGTGAGCCTGCAGCACTGATTGTGCCACCCACTTCAGTAGCCCCTTAAACATGTCTCAGGCCTGCCATTGCAGAGCCTGTGTGTGCGGTTTTAAACTGCCATTTTGACCTGGCAACTTAACCCTCTTGCCAGGCCCAAACCTTCCTTTTTAATACATATGTCACCCCTAAAGTAGGCCCCGGATAGGCCCAAGCGTGGTGTGTAGTATATTTAACAAGTTTGACATGTACTTTTAAGCTTTGCATGTACAGGTAGTGAAAAACTCCTAAATTCATTATTCTCTACTGAAAGGCTTATCTCTCCCATAGGTTTGACATCAGGATTACCTTATTACACTTTATAAGTGTATTTTCCAATTGGGAAAAGGTAGCTATTTTGAGTTTGGTATCTCTGGACTCACAATTTAAAATCACAACTTATGGTGAAGTCGGGTTTTAAGTTGTAAGTCTGAAAATGCCCCTTTTAGAAAGTTGCTATTTTTTAACTTTAACCATTCTGTGCCTCTGCCTGTCTCTGAATATACGTTTGAGGTGGATGACAGCTGGGCTTTGTGTATTCCCTCTAGACAGTCACACACAAAGGGAGCTGAGATGTGCCTGATGGGCTATTCACATCCTGATGGGTCATACTGGGCAGGATAGGAGGGAGAAGCTGACACTTGCACCTGAATAGGGATGTGCCTGTCCCCACTCAAAGAGCTGCATACCCCTCTGAAGTGAGTCTAGAGTCAGGGCAGGAAGGGCAGGGACCTTGTGCTCTTTAAAGGCCTCTCTTTGAAGTCTCCCCCACTTCAAAGGCACAACTGGGTAGTATAAATATTGGACCCCTGACACCACCAATTCAGTACACTTCTGGACCTGAGGACACTCTGCCAAGAAGAAGGACTGCTGTGCTGCTGAATGTAATGTAAATGTAAATGTAAGTCCGTTTTTATATAGCGCAGCTACTCACCCTTACGGGTCTCAAGGCGCTGGGGGCCGTAGTGGAAATTAAGTGAGCTATTGCCCAGAGTCACATGGTGCTGAGCTGAGCTGCCGCCGGAGCTGGGGATCGAACCGTGAACCCTGTGCTCCGAAGTCAGCTGCCCTGGCCGCTGCACCACACCTCTCCACTAAAAGGACTGTCACTCTGCTGGACTTGCCTTGATTCTTCCTGGACTCTTGCTCTGCTGTGCCTGCCCTGCTGCCTTCCTTGCCTGGTAGTGAGAAGGACTGGACCTGCATCTCTACATCCCCAGAACCAATTAACTCCAAGGGCTTGCTGGCTTGCCTCCTGTTCTGAAGTTTTAGAGACATCAAAGACTTCTTTCAACCCTGCTACAGCCTCTGGATTCTACAAACTGTGAGTCCTGCCCTGCCAAGTTGTGCCAATCCAGTCCTGGGCCCAAGGAAGTGGGTTTTCTGGCTGTTTCTGCAAAATCCATGCAGTGCTAACTTTGCGCTGGTTGGAACCAACGCATCCTCTCGACGTGATACATCGCCGCTTCGACGACCCCACTTCGCTGCTGACAGTGCGGCTCGATGCCGATGCATTGCCTTCATCGCCAGGGGTTCAAGGCCGATGCATCCCCAAACTGCGTGACTCAGAACTGACGCACTGCCTACAATCCTCTGGATCGATGCCGATGCTTCGCCTCAGACATCTCCTTGCAGTACTCAGTGTTGACACTTCCACCGTGAAGGTACTGTTTTCATAGAGGCCTGCGTGGCTTCTGTATTCGACCAATGCTCTATCACAGTCAGCTTTGACCCGGTCCAGGGCGATCAGACAGCCTGGTTCGCACTTTAAGTTTCTAAGCACTATAATTCAAGATATTCTTTCAAAATTCCTAACTCTGGTTCTACTAATTGGATGTTTGTCATTTTGGTCTTGTTTTGTTAATTAAATTAAGCTCTATTTTTCTAACCTGGTGTGAATTATTTTTGTGTGGTGTTTTGACTGATTTACTGTATTAAGTGTTGCACAAATACTTCACAAATTGCCTCTTAAGTTAAGTCTGACTGCTCTGTGCCAAGCTACCAGAGGTTGAGCACAGGTTAATTTAAGGTGTGTATCTGAATTACCCTGAGTAGGATTGTTGTCCCTACTTGGACAGGCTGCATACCTCTGCTAACTAGAGACCTAATTCCTAACAGTCTAACTAATAGTAGGCAAAGAGTTGGATTTCACAGGTGTTAGATTTACTATTCCTACTCCAATGTATGCAACAGTAGGGAAAGTGTTGGATTTCGCAAGGGTTACATTTACTATTTTCACTCCAGTCCAAGCAACACTAGAGAAGTGTTGTACTTCTGATGGGTTCACTATTCCCACTCCAATCTAAGCAACAACAGGGAAAGTGCTGGACTGCAGAGGAGTTAGGTTAACTTTCCCACTCCAGTCTAAGCAACAGTAGGGAAAGTGTTGGACTTCGGAGGGTTATATTTGAATTCCCACTCCAGTCTAGGCAACAGAATGAAACGTGTTGGACTTTGGAGTGGTTAGATTTGATATTCTGACTCTAATTTATGCAACAGTAGAGAAAGTGTTGGACTTCAGAAGGGTTAGATTTACTATTCCTGCTCTAGTCTAATCAATAGGGGGGAAGTGCTGGACTTCGGTGGATTACATTTACTATTCCCACTCCCATGTATACAAAAGAAGAAAAAGTGTAGAGCTTCGTAACAATTACTTATACTATTCCAACTTACAATATTCCAAACTATTTTCTACAAAACACTGAAATACTGAGCAACAATACATTTTTAAAACCATATTTAAAATAAAAAAATGCATTCCATATAAACTTTAAAAAAATACAAAATAATTAAAATAAATTCATTAAAATTAGATTTACTTCCCTCGCTACAACTAAAAAAAAGACAAACACCCAAAAATAAATTAAATAAAAAATATTATAAATGAAAATGTTACTTAAATTAAACAAATAAAATTGAATAAAAAGTTTTAAAAAACATATTCCAAATATTAGTAAAAACATAACAATAAATTAACAAATAAATCAAATAAAACAGATAATTTAAATAATAAATGATTAAAAACACATATTAATTATCAATAAAGAAATAAGATTACCAATTAATTTTAAAACATATCATTTCAATAACTTTCCACCAAATTCCCCTATAAAACCCAACAACCTGCTACTAAAATATAAATTATCAACAAAAGTATAAATATTAACAAATAGATTATAATACAAACATCAACTTAAATAAATAAAATATTTACATTATTAAGAAATTAAACAAATTACCAATCAATTACATATTCAATTGACAATAGAGAAGAATTAACATGTAAATTACATATTTATAATTTAATCAACTTCCCAACCTGTTCCCCTACAAAACCAAGAACCAACTGCTAAAATATAGATTACTAAGGTAAATTAAAAATTTAAATAAAAAATTAAATTAACAAATGAAACAAAAAAATAAAATAATGAAACAATTAAACATTTTACATAATAATCAACTGAATATTTAATTAACAATAAAAAATAATTAACATTAAAAAGTAAATTAGTTATAATTTAATTAACTTTTCAATCTATTCCCCTACAAACCCAACAACGAACTACCACGTTATAAATGACTAATTAAATGTAAAACAATTACACATTTAAAATTGTAAACTATATTAAAAAACAATTATGCCAACAATAATAGCAGTTAAAACTAACATACTAACGACACATATTAAATTAGTTAAAAATAAATATATATTACAACTATGTTAAGGTAAACAATATTAAATACAGCAATGCTATTGAAAAAACAATATTATATACCAAATGAAATGATATTCTTACCTTCATTATTCTGTTCCACAATATATTTGTAGTCATGATATTTTTGACATGATATTCATGTCACACAATATTTTTAAACTGATATTCTGGTCATTCGCCTTTGTAGGAGCTAATCAAACTCTAAAATTCTAGCAAAAGAGAAAATAAAACCTATAATGAGTTTTATACTTCTTTGAACAATGAAGTTCTGTGTCAAAGGAAATAGCAAGGTCTGATATTCTCGTCTCATGAGGCTGACTACTCTGATAAATCAGCTCACAAAGGGCTAAGTGCACTCCATTCTGGGGGCTATCGACAGGAACCGGAGATATGATGTATGGCTTATCTCTCTGACCTTCACTTTCTGTCCTTAACTTTTATATCATAATTTCATTGTTGTTAAGAACTCTTAGTGGAAACAATTGATAGGAAGTGTCCTGATGCCCTTTTCGATTATTTTAATTCTACAAGACTGTGGTATTTTGAATATCAACAAAAGAGAGACACTTAGGGGCCGATTCCGATCTCGGCCGGTAGGGCTCCGAATCGGATTCGGCTTTACCGGATCCGATTCGGAGCCCTATTTCCCGACCGAATCGTACGTGCGTCCGGGCGAGCGAGTACGATGCGTGCACTTGCGAAATCTCCAACCGACTCGTTCGCAGGACCCGACCGCTCCAACCGACTCGCACGGGGACGACTCGCACCGCGCAATGGAGACGTTCCCCGGCCGGGTAAGTACGATGCACACCTCGACCGCTCCGACCGACTCGCGCAGTCCGGCTCCAAGGAGCTGTCGGAGTCGCACTTTGGGGGTCCGTGTCGGACCCCCCTGGAAGCGTAGGCACGCGAGTCGCACACAGGGGGGACCCATGGGTCCCCCCTACACGTGCATGTACGGCGCGACCCGCATCGACGCGAACACGCCGTAGGGGGCGCCCTTGTTTGCGTCATGCCCATTGAGTCAATGGGAGCCCGTGTACGCGTCGTACGACTGGCTCCCATTGACTTCAATGGGAGTACGACCGAATCGAGTCCGATGGCATACGTGCGCATCGTACTCGTTCGGTCGGGCTGCTAGGGTCCGATTCGGTCGGGAATCTCTCCGGGTCCGGCTCGGACGGGGAGATTTTTGGCCTGAATCGGAATCGGCCCCATAGTTGTCAACTTTTTAGAAATTCATAAAAATGAATAACAAGCAAACGTAAAAGTAAAGCAGTCAGTATTTGGAAACAGCATTACAAATATATTCACGTAGGCTTGATTATCACATTTCAGAACATAACATAAACCAAACGTGGGTTATATGAATCATGCATGTTCAGCATTTTAAGTTATTGTTTACCACATATAACTCAAACGGGGGAACAACTGTAGCCATCAATGGCTGCTTTATGCTCTGTCACTCCTAGATCCTGTCTTCTTCATCATATGGCTGACCCTGTGAAGCCTGTTCCAATACAAGGAAGCGGGTGCTGAGCTGACATCAGACCTTAGGCTGAAATTCTGCCTCACAATGAGCCTGTGAAAACCAGCTGTTTTTTACGGTGCAGGCTCGCCCTAACCGGTGCCTCACAGACACATAGACAATGGAAGGCTGGGAAGTAATTGAAGGTGCCCACCCTTGCATGCCCAGTTGTTGTTTGTATACTGCTCTGCTGCAGTTCAGCTACCATTCTCAGTGTGACAGTTGTAAACATTCTGCAAATCTCCCTCTTCTCCCTCTTCCTGGACTGTTGAGAATTCAGTTGGTATGCCCTTATAGGTGAGCCGCCCCAACAGTTATCCATGTTCAAGTTTTAGGTCAAAGGACAGAGAGAAGGTAGTGGTGGAAACAAGGGTCGCACCTCAAAGTTGCTGAATGTATGGGCTTACAAAATAGATGTTGAAGAATAACCTTCACACAGAGAAGTAAAATTGGTGCCACTCAGGGAAAAACACCCCACTACCTAAGGTGTAAATGATACAAGAAACAACAGTAACTTGTGAAACGTTTACAAAAAACCCTGGCACTCACAATATATCACATTAGATTGATGACAATAATCTCTCAATCTAACCCAAAGAGAAAGGAATGAAGAGAGATTCCTCGTAACACAGGAAACACGATGGATACAGTCATCTAATCAGTCATTGATTTATTTTATAGTCCAAAAAGTTACAACTACACTTCCTGCCTCGGGATCCCCCCTGTGCTGACCTCGCTGTGTATGCTAGACACATTCGACTCACTGGTTGAAGCTGTAACTCCCGGATTGTTATTCTTGCCACTGGGGACCACCTGACCTGATTTAACATCATAAAATTTCTTAGCAAAAGTGAAGACTCTGTTGTTCTTATAGTCATTGTCATCCCTCCTGAGTTTTCTCATTTTCTTATCTTTTATGTATAACTGATGCGCACTGAGTACCTCTTTTAGGATCTTATAATTTTTGTCTGTTGCTTCTTGTAAGTTAAGGTTCTTAATTTCTGACTCTAACTTTTCTATTTCACAGAGCAATTTATTCGGTTTGCGTTCTGCGTGTCTAATCAAAATGTCCATCATGTTATATGATGAAGAAAAAATGAGCTCCTCCCATTCTTTCAGTAAATCAGGATCCAAATCCTCGAAGGTGGGAAAAATTATAATACGTAGACCATGTGGGACTTGTTTTATATCAATGTATCTCTTCAAGATGGTGGAGTCCCACCTTGACAATTCTTGCTTCATGAGACGTTCTAATTTAATACATTTTAATTTCAAACCTTGTTGTTCCGGATTTGTATTACTCTTAGTTATTCTCTCCGTGGAACCTATAAAAAGTTCCCTGAGAAGTTGGTCTCTCTCATCATCAAAAGAAGACATGATCAATTCAAAAATTGTATATCGTACCACTTGACGTAATGTGTCAGGTGGCTGGAAGCCCCGAATCTGAAGAATTGAGTGCAGACCACCACACAAAGTACAAAGGACAGAGAGAGGGTAGTGGTGGAAACAAGGGTCACACCCCAAAATTGCTGAATGCATAGTTTTAAAATTGTTTAGGATACAACATTTTTTTTTTATGTGTATGTATTTTTTCTATCACTATGTTTACAGCCTTGAGAAAGTCACGGTTGTGACGAAACGCGCGTTGGCTGTTTCTCGTGTACTTCACAACAAGGACTGGACCACTACTCACATCATGAGAAAATCTTTTTTGATTGTGTTAATAAATGGATTTGTTCTAGTCCTTGTAAATTTTTTGTACTATAAAATAAATCAATGACTGATTAGATGACTGTATCCATCGTGTTTCCTGTGTTACGAGGAATCTCTCTTCATTCCTTTCTCTTTGGGATAGATTGAGAGATTATTGTCTTCAATCTAATGTGATATATTGTGAGTGCCAGGGTTTTTTGTAAAAAGTTTTCATGTTTTACGTTTTAAGGATGTACTTTATTTGAGTGCTAATTAATGAGAAATCAAATATATCCCAAAAGCCAACCAGATCCTACTTTCAAACAATTTTTTTTCTAAATGACAAGACCACCTTAGTACTTAATCGAATACATATTTGAGAAAGAACAATGTTTGCCCTGGTGGCAATCAAATCACCATGAGACTCTAACATCTGGTAATGGACACAAGAGGCTCATGCTGGACAACTCACTTGCAGTCGGGAGCAGGTGATTCGTTATGTTTAAAAGTACAATTTAATAAGCTTCTGTAAGTCTTTTGGTGCCCCGACCCCCTCAGGTTCCTCACCATTTTTTTCCATCCAACATGCGTAGACCGCATGGGACTTTGGTATTGTGAGATGCCAAACCTTCACAGTTTCAGCCACTCGCTGACCCAAGACATGGACAAAACACACTACTCAGTAAAGCAAGCTTTCAAAATACACCTTGACCAATAAAAAGATGCCCTGGTTATGATAATGAGGAAGAGAATACTGGGAATGGTGGTCCACAGGTAGGAGTCTTGAATCTGGCTATTTCGTGGGAGCATTAGTCAAAACAGCAAAGGACCATCTTCCCCCTCTAAAGATAGACAAATAATTGTCAGCGCGACAAGAGTGTGAGAAAATTCTTTCTTGATATCCAGCCACGTACCATACTCCAAACCCTGGAACAGGTAAATAATACAAGCAGAAAAATAACACCAGTAAGATCTGGGGATGACTGATCACACCTTTGAGACTTCATCAAGACTAAAGGCTAAATTTAGAGCTGGATTGTAATAAAAGATCCTCTGATCACAGGATCAGTCAATCAATCAGTTCCTGTGTAACGTGACATGTCACCCGGGGGGGAGGGGTCTCTAGGCGCTGGGGTTCTGTGAGCCTTGGTTGAACAGCCATGTCTTGAGCTTCTTTCTGAAGTCTTCTAGCAAGGGGGGCTGTTCGCAAGTGGAGGGGGAGGTCGTTCCAGGACTTGGTGGCGAGGTAGGAGAAGGACCGACCTCCGCAGCGGCTCCGACGGATGCGGGGGATGTGTGCCAAGGTGAGGAGGTGGAGCTCTCTGGTAGGTTGGTGGAGCGTCAGGCCGTGGCTTATGTAGGCTGGTTCGGAGTTGAGGAGGTCTTTGTAGGCCTGCGTCAGGAGGTGGCATGGTGAGCAAAAGAATGATGGATTTAACCCAGATCTCTTGACTGGGGGTGAATATTTTGATTTGTTTTGCATTCCATCCATCAATTGTGGTTCAGGAGTTTGAAGAGGCATCTTTTCTGGACGGGGAGCCAGTCTAGGGTTTTGAGGAGGGGGGAGGCGCTGGTTCTTCTGGGGAAGTTGAGGATGAGTCTTGCTGTGGTGTTCTAGATAGTTTGGAGGCAGTTGAGAAGCTGTTTGGTGGCTCCGGTGTAGAGTGTGTTGCTGTAGTCAAGGCCGCGGGATACAAGGGCTTGGGTGACTGTTTATCTGGTGGAGGTGGGGATCCATCGGAAAATTCTGCAGAGCATGCAGAGGGTATGGAAGCAGGAAGAGGATACGGCATTGACCTGTTGCTTCATGGTCAGTTGGCTGTCCAGGATGATTCCGAGGTTGCGTGCATGGTCGGTGGGAGTTGGTGTGGGGCCGAGCTTGGTGGGCCACCAGGTGTCGTCCCAGGGAGAGGGCTTGTTCCTGAAGATGGGGACTTCCGTTTTGTCTGAATTGAGCTTTAGGCAGTTGGACTTCATCCATGTGGCGACGTCAGACAATGTGTCTCGGAAGTTGGCTCTGATGGTGTTGGGGTCTTCTGTGAGGGTAAGGATGAGCCTTCGTATGGTCAGTGTATGAGATGATGTTGAGTCCGTGGGCACAGACGATGACTGCTAGCAGTGTCATCTAGGTGTTGAAGAGGGTGGGGCTGAGGGAAGAGCCCTGAGAGATGCCGCAGGTGGTTTTTGTGTATGGAGGAGAAGGGAGGTAGATGGATCCTCTGAGTTCAACTGGAGAGGAAGGAGGAGATCCAGTTTAGGGCATTGACTTGGATGCCGATGTGGTGGAGTCTGGTGATGAGGGTGTGGTGGGAGATGGTGTAGAAGGCCGCTGAGAGGTCGAGGAGGATGAGTGCTGCTGTTTCACCTGGTCTAGGAGGTGTCTGATTATGTCTGTTGCTGCAATCAGGGCGGTTTCGGTGCTGTGGTTGGATCAGAAGCCGGATTGGGAGGCGTTGAGCAGATTGTTTTCTTAGAGGTACTCTGTGAGCTGGCGGTTGATGGCTTTCTCTTGAACCTTGGCGGGAAAGGGAGAAGCAAGATTGGGCAGTAATTCTTGAGCTCGTTGGGGTCGGCGCAGGGTTTCTTCAGGAGCGGCTTGAGCTCTGCGTGCTTCCATGCATCAGGGACGGTGGCCGTGGTGATGGAAGAGTTTAGGATCTCTGTGAGGCTGATGCTGATTTCTTTCCTTCCTAGATGTAGATGTGGTGGGGCCAGGGATCCGTGGACTGATTTCATGATGGTGGTGGTGTCTTGGATCGAGAGCTGTTTCCAGTGGCTGAGTCTGTGGCTGAGGGTAGCGTTGGTAGGTGTGCGAAGGTGGGTGAGGTCGGTAGGCTGTGGGTTGAAGTTGTTGTAGATGTCTGTGATCTTCTGGTAGAAGTAGTCCGCCAGGCTATTGCAGAGGGCCTGGGAGGGGTGGATTGTGTTCTCAGAGTGGCTTGGGAGGAGAACTCTCTGACGATGTGTAAAGTTCCAAGAGTAAAAGAGCGAAATCCAAATAAAGGTGGAGATAAGCTTTAATCTAATAGGCACAATACCTTCCAGGCAGAAGTTAGATCCAAGAATGATAAGGTTCCAGTACTGTTTAGAACTTCTATTAAAGCTGGCAGGTGCCAGAATCAAACATACACAGAGGCTTAAAGGGAAAGGAACAAGGATAATAAAATCAATGTAACACATTTTCCTTCTTTAACAAAATTAAGAAAACATAAGAAAACAATAAATATAAACAGGCTCAAATATATACAGAGACTTAAAGGGAAAGGAACAAGAGATAACAGAAAGTAATGTAAAACATTTTGTAATATATTTTCTGTCTTAACAAATTAAGAGAAGACTTCCACACTTTTGGCCACCCTCCTGATATTCCATACTTTACCATCCTGGGTGACCACACTGTTACGATTAACCTTTGTGACTTTTATAGGTCTGCCAAATTTGGTTTCACCTTTAACCAAGATACCTGGTTTACCTATTCTGACTCAGTCTCCAACTACAAAATGTGGTTGCTTCACATTCATTCTAACATCATAATAGTGTTTGCATCTCAATTGTTCCTATTGTACTCTTAGAGCTACATCCTCCTTGTTCTCTACACAAGGAGTTCTAAGACTCTTCTTCCTAAACCACCATGGGCACAACTTAGAGATAGGCTCCCTGCCTTTCAACAATTTGAAAGGACAAACTTCAGTAGTAGGGTGGGGCGTTATGCGGTACAACCATAACTTCTCTCTCAGTTTGTCTTTCCACTCTTGACCAAATCTACGTGCCCATAGGATACCTTGTTTCAAGACTCTATTATACCTCTCCACTTGGCCATTACCTTGAGGTTCGTATAAAGACGTTGTGACATGACGAATGTTAAAAAACTTAAGGAAATCTGCCATATCATGAGATTTCATTTGCACTCCATTGTCAGTAATAAGTACTTCTGGATAACCTTCTCTGGCGAAAACTTCTTTGAAAAACTCAATCACATTACAAGTATTAACATGAGGTACAAGCTTGACCTCAGGCCATTAAGAGTGATAATCAATTATCACCATAGCAAATCTGCCCTCACGAGGTAAAAAATTAAAAGGACCTGCAATGTCAAAAACAATCTTTTGCCACGGAAATTCAGGCCACTCCACAGGAATTAAAGGAGCAGGATTACACTTGAGCATCTTTTCACTGTTGGCACAATCAAGGCATTCTCTTACAACTTTGTCTACAAATCTGTCCAAACCAGGCCACCAAAATACAGTTCTGACCAATCTTTTCATGGAGGACATTCCCAGATAGCTTTCATGAGCTAGAGATAAAATGCGATCACGAAGGGATAAGGGCGGAATACATTTACCTTGTCTGAATAATAAATCACCCTCTATTTCAAGTTCACCTGAAATTTTCCAGTATGGGAACAAATCTGCAGGAATGTCATTCTTGGAAGGCCCTCCCTCTCTCATATAATCAGTAACCTTAAGAAGCAATCTATCACACTCCATAGCATTTTTCCACATTTCTTCTGAAATAGTACCAAACTTGCCTGACATTACTTCCTCAATATTGGCCACAATCTCCTCATCATCAATTTCTTCATTCAAATCACGTGGTAACCTAGAAAGACAATCGGCCGTTACATTGATTTTTCCCGGTACATATTCTACCAGAAAATGATACTCTTGTAAGCGAGACATTAACTTTGCTAGCGAGCAGACGCATTCTGACCACCACCAAGAGACAAAATGGTTACAAGAGGCTTATGATCTGTTCTTAAAACAAAACGTGCTCCCCAAACATAATTACGGAAATGTTCCACCGCCCACACACAGGCTAACAGCTCTCTCTCAATAACAGCATAGCGTCTCTCCGTGACATTAAGCGTGCGGGAAGTGAAGGCTACATTTCACTCTTCCTTTCCAGCTCGTTGTGATTGAACTCCCCCAAGGCCATATAAACTTGCATCGACAGTAAGTATGCACATCTTGTTGACAGAATATGGTTTTAAAGTAGGGGCGGTCACCATTTCAGCTTTGATACTCTTAAAAGCCTTTTGCTGTCTTTCATCCCACACAAATTCAACATTCTTTCTTGTAAGTTCTCTCAAAGGCTCCATCTTGGCCGCAAAGTTTTTAATGAACTTACTATAATATTCACAGAGACCAGAAAAGGAAAGCAGTTTATCCTTTGAATCAGGAGCAGGAGCTTTGAGAATAGCCTCAACCAGAGATTTTTTAGGTACCACTCCTTCTTTAGACAACGTGTGTCCTAAGTATTCCACTGAGTCTCGATACAAATTGCACTTATTCCTTTTGAGAGTTAATCCATGTTTTCTCAGGACATCACACACTTTTCTTAGGTGATCAGAGTGTACAATTTTATCACTAGAAAAAATAAGAATGTCATCTTGAAAACATTTGACAAACGATTCCATTCCTTTGAAAAGATAAGACATGGACCTTTGGAAGACAGAAGCTGCAGAAGCAAGTCCAAAAGGCATCCTCTTGAATAGGAACAAACCTTGAGGAGTGATGAAAGCAGTCATGTGACGTGACTCCTCTGCAAGTTATATCTGATGGTATGCAGAACGAAGATCAAGGGTAGAAAAAATGGTAGCACCTCCAAGCATACTTACCATCTCATTAATATTCGGTAAAGGATAACAGTCTACCAAAATATTAGCATTTAAAGCTCTGAGATCAATGCATAATCTCAGAGATTTATCAGGTTTCCGTGCTAACACAATCGGAGAAACCCATTCTGATGATTCCAGTTCCTCAATGACACCTCCTTCTAACATCTCCTTAAGAATGCCTCCTAACTCTTCTCTTACATCGATAGGAACATTCCTTAGCTTCTGTTTTACAGGACACGCTCCTTGCTTAAGTTTGATCACATGAGTAAAACCTTTAAGTTTTCCTAACTTCTCAGAAAAAACTTCAGGAAAATCATCCTCAATTACCTTCCCACCTGTGTTATCTTCAATTACAAGAACAGGTTCCTTGCTGCAAGGATTTAATATTATTCCTAATTTCCACTGGTCTCTCCAACCCAAAACATTAACACCCTTCTTTGCTACATACAATTTTATGAAAGCTGTCCTCCCTTTGAAGGAGATATCAAAAGCAACATAACCCATGAGATCAATATTAGAACCATCAAAGCTTTGAGCAATGATATCTGAGGCACACAAATCTTCATGGGACAAAATGTTGTCAAACTTTTCATTGAAATAGCTTTCAGTAATGATTGACCATGGGGATCCTGAGTCAGCCATAAGTTCCAGATCTTTGTTTAAAAATTGAACAACACACTTAGGAGACTTCATGGCTTTACCTTCACAAGCATGAACATCCTCAACTGACACAACAATCCCAGTTTCTTTCGTTGACTCACTAACTTGATCACACGCACATCTTACGCATGAGACTTCACTAGTTCTTGTGCAAAACGTTTTCCCTTTGTTAATCACTCTCTTTTTGTTATCTTTACACGCTCTGGCAAAATGACCAATCCTACCACATTTAACACATTCTTTACCAATTGCAGGACAGTGTGGAAAAGACGCTATATGACTGAAACTGCCACATCTATAACAAACCAAATTTTTATCACTTTTCCTTCCTGGTTGAGAAAATTTGTGAGAAGAATTAACGACGCACACATCGTCTATAGTTTTCTCATTCTTAGAACTAACTTCTTCTACAGTTTTCATCCATCTCTCAGATTGTTCAAAGGCTTTTGCAGTAGCAATAGTATCATGTAAATTAGGATTACCCATTACCCAGAGTTGTTCCTGCGTCTTTTTACTCTTGACATTAACAATTACTTGATCTCTGATCATTTCATCAGAGATGACACCAAAGTTACAAGATTCAACAAGTGACCTAAGTGCCGTCAAAAAATCATCAAAGGACTCAGATTCTTTTTGTGAACGAGTATAAAATTTGTATCTATTGAGTGCAATACTAGTAGTAGGTTTAAATCTACACTCCATTCGAGCTAAAGCTTCTTCAAAAGTACTTAAATCTCCTTGGACAATAGGTAAAGTTCTAAACACAGCTTGCCCTTCTGAACCTAAACAATGTAATAGTATATATTTTTTCCTTTCATTACCCATTCTGTCTCCATCTATAGCTCTCATATAGATTAAAAATTCTTCTTTCCATCTAGACCAGGCAATGGGTGGATCACCTTTCGCTTGCAAAAAATTTGCAGGAGGTTCGGATTGCATTTTCATCCCTTTTTAAGTAGTAGCTAATAAACTAGTGTGTCAAATATTTAACAAAGTTTTGTAAAAATGAATATATAAATAAAGTCAGCTGTGCATATTAGCGTGGAAATAATGTGAAATGGTATGAAAATGTCAAAGATAGTAAAAAGGGTTTCAGCTGTGCAGATCAGCGTGGAAAATGTACAAGTCAAAAATAAGATAACGAAATAAAAATGCTCCACTCACTTATATTTGATAAATGCTTTAAGCCGTGCACATCGGCGTGATGTACAAAATTGTTATCATCTTAATCGCAGAGTAATACACAGCCGTGTGTATAATTGAGTTGAAGTTGACACGAAGAAAATCCGTTGTTCGCAGTCGTGCGCATCGATGAGAAGTATCACAATAAAAGATGGCTGACGACGCTGGGAGGCGTAACGTGATGACGGGAAGGCGTCAAAGATCGGGCATCTAGCGTTGAGTGTCAGGGGTTCTCCTCCAGCGTTGCGTGACAGGAATTCTTCTTTGTACTTTCTTATGGTACGGCGTCCTGTTGACACAAGGTGTTGCCAAGAAGATCCGTATCGCGTGGGCAATCGTTTGTCAAGTTTGAAAAATGCGGTAAGCACAACTTGACAAATCTTTCAAAATTGTAGAATTGTAAGCCAGAAAATGGTAGAATTGCGGCAAAAAAAACGTAGGAGAACGGAGAAACAGGAGAATAATGCAGTAATCAATCCAGTAGTAATCAGTAGGCAATTCAGTAATTGTCTAGCAATAAATATAATTAATCCCAAAAGCAGGGGGTACCGCTCCTGTGCCAAAAAAAAAAGGTAGCAGGTACTCGTAGTGTAACTCGTCGCCAGTGTAAAGTTCCAAGAGTAAAAAGAGCGAAAACCAAATAAAGGTGGAGATAAGCTTTAATTTCATAGGCACAGTACCTTCCAGGCAGCAGATAGATCCAAGAATGATAAGGTTCCAGTACTGTTTAGAACTTCTATCAAAGCTGGCAGGTGCCAGAATCAAACATACAAAGCGGCTTAAAGGAAAAGGAACAAGGATAATAAAAGCAATGTAACACGATGCTGAAGAGTTCCTTGGCGTGGTTTGCGTTCATCTTAATGCAGTTGGTTCTTCTTGGCCTCCCTGAGGTGGTGGTGTTAGTTGTTGAGGGTGGACCTGAAGGTGCTGAGGTCGGTGGGGTTCTTGTTGCAGCGCCAACATCTTTCCAGGCTCTTGCAGACGCGTTTTAGGGTCAGTCATTCAGGAGTTAACAAGCTGGCGTGCATGATGGGTCTGCTGCTGGTGATGTTTCTCCTGGGGGCGATGGAGTCGGCGGCAGTGAAGATCCAATTTGAGAAGCTCTAGATTTTGAGTTCGAGATTGTTGGAGAGGTCTGGCTTGGTTTCTTGAAGGACGGAGCTCCAGAGGGGTTCAGTGGCTCTGCTCCAGTTTCAGTGAGACTGGGTGGGCGGTTTGGGCAGGGGTTCTGGAGAGCCGGCGATGGTGAAGTGGACGATGCTGTGGTCTGTCCAGGTTAGCTCGGTTGCATGGGAGACCATGATCCTGTTGCTGGAGGAGAAGATCGGGTCTAGTGTGTGCCCTGTGATTTCCGAAAGGCTGATGTTGCTCATGTTCTTCAGGAGAATGGCAAAGTTGGTGTTGTTGGGGTCTTCGGGGTGGAAGATCAGGTCTCCCAGGAAGATGTAGCGTTTAGAGTCGATTGCCAGGGGGGCGATGAAGTCTGGGATGGCGTTGCAGAAACTTGGACAGGGGGCCGGGGGTCTGTAGGTGAGTGTTCCTCTGATGGCAGTTTTAGCATCTATTCTGATCTGAAAGTTGAGGTGTTTCATGATCGGCGTACTGTGGTCCACCATGGTGGTGCATTGTAGGGTGTCCTTGTGGATGATGGCGATGCCGCCGCTGTGTCTGGCTGGGTGGTCACGGTGAAGCATCTTGTATCCAGGGGATGTTGCAGTGGCAATGTCGGGTGCCGAAGAGAGGGCGAGCCACATTTCTGTGATGAACATCACGTCAGGAGCGATGGTGTCCCAGATTTCCATGGCATGCTTGCGGAGGGACCTGATGTTGAGCAGCATGCAGTGGAACGTTGATCTGTGGATGGGTATCGGCTGACTCGAAGACGCGGGGTCTTGATGTCGCAAGTGAAGCGACAGTGCTGGCAGGTGAAAGGTCCTTTTGTGGTTCTTGATGAGACGCTGAGGCAGTTGGTGTGTCTCCCTGTGTTGAGGGACCGCAGCCCATTGGCAGTGTACTGGTGTAGGGCGGAGGGACCAGGATTCCTGACGCAGGGCATTATCCAGGCGTGGACGGGCGCATACAGGCTTGCCTTTGACGTGCCCTCGGTGCACAGGCATTATGAGGGTACTGGGGGTGGGAGGGCCTCTTAGAGGCGGGAGGCATCGGGAAAAACGGATGTAAACAGAGCAGGTTGGTTGGGGCTGGCAGGAGTCAGATCCGAGGGGGGAAAAAAGAACAGCGGGGCACAGAGCGGGAAATGGGTGGCAGGAATGCCTAGATGATTGCAGGAGAGCACAGGACGGCAGAAGCGTCTGGGGGTGGGGCTGGTACAGGACCTGCTCACTGGATGAAGGATGAAGTACTAAATCTCAATGGGTATTGATTGGTGGTACTCCCTAACATTAAAAGATTAGTAATGGAGTAACAATGCCAACTGTTTATTTTCCTTCAGATTTAGTATTGGGGAGTAATAGAAAATGCTGTGTTACTGAAGGAAGTGGTAAATCTGGAGGATATTGCACCGGTGGAATTTCCACCACATACAGATATTAAATTGGAGGAATGCGCACTTGTAGATTATCCATTGGATGCACCACTTGCTCCTGAAATCTGAGGATTTTCTGTCACTGCACCCAAACCAAATCTAAATCTTGCCTTAAACTATGTTTTCTGAACTGGACCCAAACGTAGATGAAACAACATTACCAGGTATGGGTGAAAACGTATCTACAATATCTTATCTTAAAAAGGGACAGAACTAGGGGCTGGGTAAATGGGAAATGTTTTCTGTTAGTAACATAAGCAATGTTATTGGAAATTATGTGTATTACATGAAATACACTTCCTCACTGATTTGAATCAAAATTGTACTTGAGAACATGCCTCGTTTACAAAAATCATATAAGATAAGGTCAGGAGACTTGTTCAAGCAGAATATGTCTTGCATCACACAACAGCTTCACAGTCACCATATGACATTTTCTGTATGAATGAGTCTCCTACAGGCAGAAATTATGCAAAGATTTATAACAGGAAGAGAAACAAAATTCTGTGAAACCAAGGATTTTGCTTGTGTAAAATAAATTCACTTGCGGCCTAGACAGAACCTCTACCCCTAAAATAAGAGTTGTATTATCTTTGCTGCTTGACACCCGGTTTCTTCTTCCACTCGATAACCACACCCCAATATAGCACACGCCGCTCATGGAGGAGACATTGGTCATGCTAGTTCTCCTTAATACCCATACCATCCCCATTCCAAACCCTCTACCGCCTCTGGGTCTTCTAGTAGTTTAAGCAAAAGAAGATGTTATTTGATCAAAAAAAATAAACTTTCTATAAAAAGAATTTAGAATATGATAAATCATTATAATAAAAAAAAGCTGAATAATGTCTTTTAAGTACTATCACTGACATCATCGCTGTGCGTGTTCACTGCACTGAAGCCTGTGCTGACCACACCTTGTGAGGCCTGGTCCACATGATTGGACCTATGAATACAGCCATTTTACACTGAGCCGAGGCGGTACCAGGCTCTTGCCACTACTCTCTTTGGTTCTCATTCACTTTCATAGAGCAGAAGAAAAACCCTCTTGTCATTTGAAGGCTGTGAAAGGTGTCTCTTTTGCATTACCGCTGACTACAAACTAATGAAAAATTGTGGCTTGCTTTTCCATGAATAACCTCAAATCTCCCCAAACATTCTCTGAAATGCATCAGACCTCAGGGTGAATGGCGTGTTCTTCGCCGCTCTCACGAGGACCATCGTCAGAGGAAATTCAGTGCAACAAACAAAAAACAAAAAAAGGCGCGATTCTCATCTGCCATTTCTGTAGACTGCAACCTAACCCATGACGTCACCTAGCCCCTAAACCTCTGCGCTGTAAAGGAAGCGGTCAGGATTCTGAGAAAGCAGGCCAAACTGTCTGCTAACTGAAACGCGGAAGCACCCTGAGCAAACCAAAAGAACAAATGCCCACCTTTTTTGTATGTTCAGTGCCTTGTCGCAAAAGTCGGTGAACTGTTTAATTTACTGTGTCAAACGTTTCCACCACTTAAAATGAAATAACGAGGTTGCACAAATGTACTGCGATCTTTCCTGACAGAGAATGCAAGTGCTTTTCACATCAATGTGTGAAAGAAGAGATCGTAAAACTGTAAACCGCAGAAATATAAGCCAAATTGATGCCCCCACTCCCCCAAAAATGGCAGTGAGGGGCCCTTAAAAATTCTCTATTTCGCAAAACTTTATATACCTTTATTTAATTTTTTTTTTCATGGAGCACTGAAAAATCAATTATCTAGAGGTGCCTAATTGAATTAAAAAAAAACACAAAGGACAGCAAAAAGATGTCTTAGCCTTAAGAATGGAAGCCCCAGAATGACTGGGGTCTCCGTGTGCCACTGGGGCCGCAGAGGTGTATGTTACTGTCTTGGTAAACTATTGGTGTAAAATAACCATAGAGAATGGAGATGTAATACAAAGCTCAGAATGGTGATATAAAGCATATTTTTTTTGATAATGACACCTGTGTGTATTGAAACACACTTTAATAATTATAATATAATTAATACTTGCTTTTTGAAAAAGTGATTCCGTGGTTGCATGCTTTCCCATTAGACATGTTAGACTTGGCATCCTTGGCATGATTTCCCCTGATTTGTTGCCTCTACCTCCTGCATTTTTTGACTGTGTGATGGATTTCGTTTTTTTTCTGGCTTAGATGCTTTGGGCATTTTGCCACTGCTGTTCAGTGTCAAAGTGCAGTGCTCCCTGTATACATTGTAAAACATGATTGGTTATCCATGATTGGCATATTTGATTTACTAGTAAATCCCTAGTAAAGCGCACTGAGTGTGCCCGGGCCTGTAAGTCAAATGCTACTATTGGGCTTGCAGCACTGGTTGTGCCACCCACATGAGTAACCCTGTAAATCTATCTCAGACCTACCACTGTAGTGTCTGTGCACACAGTTTGTAACTGCCATGTTGAACATTCAAGTGCACCCACTTGTCCGGCACGGCCTTCCCTTTTCTTACATGTAAGGCACCCATCAGGTAGGCCCAAGGTACCCCCATGGGCAGGGTGCAGTGTTTGTGAACGGTAGGACATGTACTGGTGTGTTTTACATGTCCTGATAGTGAAATACTGCCAATTTCGTTTTTACTATTCAATCAATCAATCAATCACAGAATTTGTAGAGCGCACTACTTACCCGCGAGGGTCTCAAGGCGCTGGGGGGAGGGAAGGGGGGATGCTGCTACTGGTCGAACAGCCAGGTCTTGAGTAGCCTCCTGAAGGTCAGCAGGTCTTGGGTCTTTCGTAGGCTTAGTGGAAGGGTGTTCCAGGTCTTGGCGGCGAGGTGTGAGAAGGATCTGCCGCCGGTGGTTGTTCTTCGAATGCGGGGGACGGTGGCGAGGGAGAGGTCGGCGGAGCGGAGCTGGCGGTTGGGGACGTAGAAGAAGAGTCGTCTGTTGAGGTAGGCTGGGCCAGTTTTGTGGAGTGCCTTGTGTGCGTGGGTGAGGAGTTTGAAGGTGATCCTCCTGTCGACGGGGAGCCAGTGCAGGTTCCTCAAGTGGGGGGTGATGTGGCTGTGGCGTGGTACGTCGAGGATCAGTCGTGCGGAGGCGTTTTGTATGCGTTGCAGTCGCTTGATGAGGTTGGCCGGGGCTCCCGCGTAGAGGGCGTTCCCATAGTCTAGTCTGCTACTGACGAGGGCCTGGGTGACTGTTCTTCTTGTGTCTGTCGGGATCCACCTGTAGATCTTGCGAAGCATGCGGAGTGTGTTGAAGCAGGAGGAGGAGACTGCGTTGACTTGCTTGGTCATGGAGAGCGTTGAGTCGAGGATGACTCACAGGTTGCGTGCGTGGTCGGTGGGTGTCGGGGCTGCTCCCAGCGTCGTTGGCCACCAGGAGTCGTCCCAGGCTGAGGGGTTGGAGCCGAGGATGAGGACCTCCGTTTTGTCCGTGTTCAGCTTTAGTCGGCTGATCTTCATCCAATCGGCGACGGCCTTCATTCCGTCATGGAGTTTGGCTTTGGCGGCGAGGGGGTCCTTGGTGAGGGAGAGGATCAGTTGAGTGTCGTCGGCGTAGGAGATAATGTTGAGGTCGTGTTGTCTGGCGATGCGTGCGAGCGGGGCCATGTAGATGTTGAACAGTGTTGGGCTGAGGGACGATCCCTGGGGTACGCCGCAGATGATCTCGGAGGCTTCGGATCGGAAAGGTGGGAGGCGGACTCTCTGGGTTCTGCCGTCGAGGAAGGAGGTGGTCCATTCCAGGGCCTTGTCTCGGATCCCTGCGTCGTGGAGGCGTGCGCGTAGAGTGCGGTGGCAGACAGTGTCGAAGGCGGCGGAGAGGTCCAGGAGGATGAGGGCTGCGGTCTCACCATTGTCCAGCAGGATCCTGATGTCGTCGGTGGCGGCGATGAGGGCAGTCTCAGTGCTGTGGTTGCTGCGGAACCCTGATTGGGATGGGTCCAGGATGCTGTTTTCTTCGAGGTATCGGGTTAGCTGTTTGTTGACGATCTTCTCGATGACCTTGGCTGGGAACGGAAGCAGAGAGATGGGCTGGAAGTTCTTGAGGTCTCTCGGGTCCGCCTTGGGTTTTTTGAGTAGGGCGTTGATCTCTGCGTGTTTCCAGCTCTCTGGGAAGGTCGCGGTCTCGAAGGAGAGGTTGATGATGTTGCACAGGTGGGGTGCGATGGAGCTGCTGGCTTTGTTGAAGATGTGGTGCGGGAAAGGGTCTGACGGGGAGCCGGAGTGTATTGTGCTCATGGTCTTGATGGTGTCCTCGATGTTCACGCTGGCCCAGGCTGGCAGGGGGTCGTGGTCGATGGTGTGTGGCGGGTCTGGTGTATCGATCTTAGTTGGGGTTGTCTGGGTGTTGAAGCTGTCGTGGATGTCGGCGATCTTGCGGTGAAAGAAGGTGGCGAGGGAATCGCACAGGGGTTGCGACGGCGGGATGTCGTTGGTGTTGGAGCTGGGATTGGAGAGTTCCTTCACGATGTTGAAAAGCTCCTTGCTGTTGTGTGCGTTGTTGTCGAGGCGGTCTTTGAAGGAGATTCTCTTGGCGGACCTGATGAGGTGGTGGTGGTTACGGATGGCGCCTTTGTGGGCTGTGTGGCTGTCCGGTGTCTTATCGCTGTGCCATTTCTTCTCTAGTTTCCGGCAGGTACGCTTGGAAGCTAGGAGTTCCGAGGTGAACCAGCTGGCTCTTTTGGTGGTGTCGCTGTAGGTGAGCTTTTTCAGCGGGGCGAGGGTGTTGGCGCAGTCGTCCATCCATCGTCTGAGGTTGCAGGCAGCGTCGTCGGTGTTGGATGGGTCGGAGGGAGGGCTGAGAGCGAGGGTTGCCCGGAGTTGGTCTTCGGTGACTTTGCTCCAGCAGCGGCGTGGGATCTGTTGGGTGCGGTGGTGTGTGGTGGGTTTCTGGAAGGTGAAATGGATGCAGCGGTGGTCGGTCCAGAGGAGTTCCGTGGTGTGGCTGAAGGAGACGTGGGAGCTTGAGGAGAAGATGGGGTCAAGCGTGTGGCCGGCGCAGTGGGTCGGTGTTGTGACGAGCTGGCTCAGGCCGAGGTTGGCGAGGCTGTCGATCAGGGTGGTGGAGTTGCTGTTGTTGTTGTTCTCCAGGTGAAAGTTCAAGTCTCCGAGGAGGATGTAGTCGGTAGAGGTCAGGGCGTGCGTGCTGATGAAGTCGGCGATGGAGTCGCTGAACTGGGGTCGGGGCCCAGGGGGTCTGTAGACAAGGGTGCCTCTAAGGGTGGTGTTGGGGTCCGTGTGGATCTGGAAGTGCATGTGTTCGGCGGTGCTGAGAGTGTCGTCGGTGCTGGTCGAGACACTGATGGTGTTCTTGTGGACGATGGCGATTCCTCCTCCTACTGCGTTGGTGCGGTCTCTGCGGGTGATCTTATAGCCGTCTGGGATGGCTATGGCGATGTCGGGGGCGGAGGAGTCGTTCATCCAGGTCTCTGTCAGGAAGGCGACGTCTGGTGATGATGTGTCGAGCAGGTCCCAGAGCTCGACGGCGTGTTTGCGTGCGGAGCGGGTGTTCAGTAGGATGCACCGGAGGTAGTTGAGGTCCTTCTTGGCGGGCGCCTCGGTGGCTCTGAGGCTGGTGTAGCTGCAGTTCCGGCAGGTGAAGGGACCATGGGTGCGTTTCGGGGCGGCCTTGAAGCAGTTGTGCGTCCGTCCGGGGTTGAGGGCGTGGAGTGTGGTGGCATCGTATCGGCGTCGGTCCTCGAGGCTGGAGCGGGGGACGCGCGGTCCAGGGGTTCTGGCGCTGGGCGCGGTCCAGTCGCGGACGGGCGCAGACGGGCTTGCCTTAGGCGCGCCTTCGGCGCGGCCGCCATATATGGGGAGGTGGGAAGGAGGAGCAGCGAATGGGCAGTCAGGGGGGCGGGGCCGCAGGGGACGCAGCGGCGGGAATGGAGAGAGGCAGCGGGGGCACAGAAGGAAAAAAGGGGAGAAAACAAACAGAGAAATACGGGCACAGTACAATGGGGCAGCGAGGGGCACAGAAGGAAAAAAGGAGAGAAAGCAAACAGAGAAATACGGGCACAGTACAATGGGGCAGCGAGGGGCACAGAAGGAAAAAAGGAGAGAAAGCAAACAGAGAAATACGGGCACAGTACAATGGGGCAGCGAGGGGCACAGAAGGAAAAAAGGAGAGAAAGCAAACAGAGAAATACGGGCACAGTACAATGGGGCAGCGAGGGGCACAGAAGGAAAAAAGGAGAGAAAGCAAACAGAGAAATACGGGCACAGTACAATGGGGCAGCGAGGGGCACAGAAGGAAAAAAGGAGAGAAAGCAAACAGAGAAATACGGGCACAGTACAATGGGGCAGCGAGGGGCACAGAAGGAAAAAAGGAGAGAAAGCAAACAGAGAAATACGGGCACAGTACAATGGGGCAGCGAGGGGCACAGAAGGAAAAATGGAGAGACAGAAAGCAAGAAGTACGGGCACAGTACAATGGGGCAGCGAGGGGCACAGAAGGAAAAATGGAGAGACAGAAAGCAAGAAATACGGGCACAGTACAATGGGGCAGCGAGGGGCACAGAAGGAAAAATGGGGAGAAAAACAAACAGAGAAATACGGTCACAGTACAATGGGGCAGCGAGGGGCACAGAAGGAAAAATGGGGAGAAAAACAAACAGAGAAATACGGTCACAGTACAATGGGGCAGCGAGGGGCACAGAAGGAAAAATGGAGAGACAGAAAGCAAGAAATACGGGCACAGTACAATGGGGCAGCGAGGGGCACAGAAGGAAAAAAGGAGAGAAAGCAAACAGAGAAATACGGGCACAGTACAATGGGGCAGCGAGGGGCACAGAAGGAAAAAAGGAGAGAAAGCAAACAGAGAAATACGGGCACAGTACAATGGGGCAGCGAGGGGCACAGAAGGAAAAATGGAGAGACAGAAAGCAAGAAGTACGGGCACAGTACAATGGGGCACCGAGGGGCACAGAAGGAAAAATGGAGAGACAGAAAGCAAGAAATACGGGCACAGTACAATGGGGCAGCGAGGGGCACAGAAGGAAAAATGGGGAGAAAAACAAACTGAGAAATACGGTCACAGTACAATGGGGCAGCGAGGGGCACAGAAGGAAAAATGGGGAGAAAAACAAACAGAGAAATACGGTCACAGTACAATGGGGCAGCGAGGGGCACAGAAGGAAAAATGGAGAGACAGAAAGCAAGAAATACGGGCACAGTACAATGGGGCAGCGAGGGGCACAGAAGGAAAAATGGGGAGAAAAACAAACAGAGAAATACGGTCACAGTACAATGGGGCAGCGAGGGGCACAGAAGGAAAAATGGAGAGACAGAAAGCAAGAAATACGGGCACCGAGGCCACAAGCGGAGGGGCGAGCTTACCAGCAGCAGCAGCGGGCGGACAACACAGGCGGAGCTGTGTGGTGGGGGAGCGAGCTACCTGGCAAGGAAGTCTGTCCCATAGGATAGCATGGGAGCTGCACTGTAACATCTTACAAGTGCAACTCTCCATGAGGCAAGATAGAGAAAGAGAGTTTAGGCTCTCTGAATTCAGAATTTACTAACACATCTTTTGGTGAAGATGGTGTTTAAATTGTGTGTTTGAAAATGCCACTTTTAGAAAGTGGGCATTTTCTTGTTTGACCATTCTGTGTGCCTCTGCCTAATTGTTTATTCACCGTCTGGTTTTGGAGTGAGAGGAGCTGGGGCTGTGCATTCACTCTAGACAGTCCCAGAGGGGGGTTGAGGTGTGTCCTGCCTTTCCTGGGTGACTTATAGTTGGGCTGAATAGACCTAGGCTGCATTTAGAGTAGTGTGAGGAGTTTCACTAGCACCTGAATAGGCTGTGTCTCCTGTGCACAATGCTGTCTCCACCTCCTGTAGTGAAGCTGGGCCAGAGAGGACAGAACTGATTTGGACTAGGCTCAGAGACCCTTGCCACAAAGAAAACATAGAGAAAATGGTGTATAAGTATTGGACCTTAAACCCCACAGAATTAGATCACTTCTGGACTCAAGAAGTCTGCCAAGGAGAAGAGCTGGAGAGCTGTAAGGAGGAGTACTGCCCCTTTGCTGTTTTGCTTTGCTGGATTGGCCTGCATTTGCTGCTTCTGCCAAAGAGAGACAAAGACTGGAACTTTGCTGTGAACCTGCTTGAAGAAGAATCTCCATGGGCTTGTGTGTGCTTGCCTCCTGTTCTGATGTCTCAGGGCCACAAAGACTTTACCTGCACCCACTGACCAGCACCTGGACTCCTGTGGACTCCTGTATTCAAAAGTACACCAATTCCAGTTCCTGGGCCCTGAATATTGTGTGGTTGGTACTGAAAAGCAAAAAGAACAACTCCAACGCCGTCAGTGATTCCGCCAGTGCTGCTGCGACCTGCACCAAGGCCGGGGGTACCACTCGTGTAGTGCACGACACACCGCCTGCACTGCAGCTCCGATGCCCTTCAACGCCTGCTGATGCGTGCAGGTACCAACCTTCCTGACGCTAGCGCCCGCACCAACGCCGTCAACACCAGCACCAGCATCACGTTATCGTTGAGCCGATAACTGATGAGGATGACTGCACTAACTCTTCGATGTTGCATCCCCTCACAGGAACCAATGCGAACCAACGCCTCATCACTGACGCCTCATCGCTGACGCCGCCTCACTTCCCCTGTCCTGGACTCGACGCTTCGCCTCCTCACGGATTCAACACCTCGCCACCCCCATGGCAAAAAGGAACTGGCTTTGCCTTGGCACCGACGCCTCACCTCCATGACGCCGTGCACCGTCTGTTGACTTTGTTTCCAAGGTACTGTTATCCATGTGAATCCGTGGTCGGCGCCGTACTTTGGATCTGTGCCTGTCACAACGTTGTAAAAGCCCCGGTTGGAGCTATTTTGTTTATACAATTCTATTTTTGAAGTAACCATTTTAAAAGTGATATCTTGATACATGTATGTTGGATTTTTGTCATTTTGGTCTTGTTTGGTTTAGATAAAGATACTTTATTTTTCTAAACTTGTGTGGTGTCCATTTGTGGTGTTTTCACTCTGTTACTGTGTGTTTGGGAACAAATACTGTACACATTGCCTTTTGGGAAATGCCTGTCTGCTTGTGCCAAGCTACCAAGGGGGTGAGCAGGGGTTATCTAAAGTGTGTAACTCCCTTACTCTGACTAGAAGGAAGGGTCCCTGCTTGGACAAAGGTGCATATCTCTGCCAATTAGAGACCACCATTTCTAAAATTTTATAGCATTATTGATTTTTTTATTTTTTATTGATTTATTTGGCAGTCATATAGCGCTGGCAAGACCCAATGGATGACATAGCACTTTACGTAAGGACAGTTTAATTTCTTAACTAAAGACCAGTTTAGTTTGGTTACATTTGACCATAGGATCAATCACAGGCTCATATATGCAGGTTTTCACTTTGACCAAGAAATACTCTGAGGACAATTTAGTACAGGATCTACTTTGTTGCTGCCTTCTACTGGAGGGGTGGGAGTGTCTAGACATAAAGTGGCATATTTACAACGAAATGTCATAGTGCGGAGCTGCACCAAATTTGGCATTTACAAAATGCAGGGATGGTCCACCCCTGTGTTTTCCCTAGCACTGGCACTAAAATTAGCTGCCTAGTACCAACGCAGGCACCCTTGCACCATGGTGCAAGGGTGTCTGCGTTGCAGGGAATGATTGTTTATGTGCAGGAAGGCATTTAGACATATTGGGGCATATTACTATCTATGTCATCTCTATATTTTTGAGAAATTGATTTTTGAGTGTATTTACTGGCAAAATCTAGTAGCCTGTAGATCTGCATGTGTCATATTTCTTTTGCTGGAGGTGATGGAAACGAAAAAAAACAAATGGTTTAAAAAACTCCAAGACTGCCTTAAGCAAGCTGCCTGAATGGATAACTGTACCCAACACCTCTGTATGGCGATGGCTCCTGGTTGGTACAGACAGCTCTCCCATGCCTATCTAGAACCACAGAACATGTTCAGGATACATGGCAATTATGTAGCAAGAGTGACAAAGTTGGCCGATCCACTGAGGCACTCAACGTGGGTCTGAGGAGGGCTCTGACCAGGAAGAACTGCCTAACTATAGGCAGACTATGGGGTATATTTACAAAGGGATAGCGCCACCAGAATGGTGGCGCTATGCCCTTTTCCATATTTACAAAGTGGCGCTAATCCACTTTGAGTGGCTTAACGCCGCCTTGTAAATACGGACCCTTTGCAAGCCTCATGCTATGCCCCATTTCTGCAGGTCAAACTCACAGTAAGCAATAATGATGACTTTCACTAAATTCTGAACACCTCTGTGTCGGATTTTATCAGGTGTGATAATTATCCCCTCGAACACCAGGGTACTTGTAATTAGACCCAATATAAAGGCCTTAATGAGGAAAAAAATTGTAAAATGAAAATTAACACTTTTTATTTGGAGTAATCTTGAAGAGAACCTATTAAACATTGGAAACAAGTTTTTTTTTTTTTAAAACAGGGGTTAAAGTTGTGCAAAGTTTTAGGTTGTTTTATGGTTGGGCTGTTGATACAGTTAGGATAGAGGGTAGAGTTAGGGTTAATAGTACAAAGTCATTGACAAGTGAGCAGTGAAATCAGTAAGAAATCAGACAGCCTCCATATTAGCATGGAAATATCTTCTGGTTCACCCCTGAATTCGAGGGTTTATATAAGAAATCTTCTTATAGAACTAAATAGAAACTGCAGATTCATCATGGTGTGAGCAAAAGAATACATCTATAGCAAATCAGAACATTGACATATAGAGTGTCATACATCCTTATCACCTAAGTACTATTCCACTACATGAATATTGATTCAGCCCCCTCTATGCTAATATCATCCAGAGATGTCAGTAAACATAACAAAAGTGAACCATTGTGCATGAATGCAATTCTGCGAGCAGGTGGAATAAACCTTGAGAAATTAAATATTACTGAGCCCATTCTAGAGATTCTACTTTGAGAACAGTGTCAGTCAGTAGTAAACAAACATGACTTGCTTGACTATGTGCAGCAGAAATAATAAACAGTGAATAAGAAGGATCAGACATCCTTTATGAACAGGATGTCGTTGAGGCTTAGCTGAGGCCTGATGAACCTAAGCCAAGAAAATGCACTCATGCACTCATATAAAAATAATTTCAAAGGCATTAGCACCACATAAGTGAACATGTGAATTTGAAAGTAGCTTACCATTTGACACATTATTTATAATGCACAATTAATATTAAATGTACAAAAAGTTCTACAGAAGTCACAGAACTAAGCATCATGTAACTAAAACTGTCGACTTATATGAAAGTGCTAGAAAATGTCTCAGGACTCACCATTCCCAAGGCTCCCGCAATAGGGAAACCTATAAACAGAAAACAACACTCTCTTCACTTGGCAGGTGTGAGCCCCAATGCCACATAATATGACATAATGAAAGGGCTGGGTGTGTTTTTTTCTGTTTTGCAGAAAGTGTTAATGAAATGGCCACCATTGCAGAATTTGCTTTCATGTTCCATGAAACAGAGGAAAAACGAGCCAAGGAAATGCTGCAAAAGTTTGTGAACCTGTCGACATTTAGTCATGGTTTCCACAAAATACAAATCACAAGAGAATACCATATTATTCACATAAGTGCACTGAAGCAGCAAACCTGTGAAACTTCAGATTTTTGCAAGGTGATCAGTTTTACTAATCCTGTGGCAAATCTATTTCATGCAGGAAATTTAATTATGGGCAGGTTTTGCTTGTTTTCCATTTTGGCAAAGTGTTACGCCCGGGCCTAGGCATGAGTGGCTTTATCTCGTTAAATTTATACGTCTAAAATATTTTGTGCACATCTTGACAATATTCTGTGAGTCTTGGACAAGACCCCCAATGCAAGAAACAAGTTCGCCGCCTGCATGACCAAAGCCGCTAACTGGATGAAAGCCAACTATCTCAAGCTCAACACCGACAAGACAGAAGTAGTGATGTTCGACAAGAACATCTCACCATGGGACTCCAACTGGTGGTCGGGCAAACTGGGACCCACACCCAGCACCTATGCCAGGAACCTCAGAATAATCGACAGCAAGCTGGACATGACCGCTCAAGTCAACGCCGACACTGCATCCTGCTTTCACACCCTGACTATTCTGAGGAAGATCTTCATATGGCTCCCAAGCAACACTGGAAAAACTGTCACTCTTGCCTTAGTCACCAGCAAGTTGGAATATGGGAACACCCTCTATGCTGGGATCATTAAGCAACTTGCTAGAAGACAACAAACCATCCAGAACTTGGCAGCCAGATGCATCCTCAACATCTCACACAGAGTTCACATCACACCACACCTCAGGGAGCTCCACTGGCTCCCGATACACAAATGTGCTCATCTCAAACTCCTCAGACACATCCAAGGCACTACACAACTTAGGCCCCACCTACCTGATCAGTTGCATCTCCTTCCGCCAATCACCCAGACACCTCTGCTCCACATAACTCCTACTCGCACGCATCCAACACATACACAAAACCAGATCAGGAGGATGGGCATTCTCTTACATCGCTCCTAAAGCAAGCAACGGCCTCCCACTCCACATCAGAGCCTCCTCCTGTCTTCTTCAATTCCTCAAGAAGCTGAAGACCTGGCTTTTCAATTAACCAACCTAGCATAGGCAGGGCTAGGCACACACGCCTGCTCAGCGCCACGATACCCTCGTGGGTGCGCTTTACAAATACATATAATATAAAATAACATAACATAACATGGTATTGCTTCATATGCAGATTTATAGGGCTTGTGAGGCTGTGGACTTTGCTCCATATGCAATCCATTGGGCTGGTGAACTGTCACTAGTGATTTAGAATGCCACAGAAGTGTGACGATTGTACCAGTGCTTTTGGTACATCGAGGAAAACTAATTTCTTCCTCTTTCCAATGGATATTGGTCCAATGCCTTGTTTGAATTGGAGCATTAGTATGTGTTTGGGCATGCCTGTTGTTCCCAAATTGTGACTGTGAGATATAGAGGCCAGGCCTCACATTTACACAATGCCGCCCCCTGCTGGACGATTGACACGCTCATTTGACCCCAACAGATCAGAAGGATAGAGATCAGATTCTGGCCACGTCATAGACAGTCATTATTCATGAATTCATTGCGTTTTACATGTCATAAGGAGGACTCATTATAAGCCATTTGATCTTCTGCACACCAGATAAAACTATCTAACAGAATGGATACCTGGATCTGTAATGCGCGCTATTTCCTTCCTTATAAAAAAAATAGAAATATATCAAATATACTTTAAAGCAGAGGCTCGCTGGCAGGCGCAGGCCGATAAGCTGTCTTCCTCAGAGCTTTAGGGAAGGAGCCTCTCCGGTGACGTCAGCTGATCCACACAGGCCGTGCAATATTAATAAACTGAAGTGAGGTCATAACAGCAAAGACAAATAGGATGCCCTTGAGAAAGTGACATTAATCGCTCGTATAATGGTTACACGGTGCATATGTAAACCTAGCGAGGCATCAGCCTGCTGATAGGAGGACTGCGTTAAATGTACACATGTCCTCCCAAGGAAAAAGTTATTTGTGAAACTTATTTGGACTAAAGTGGAAAGTTCAAGTTTGTAGATGTTCTGGGAACAGAGAAACAAATTTGTATTGATCTGATACACATTAATATATCCTGTTTCAAACTGAGCAGAAACATTCAGTGAATTCTAAAGTGAACATCTTCGGCTAATTGAAAACAGAGAAATGGATATGGTCAAGTTTAGAAGCTTGTTTTAGAAATTCCCAAGGGACAAATTATGTAACTAGACATGATATCTGATCTTACTTAACTAGGGATGCCATGAGCAGATGTATGTTGTATGTATTCCAAACTCGAAATAGATGGAAATAGTCTCTGAAACTGAGTAAAGGGAAGGGGGGAGGGGGTGGATACAATAACTGCGGTGAGAGCAGATTAAGTTTTAATATTGCTCGAACACCTGCAAGGGACTGGCTTAAGTGGAAAACACCTGCCTGGGTCATAAACAGTAGGGGCCATATTTATGTAGGGGTTGCGTCCCTTTTGCACCATGCAACGTGGTGCATGCGCGACGTAACCCCAAAGTGCGATTTAGCAAGTCACACAAGGCCACTTTAAGTTGCTTGATAAATCCAGAGTAATTCAACGCAACACAAATCGCTGCGTTGCGCTACTCTGCCCCAGGGAGGAATTCCATGGGTGTTGTTTGGGTGTTCCCATGCAACACCCATGGATTTTGAGCATTCCCAGATTTACCATTACTGGTAGACCTAAGAATGCGCCAAAATGCAGGTGAGGCATAACGAGGAGAAATATCTTTATTTTCCTCATTACTTCCTCCTTCTATGTGTGCTACATTCTACAGCACACATAAAAAGAGGAAAATGCCTCAGAGAATTGTTTTTGTGCAGGAAAGTGCCCCTTCTTGTACAAAAACAATTGTGCCTAGAGTGCCTGCGTGGGCGCAAGGCAGCCCATTGTGCGCCAGCGATGGAAAAAAGGCTGGATTGCGCCGTATTGTGAGAAATACAGTGCATTCCTGCCCTTTCCCTATAACGGAGCACAAGGTGACTTGCTGCGCTGTGTTACTTTTTGATAAATATGCCCCTAAGTGTATCAAAAAGGGTGTGAACCAAGGGTGGCATTATTCCCTGCTGCAGGCATAGGTCGCTCTGCTGCGCAGAACCGTAGGTAGCAGTTGTTGCGCCATTTCTTCACTGTCTATTGATGTCACTGTATGATGCTTGGCAGGGCTGGCTTTAGCGTTGGTGGCACCCGGTACAACAATCTTTGTTAGTGCCTGTTGGAAATTTGGTTACTGGTTGAGAGGGGTGAAACTCTACGCAGGCAGCAAACACAATGTCTGTCAGGGAGAAACACAAGCAAACCTCAAATTAACCTGTGCTTAATCCTCTGGTAGCTTAGGACAAAGCAGTTAGGCTTAACTTAGAGGCAATGTGTAAAGTACGTATCCAGCACTTCAAACACTAATAAAGTGAAAAACAGCACAAGAAAAATCCCACCCGAAATTTAGGAAAATAGATCAAAATTTAATAGATCATTTGAGACCAAGACGACAAAAATTCAATAAGTAGAACTGGAGATATGCACAAAGCGCCAACTGTGGTTATCTGGTAGCGCCAGACGGGGACAAAGTCACAAGTTCAGGCCAACCGCGATGGAGCGAGGGCCAGAATACAGGGATCAAGTTAGGCTCACTGAACAAAGTACCTTAAAATCCTGGATGCGGAGCGTTGCAAAATCTCTCACATGTATTTATTTTATAGCACTGTTCATCCCACACAATTAAGGCCCATGTCCTACCTTTTCTTACACAGCACCCTGCCCTTAGGGCTACGTAGGGCCTACATTAGGGGCGACCTATAAGTAGTAAAAGGAGAGTTTAAAACTTGGCAAGTAGTTTTAAATGCCAAGTCAATGTGGCAGTAAACTGCACACGCAGGCTCTGCAGTGGCAGGCCTGAGACAGGTTTGAAAGGCTACTTCTGTGGGTGGTGTAAGCACCGCTGCAGGCCCACTAGTAGCATTTAATTTACAGGCGCTGGGTCTATGAGATACCACTGTACAAGGGACTTACAAGTAAATAAAATATGACAAACAGGTGTAAACCAATCCTACTTTGTACAAGGAGAGAGCACATGCACTTTAGCACTGATTAGCAGTGGTAAAGTGCCCAGAGTCCTAAAGCCAATAAAAATAAGGTCAGAAAAATAGGAGGAAGAAGGCCAAACATTTGAGGATAACCCTGCAAAACATTTCTTTGGTGAGCTGCCTGTAAGGAATACCTGCATGGCCTGGGGCCTACTACTCCTGTACGGGGGACGGGGTAAGAGAGAACAAAGGTGTCCCTTTAGAAGGTTCCAGACAGAACTGGGTCCTTGCAATGCAATGGTTAGATGTTCTGTTGCGCCACTGGCGGGTAGAATCCGTGGGGCCATCAAGGTTCCAGGCCCTCTTTAGCAGGCATGATGTGCAGAAGATGAAAATTTATTATCATAATCCAGCGCAGATATCTGGTCCAGCCATGGGTGACCAATGTGCTGTGGACCACCACTTCTAAGGCTAGCACTCCTGATGGGTCGGACCAGGGTCCCACTCTAGTGTTTATGGGTGGGCCATGCATCCAACACTGAAGGTCTCCTTCCCTGACATCACCCTCCTAGCCAAGACTCTAGACAGTATACAGTTCTGCATGGCATCTCCTCACCTCAAACTCAGTTCAAACAAAACCAAGTTTTTGCTCATCTTCTGCTACCACTCCTCAGCTCAAATTCTCTTAGCTTTATTCTGAATAGCCACTTCAAACTTCAGAAACACCTTAATTTGTGGTAGAAAATTCCAATTACCAATATGCGACTAACCCTGTATGTTAGGAGACGACCTTAATGAACTTGAGCAATCAGTGGTTATTTCTAGAGTTGATTATGACAATCCCATTAGCAAAGGCATTGCCAAAATTCAGGTTGATTCCTTTAATGCTACACTACATTCTGCGGGCTGACAGGTCAACTGACCACTTTGACCACATTATTCCTATTTTAATCCCCCCTAAACTGGTTCCCCATTAAGGATAGAACTATTACCAAACTGCCATTCTAGTATAAAACTAATTTACTCCAATCCCTAACACTGCCTAGCTATGAAATGTAAGTTTTGTGACGGGATTGCCAACTATGCAGCTCGGACACTCTTCTTCTAGAAAACCCTGTCTTTAAAAAAAGAGAGACATTTCAATGCATTGACACCAAAAGATTGCCCATCCATCCTTCCTCCTTCAAAAAATAGCTCAAGCATTTGCCATGTGCTGCAGCAGCAGCACATGCTTCTCTCTCTGATAGCTACTAGCGTACTATCTACAAAAGATTCTCAAACGTACAGTAGATTTTTCTAAATGTAGCCCACTGGAAATCGCCTTCAAGTTAGGTTACAACCTTGACTGGGCAACCTTGCTCTGGGTCTTTTCCATGATTACAGTTTTGCAACAATATCAGATCTGCTTACAGTTCGAATTTAAGAGACCTGTTCTTCTATTGTATGCACCTGTTTTGTTCCAGGTCTGGATAAGCCTTGTTATGTAAGTATGCATGTATGTTTATGCATTTCTGTAGCGACAACTTAGCCAAAAGGCAGCGGGGTGCTGTTCATGGTCAAAGACAAGCATACATTCAACAAGAGGGGAGGAAGCTGGTTTATGGACGGTTAATGAATTGTGATGTACTGTCCTTTAAAGAGGTGAGTCTTCAACTCTTTCCTAAATTGAAGCAGCGTTGGGGCATTCCTGATGGATATGGGGACGTTCTTCTAGATCTTGGGTGCAGAAGTGGAAAAGGTCTGCAGTCTGGTTTTTTCTTTTACGCTTCTTAGTCTGCAGTCTGAGGGGGTCCCAGCTTTGGGTGTGCTGAGTTTCACCAGAGATGGTGAGCTTGTCTGCAAGATAAGCAGGGATGTTCATTGTGATAGCTTTGTAAATCACCCAGCTGGTTTGAAGATGTTGCGAGCCAGTAAGGGGAGCCAATGGAGTTCCATCAGGAAGGGGATGATGTGATCATATTGCTTCAGGCCCTGGGGGAGACATGCTGCAGCATGTAGGATGCCCGTAAGAGGTGCCAGTGTAGAGCCTTGGATGCCATGGAGTAGGGCATTATCACGATCCAGATGCTAGAATATGAGGGCTTGAACAGCAGTTCTGAAGTCGCTACCTGGAAGTAACGGTTTGATACTTAACTATGACATTTAATCTATGCAAAGCAACCTTTCAGTATTACTGTTACTATTGTATTATCCTTGCTCATCTATACTGTGTATTTACCTCTAACTTGTTTCTGTATATTTGTTGGAACTGGCACTTTCTGGGTGGCTGAGGCAAGGCACCAGCCAGGCAGAACCTACCACTCCCATCAGGGGTGGGTGATTACACTCACTGTGTACCCTGCGCTCACCCTTGGGTAGCTTGGCACTGAGCAGTCAGGCTTATCACAGAGGCAATGTGTAAAGCATTGGCACAGCATTCACTCACAGTAAATACACTGAGCGTCACAAAAGAGACTTCACACGTGATATATGTAAATAACGTTTGCATTCAACACACACAATAATCGACACAACATGAACATCATGTATTTTGGGGCATAAATCACTTTTGGAGATATTACTAGCAGTACTAGGCTCAACCGTGTTGAAATGACATCATTAATATGCACACTTGGGAAATATCCTATTCTAACCCACCCCCCCCAGCACCCTTATGCAGTGCAACACATTGTCAACCCCAGGCCCACCCTAGCAATTCTTATAATTCAATACCACACAGTCATAGGGTGCACCCCAGGTCATAACAATATCAGAAATATGTACATACAAAGAATTATAATACTTCTTAGCAGCACCGCGGGCCGACACCACACGGGTAAAACCAATGTCAAACGTAGTGTTCTCCTGGCAAGAAATCAACGTGTAAGGCAACACCACCGGCTAGTGTTGTGAATCACAGGCGGCCTGCAGACTCTCACTCCCACACACACACTCACTCTGCACCGATACGCTTGCAACGGAAATCAGGCAGGTCCGTACGGAATGTGATGGCACACATCTGCACACAGCACCGTAATGCGGTGCAACTGCTATCCAGCAGGTCAATTGATAGCACACTGCAGACGCCATGGTCCAAGCCTTCCCCACCCTCTAGCTCACCCAGACTACCCTACGCCCACAGATGGAAGATAACCAGCCCTCCCCTCGAATACTAGGCCGCACGCGGCTGTAGTCACACTTAGTCAGGGTCCCAGGGAAGCAGGTGGGGTAGATAGCAGAACTAATTAGGAGGCAGTCGTCGAATAGAGGTTTGGCAGCCGCTCAGAAAGTTCACCCACAGAATGCGGAGCAGAAGAGGGCAATAGTCAGTCACTCAAAAAGGGTTCCACAAGGGCCTTCCAGCACCAGCCCAATTCTGTGAAGCACAGGGGGGTATGCAGTCTCTTGACCCCCTTTCAATCGCTCTCCGAAGTGTTCCTTCAACCCAGTCAATCACTCATACTACCCAAACCTGAGCCGAGCAATACTACCGGGCAGTATGACGTTGTCGGGGCCTGGGTGAGGAGAGTGCAGTTGGTCCACCGCACTGAGGGCCTTGAAGGGAACAATCGATGGATGGGAAATGAAGGTGGGGAGCTGATCATAGTCGCACCCAGGCAATCCGGGCACAACGTCTGGTACACGTTGATACGGATCGCACCAGACTTCCGGTCACACACAACAAAGAGTTGTAAATTCTGTACCTCCCTGGAAACGAGGCACAACGTCCGGTGTGTGTTGATATGGGTCACAGCAGGCAATCCTTTCACACACAAAGAGTCGCAAAGTCTGTACCTCCCTCAAAATGAGGCACAACTTCTGGTGCGCGTTGATACTGGTTGCACCAGGCAATTCCGGTCACACACACAGGTGCAAGTTTAGCAATGCCACACGAGGTAAATTGAGGCACTACTACGGTTACGCCCTCACCTCCGAGGGTCGAAACCTGTGAATCGAACACCGCAAGCAATGAAAATGCAGTCGACGTGTCATACGAGAGAGATAGTGCATGATTGGCAAAGCAGGCCGCGCTGGGTTACGCAACCGGTGAATCCACTCACCACCAACAAGACGCTTATGGGTGTTGAGGTCCCCACAATGCAGGGGCCACATGCCTTATATGCGGTCAAGACTTCTGGGGCTCCACACAAGGCAATCCAGTCTCCAGGCACAATTCTTAGGTCCACGCTCATGCCACGCTACCAGTTGGGATCCAGCAGAAGATGTGGGCACTTAAGAGGGCACTGCTCTTCAGGTATCACAAGTAGATGATGTGGGCCCCTCGTAGGGGATCTTTGATGTCCCTGAAACCTCTGAAAAAACAGGGGGCAAGCCGATATGCCCTTGGCAAGCACACTTCAGCCTGCCACACAGCAGCAGGTAGTCAGCCCAGGCCAGCCACTATTCAGGAAGGGCGCACGGTCCCTTTCAATGCCAGTAATACTCCTTGTGCTTCCTCAGGAAGTGTGCACCACGCAGTTCCAGGTTCTCCATTCCAACGTCCCCACAAGTGTATCTCTGCTGTGCCAAAGTATGGCACCAGCAGTTATAGCGTAGTGTGCCTTTGAAGTTGGGGGTGGTTCAGAGGGTTACCCTCTGAACCACAGATGTCTCCCATAAATTACAATCCTGTCTGCCATTAGATATTAATCTTTAGTGGGACCATGATCTGGCTCCCAGAGGCCAAGTGGCTTGGTCCAAACTGGGGTGAGGTGGCAAGCAGAATAACGATGGATTAAACCCAGATCAATGACTGGGGGTGAGTGTTTGAAAGGTTTCAATGGTCCGTCCATCATTTTATTTTGTGATATCATTTATAATATACCTGCAACATTTGAAATACAATTATTGATTAGAAAACTGTGCATGGCGGGGGCGCAAGTTATAGTTACCTAGAGGGCACGAGTTATAGTTTCTTAAGATAAGTATAACTATAACTGTTGAATTTCTATGGTTTTGTGCATGTAAAATATGAACTTAACTATAACGTCCCTCTAACCTTTGTGTTTCTAGTGAATATATATATATGGTGCATAAATGTAGAGTTATGAATAGCAAATCTATACTTCCTCTATATGGACTCACCTTTCGATATTTTGTCCCTCGATATCCTGGCCACAATATTAGTGTATCTCGATATTACTAGCCTCAATATTCTGTAGTACAATCAAGGAGCGTACCACTGATTGGTCAGGCGTGAGGATTCTAGAACATTAAGAGAAAATCTGATTCTGAGGAGAGAGAGCGAGGAGGTGATACTTGATGAGACTGTCAAAGGAAGCTGCTGCCAACATGAGAGCTCTAACCACGGACTTGGGGATATATGTACTAGGCTTCCTTGGCTTAACGACACGCTCCGCCACTTCTGGAACGCAAGGCTGCACCATAGTTACAAGAATGTGGTGCAGCCTTGCGATTCCCCCTGCGATGGTGCTAACGCAGGCACACTTGCGCAAGGGTGTCCGTGTGCAGGGGAGGATTGGTTATGTGTAGGAAGGTGTTCCTTCCTGCACATAAACAATCCTAAAATGCCATTTCGTAACTTTCATGTGTGCTGCTTCATGCAACACACATGAAAGTTACAAAATGGCATTTTTTTAAAAGGTTTGTTTATGTACAGGAAGGGACAGCGTTAAGCCATGTTAAGTGGCTTCATGATCCCTTTTAAATAAGGCTCAGCCCCTATCGCCACCACAACGTCCGTAAAAGTGACGTTGTGGTGGCGATAGGGTCTTGTACATATGCCCCTTGGTTTTTTAAGGGCTATCTAGACCGGGTCACTTTTCTTCACATATCATCACATATCTTCACCCAAAGCAGATGCAGTTGACCATTTGTTAAACCATGTCCAATCATAGCTTTGGTTGACCCCCTTCCTACTACGTATATGCTTATGTTGCTTTATGCAAATGAGTGGTCCATTTTGTTATGGATTGTGGATTTCTTTCATGGCTACATTTATCAACAATTTTCCTTAAAAGTTCATTGGCGGTTGAAAGGCTTCCCAATGTAAATGATGTCCAGCACCAAAAAACCGATGGATACCAAGCTAGGAATATGTGAATACTTAAGACATGTAAACAACATCTGTTTATCTTTGGCCACACACTTTCTGTGAGTTGTTGAGCAGGGTAGTATAATGTCATACATAGTGATTCAGTAGTTCTGGTTGGACAGGTCTCTACATACCAAAATCACTATTTTTATTGTTGATAAATTTGACAGTGTTTTTTGAAACCGCAAAATGTTTTCTCAAAAATGTCTGTATCTGAAAAAGATTGAAGTTGGAAAATGTTGTTCAGGAATGGGGCAATACTTAAGGGTAGGGCGGGGTGCTCATGTTTTGTATAGATTTGCCAAGGGGCCAACATTCATGGGGGCCTAAAATGTTTGGTTCCCAATCATTGATACAAGTAAAAAGAACAGATGATGGACATAATGCTGAACAATGCAAACATTCACCCCCATTCACAGATCTTGAAAGGCCTATCTCTCCCATAGACTAACACCGTGTTGACTTATTACACTTAATAAGTGGTAACTTCCGATTGGGAACAGATAGAGATATGCTGCTTACACTCAAATGAATCATAATTTAAAATCCTTTTTAATGGCAAAGTCGGATTTTGAGTTACTGTTCTGAAAATGCCACTTTTAGAAAGTGGCCATTTTCTGTCCTAACCAACTGTGCCTTTCTTCCAGTGTTCTGGGTCACATGACTATGAATGGCTTTGCTGCTGGGGTTGTGTATTGCTTTCAGACGGCGAGACAAAGGTAACCTAGGTGTGAGAGGAGAGGGTCTTCCTGACAGGATGGCTGGGGAGGAGCTGCCCTCTGACTTGATTACATTTCAAAGGGCACTGCCAGGGGCACACACAAAGGAACCCGACACCAGACCTGCCCTGCCTTTTGTCACTCTAGACAGTTTGGGGTCAGGACCAGGGGAAGAACTGACCAGAACCAGTTCTGGGGTTAGATCAGGAGATTCCCCACACAAAGGCTGGCACCAGGTTTAAAAGTGGGACCTTCTGAAGTTTTCTCAGGGCACTTCTGGACTTATGGAATATTCAGAAGAAGGACTGACCTTCTGCCAGATAGACTGCCCTGCTGTTGGAAGGACTGTCTTGCTGTTTGAAGAAGGACGATTTGACCTTGATCTCAGGCTACCGAGAGTGACTCCAAGGGTCTGTTGGTTGACCTCCTGTGTGAGCTACAGGAACACAACAAGCTTTCAGAGGCCTCCCTGCAACTGCCCAGCTGACCAGCATGAACTGGACATGCCAGGACCTGCCTGAGCCCTGCTGCTGGCCTCTGCTGGAATGAGTACTGATACCCAAGAGCCCTTCCTCCCCCAGATCCTGGACCCTTGGTTGGTATCAGTGAAAGCTACTCTGCAAGAAAAAGGTGAAAATTCTGACGTTTGGGCACTTAGTGACCGGTGTAACCAACTCTTCATGGTGACAGCACCCATCTGCAAAACCGGCAACACGAGATCTGCGCTCAACGCCGACAGCAACTGTCATCACAATCAACCAGCCTGAAGCTCCAGTGATGACCGGCTATTCATACCACAGCAATGACCTGCGTCCTACTCTGCCTGTTCTTTGCACCAAAAGCCTCCTCCTCAAGCCCCCCTCCAGTGAAAATGGAACTCTTTTGTGCCAGACTTGAGAAGGTAACTCCTCAGTGGGACTATCCTGTTCCCTGCAACCGACATATGCTCCATTGTGATCAGCCTGAACTTGTGACGCTCCCCAGATCTACCACTGCCAGATGACCGCGAGTGGCGCTCTCTGCTTCTTGGTGCTATTTGAAGTAAAAACTCTGGTTCTACTGATTGGATGTTTGTCATTCTGGCATCCTTTATTTATTAAAATTTACTCTATTTGTCTAAATTGGTGTGGGAATTTTCTTGTGTTGTTTTTTCCCTTTATTGTTGTTTGTGTGCTGCATAACTACTTTACACATTGCCTCTAAGTTAAGTCTGACTACCTTTGTATCAAGCTACCAGAGGGTTAAACACAGATTAATTTAGTGACTTTTGTTGTTCACCCTGGCAAGGACTCTCAACCAGTAACCTTACATTGATCCAACTTGAAAACCTTTTTTGTATGGTGTAAATATTTGCATCAGATGTGGAGATAATCATAATGGATTGTTTTAACGATATATTGACAGTCTGGTTTGTGAATAGGTTCACAAAACGAAATTTCACAAAATGAAACTAAAATCTCATTGCCTGAGATGCTTCAAGCACACATCATCTGCTTTTCAGTTATTGAACCTGCACTCACAATTAGCAATTTTCAAAGTGGAAAAACATGCACATCTCAACCTACTCTCTTGGGGCCAGATGTACGACTGTTTTTTGCGGTCGCAAAGGGAAATTCTGCCCGTTTGCGACCGCAAAAAAGGTCTGCCCCATGCACTAACCTTATTTTGCGAGTCGCTAACCTATTAGCGGCTCGCAAAATATGGTTAGCGACTCGCTATTAGGAAGGGGCGTGCCAAGGGCGTCCCTTCCTAATATCGAGTGCAAATGAAATGTACCATTGTTTTGCGACGGCATTTGCGGTCGCAAAACACTCGCAGTTTACCACCCTTTTCAAAAGGGTGGTAAACCATTCGCAAACGGGAAGGGGTCCGCAGGGGACCCCTTCCCCTTTGTGAATGGGTGCGAAAATATTTTTTAAGAGCAGGAAGTGGTCCTAGGGACCACTGCCTGCCCTTAAAAAATGAAACTGAAAAGTTTAATTTAAAAAAAAAAAATGTATCCCGTTTTCCTTTAAGGAAAACGGGCTGCATTTAAAAAAAACCCTGCTTTTTGAAAAAGCAGTCACAGACATGGTGGTCTGCTGACCCCAGCAGGCCACCATCCCTGTGAGTGCGAGCCATTCCCAAAGGGGTCGCGAATTGCGACAGCCTCATGAATATTAATGAGGCATGCAATTTGCGACCCCATTGGGAATCGCAAACAGTGTCTGAGACACTGTTGTACATTCATTTTTGCGACATCTGGCCCTCAGTGTGACAAATATGAACTCACAAATTGGTTGCTCTGCCATGCAAGTGTAAAAAAGGGATAACTAAAAAAGCCCTATGGCATAGAAATGATAATTTCTAGGCTCACTGGCTTGGACCATGGGCCATGGTAGCACACAATGTTGGTCATGGGTGGCCCTCAAGAAACGGCATCTATTCCTGGGTTAGCTAAGGTCAGAGGGTTAATAACATGGATTCTGCCATGGTGCAGTGGCTGGAATGCACCCCAGTGGTGGCTTGTGATTTCTGAAAATAGTGGATGTTATATTTGCTCTGAATTCCTGTAAGTGATCAAGTGTAGAGAGTGAACCCAATTTCTTCTAACTAGGTTTGAGGAGAGATGAGGGTACTGTAGATGTTACAAGTGAAACAGCAGCAATCATATATAAAGTGGCGCAGTTTCAAGAGCCAATTTCTTCTAATTGCCTTGGAAACACATAGGAACATCATTCCTTTAGCAAACTAACTAATTAGTGCAAATAAAAGCCATTACGCATCAGCATTACTTTCAATAATGTTGTTAAATTCCTGCCTTTAGATAGCCAAGTTTAACCTGATTGCTGTAATTTGCTGTCCTGGCTGGGCCTCTGGTGCTCAGCAGTAATGAATTTCTCTTGCATCCTCCCTGGCCTAGGAAGGGTATGAGGAGGTGTAAATTTGCTGTGGATTAGATTCTTTTCCAGTTCTCAAAGAGCAGCCATCTGTAAATAGTAGTTTGTTCCAATCAAATGTATGCACGGACAAAGAGCTGACAGTTTGCCACTGCCTTCTCTCTGGACAGCTGCTGGACCAGGACGTTTGACTACTCTTCCACTTCCAGTGGATCCATTTCAATCTCACAAGCAACCAGGAGCCTTACTGTCTAGAAGGGGAAGTACAGGAGTGACTGGAAGCTGCATGTCCCACTTTCATCATGATAGGCCTGGAAGGGGTAGGCTTTGGGAGGAGCCAGAAGGCGGAGAGAGAGAATCTTAGACCAAGCACCGCTCCGCGTATTGGTTTAGGAGCATTCTAAGATAATCCACCTGGGGCCTGATGTTACTGGTCTGGCAACAAGGATATGTCCAAGGTCCCAGATTATCTTCTCATGGGGCATTGTCCTGGGAATGTGGCCAATTTGGACAATTTAACTTGTAGCCCTGAGGCCATTGCAAATCAATCAATCAATCAATCATGTCACTTATAAAGCGCACTACATACCCGCGAGGGTCTCAAGGCGCTGGGGGAAGAGGGGGGTGGTGCTGCTACTGATCGAAGAGCCAGGTCTTGAGGAGTCTTCTGAAGGCCAGTAGGTCTTGGGTCTGTCGGAGGTTGGTGGGGAGGGTGTTCCAGGTCTTGGCGGCGAGGTGGGAGAAGGATCTGCCGCCGGCGGTCGTTTTCCGGATGCGGGGGACTGTGGCGAGGGCGAGGCTGGTCGAGCGGAGCTGGCGGGTGGGGGTGTAGAAGCTGAGTCGTCTGTTGAGGTAGGCTGGTCCGGAGTTGTGGAGTGCTTTGTGTGCGTGGGTGAGGAGCTTGAAGGTTATCCTCTTGTTGACAGGGAGCCAGTGCAGGTCTCTCAGGTGGGGTGTGATGTGGCTGCGTCGGGGGATGTCGAGGATAAGACGTGCAGAGGCGTTCTGGATGCATTGCAGCCGTCTCAGGAGCTTAGCCGTCGTTCCTGCGTAGAGGGCGTTTCCGTAGTCCAGCCTGCTGGTGACGAGGGCCTGGGTGACTGTTTTTCTTGTTTCGGTGGGGATCCACTTGAAGATCCTGCGGAGCATTCGGAGGATGTTGAAGCAGGATGAGGAAACGGCGTTGACCTGCTTAGTCATGGAGAGGGTGGGGTCGAGGATGACCCCTAGGTTGCGTACGTGGTCGGTGGGTGGCGGGGCTGTTCCCAGTGATGTTGGCCACCAGGAGTCGTCCCAGGCTGAAGGGTTGGAACCAAGGATGAGGACCTCCGTCTTGTCCGAGTTCAGCTTCAGGCGGCTGGTCCTCATCCATTCGGCGACGGCCTTCATTCCTTCGTGGAGGTGGGCTTTGGCGGTGTGAGGGTCTTTGGTGAGGGAGAGGATCAGCTGGGTGTCGTCGGCGTAGGAGATGATGTTGAGGTTGTGCTGTCGGGCGACGTGGGCGAGGGGTGCCATGTAGAATTGCATCACCCTGGGTCCGGAAAGAGGGGTTCTGAGAAACATGGATATCAGGTGCCTGTACCTCAAACTGTGCTTTAAAGGACTATTCTTTTCTTTAACAGGTGGCATTGCTTTATTTTAGTGCCAAATATGAATGCACTTTTGCCCTTTAATAAACTCTTTGAGAAACACACCCAGACCACTGTGATGTTCAATTTTTCACTTCAATAGACTTCTTAAATTGCAAAAAGCATTCTAATTTGTTTTTTAATATCTCCTCATCACATTAGCAGGACTGCTTCCTTTCGTGCTGGAGCAGCGTAATTTTGGCACCATCCTCACACGCCACGGATGCGTAATATATACGTGCACTTAGCATATGTACTTTGTGTGCCCTAACTATGTTAATGTAAAGTGTTGCACTTAACATCACTATTAAAGTGCATTCATTGTAGGATTAGAGATATATATATATATATATATCCATCAAAACTTGCCCAAGCAAGAAAACGCCACTCACAGGTGAGTATTTGCACCTTTAATCACAGACCACAAAGCTGCAGGCTTCATCTCCACAGCACAAATAAATCCAAATCCGCCCTACTCGTTTCGGACAGCGTGTGTCCTTGTTCACGGGCTTGAAAGAACAGAAGCAGAGGCAGTCATGCGAAGGAACACTTGATAATTATACAAAGTCCCGCCCTAGTGGGCGTGTGCTTGCTTGCATCTTGGTACTTGTAGTTCCTTCGCGTTTCACCCAGTGGTTGCTGCACCTGCCCCAAATCATAGTTCACATAATGACCCCAGTGGGATGATGGGGATCAGAAGAAACTGCTACAGTGTCAATATCTTGTCTTGCGACACGGACCTCACTGTTCCAAAGGCAAATTTCATATTCAAATCACCGGATCTGCAGAATCACAGCGGGGCGTTTTCACGGTGTAGGCGCACCGCTAAAAATCCATCAAAACTTGCCCAAGCAAGAAAACGCCACTCACAGGTGAGTGTTTGCACCTTTAATAGCAGACCACAAAGTTGCAGGCTTCATCTCCACAGCACAAATAAATCCAAATCCGCCCTACGCGTTTCGGACAGCGTGTGTCCTTGTTCACGGGCTTGAAAGAACAGAAGCAGAGGCAGTCATGCGAAGGAACACTTGATAATTATACAAAGTCCCGCCCTAGTGGGCATGTGGTTGCTTGCATCTTGGTACTTGTAGTTCCTTCGCGTTTCACCCAGTGGTTGCTGCACCTGCCCCAAATCATAGTTCACATAATGACCCCAGTGGGATGATGGGGATCAGAAGAAACTGCTACAGTGTCAATATCTTGTCTTGCGACACGGACCTCACCGTTCCAAAGGCAAATTTCATATTCAAATCACCGGATCTGCAGAATCACAGCGGGGCGTATTCGCGGTGTAGGCGCACCGCTAAAAATCCATCAAAACTTGCCCAAGCAAGAAAACGCCACTCACAGGTGAGTATTTGCACCTTTAATCGCAGACCACAAAGTACCAGCATGCATTGCAGCACACGCCCACTGGGGCGGGTCTTGAGTAATAAAAACAGGTGTTCTATATGGCTGTCGCTGTTTTCCATTAATGGCTTGTGAACAAAGACAAAGGCTTTCCGAAACGCGTAAAGCCCCGTTTTGAACTGATGGAAGAGGGATAGCTGACTCTGCTGCAGCCTCAACTTGAAAGGGTGAACTTTCCGAGAGGGCGTCCTCAATTAAGGGCAACCTGTTTATTTTGATGTTGAGCGGCTGGTCTAGTCGCGAGGACGAACCGCCGCCGAGGAGCGGATCTGCGGTGACTGGAACGCTGGTTGCCGAAAGAATGGAAAGCCTAGTGTTTGAGGGTTGATATGGCAGCACAAGTGGCATTTCCTGCTTTTATCAACCCACTGTGGAGAATATTTCATAAATTTGATGGCCACAGCAACACCCACGAGGGATGTAATATCGTGTTGAAACCGCAAGTACCAGCATGCATTGCAGCACACGCCCACTGGGGCGGGTCTTGAGTAATAAAAACAGGTGTTCTACATGGCTGTCGCTGTTTTCCATTAATGGCTTGTGAACAAGGACAAAGGCTGTCCGAAACGCGTAAAGCCCCGTTTTGAACTGATGGAAGAGGGATAGCTGACTCTGCTGCAGCCTCAACTTGAAAGGGTGAACTTTCCGGGAGGGCGTCCTCAATTAAGGGCAACCTGTTTATTTTGATGTTGAGCGGCTGATCTAGTCGCGTGGACGAACCGCCGCCGAGGAGCGGATCTGCAGTGACTGGAATGCTGGTTGCCGAAAGAACGGAAAACCTAGTGTTTGAGGGTTCATATTGCAGCGCAAGTGGCATTTCCTGCTTTTATCAACCCACTGTGGAGAATATTTCATAAATGTTATGGACACAGCAACATCCACGACGGATGTAATATCATGTAGAAACTGCAAGTACCAGCATGCATTGCAGCACACGCCCACTGGGGCGGGTCTTAAGTAATTAAAACAGGTGTTCTACATGGCTGTCGTTGTTTTCCATTAATGGCTTGTGAACAAGGACAAAGGCTGTCCGAAATGCGTAAAGCCCTGTTTTGAACTGATGGAAGAGGGATAGCTGACTCTGCTGCAGCCTCAACTTGAAAGGGTGTACTTTCCGGGAGGGCGTCCTCAATTAAGGGCAACCTGTTTATTTTGATGTTGAGCGACTGATCTAGTCGCGAGGACGAACCGCCGCCCAGGAGTGGATCTGCAGTGACTGGAACGCTGGTTGCCGAAAGAATGGAAAGCCTAGTGTTTGAGGGTTCATATTGCAGCGCAAGTGGCATTTCCTGCTTTTATCAACACACTGTGGAGAATATTTCATAAATTTTATGGACACAGCAACACCCACGAGGGATATAATTTCGTGTAGAAACCGCAAGTACCAGCATGCATTGCAGCACACGCCCACTGGGGCGGGTCTTGAGTAATAAAAACAGGTGTTCTACATGGCTGTCGCTGTTTTCCATTAATGGCTTGTGAACAAGGACAAAGGCTGTCCGAAACGCGTAAAGCCCTGTTTTGAACTGATGGAAGAGGGATAGCTGACTCTGCTGCAACCTCAACTTGAAAGGGTGAACTTTCTGGGAGGGCGTCCTCAATTAAGGGCAACCTGTTTATTTTGATGTTGAGCGGCTGGTCTAGTCGCGAGGACGAACCGCCGCCGAGGAGCGGATCTGCGGTGACTGGAATACTGGTTGCCGAAAGAACGGAAAGCCTAGTGTTTGAGGGTTCATATGGCAGCACAAGTTGCATTTCCTGCTTTTATCAACCCACTGTGGAGAATATTTCATAAAGTTTATGGACACAGCAACACCCACGAGGGATGTAATATCGTGTAGAAACCGCAAGTACCAGCATGCATTGCAGCACACGCCCACTGGGGCGGGTCTTGAGTAATAAAAACAGGTGTTCTACATGGCTGTCGCTGTTTTCCATTAATGGCTTGTGAACAAGGACAAAGGCTGTCCGAAACGCGTAAAGCCCCGTTTTGAACTGATGGAAGAGGGATAGCTGACTCTGCTGCAGCCTCAACTTGAAAGGGTGAACTTTCCGGGAGGGCGTCCTCAATTAAGGGCAACCTGTTTATTTTGATATATATATATAAACGCTCCAATGCTCCTGTATACCAGAACACAAGCCAGCACTCGCGGGGCAAATTCCAAAGAAACTTTATTTTCTTATCAGCAACAACAAACGCGTTTCGGCATTCGCGCCTTCGTCGGTGTTGATATATACAGTGTGCCTTAACTCATTAAACAACATTTATTGTTTAGGTGATTGAATAAACCATCCATACACTATTAAAATTAATTTACGGTAGAAACGAAAATGATTTATGTAATGGGTGCACTAATGTTTCACAATAGCATTTATAATGTAGTTCTTAGTCACATTTATTCAAATGTACTCAAATTATTCTATTTGTGTGCAACGTGTAATATGAATCTAATGTACTGACATTTTACATTTATTTGTGTTCGAATGTGCACACGTATATTGAATGTGCACCATTGATTTAATATGTTAACTCGCCCTAAATAGGCCTGTATATGCTGTTTTCCATTTTCTGCTTGCATGTCTTTTCCCTGCAGGTGCATTCACATGATTTGTTAGTTTGAGAATAGATACAACACTGTATTAGTGATAGGGAGAGAGCCTGAGAAAACGACCTTGACAAGGAAGGTGGAGAGCCAGAGCGTCAACTGAAAGTTCCCATTTATTAATGCTATAAGGAATCATAGGTAACCAAGGACAGTATCGTCCCCATGTTCACCCTGGGCTAGTTGGTGAATGTTGCAGCTTGGAACGTGAAAATGGAAAGGACAATGGAGCCCCTGATGATGCGAACAGAGAGGGGTTACTTTGGAGACTCTTGTGGTAATAATTGGTGTTCACACTGTCTGAGGTTACGCCACTATTCTTCTGGACTTTGAGAGGTGCAGACTTCTATGCTTTCCCTATGGATTCTTTGCTGAGTGTGGCTTAGACTAAAACACATTTCCCTGCCCAAGAAGACTGTTGACCGAGCTTCTGAAATGCTGACACCTTCCTGCACTTTTGCTATTTTTCTTCATTTCCCTGATTTTTTTGATTCCTTTAGGTACTAATCCATCCTCCTTAGTTTGGACTTTAAATTAGATTATTTTAAACTTCACCAATGTATAGAAGAGAGAATCAGAAACTCTTCTCTGAGCATCAAATTCTGTTTTTGATCAGACTTATGCATAATGCTAGACTCGGGTGTTGACATGAAATCAGAACTCTTCTCTGAGCATCAAATTCTGTTATTGGTCTTTTGTATTGCTGTGACTGAACTCCTTGTCTGCCTTATACCGGTACACCTGAACTTCTTTTGGAGGTTGGGTTATCCAGTGGTTATTCTGTATCTTTACGACATGGTATGAGATTTGTTTACCTTAACTTGACTGCTTATTTGTAATAAAACTTCTTAACTATAGTCACTGATTCATGGTTCTTATTGTGTAGCCAAATGAGGTGCACTGTTAATTAAATTGATCAATGAAATGCTAACTCCCCTTACCTCTCAGTCGGCGATAAAAGGTTTATCGGATAACCAATTGTAGTGAATAAAAGCAGGTCTGGTCCAAGTAATTTCTTCATGTAGATTTATTTAAGATAAGATGTTAAGCAGAGCCCCACCAGGAGCAGCCTTCCTGCTGCTCAGCCCATCCACCAACTAACTCACACACTCACCAACATTTCACTCATCAACATTCTCTCATCACAGTCACACTGGCTGAGCAGCAGGTATAACACATCTCCCTTTCTTTATACAAATGAGAATGAACTCCAAAAGAATCACAATATAAATGGTGCATGCAAAAGATGACAATAAAATAATTACATGCAACACGGGGGCATCAGAGCAAATGCAATGTCATACATGTACTGATGGCGATATACATGTAAAAGATAACAAAGAATAAATATTTGGAAGAAGCAAACACACTACGCAATCCAGCAATACTGTAACACATAAGCAATACTACACACACCACTTCTCCCTTTCCACTATGCAAAATAACAAATTACACGCTCCCTTTAAACCTAATCAAGATAACACACACGCTACCACGCCACAAAACACAAACTAAACCCCAATACCAAAACAAGCTGGCTGGCCAGGCCAACAGGCGGTAGAAAGAGTACCGACTAGAAGGCATGGTAGGAAACCATTCTTAAGTAAAGCAGAAATTCTCTTGGAGCAACTGTTATATATAGAGACTTATCTTGTCACAACATCCATTCAGACTGTTCCTATGCAACCAACATTCTTACACACTCTTCAACTGAAACATATATATCTCATTTGATGGATCAACCCTAAAGACAACCGTCAGAGCATTCAACCACACAGATATGACTATTTTTTATTAAATTTCTTTTATTATTAATATTCATTGAAGATATTCATTTAAAAAATGATTTTGTGTTAAAAAGTTTTCAATACAGTACAATATCACAAATGTGGCCATACAAAATGATATCACAAATTTAACAATATATAAAAAGATTTTTGTTTTATATTTTGAGAGACAAAAACCATGTGAAGCGTTAAAACATCATAATAGTTATCCCAATGGGAGTTAATCAATCATGCAAAAGGATATCCACTGTTCAATGATTAGGTGGAACCTTAAGAGTTCCCAGGGTATAACTTTCAACCAACGGGGCGTCGACGCGTTTCGGTGGTATTAAAACCAGTTTATGTAACCACCTTCTTCAGGACAATATTAAATAGTATCTCTCACAGTTGCCATCAATTCATATCACCTATTAAAAACAAAACATTTATTTAAAAACCTTAAAAAGAACAAATATCAAAAAACAATTTTCATAAAAAAATGAATTTTATACTACTTAATTACTCTAAACATAATAAATTAATTCATAGTATTATTGTTCATTGCTAAAGTTGAATCGTCTAACAGTTATCTGTAAGGGTTCCATCACTAATCCTATCAAAAATCATAACATACTCACACTCATCCACTCCTAATCATCCTTTCATTCTATTGTTTCATATATACTCTTTTATAAAGATGTAAAAAGAGAGACTATCTCTTTGTTTCATATATACCCATCTAAAAAGATGTGATAAGAGAGAATATCTTTAAGTCAATGAATTCATGTTTGTGTACGACAGTTCCATGAGTTCATGCTCACCAAGAGGAAACTTAATAATAGTTAGCCTGCCCGTTTGTTCTTTAATATATCTAAAGTTGCGGAAATTTTGGCGAGAACTTAACAATTATTATTTATCTCATGTTTATTATTTGGAACTATATTTGTTTCTGAGATTCATCCAATGTAACCTACCTAATTCATTCAGAAGGTAAGTCAGACACCAACCACAAAAACATACAACACGTACACGACACATCACACACACACAGAGGGATGCAGAATTTACTTACACCAGCAACAGCAGCACCATAGGGGCGGGATGCCCATCACCAATGCCACATATGCCACATATGCACACAGGTGCCTGGATGCGCACCACCACTACCACCCCTAACCAGGGGGGGCTGGATGCCAACCACTACTACCACCCTTAGCCATGGGGGTGCCAGATGCCCACCACTACTACCACCCTTACCCAGGGGGGGCTGGATGCCTACCACTACTATCACCCTAAGCCAGGGGGGCTGGATGCCTACCACTACTACCACCCTTAGCCATGAGGGTACCAGATGCCCACCACTACTACCACCCTTACCCAGGGGGGCTGGATGCCTACCACTACTACCACCCTTAGCCATGGGGGTGCCAGATGCCTACCACCACTACCACCCTTAGCCAGGGGGCTGGATGCCTACCACTACTACCACCCTTACCCAGGGGGCTGGATGCCTACCACAACTACCACCCTTACCCAGGGGGGCTGGATGCCTACCACTACTACCACCCTTAGCCAGGGGGTGCCAGATGCCCACCACCACTACCACCCTTACCCAGGGGGGCTGGATGCCTACCACTACTATCACCCTAAGCCAGGGGGGCTGGATGCCTACCACTACTACCACCCTTAGCCATGGGGGTGCCAGATGCCCACCACTATTACCACCCTTACCCAGGGGGAGCTGGATGCCTACCACTACTACCACCCTTAGCCATGGGGGTGCCAGATGCCTACCACCACTACCACCCTTAGCCAGGGGGGGCTGGATGCCTACCACTACTACCACCCTTACCCAGGGGGGCTGGATGCCTACCACTACTACCACCCTTAGCCAGGGGGTGCCAGATGCCCACCACCACTACCACCCTTACCCAGGGGGGCTGGATGCCTACCACTACTATCACCCTAAGCCAGGGGGCTGGATGCCTACCACTACTACCACCCTTAGCCATGGGGGTGCCAGATGCCCACCACTACTACCACCCTTACCCAGGGGGGCTGGATGCCTACCACTACTACCACCCTTAGCCATGGGGGTGCCAGATGCCTACCACTACTACCACCCTCAGCCATGGGGGTGCCAGATGCCCACCACCACTACCACCCTTACCCAGGGGGGGCTGGATGTCCACCACTACCACCACCCTTAGCCAGGGGGGTGCCAGATGCCTACCACTACTACCACCCTTACCCCGAGGGGCTGGATGCCTACCACTACTACCACCCTTAGCCAGGGGGTGCCAGATGCCCACCACTACTACCACCCTTACCCAGGGGGCTGGATGCCTACCACTACTACCACCCTTAGCCATGGGGGTGCCAGATGCCTACCACCACTACCACCCTTAGCCAGGGGGCTGGATGCCTACCACTACTACCACCCTTACCCAGGGGGCTGGATGCCTACCACAACTACCACCCTTACCCAGGGGGCTGGATGCCTACCACTACTACCACCCTTAGCCAGGGGGTGCCAGATGCCCACCACCACTACCACCCTTACCCAGGGGGGCTGGATGCCTACCACCACTACCACCCTTACCCAGGGGGCTGGATGCCTGTCACTACTACCACCTCTACCCATGGGGGCTGGATGCCTACCACCAACACCACCCCCACTCATAGGATGGACAATGCATGACACAACCAGCACACCACAACCTAGGGAATGCAAGAAAAAGACATCCCCCCAATACCATGACAAGCGTGTGTAGACTGTGTCAAATGCCTACAACACTGAACATGACTTTGAACATACAATGTGACCCCCTATCACATGTGCCACACATATATGTGTGTGGCCCCCACAATGCAAGCAGGCCATGACCATTGTGGCAATGGGGTCCAAACCCCCATCATCACAGTGACCAAAAGTTAAGTGTGGGGTCCATAGCTGAAGCACATTTTGAACATTGTGGCAATGGGGTCCAAACCCCCATCATCACAGTGACCAAAATGTAAGTGTGGGGTCCATAGCTGAAGCACATTTTGAACATTGTGGCAATGGGGTCCAAACCCCCATCATCACAGTGACCAAAATGTAAGTGTGGGGTCCATAGCTGAAGCACATTTTGAACATTGTGGCAATGGGGTCCAAACCCCCATCATCACAGTGACCAAAAGGTAAGTGTGGGGTCCATAGCTGAATCACATTTTGAACATTGTGGCAATGGGGTCCAAACCCCCATCATCACAGTGACCAAAATGTAAGTGTGGGGTCCATAGCTGAAGCACATTTTGAACATTGTGGCAATGGGGTCCAAACCCCCATCATCACAGTGACCAAAATGTAAGTGTGGGGTCCATAGCTGAAGCACATTTTGAACATTGTGGCAATGGGGTCCAAACCCCCATCATCACAGTGACCAAAAGGTAAGTGTGGGGTCCATAGCTGAAGCACATTTTGAACATTGTGGCAATGGGGTCCAAACCCCCATCATCACAGTGACCAAAATGTAAGTGTTGACAAAGAAAAAGCTGCAACTGCCAAACTGCATGGATGATTCCTGGTCACAGAACATAAAACACATCAGTGGCAAAGTAGTGCATGTGTCCCATTGCAACATAGATTGGGGAGGCAAATACTGCAGTGCAAATAAGACATACCTTCGGCCATGTGCAGACAAACAACACCCATGGGGGCTGACACAGTCAACATTCATCAATGACACAATGACAGAAGTGACCATCAGAATGCAGACCCACATATTTGCACCAATGGGCACACAAATGCAGATACCCTGTGGAGACTGTAGATGTGAGGTGAACAGATACCATACCATGGCAGCAATGGGACACACAAACCATGATCATTGTGCTGACTGATGACCTAGGAGTCCCAGGGACAGCAGGGGAAACCCACCAAACTACATACAGCCAATGGCACACCTAAGATATGCCAATGCAGTGGTGCAGATGCACAAACACAAACAGGCAGACCCACACTGCACATCAAACACAACAGGTGAGGGGGGTGCCAGTGTCCCCAGGCAACCACACAACACATGAGGAGGCCTGAATACCAATTATACAGATGTGCATACAGTGCCACACAAAGGTAACTCGTGGATCCAAATCCCCTATGTGGGCAATCAGGCATTGTCAGATGAGAGGGAGCACAAATCACACATGTCACACAGGCACGTAGGAACAGCAACTGACACAGCAAGACACAGATACACCACAGCACTACCCCCAGGGCCCCCACAATGTGGTGACCCTGGGCTGCATTACAATCCCACTGTGATGACAAAGCTAAATGTCGTTCACACTGTGAACCACAGTCATGTGTCCTGAGCAACAAACTACCATCACACCTACACAAGCACAAATCAATCAGCACGGCCAGTAACCCAAGGCCAACATGGAGGCACGGGTCTAGCCGGGCAACAACTCTCATCTGCACACACTCAACACCACACACCTCGACCTCCAACAATGTGCAGCAGTGAAGCACACATGCACTGGTGACATTGCACATGCACCCATGACAATTCCAGGGTGGTGGGTGGGAACCAAGGTGCAGAAACACATCACACATGGCCACTCAACAAGACTCCTGAATGTCTGACACACTGCACACTACGCTGTACATGGACATGACGGCAATACCACACCAACCAATGGGATCCCAGCCACAGTCACACACCAATGAAGAAGCCAAAGTCACCCACAAAGAACACACATAGACAACAACCAACATTGCAGCCCGGACCCTGAGGAGTGCCAGCAGTCACACACACAACGTGTCACAATCACTGAAAGATAACACAAACTGGAAATCACATGACAGGTGCAAACAACAAGTGCCAAGGGGAAACCTGACTGTGACCCATCTGTGTCTGCACACAAACTCAGCCCTGACAGCAAACACACCTATGGGTGACACCCTGATGACCAGTAATGTGCCATGCACCCACATCACAGAGAACCCAGGGAGAAGACTTTGGGGGAACATAGGTCAACTCAGCAAGCATCACAAACAGGTACAACACTAGGGATCACAGCATGCACAGCAAAACGGAAGTGAACACACAGACATGCTCATACAACACACACCTTGGGCGCAGGCAATGTCACAGGAGTACACACTGCCATGAGGGGACTCCACTCCTGTGTGAGGAAAGCTGTGCCATATGTTGCCTCAGTAGGGCCCCATCATGTCAGCTGAGCACTTGGTCACACAATCAACAATTAGCACCAAATGAAGGCTCCCGTCACATCAGCCTGGTCATGGAAGTGCCAACGAAATCATCAGCACAGATCCAACACACTTGTATAGCAATGTTGCACTGACAACACAGATGAGTCCTTCCCCATTGATGCCCAAACCTGCATGTCCAGTGGAGATGGCCACACGGTCAGGGAAGTAGACGAATTGAACAATGGCAGGCACAACAGATGTGCAGGGGTGGAAGCCACAGATGTGAAATTGCTAATGTAAGTAGGAAATCCCATTGCCAAATACTGAACACATGACATCCTCAGATGCTGCTATGGATGACATGGATACACCACAGGATAGGACACATTCCCCCTGGACCACATGTGTTCCTGCACAGTAACACTTCATTATCATGAGACCAAATATCACCATCACTGCAGCAAGGGCATGGTTAGCATCATCAACAACATGTACATCAGAAGCATAAGCACTAGAGAACAGAAAGTTGCTTTATTCAGCATATGTGTGTTTTTAAAAATGAAAGTCCAGAAAAAACACAAAGGCCAATGGGCAGTCCATTGTCAAAGTCCAAACAGGGTGACAGTGGCAGATGTCACCCTACGCATGCCTGCACTGCACAAAACCAGGGACAATCCACTAGGAGGGGCAACCGGGGGGGCAGGCCAGGCACCTCAGGGACAGGATCAGGGCTCACCAGGAGGAGGCAGGGAAGGGGTGGTGGGTGCTGGAGAGCCACTGACAACTGCAGTGGAGGTGTCTGACATGGTGTGTGCCGGCACAACTGGGGGGCATGACTCAGATGTTGTGGGTGCCGGCACGACTTCAGTGGACCCTGCAGATGGAGTGGACAGGTCCGCCACTGCAGTGCCCAAGTCAGACAGGGTGGTAGTGGACTCCACTGCAGTGCCTACCACCAGGGGAGGAGAATGGGGAACAGGCAAGGTGGGCTGGACAGAGGGGGAGGACACCCTCACCACATCAGTGGCACAGACAAGCGCAGCGGGGGTGTGGTGCCAGGAGAGCAAGTGGCAGGGGGAGAAGGCCGGATCCTCTTGGGGATGGTATATCTGTGGGTGGGGGAACCTGGGGCAGGGTGTGGTGGGGCACCTGTGGAGTGGGGGCCTGAGGGATGGAGGAAGGAGACCTGGTGCCTGAGCTGCAGGGCGGCGGCGGGGTCTTGCTCTTACGACTCCGGGGGACTTGCGGGTGGGGGCCTCAGTCTGTCTGCGCCTGGGGGCGGGTGTCCGGGGGCGAGGGGCACTCTGCTCCGTGTGGGTGGGCTTCCTCTTCCCCCTGAATGCTGTATCAGCTGGATCGGAGGGGAAGAGGCCGAGGTCACTGAGGAAGAGCCGCTGGGTCTTTGGGGTTGCAGGTGAGGCAAGGGAGGGTGCTTTGGAGGGAGAGGCAACTGAGGACTGCGCAGTGCTCATGGATGCATGTGTGTGTTCCAGGGCCCCATCCCCTGTGAGTCTGGTTTCAGTCCCCTGACTGTGCGTGCGTGTGCGTTTTGTTTGTGGCGTGTGTGTCTGTGTGCTGGACGTGTGTGTGCTGGTGTGTGCCTGTGCCGGTGTGTGTGTGCTTGGGACGGGTAAGGTGCTGGGGAGTGTGGATGGAGCAGAGGCAGGAGGGGTGAGGGACTGTCTGAGGAGGGACACTGCTGCCGTCAGGGAGGAGTCCATGGACCTATTGCCCCTCTGTAGGTCAGACATGCCCGATGAGATGCCCTCCATGAACGACACCAGCTGAGTCAACAGAGCGGTGTGGGCATGGAGGACACTCAGCATGGCTGTCTGCCCTACATGGAGCTGGCGAAGGAGGTACACAGACTCCTCACTCAGGGCAGCAGGGGACACAGGGGCAGGGGTGCGGTGCCTGGCCCAAAGGAGACACGCTCCCGAACATGGGAGCCTCCACGGACCTGGGGAATGGGAGCCGATGGGAGGGCGGTGGTGGTGCTGGTGGTGGCGGGGACAGCAACACTAGCTGGGGTGTGGTGGCTGCTGACACCCGCCTCCATAAGGGAGTCATCCTCCGAGCCGCTGTGGTCCTCAGCTGAGGTGGATGCTGCTGAGGACTCCTCGGTGTGGCTCCCCTCGCCCTCCGTGCCACTGGGTCCCTCCGACCACTCCTCGGCTGCTGACCCAGTCTGGCTCTCCGGCTCCTCCTGGTCCGTGGAGCTGTCCCCTTCCGTGGCCGTGGATGTATCTGCAAGCAATGGGGAAACAGACAGACATCAGTCACCTGCACCAAACGCACACACCACTCTGAGCACAGCACATTACAGAGCAAGCCCTGGCATCATTAGTTGAACATTGCTAAAAGTGCCCTAACTGAACAGGAGAAGCCAATTGTCAGTCTGATGCCAACCATGGCACTCACATCCCACATGGCCTTGCACCCATCTGTCTGGTGTCTGTTGGATAGCAACACCCCAGTGTGGACACATGCACCACCTACACAGTAGTTGGACAGTGCAGAGGACACGGTGTAGCATGTGGACATGCACACATCACAACTCTTGCCACTGAGTCAGTACAGGTTTCCGGATGAAAGGGATGCCCAGAGTCAAATAGGAAATGCATGTGATGCATACCAGCGACAGACACCATGATGCACCCATGTCCTGATAGCCATCGCCACAATGGTGTGCATGTAGCACATGTCACTCCCCTGCAGGATCACCAATAAGTAGACACATGCCATGGCGGAGGCATGACTGCTAAGTCATACATCACTGTCTCAGTGATGTATGACTTGGCAGCCAGACAACAACACTCTGCACTGTGTCACAATAGTAGGTCATGGGGAATGCAAGTCCTGGAGCTGCACAAGTGCACATGTACATCCCCCACAAAACAAATCATCTTAACCCTCATCTGTCCAGGTCATACCGATTGGACATATGGGAGACCTGTGACACTACCCTCTGAACCTGAGCCCCTCACAATCTGCTGTGAATGGGAAACAGCTGCCTGAACTTCACATTCGCATACCCCAGTCTGCACGGGCAGCTGATCAAACACCTATGTGACACACAAGTATCGTCTCCTATGGTCACATCTCCAGTGGCATGCTGAGCCCCAACCGAGAAACACCCCAGCAGTCCTGGCAACAAATCCACAGCACACTGACACAGAGGCAGACACCTGAGGGGTCAAATCACTGCGCACAATGTGTCAGCTGATACACGGGAGTGGGAGTACAGGTGTATTGGATGGGCTGGAGTAGGCATGACTGTCCTGCCCCACATGAATGAGGGATGAGCCCTGGACAGTGGATAGCTGGCTATGTATGTGTGACACACGTAATCTGCACACTCCTGGGGCCCAAACATTGTTCCCACCCGCTGCATGGGTGTGTGCCAGATACCCCAGGCACATGTGGTGGCTCAGCTCAGCAAGTGGACCGCATATCAAAGCAACACGCAGATTATATGTCCGAACACAGGCGTTGTGTGAACAATGGACCCACCCATGATGCCCACAACAGAGTTAGGGAAACAGATGCTGTCCCCCACCTTGAGTGAAGCAAACTGCAAGGACACAGTCCCAAGTGACACAATTCCCTGAATGTAAGGGCCACACCTGGGTATCAGATGAGGAGTGGGCAGTGCACAATAGAGGGACATGGCTCCTGGACAACATGACTGCTGTACTGTGGCAGTTTAACCAGGTCAGAGGAGGGCACATAGCATGTAATACAGAGTTCACAGTGCAGTCTTTGACTCACCCCCTCCTTGCTGCTGTCTGGCCTTCAGCTGCCCATCCAGGTCTGGAAACACCACCGCCAGGATCTGGAGCATGTGGGGGTCAGGGTCCGTGTTCCGCCCCTCCTGCGAGGAGGCGACAGCTTCAGCTGGACCCGTGCAATCCTCCGGGTCCAGCCCCGAAGGTCCTGCCACCTCTTCTGGCAGTTGCGGATCCGGCGCTTGTAGACCCCCACGGACCGGACAGCCCGGACGATGTCCTTCCAGATCTCCTGCTTCCGATGGGCATTAACCTGTCAGGATGACAAAGTGAAAAGGCCATTACTACACATGCAACATATCCGTGCATGACACAGTTGTATATACATGTCTCAATCACAGGGGCACATGATGTACACAGGCAGTGCAACGCTGCCCATGGACAGTTTGCCAGAAGTCACTACATGGTATCATTGCATGGGAAGTAAAACCTTGTTCAAATGCACTGTCACTGCACCATACCTGTCCAGTGCATGTCACTACACACTATGGGGGTGACAACTACTCAGTGAGCCTGCTAGCCAGTGGCGTGCAGACTTTCAGCCTTGCTAGTCAGACAAAATGCACATTCAGAAAGGCAGTGCACAGAACACTCACCTGCTCCCCTGGTGTCCCATACAGCTTGCTGTACTGTGGAAGTAGGCTGTCCAGCAGGGCCTGGTTCTCCTCAAGGCTGAAGGCTGGGGCTCTCTCCACAGTACGTGCCATTGCAGGGTCCAGAGGGGGCAGAGACAGCAGCAGTGCAGTGGCAGATGTCGTCCTGGAGCATGTAGTGCAGGCAAGTGAGCTCTCAGGGGAACAGCCAGCAATATATATGTGCTGCAGAGGCAGATACTGTCCCATGTGTCCAAAGTGATAGGTCCAAGTCGTTTGCATCTTCTGAATCTGGCCAATCCATGGAATAGCAGCACCAATACACGCCCACAGCATCCTTCAAATCTTCAACTTCATGACATACATGATTTTGCAACATTGTTGTGGGTGACCAACTGAATTTCCAGCAACCGACTCGTTCGAATTTCAAAAACGCGTCCGTTGCCAGGCTAGGCCATTGAAAATGGGTGCGCACCGATCGGTCCATTGCTGTTCAACGCGTACAGGGGTACAACGCGTACCCGCACACATTGAATGCAATGGGCCGGCCGGGTGCACCGATCGGTCCATTGCGGTACAACGCGTACAGGGGTACAATGCGTACCCGCACACATTGAATGCAATGGGCCGGCCGGGCGCACCGATCGGTCCATTGCTGTTCAACGCGTACAGGGGTACAACGCGTACCCGCACACATTGAATGCAATGGGCCGGCCGGGTGCACCGATCGGTCCATTGCGGTACAACGCGTACAGGGGTACAACGCATACCCGCACACATTGAATGCAATGGGCCGGCCGGGTGCACCGATCGGTCCATTGCGGTACAACGCGTACAGGGGTACAACGCGTACCCGCACACATTGAATGCAATGGGCCGGCCGGGCGCACCGATCGGTCCATTGCTGTTCAACGCATACAGGGGTACAACGCGAACCCGCACACATTGAATGCAATGGGCCGGCCGGGCGCACCGATCGGTCCATTGCTGTTCAACGCGTACAGGGTACAACGCGTACCCGCACACATTGAATGCAATGGGCCGGCCGGGCGCACCGATCGGTCCATTGCTGTTCAACGCGTACAGGGGTACAACGCGCACTCGCACACATTGAATGCAATGGGCCGGCCGGGCGCACCGATCGGTCCATTGCGGTACAACGCGTACAGGGGTACAACGCGTACCCGCACACATTGAATGCAATGGGCCGGCCGGGCGCACCGATCGGTCCATTGCGGTACAACGCGTACAGGGGTACAACGCGTACCCGCACACATTGAATGCAATGGGCCGGACGGGTGCACCGATCAGTCCATTGCTGTTCAACGCATCCCTGTACAAGTGACTGGCATATGTCACCATGCCTGTCTCAGATGAACATATGCCAGCCACAGATAGCTCCCAGGGAGTGAGGGGCACACCTACAACACCACAGCCTGTCCAAACTGTGTCATAAGGCATGTAAGGCTGCATTTCCTATTGTGTGTATGTTGGTGTACATGTTGTCCTGTGGGTGACACCTGGGGGCAGCCACCCCCAGGCTGTGCACGTGTTCATGGGGACAGGATCCTGGGTGTTACGTGTACATGACCACTGTGATGTGCAACTGTTCATATCTGTGCATGTGCCATGGTCACATTTCACGGTGGTGTATGTGTATGTCATGTCACATACCCCGTGAGTCCCATGTGGGATGGTATGTTTGAGCCAGGGTGTCCCAGTGGCACAATAGTGATGGTCCTCCACAGTCTGTGTGCATGTAGTGTTTACAATGTCTCTGATTTCATGTGCACAATGGGAGACAGTCTCCACATCCACGTTGTGTGTGCATGGACTTTGATGTTGTGCGTGTGTGTGTCACAGACGTCCATGTCTGTCCTGCAGAGGCAAGTGGAACCACTACCTGTGGGGGTCATGGTTGTTTTGCTGTGGTGTATACATGATACTCCATGTAATGCCAGTGTCCATGTGGCAATACAGGGTCCCTGGGAATGTACCTGTCATTGAGCTGTGATGCCTGGGGCATATCTGTCCTCACATGTCACTGTGGGGGGTGATTGTGACATGGCAGCAGGAGATGGGAACTGTGACACGGCCTCATGATATCCAATGGGCCAACCTGGGACTTATTGATGCCACTTGTTGAACCGTGATGACAGATGTTGGCCATGTATGTACCATACATGTCCTTACGGAACTGCACACTTCATGTAGTTGTGCCTCATAATGATGTATGATGTGATATTGAGTGTGTTCAATGCCGCATATGTGGGGTGACTGACAATCTTGCTTTCTTCTCCTCTGCACTGCAGGGCTCCTGCTGTCCATAGACCATTCCCAGACCTGGCAACGATGGTGGAACGGGACAGCATCCGACGGTACCGCTTCACCAGGCAGCTGATTGAGGATTTGGCAGTACAGTTGGCCCCACATTTGCAGCCTGGCCGGCCGTATCCTACAGCGCTGACCCCCAAGGTGAAGGTGATGGCAGCCCTACACTTCTTTGCCACCGGTACCTTCCAACATACTGTGGCGACTGCTGGTGGGATGTCACAGACCATGTTGAGCCGTGTGCTCCGCGATGTTTTGGAGGCAATGTTGCTATACCTGAACCGGTACATCTATTTCCCTAGACTGCAACGACTCACTGACGTGAAGAGTGACTTCTATGCCCTGGGGAGGATGCGGCATGTCATTGGCTCCATTGATGGGACACATGTGGCTTTGGTACCACCACAGGCCCAGGAGCAGGCCTACCGTAACCGCAAGCACTACCACTCGGTCAATGCACTGGTGGTGTGTCTTGCAGATATGACCATCTCACACGTGTGTGCCCGTTTCCCTGGTTCAGCACACGATGCCTTTGTGATGAGGAGTAGTCGCATCCCCAGGATGATGGCACAGATGCAGAATCAGCGTGCCTGGCTTGTCGGTGTGTACTGACTTTGTGCCATTGTGTGATCTGATCTGTAGTATTCCGCCCACTTTTCCAAGTCAGCTAATGTGCACTTGTCTGTCCGTAGGTGACTCGGGATACCCCAACATGCTGTGGTTGCTGACACCCCTCAGGAACCCTGTGACACCAGCCCAGATGCGCTACAATGAGGCACATGGTCGGACCAGGAGATTGATTGAGCGGACATTTGGTCTCCTGAAGAGCCGCTTCCGCTGCCTCGACAAGACAGGAGGGTCCCTCCCATATGCCCCAGCGAAGGTGTGCAAGATTATCATCGTCTGCTGCATGCTTAACAACCTGGCAGTGCGGAAGGAGTTGCCTCTCATCCAGGATGACAATGACCAACATCCGCCACCTGTGGAGGATCCTGGCCTGGACCACGATGCCAGTGATGATGATGATGATGAGGGTGATGTCCGCACACAGCTCATCACCAACTTCTTTAGCTGAATGTGAGTATCCTGAGGTGTCATGTCAATGATGTGAGTTGGCATGATATGTGTAGGTGGTGCTCTGGTGCTGTTGGAGTGTGTCCATGGGCTACTTGACTGGATGTGTGTAGCGATGTGTGCTTACAGGTGCTCTGTACTCCCCAACAGTGTTGACATGCTAACTTGGTTCTGGGTGGGTATCTTGTAACATGTATTGTGCATGAGTTTTGCTGTTCTGTCCTGTTCTCCATTGCTTTTGACTGTGTGTCATTTCTGTCCTTCACAGGGTACTTTCAGATTCGTTTGGTCAACTGTGTCCACCGACGACGTGATTGTACTTCCAGGGTGGTAGCTGTTGTGTCCCTACAGGTGATGTGCGCCACACCCATGGACTTCCTTCCTTCTACAGTTGTTGACTGTGTGCCCGCTGCCAGGTGGGATTACCTTGCATCTGTAGTGGTTACGACATGTTGCAACTGTGTAATAAACCTGTGCTTCACTTTGTGATGTGCGTTGTCTGTGGTCACACATTTGACTGCCATTTGCTTACTGCACCTGTGGGCTACTTGACTACAACTGGGAATAGGTGTGGTGTCTGTGCATTGCACCGTCTTTCCTGGCAACATCAGTGTAGGCAATGAGTCAGATGGCCTAGGTTTGTATGTGTTGTGTAGCCCTGGTGGTGTGTCTCCCTCATATGTGTCAGGTTGCCATTACTCACATGCCTGTGTTGTACTTGCTGTTGCAGTTCGCATACACAGTGTAATTTTGCAGTTCATCATCCCCATGACAGCACCCACGTTGGAATCACAACAGAGGCAAGTATGGTGTATTAGTGTGTTTATTGTGATACATTTGTGTGAATAGTGCATAGGATGGTTAGTGCTGTACATTTATATTGCAATCAGAAGTTCCTAGGTGAATTGAAAGTCCTGGTAGACAAAATCCCCAGTATCGGGGCCACAGTTGTCTGAGACATTGGTCCAACTTGTACTCCCCATGTCATGTGTGGGAGTTGTGTTGCCGTCAACAGGGTGAACAGTTTGTGCACAAAGGTGAACATCCAGAACAGGTTCAGGCTTCCTGGGGGTTGCACTTGGCCATCGGCCTCTCACTTGCCCCTCCTCGGACGACCCCTCTTCTTTGGGGGGCCCCTCAAGTACAGGCTGCTGCGGTGCAGGGGACTCTCTGCCAGAGTCATCCTCCCTCCCTGTGGCAGTTGCAGTTTGTTCAGCACCAGATGTTGTTGGCACACAGGGAGGTGTAGACTGGTTGCTGTTCATCTGGCGGAGGCATTGTAATATGTCCCTATGCACCGCCGTCATCTCTTGCAGTGTGTCCCACTTGGACTCCACGCGGGACATGTGTGAGTCCAAGCGGGCATGATGGGCAGCCTGCTGCTGTTTCATGTCTCTGAGGAGCCCCACTACCTGGCTGAGATCTCCGGTGCTGGACTGGTACGCATCGGCTATGCGTACCAGTTGTGGGTCATCATGCACACCAGACACCTCTGCAAGCAGCGACCTCTGTCTCCCACCCCTCCCACCACCCCTGCCGACATGTGCAGTGCGTGCAGTGGCACGCACAGATGACCCTGGTCCCCCTTGGGGGTTGGTGGTGGTGGTGGTGTCCATGGCCCCACGTTGGTCCAGGGTCCCTGTGCTGGTGGTGCTCCTTGTTCTGTCCATGTCGGCAGGGATGGTATTTGTGGTGACAGTCGTTGGAGGGGTGGGTGCAGGGGTGCAGCTGGTGGTCCTGCTGGTGCTGCAGCTGGTGGTCCTGCTGGTGCTGCATGTTGACTTACACCAGAGGTGCCAGGTTGGTCTTCTTCATCCGAGGAGGGCAGAGGCTGTACGACACCAGTGAGCTCCGTATCCTCTTGAGCCTGGGACTGGGACTCTTGTCCCCATCATCACCTGTTTTTGGGAGACACACACAATGTATGTTATGTTTCTGCAGGCATCAATGGTTGACACACCTGACAGTTGTGACTGTGCCTCTGGGTGCGGGCCTGTACATTGCATTGTCCTAAGTTGTCACAGTCAGGGGTTGATATTGGTGTAGCACATTGTCCTGCATTATTTGGGCATTTCTATGTATTTGTTGGGGTGTGAACATGGTCTGCATTGGTTGTATTTGGTTAACAGCCGGCCCTCCTTCCCACCCAGCCAGTCAGTTATCCCACCATGGACTGTGCTTGCATTGCAGGGAGTGAAAGTTGTCTTTCAGGATGTCAGTCAGTGGTGTCCTGCTGTTGGTTGTTGCACAGTTGCCAGCAGGGCCTTGTGCTCCCCACAGCAGTAGCCAGTGCCAGCCATCTTGTCAGTTGTTTTCCACTCCCTGTGATGTGAGCATGGTTCAGGGTGGTGTTGATGGGACAGTTGTGGGGGTGAGCTATGTCTGTGACTATGACTCCCATCATGCTATTGCCTCCACCCCACTTCCCAGCATTCCCATACTTACTTGCTTTTGTGGGGAGTTCAGTGTGTGTGGGTGTGAGAGCAATGGCAAGATGGCTGACAGTGGTGTCCTGCTGTTGGTTGGTGTGCAGTTCCCAGCATGCCCTTGTGCTCCCCACGACACAGCAACAGTGTCAGACATCTTTGATGGGCCTTTCCACTCTCTGTGGGATGTGCATGCGTGAGTGTGAGCTTGCTGGGCCATGTGGTGGGGGATGTTGAGCTGTGACTACGACTCCCATCATGCTATTGCCTGCACCCCTTCCCAGCATGCCCATCCTTTCTTCCTTTTGACTCTGCTTCCCTGTGGGGTGGGCTGCCTGTGCTGACAGGATGGCTGGGAGTGTTGTCCTGGCAGTTGTTTGGCTAAAAGTCCCAAGAGTGTCCCTGTGCTTCACACAACATAACCCAGGGTGGAGGTTCTTTGTGGGATCTTGAGTTAGGATGTGAGGCATTGCATTCTCCCAGGTGGGTTATGTGGAGTTTGTGTTGAGGGGGTGTGTGAGGGGAGGTGCTTGTGACTATGGTCAGTGCTGCAAGTCCTCCTTCCCACCGAGCCAGTCAGTTATCCCACCATGGAACGTGCTTGCATTGCAGGGAGTGGAAGTTGTCTTTCAGGATGTCAGTCAGTGGTGTCCTGCTGTTGGTTGTTGCACAGTTGCCAGCAGGGCCTTGTGCTCCCCACAGCAGTAGCCAGTGTCAGCCATCTTGTCAGTTGTTTTCCACTCCCTGTGATGTGAGCATGGTTCAGGGTGGTGTTGATGGGACAGTTGTGGGGGTGAGCTATGTCTGTGACTATGACTCCCATCATGCTATTGCCTCCACCCCACTTCCCAGCATTCCCATACTTACTTGCTTTTGTGGGGAGTTCAGTGTGTGTGGGTGTGAGAGCAATGGCAAGATGGCTGACAGTGGTGTCCTGCTGTTGGTTGGTGTGCAGTTCCCAGCATGCCCTTGTGCTCCCCATGACACAGCAACAGTGTCAGACATCTTTGATGGGCCTTTCCACTCTCTGTGGGATGTGCATGCGTGAGTGTGAGCTTGCTGGGCCATGTGGTGGGGGATGTTGAGCTGTGACTACGACTCCCATCATGCTATTGCCTCCACCCCCTTCCCAGCATGCCCATCCTTCCTTCCTTTTGACTCTGCTTCCCTGTGGGGTGGGCTGCCTGTGCTGACAGGATGGCTGGGAGTGTTGTCCTGGCAGTTGTTTGGCTAAAAGTCCCAAGAGTGTCCCTGTGCTTCACACAACATAACCCAGGGTGGAGGTTCTTTGTGGGATCTTGAGTTAGGATGTGAGGCATTGCATTCTCCCAGGTGGGTTATGTGGAGTTTGTGTTGAGGGGGTGTGTGAGGGGAGGTGCTTGTGACTATGGTCAGTGCTGCAAGTCCTCCTTCCCACCCAGCCAGATATCCCACCATGGAACGTGCTTGCATTGCAGGGAGTGGAAGTTGTCTTTCAGGATGTCAGTCAGTGGTGTCCTGCTGTTTGTTGGTGCACAGTTGCCAGCAGGGCCTTGTGCTCCCCACAGCAGTAGCCAGTGTCAGCCATCTTGTCAGTCCTTATCCACTCCCTGTGATGTGAGCATGGTTCAGGGTGGTGTTGATGGACCAGTTGTGAGGCTGAGCAATATCTGTGCCTACTACTCCCATCATGCTATTGCCTCCACCCCCTTCCCAGCATGCCCATGCTTCCTTCCTTTTGACTCTGCTTCCCTGTGGGGTGGGCTGCCTGTGCTGACAGGATGGCTGGGAGTGTTGTCCTGGCAGTTGTTTGGCTAAAAGTACCAAGAGTGTCCCTGTGCTTCACACAACATAACCCAGGGTGGTGGTTCTTTGTGGGATCTTGAGTTAGGATGTGAGGCATTGCATTCTCCCAGGTGGGTTATGTGGAGTTTGTGTTGAGGGGGTGTGTGAGGGGAGGTGCTTGTGACTATGGTCAGTGCTGCGAGTCCTCCTTCCCACCCAGCCAGATATCCCACCATGGAACGTGCTTCCATTGCAGGGAGTGGAAGTTGTCTCTCAGGATGTCAGTCAGTGGTGTCCTGCTGTTGGTTGTTGCACAGTTGCCAGCAGGGCCTTGTGCTCCCCACAGCAGTAGCCAGTGTCAGCCATCTTGTGAGTCCTTTTCCACTCCCTGTGATGTGCGCATGGTTCATGGTGGTGTTGATGGGACAGTTGTGGGGGTGAGCAATATCTGTGACTACGACTCCCATGATGCTATTGGCTACACTGACTTGCCCAGCATACACAGAATTCCTTTCTTTCAGTGGTCTTCACTGTGTGTTGGTGTTGTAGTGGTGGCTACATGTCTGGATGTGTTTGTTAGTTATATTTGTGCCACTGCCTAGCTGTAGTTGTAGTTGTGTTTGTACATGTGATGACACGGTTAAATGTAACTTTGAGATGGCATGTGTTGTGTTTATCTGACTGACATACACATTTTGGGATGATTCTGTTCTGGTTGCTGTGTAATTGCTATGAGTGCATGGTTTGACTCTCCCCTTGACAGTGATGTGTGTGTGTATTGTGGCAGAATATTGTGTACATTTGTTGTGTACTCACCAGGCTCTGGGATGTTTTCTAGTCCATAGACGCTCACTGGCGGAAGGATGGCCCGCACCTTCTCCTCCCAGGGCCTGAGGTATACTGGCTTGGCAGGAGGGCCACTGCCGGTGTATTGGCTCAGGAGGTAGTCCTTCTTCAGCAGCTCCCGTACCCTCCTGCGCACGTCATACCACCTGTTCTGGATGTCAGTCTTTGTGCGCAGACATGGTGATTGTGCGTTCACCCTGTTGATGATCCTCTCCCACATCTTTGTTTTCTGGGAGATGGGTGTCTGTTGGACCAGTGTGCCAAACAGCTGTGGCTCTACCCTGAGGATCTCGTCTACCAGGACTTCCAATTCACAATCTAGGAACTTGTGATTCTTCTTTGGGGGCATGGTGATCGGTGGTGATGGTGAGTGATGTGTGTGTTGGTGTGCAGGTGAGGGTGTGTGAGTGTGTGTTTTGCTGGGTGTATGTGAGGTAGCTATTTGTTGGTGTGCTGATGGTGTGTGGCTTGTGTGAGGGATGAGCTGTGGGTGTGTGGTTGTTGTCTGTTGAGTGCTGGCAGTAGAATAGCATTTGCAAAGGATCATGGTTGGGATTTGTGTCCTTTATATGGGTGGAGTTGTGGGTGTGTCTTTGTTCTCTGTCCCCATCCCCCCCAGTATTTATTGGCTTTGTAATTGCTTGTTTGGCCTTTTTTGTGTATTTTTCCTTAGTACTTTCTGTGCATGTTGGAAACGTTCTTGTGACCGAGTCGGACCCTGCAGTTGTCTCGTACGGTCTTCTCCGTTTCGTTCACGATGTGTTTGTGCAGTTTTTTATGCTGCGTACGCATCGGTCGCAGTGTTTTGTGTTACTTCGGCTCGCAGTTTTGTATGCGTGTCGGTCGTACGGCTTGTCCTCCGTACGACTCGGTCGTGGTTTTCGCGCCTTGCATCGTACTTTGCGGTTTGGAGTTCGCGGGTATGTTTCGGTTGGATTTGCTCCGGGTGCGTGTCGGTCGGTTCGATTCGCGTGTTTTTCCGGCCGGATTGCTGTTTTCCGTGCGGTTTGGTCGTTCGGCTTGGGTTCAGTACGTGTCGGTCGGATTTTGCACGCTTTGCATCGTACTTGGCGTGTCGGGCGCCACAGGTACGTGTCGGTCGGAATTAATTCCGGCTCCGAGTCGGTCGGTGCTTTTTCCGGCCCGAATCGGAATCGACCCCTTAGTGTACTGTTTTCTTATACATGTCATGTGTGGTTTTTCTTTTTTCGTACAGACTTTTATTTGGCTCTTCCTGAAGAAGGCGTCTCGTACGCCGAAACGCGCGTAGAGCAAATAACGAACACCTACAAAGTTCAGCCACTTGTGGTTCATACCACATGAACATTGATTTTGTCTTGAATAATGTTTAGTCATTTGTTATATGGTTGTATTTAAACTGATTATTTTAGTGTATATGTTGTTGTATTGTTTGTGATGCTATTCATGTTTTATCATGGGTGTCTATGTCAGAATTTTAAATTTGTATGAATAAAATGAAATATTTTAACTGATTTTGGTAGTACACTGAGCCTGTGTTGATATTATCTGATTATGTATAGGACTTGATTCCTGTATAGTCCCAAGTTGCTTAGGAATGTTATTTCAGTAAGAATTGTTTCCCTGTCCTAGGAACTTCTAGAATTTCCAGGGGGTCCTTGATTTTCACATTTAAAAAGCCCCCCCAGCACGTACATCAGATTGACCATGTCAGAGAGGTCAGCTAAAGTTGAGGACACAGGCTGGGTGAAAAGGCGAACAGCAGAGAGTAAAATGAGCACGATAGAAACGAAATGGATGCGACAGTCAAAATGGCTGCCGCTTATGCTAACTTAGAATTTACACTTTTCCACAACAGGAGACAACTGCATGGCGATGCGCGAGCTGGAGGCAGGCTCGCGCTGGAAAGAACAAACAGCAGTTTAAGGTAGGTGACAGTTGCCAGGTTACTTTTGAAAGATTAAAAAAAAAAAAAAAAAAAACGAAGGGGAAGAAAAAAACTCCTCTGCTTGTGGATACTCCTAAACGGCTCTTCCCGGGTCGCTCCCCTCAACACAGACCGAGGGGAGACCTCTTCCAAACTGCAGCACACCCGAAGACCTCTTTCAAGAGGCAGACACTGGGGAATCCTAACAATCCTCGCCTTCCTTAACACATCTTCTGAAACCAAGACGGGGTCGTTCCAAACACGGGCTCTGGGGACAACACGGGCTCTGGGAACAGCACAGACTCTGGGGACACCAGAGCCCTGATCCATCGCTGCTCCTCCTCATGACAGGGAGGAAGGAAGGACACAGCCCACAAACAGGGATAGCAGGGCTTCTCTCACACGAGGGTGTGTCAAAAATGGACTCTGGAGAGTAAACACCCTTCACAACACGGTGAGCTCTTAACGTTGCACTTCCCACAGACGCTCTTCCCCACGCAAACAGAGGGGAAACCTCTCCCTCAAAGCAGTTCGTGTCCACGGTTGCAGAGGACAGGCAAAGGATGAACATAGGCAGTGCAGCTCCAGTACAGTTGAAGTAGATACAGCAACGCTGTAGTACACTGAAGCAGATACAGGAAGAACTGGCACACTTGGGTTGGGGGCGACTGATGTCAAGGTCACTGGTGGGGCTCAGGGGTGCCAGTTTGCTTTAAATACGCAGCTGTTAATTTCAAAAGAAGTTCCTTTATCTTGAAGTTTGTTCATGTTTCAAATTTCTGTAGAAAATGTTTCCAAATGTCAAAAGTTCCATCATCCAGGTGTAATACACAGGTTCTTTTCAAAATCGTCGCCAGAATGTAGTGAATAAAAGCAGGTCTGGTCCAAGTAGTTTCTTCATGTAGAATTATTTAAGATAAGATGTTAAGCAGAACCCCACCGGGAGCAGCCTTCCTGCTGCTTAGCCCATCCACCAACTGACTCACACACTCACCAACATTCCACTCATCAACATTCTCTCATCACAGTCACACTGGCTGAGCAGCAGGTATACCACCAATGGTAAGAGGATTGGCCCAGCAATGCATCAGTGCAATTGGATCATTAGATTGTTTTCTGTTTACCTAAACTGGTTTGGGAATTTTTTTGTATTTATGTCTTAACTGAAATGTGGTTTTGGTGTTGATGTTCATGTGTCACAAACACTTATGTATCTCTGAGGAAGGCTATGTTGCTTGCTTTAAGCTATTAAGTGTAAGCTTGTGATTCCACATGGGAACCTGCTCTTACTTTTAGGGCCTGATTCACAAAGTGCTCTTAGTATTATTTTTAGTTTCTATAGTAGTACTACAAAACCTACTGCAAAGTGTTATTCACAAACTGTACTTATGTAGTAACTTACACTTTTGGGTAAGTTTACTGCTTTCGGTATTCACAAACTGCACTTATTTGTAGTAACTTACACTTTTGTAGTAAGTCCCTGCCTCCATTATTTTCTATGGGAGGGTGTTGCAATACCATTGGTCGGCCATGTGTAGTGCTGGACTTACTACAAAAGTGTAAGTTTACTATATAAGAAAAGGTTACTACAAAAGTGCAGTTTGTGAATAGTGTAAACTTACTCAAAAGTGTAAGTTACCTTTGTGAATCAGGCCCTTAGTTGCTAGATTTGTTTGAGTGTGTGGTAGCTCAGCCACAGCTGACATCAAGACTGTAGCCTGTCTTCCCATAGACTAACAATCTCTTCTGCTGCACTCTGCAGTAGAAAACATTCAATAAACCAATTTAACAAGTAAGAAAATACATTGTAGAAATTATGGGCCTAACTCATAAAGGTAAACTTACGCTTTTGTGTAAGTTTGTTCTTTTTTTGGTATTCACAGAGTACTAATTAATAGTAAGTTTACAACTGCGGAGACTCATCGGTCGAGGCAGAGAACTCCACACATAAAAACATAGGCCTGTTGTGGTAGCCACTACATCAGCAAGTTGATGCAGTGGCTGGGGGGAGGAGTCACTATGATGTCACCTAGTGTTTTTCCCAGGTGATGGAATGTGTGAGAAAAGGAGTTGAAGGAACAGCAGTTGAGTGAGAGAGCCATTGATCTCTGGATGGGATCTCCTGTGAATAAAGTTTCTTCATTTTAATCCACCTTGATGCCTCATGGATTGATTTCCCGGACCTGGTATTCTACACTGGCGTAGTCGGCAGCCACTCCTTTTGAGTTGTTTTGAGGTCGGCTTCCTAATACTTCTGTAGAACTTACTTGGGTTAATGACTATGAAGTTGAGTTGAGTAGAAAAGTGGGTGATTCAGATTGGCGCCTAAGAGAGGAAAAGAAGATACTACAGAGGAAAAAAGAATTTGATGCTAGGAACTCTGTGAAGAAGTTGGAGGTGCATATGGGGGATTAAGTCATGGTAAAACGACCTGGTTTGGGTGGTGTGATTAAGTTTTCCAAACCTATTCAGGTTGTTAAGACCTTCAATAATGCTGTGAAGACACAGGATCACCGTATATGGAATCTAAACAGAGTTGTCTTGTACAAGGGATTGTGTAAGAACAGGAAGAATAATGTGGGAGGCGGTGAAGACATAACAACAAGGTGGTCTAAGAGAGTTGTGAAGAGACCAAGCTATTTGGGGGACTGTGTGTAAATCCATGTTTTGCCTAAATATTTTTGGTGTGGGATTTCGTTTGTCGTCATTCCAGCGTTGTGTCACTGTCTGTTGTAGAGTTGATGTGAATTTTAATTTGTACCTCTTATCATCCTTTTGTTTTCCAAGGAGGGAGATGTCTGGTAGCCAATATATCAGCAAGTTGATGCAGTGGCTGTGTGGGGCGGGGGGGCACTATGCTGTCACCTGGTGTGTTTCCCAGGTGATGGAATGTGTGAGAAAAGGAGTTGAAGGAAAAGCAGTTGAGTGAGAGAGCGGTTGATCTGTGGATGGGATCTCCTGTGAACCAAGTTACTTCATTTGAATCCACCTTGATGCCTCATGGATTGATATCCCGGACCTGGTATTCTACACCTGTCTTATCTTTTATTGTATGGAGTTCTCCACCTGACTGTGAAGTTTCTGCGGTCGTAAACTTACTATTAACTCGCAGTCTGTGAATACCAAAAAAAGAGTAAACTTACACAAACGTGTAAGTTTATCTTTGTAAATCAGGCCCTTTGTGTGTGCGAAGTTGCAAAGCAGCAAACTTCTCAATGTTTTTTTCAATGCTTTGTGGCCTCTATGTACAATATTCATTCATTAATTCAATCATTCCAAGGAATATTGCTTTGACAATATTGAGAATAGATTCTTGATGTAGATTTACTCAATTTCTCCAGTGAAGGTTTCATCTGAAATTATTTTCCATCTAAGCTTTAGCAGTCTTGGTTTCAGTGTGTGTCCAGTGCCAAGGTAGTCTCATAGCAGTGGCACATACTATCAGCATCAGTTTTTCCCAAATTGACAGTCCAGATGTGAGGACAGGAAGTTGCCGCCAGATACTGGCCGCGTTTCAACGGTGGTCCATGATGAGACACCCCTGGAGAGCGCGACAGGCATAGCTGTCGATGTTGTATGATGCTTATGAACAGCATATTGAAAATCTATCTGTTTGGGGGATTGAAATCAGAGGTTCCTGTGTGGTTCTTTGAAAAGCAATGCAGGGTGACAGATTAGCAGGAGCTCCAATTTTAAATAATATAATTTTGATGCATTTCGCTTGCTCTTCTGTTTCGCCTGGTAATCCTGCTCTCAAGCAAAATCTCCTGAGGAAGTATTTGGAGGTTGATGCTTCAAAGTTATTATTCAAATTTGACCCTCACTCTGATAAATACCCTCTGCGGAAGGAAATGCAAATTACCAAGGGCAGATATCTTCTCCTGATCGCATGCAAAGCTCCTCCGCCATCTTGCCACCAGTGCTGAAACATGATTGACATCTGCAGTGAAACTAGAGGCAGCTCACATAAAGTAGAATGAGCCTCGGAGGTTATCTCCCACTGTGCAAATCCTGCTTTTTGAACATGAGATTCCAGGGACAGTGCCAAAAGAGCCTACATGAAGCATGTCGGTGTGTGCGTCATTAAAATGATCCTCACCTTCCATTTGGGACTGGTCATGGAACAAGACTCTTCTCTGTGTGCACCCACTTTTCGGGCCAAAGATATGTATAGAAGTTTATAGTGTGTCAGTGGAAGATTTTCAGTGGAATGTAATGCAGGATATTAGAAATTGTTACAGCACTAGGAGGGGGTAGGGTCACTGCACGCTTATGCGAAGACATCTGTCAATCTTTTTCTTTCCACAGAGATCACCAGAGTCACAAATGGCTTGGGTTGCAAAGAATTTACAAAAGGGAAACTTGCATTCTTAAATCTGTTTACCCATATCTAATATTGCTTGTGTGTAAATCCTACTTTAGGACAGGGGAGTGGTCATTCCAAGGCAGGGATGGCTTGGAAAGTTTGGGAAGTCCCACAAACTTGTGAATTTGTGGGTTTTCACAAAAGTCCTTTTCCACCTTAGAAACAGTCAGGGATTTACTCCTATCAGACGTAGGAATAATTATTTCCTTATGTTGGGAATGAGCTAGGAATACTCACAATATTGATAGGAGTTTAGGACAAACGTTTTGTCAACTTTACCCTGTGGAGAAAAAAGGCACAAATGGACATATGTAAAGGCATTTTGGGAGGTGTACTTGTTTATAAGAGTAAACCAGGAAATATGTGACTGTTGCAGGTTTCAAAGAGTATCCTTAGCATGGTTTGTGAATTAATAGGTGATATGTAACTCTGCACCCATGAGAGACTGTAAACGATTTTGATAACCAATTGTATTGGTTTTCATGACATATAAACAGCAGCACGATCAGTTTTCAATTTGGCACATGAAGTATTAGCATAGATCACAGTGACTTTGCCTCAGTGTAAAATTGCTACTTATCATGATCAAATCCAGCCTCCCTTTTAACGCCATCTCATGCATACTATAGTAACAGACCCAACCATTTTCCCCACACGTGGCCATGCTTGGCGGGACAGCCTCTTGCCTCACAGACAGGTTTTTCTTGTGCAGCGCACCAGTCCACCCCTCTGCACCATTTAACTATGCAGGGGCAGTAGGGTCCTTCCACGCAGCCGCTATATCACACTTGGCTACCATAATAGCTGTCCCTGGGAAGGTCTTGTCCATGACCCTCGGGAGTAGGGTTAGGGGGCTAAGCTGGACATTCCAGCCCAAAAGGGTGCTTAGCCCGGACACTAATGTTGACCAGTATGGGGTGAGGTGGGTGCAGGCCCAGACTATGTGGTAAAAGTCTGCGGGTTCCGTTTTGCATTGCGGGCAAGCGGGGGCGGCCAAGAACCCTGCTCGGTGTAGACGGACAGGGGGGAGGTATGCACAGTGAAGATAATACAATTGGATCAGTTGGAGTCTGGCAGAGATAGTGATCACATGAGGAGCCATCAGGGCATCTCTCGAGTCTTCGTCCTCCTAAGGGCCAAGCCATGTTTCCCATCAACGTCTAAGGGGGTCTAGGGAGGACGGAGAGTTGTTAACCAGTGAACAGTACATCTTAGATACTCCTCCCTTCCCAAGATTGCCCATCAGGATTTGGGCTTCTAGGGGACTAAATTCTGGGAATGTGGTGCCTGCGGGTGCGTAGTGGGTGAAAGCGTGTTGGAGTTGCAAGTATTTATAGAATTGGGAGGAGTGGAATGAGTATAAGTTCTGCAGGTCTTGGAAGGAGCATAGGTGGTTGCCCCTCCACAAGTCCCCAAGTTGTGATGTCCCAATCAGGTCCCACTTCCGAAATCCCTCTAGTGCTCCTACTTCACTAAGTCAGGTGCCATGCCACAGGGGTGTCTGCAGTGTAAGTTTAGTCTCCCATTGTGTGTGTCGCAGCGCTGAACACCAGGCGATCAAGACCACTCGAGTCACCGCAGGAAGTGTGCTGGGATCGGGGCTTAATAGAGCATCGCTTGGATCCGGGTGAATCCAAGGCTCTCAAGTTCCAACCGGTAGGCCGGGTCAGACCAACCACCAGTGAACTAGTCATGTGCAACTAGGAGGCGAGTAGCAAGGTAGTATAGGAAGAGGTTGGTCATGCCCATGCCTCCGTCGTACGGGGCCTTTTGACAATGGGTGAGGGCCATGCATGGTCTCGAGCTACCCCAAAGGAATGCCGTGGCCCTGCCGTCTAGATCCCAGAACTTTCCGCGAGGGAGGTGGAGTGGGATATTCTGAATTATATACAGGAACTGGGGGAGAACCATCATCTTAAATAAGGCAATTATCCCCATGGGGTTGAGTGGAAGGGATTGCCACTTGCGAAGGTCCGCTTTTGTTTTCTTGGCTAGTGGACTGACGTTAAGTGTCCATGTGAGTTCCAGGAGCAGTGCGACCCAAATGCCCAGGTATTTAAAGGAAAGGCGTCTTATGGGGATGGCTGTCTGCCAGTCTATGCATTCTCTTGACGTGTGGAGAGGCACCAGTCTTGATTTGGTGGGATTCAGGCGCAGGCCAGAGGCCACTTCAAAGGAGCGAAGGATTTGGATGCATCTGGGGCCTGAGCAGGCCGGGTCTGCAAGGAAAAGCAGAACATCGTCCGCGTATAATGCGATGTGAGCGCCCCACCAATGCCATCCCTAGATTGGTTCTATCGCTAGGGTGAAGAGGAGGGGTGACAGGGGACAGCTCTGTCTCGTCCCTCTCCGGATAGGGAAGACTTCTGAGAGGGCTCCATTGATGAGCACCCTTACAGAGGCGTTGGAGTATAGCACACACACTAGGCTACAGAAGTGTTGCCCCATGCCTACCGGCCTTAGCACCTCCTCTAGGTATTTCCAGTCGACCATGTTGAAGGCTCTTTCGAAGTCGATCAAAAGAAGGGCTAGATAGGGGGTGAGAAGTTGGCGGTGGGCCAGTGCCAAGTGGAGGTGCCGTAAGCAATGCCTCGTACTGCGGAGTGGCATGAAGCCGCATTGATCTGGATGAATGAGGCTGTTGAGGACCGATTTAAGGCATGTGGCAAGGATCGTCGCGTAGATTTTGACTTCAGTGTTTATTGGGGAAATCAGGTGGTAGTCTGAACAGGACTATACTTCGTTATATAGAGCGTGGAGGTGGGGTATCAAGGTGTCTCGGTATGCCGCATAGTATTCCAATGGGAACCCATCTGGCCTGGATGTCTTTCCGGTTGCGACCCATGAAATGGCCTCCCACCTTTCTTCCTTTGTGATGGGCAGGTCTAACTGGGCCGTTTCTGACTCCGTCCGTCAGGGATGTAGGGTAAAGTCTAGTCGCATTGACGTGGGGGCCGACAACCCGAACCGGTCGGTGGAGTAGAGCTGGGAGTAGTATTCAGCGAAAGCTTGGGCAATAGAGGTAGGCGTGCGGTGGGCGCAACCTTGCTGGTCAAGAATCTTTCGAACGATATGACTCACGAGGGGCTGTGAGGTCAACCAGTGGTGTAGCTTGCCATTTTTATCCCCACAGCCATACACGCAGGCCGCGGAGGACCTCCACATTAGTTTTGCTGATTCGAGCGATAAGGGTTTTATTTCTTCTCTCAACAGCTTGAGCTGTCGGCTCCAACCCCCTCCTTCCGTCTCGGTTAAGGTCTGTTCCAGGCAAGTCGCCTGGGCCTCCAAAAGGGAGAGCAGGCTCTCCTGTGTCAACCGCTTGGCTTTAAGGTGTCCTTTGGTGAAACCTCGGATTGTGGGCTTGCCGGCCTCCCATAGCGTGCCTGGCGAAGTAACCATGTTCTGGTTAGTTAGAAAGAAATGTTTGGGTTCCTCCCCGATTGCCTGTCGGAAATTGTCGTCCTAGAGGAACCAGGCGTTAAGCCTCCAGATGGGGCGCAGAGCACCAGTGGGATCCCCTACTTGTAGGAGGAGGGGAGAGTGGTCCAGTATGCCGTGGGGGAGAATACGGATGTCAGTTACCTCACGGCAATCGGGGGCTGGCATGAGTAACAAATCAATGCATGCATGGATATGGTGTGCTGCCGAGGTGTGAGTGTAGTGAAGCCTTCTGGGGCTCCATGTCCTCCAGATGTCACATACGCCTAGCTTTGCTGCCCATTCTGTCACCCGCTTAGCATGCTGTGTCCTGTGTGGGGATGGTGTGCCGGTGGCATCTATGGATGGCTGCATAACTGCGTTAAAGTCACCCCTGATTACTGTCAGACCCGGGGGAAGGGAGGAGACAATGTCTACGGTAGCGCTCAGGGTGGGTGTCAGAGTTGCTGGAGGCACATAAAGCGACATTAAGTTGATGGCCGCCCCTCCCAGAGTCCTGGTAGGAGCCGCAAAGTGGCCCAGTGGGTCCCTGGATACACTAGCAGGGGTGAAAGGGAGGGTGGGGCGCAGGAGGATCGCCACCCTTTGAGAGCCCCGCTCAAACCCGGAGTGCCAGATTCTGTCGAACCCATGTTGTGCAAGGAAGGGGCAATGATTTTCTATAAGATGCGTCTCCTGGACCAGGAGGACGTCAGGCGCAAACCTATAGCAATACTTCAGTACTGCTGTACGTTTCACTGTGTCTAGGAGCCCGTTGACATTCCAGGAGAGGATTCGCAGGGGCTCTCTCCTATATTGGGATGTAGTCATAGCATGCGCATGGGGTCATGGGGATCCAGCGGCATGTCTGACCTGTCTGGCAGGGTGTTCAAGGGCTGGAGCTATGTGGAAGCCTAGGGCTTCATTTAGAGGTTTTACTGTAGGGCAGAGCCGCAGGCCTCCCTGCTGCCCTGCCCTACGGTAAAAGAAAAGGGCATTAATGCGCCGTATCTATGAGATATGGCACATTCCTGTCCTTTTCCCCTGCTCCGGTGCACAATGGCTGCCGTGCGCCAACGCAGGCACCTTTGCACCATAGTGCAAGGGTGCCTGCGTTGAGGGCATGATTGTTTCTGTGCAGGAAGGGAAGCGTTCCTGCACAAAAACAATCACAAGAGGCTTTTTCCTTTTTCTATATGTGCTGCAGAATGCAGCAAACACAAGGAGATGGACGGAGCGCTGAAACTTTTCAGACACTCACCCCCAGTCACAGATCTGGGTTGAATCCATCATCGTTCTTTAGCTCACTTTGCCACCCCAGTTCAGACACAGCTATATGCAAATCAGTCTTGACCCTGTGCCTCATGAGAACAGTCCAGCCCGAACTGCCTAGCCATGTCTTCCCTGGACCGGAAACAAGCATCCTGGGACCGGTTTCGGGCTAACAACCCTCATCAGCCAGGCTAGCTTGAATCCAGTGGCAAAGTGAGCAAGGGACCCACGTCTGGGCATACCCTGCCAACTTAGGGCGAACAAAGCAAACACAAGGAGATGGATGGAGCGCTGAAACTTTTCAGACACTCACCCCCAGTCACAGATCTGGGTTGAATCCATCATCGTTCTTTAGCTCACTTTGCCACCCCAGTTCAGACACAGCTATATGCAAATCAGTCTTGACCCTGTGCCTCATGGGAACAGTCCAGCCCGAACTGACAAGCCATGTCTTCCCTAGACCGGAAACAAGCATCCTGGGACCGGTTTCAGGCTGAGAGCCCTCATCAGCCAGGCTAGCTTGAATCCACTGGCAAAGTGAGCAAGGGACCCACGTCTGGGCATACCCTGCCAACTTAGGGTGAACAAAGCAAACACAAGGAGATGGACGGAGCGCTGAAACTTTTCAGACACTCACCCCCAGTCACAGATCTGGGTTGAATCCATCATCGTTCTTTAGCTCACTTTACCACCCCAGTTCAGACACAGCAATACGCAAATCAGTCTTGACCCTGTGCCTCATGGGAACAGTCCAGCCCGAACTGCCAAGCCATGTCTTCCCTGGACCGGAAACAAGCATCCTGGGACCGGTTTCGGGCTAACAGCCCTCATCAGCCAGGCTAGCTTGAATCCAGTGGCAAAGTGAGCAAGGGACCCACGTCTGGGCATACCCTGCCAACTTAGGGCGAACAAAGCAAACACAAGGAGATGGACGGAGCGCTGAAACTTTTCAGACACTCACCCCCAGTCACAGATCTGGATTGAATCCATCATCGTTCTTTAGCTCACTTTGCCACTCCAGTTCAGACACAGCTATATGCAAATCAGTCTTGACCCTGTGCCTCATGGGAACAGTCCAGCCCGAACTGCCAAGCCATGTCTTCCCTGGACCGGAAACAAGCATCCTGGGACCGGTTTCGGGCTAACAGCCCTCATCAGCCAGGCTAGCTTGAATCCAGTGGCAAAGTGAGCAAGGGACCCACGTCTGTGCATACCCTGGCAACTTAGGGCGAACAAAGCAAACACAAGGAGATGGACGGAGTGCTGAAACTTTTCAGACACTCACCCCCAGTCACAGATCTGGGCTGAATCCATCATCGTTCTTTAGCTCACTTTGCCACCCCAGTTCAGACACAGCTATATGCAAGTCAGTCTTGACCCTGTGCCTCATGGGAACAGTCCAGCCCGAACTGCCAAGCCATGTCTTCCCTGGACCGGAAACAAGCATCCTGGGACCGGTTTCAGGCTAGCATCCCTCATCAGCCAGGCTAGCTTGAATCCAGTGGCAAAGTGAGCAAGGGACCCACGTCTGGGCATACCCTGCCAACTTAGGGCGAACAAAGCAAACACAAGGAGATGGACAGAGTGCTGAAACTTTTCAGACACTCACCCCCAGTCACAGATCTGGGTTGAATCCATCATCGTTCTTTAGCTCACTTTGCCACCCCAGGTCAGACACAGCTATATGCAAATCAGACTTGACCCTGTGCCTCATGGGAACAGTCCAGCCCGAACTGCCAAGCCATGTCTTCCATGGACGGAAACAAGCATCCTGGGACGGGTTTCGGGCTAACAGCCCTCAACAGCCAGGCTAGCTTGAATCCAGTGGCAAACATGCAGCAAACATAGAAAAAGGAAAAACAAGGAGAAATAAAAATATTTCACCTCGTTGTTGCTCCCTTACGCCTCCCCTGGGGAGGCGTAAGTTTTTGGTGCTGCCTCAGATTTACGATTTCTTGTAAATCTGGGGCAGTGTCAAAATGCCATGCATGGTGCTGTGAACGCCCCCAGCAACACCCATTGCACGCGCCTTTAATGCAGAAAACTGCATTAAAGGGGACAATATTTACGAGGCAGCATTAAGCCAAAAAAAGTGGCATAGTGCTGCCTCGTAAATATGGAGCAGGCTCCTGGGCCACAGAACGTCACAAAAAGTGACGTTCCGACGGCGCAAGAGGTCTTTTACACCGAAGGCGGTGTGCGCTGGTGTATCTAATGTAGCGAGCTGGGTGTGCAGCTGGGTAACAAACTTAGGACAGAACTAGGGACAATGGTCCCAAACCCTCTCCTCAACCAACTCCCCACTCTATACTTCTGTAAAGGAAGCATCTGTCGCCCTAAAAACAGCAAGTTACAACAAGACTAAACTGCGAAGCTTAGTATGTGAGCTGCTTGATGGACCCTTCTATACGGCAGGATGCAATCGTCTCCATAGCAGAGTCTTGTTGACAACACCAGAACTGCCGAATGTTCAAGGGCGGCATTTACTGGACAGGGTCTAGAGCTGGTTGAAGGAACACATTTCCCGATCAGGTCTCAGTTAGATCGTCGGGCTCTGTGAAAGATCAGTGACTGCGGACCCTATGACCGGGGGCGTGCGGGGCTGCTCCCCAGATAGCGGCTCCCCAGTGGACAGGTCTTGCGGTTGATTCAGGGTGTTAGGGAGCTCGGACGGTTCGTTGGAGTCTCGAGTGGCAGCATTGGGGGAGACCGATGGTTCTCTGTGGGTATTTTGATCTCTGCGAGAGCGGGTGCTCTGCCTCTGGGGTCCAGAGCCTCTGGGTGCCACGTCCCCGGATCGGGCCGCAGGAGGAGAAGCCACCGCACCAAGGCAGAGAAGATGTTCCTCAGTCACCCAGGTCCATGCCGCTTCTGTGGTATCGAAGAAGTGAGATTTATTCTGAAAGACCACCCTGAGATGAGCCAGAATCAACAGTCTGTATTGGAGGTTGAGGGCTCGCAACTTCTGCTTCACCTCAGTAAAGGACCTCGGCTGAGCCTGGACCTCTCTGGTGTAGTCTGGGAAGACCATGACTTTGTGGCCCTGGCAGGACAAGGTTGCTTGGGAGCGGGCTGCCTACAGGATAGCGTCCCTGTCTTTAAAGTTGAGAATCCTGGCAATAATTGGCCCGCTGGGCCCCCTCCACGGTGAACCATGTTGATAGGCCGTCTACAGGCATCCAGGATCTGATCCAGGTCTCGACAAAGTTCGCAACTTTTCCATGGGTTCTGCCCTTTGGGGATGCCACTAGAGAGAGTTTGTTGCGTTGTGCTAGGTTCTCCATGTCTTCCTCTCGTCTGTGCAGTTCTTGCATTTGGGATTGGAGTCACTTGACCAGTTCCTTCAATTGGTGCACGTTGGGATTCGGCTTCTGCTATGTGGGCCGTAGCGTTGCGGAGATCCTGTCTTATAAGGGCCATGTCGACTCTCACTCCCCCTATTTTGTTTTCAACGGAGTCTTGTGAGGAACGTATGGCTTGAAGGATTGCAGCAAGATCTCCTTCAGGGAGGAGAGCCCTACCTTGGGCAGCCTCTGTATTTCTGGTCCCGTTCGTAGTGTATTGATCCATTCGGGTTTGTGTTGGGATGGTTTTTCCCCTTTGTCTTTCCCCATAGTGGATGGTGACTGGGGGGCTGTTCTGCACCAAAGGCATGGTGGTTCTGTGTGCCAGTCAAGTGGGGAGAGTTTCCATCTAAGCTCCAGGCACTCCGCAGACCAGCCCAAGACACCGGGCCCCATGACCCACAACAGGCCAGTCGAGGTCAATCCGCCCCATTGGGACAGAGGTTGCGATGCCAGTCCGGTCTGAGATGAACCACTGCAATGGAGGTGAGCAGATAAGACCAGTTTTGCAGGGGGGTGCTCTGTCAGCCACACCACCAATTCGCGGGGCGAGCAATGAGGGGGTGTCATCCACACCAACCGGCAGAGCAGAGGTCAGCCCCACCTAATTGGTTACATTAATGCCCAGCGGGCCATCCTTCTTTCAGCCCTGCATTGAGGGGTCTATGTCACACCTTCGGGCCCCAGAGGCGCAGCAGGATCACCGCCCCACGCCAGTCCAAAGTCTCAACCGTAGGGATCGGGGTCTCCGATATGGAACCTAGGGCCGGTTGCTGCGACGAGCCACTGACTGTAGAATATAGACCCCAGAAAGCAAGGCATGTCCCCAGTGGGGATCCCGGGTTCCTGGTGTGTGGGTCTTTGGACCCGAATGCCGGTAACGGTGCCCCTCCATCCGGTTTCCTGGTGAGGCCCGTCCGCCCCGGGCCGGCCCAGCTGCGGTGGGGGCCAGCCACCCTCGTTTTTCCAACCGACCCGCAGCCCAAGTGTGTCGCTTTTAGTGCCGGGGTGAGGGATATGTGGGAGATGGTCTTGAGTCGCAGGGCGCCAGGCGGATGCCCCAGCCCGCACCTCCAACCTCTCAGGACAAGCCCGGGCTCAGCAGGGGAGGGAGGTCTAGGAGTCGTGCCGCCAACCCAGGTATCCCCACCTCGCAGGTGGTGCAGTCTATGGGGGCTGGTACCCGGGCTGTACCTTGTGTTGGGTGGATATGCAGGAGGTCCGCCAGTCTTTAACTAGCACCGCTGATGTGCCAAAGTTCACGTTCAGCAGGCCTCAGACCGGACCGGGAGAGGCGGCCCGCCCCGTCCCAGGGCCCTCACGTGCAGGGATCCGTTGTGTTATGGTCTCCAGGTACGCCGGGATCAGGCTTCTGCTCTGCGGGTCCGGATCTGGTCACAGCTGAGGTGTTCAGGCCGCCCTGTCTGCCCCACAGAGTCTTCACCACTGCCAGGGGGGGGCTCTCGCCGGTACGTTGACTCACCAGTTTCAATTCGGCTTCGGTCATCACCTCATCCGCGGGGAGGGCAGAGGAAGCAGGGGGGCCACTGATGTGGCATTGGGAGGCGTGGCCGCCCAGTGGGTCTCACCTGGTATTTTGGTCGGCTTGCTCCGCGCTCCCAGCCGGGCCCTCGGTCCCTCACTCACCAGCCGTCATCTTTGTCGATTCAAGGAGCCGGTCCGCATGGCGCCGCTTCACAAAGACAGGATACAGCATCCGCGGGGCTTCGGGTGGAGAGCGCTCGTCCGGTGGGAGGGCCCCACCAGCCCCAGGCCAGGCACCACCACACCTCTCGATCTTCAGTCCATAATCCAGCTGACCCTGGCTATGCTGCCGCCATTTTGCCTCTAGTCGGTCACTGCCGTGGGTCAGCACCACGGCTGCATTCCCTTGACTCGATGTGCTCCCGGGGCTCAAGCTCACTGATACTGTGATCAGCCCTCTGCGCGGGGTGATTTGAGGAGATTACTGGTACTGGAGGAGCATAAGGATGATAGCGGATGACGGAGGGGTCTGGAGCACTCTTAGAGTACGACCTCCATCTTGATGCTCCGAGAGATTGTAAACTTAAGGGTGCGCATTTACAAATATATTTCCAAGTCAGGCCCAGCATCTGCAGGTTATGCAGACACGGCTCTGATAAGAACAAACACTGCACCTGATTTTAGCCAAATGGCAAGGAAGCAATTATGCAGACATGTCTTCCTGTGTATCGAGAGTATTGGGCACCAAAGACGAAATTCGCAACGCATCATTCACTACACTTGCTTTTCCAGGAACACAGGGATTTGTCAAAACCTCTATGACTTTAGAGAACTGAAGCCACTGGGCAGCACCCTAACTCTTAAACAGTGAGGGACAATGACCGGATCAAATTCACATAGATGATTGAAGCAATTTTGAGACTGTAAATTAGAAATTTGCAAACAGGCTGGTTAGATTGATTGTGGGAAGTATTGCAACAGGGTGGTTTTTAAATTTCTTCTTGAAGTATTGGGAAGGAGGATAAAATCATGGAGGGGCCGATTCACAGAACTAATCTGAGACAAAATCCTAAACTTACTACTTATGGTATTCACAGAATGCACTTACGACTACTAACTCTACGTCCGCACTCGGGCCAGAATTTCCGCTCCTAGAGCGGAAATCCCGCACCCGGAGCGGAAATCCCACACCCGGAGCGGAAATCCCGCAATTGTGCCAGAATTTTCGCACTAGGGACGGAATCTCTGCTTCCAGGCCGGAATACCCACAATCTGGTGTTAATTGACTATATCTGATGCATGGTGGGGATGGTAGGCACTTGGACAGGTGATGAGCATTGAGGAAATGCTCAACCGGCCAGAATGCGGGTATTCCGGCCCGGGAGCGGAGATTTCGGCACAAGTGCGGGATTTCCGCTCCGGGTGCGGAATTTCTGCTCCAGGTGCGGAAATTCCGGCCCGAGTGCGGACGTAGAGTTAGTAGCCGTAAGTGCAGTCGTAAGTGCATTCTGTGAATACCATAAGTAGTAAGTTTAGGATTTTGTCTCAGATTAGTTCTGTGAATCGGCCCCGGAGACACTTGAAGCTCCTTCTGCAGTACGACTACTGGCAGGAAAATCTGTATTATGGGTGCAACCTATGTGGCCACCTTCAGCCCTACAATATTCCTGGCAACATAACAGAAGCAGGTTACTAGTGGACGCTGTGAGCCTGCAAAGGTTGATGTTATGTTGCTCTGTCCAGTAACGACATGTCATAAGTGGTACACAACATGTCAAGAATAGCAACCATTGCAGGATCCTGTGGGTGTGGGTTAAGTTGCATGTTTATATGTACCTGCATAGCCTTAGCAGGGAGAGTTTCCATTCAGTTTTGAAAATGACCCTGCATCTGATTCTTGAATGGTTTGTGGCTCCTGCAAAGTTTCGCATAAGATCTCACAAGAGTTGAATGTTGTTTGAACTTGTTTGAATTGGCGGGCTTATTGTTTACCAATGGCCATAGTTAATTACCAAAGTACCTTATCAAGTTATTTGCCTATTATCTTTCAACGAGAAGATCAAGGTCTGACAATCGAAACCTACTTACCATATGGATGATGCATTAGAAGGCAATTACAGTAAGTGTGGTCGATGTGCAAGGCTCATCCTACCTGATTGCATGTTGAAATATTAACTTCAGAAACATTCTTGTTACTAAAATATCATGAAAGAATATAACAAAGGTCCTATACGACTCATTTAAAAGATGACAACTTGCAACACAAGTCACGCTGCTATGGATAAATAGATGTCTATTCCTTCATACAATACAGAAAGTAAGATCAATAGATAATCGGGTAAAGAAATACCAACATACCTCTCTTATACAAAAGTACAATACTGGTACTGATTCACAGCGCCATAAACAATTCATAGTGCAGACGGCGCAGTGCTCATGGTAATATGCGGATTCACAATGAAACATAAAATCACTGATACATCTGAGATTGCTACATAATTTAATACTACATAGGAATCTTGCAATCGTTTAACAGACTTCCATGCTGGATAAATCTAATTCCAGCCCTAGATGTGTCATCAACGTTTCTACCCTATCTGAGAGCAGTGGGTCTCATTAGGACTAATACCATCTGTCCTATTGATCTCAGTTCAGGTAATCTGTGTGTAAATCATCTTTAAATACTTTCAGATCCAATCGTATGGATATCATCCTATACCATGGTGACTAGTGTTTCTAAATCTTTCCCATAGACCAGCGTTGTGACTGCTGATTGAGTCTTGTTCTTATTACATACGAGCTTGAGCCGCACACGGTTGTCAGTAAACTTGTAGCAATAGGCCCTCTTTCCAATTTGATGCTCAGTGTGGAACTCATGGCACAAGAACAGATACAATGTGTCCAATGGCTCCTCCTTCTTTCAGCTGTTGCAGTGGAAAGACAAGCCCACATAGGGAAACCCGCTAAAAGACCAGATTATTTGCCACTAGTTAGTAAACTTGTAGCGAAGGGCCTTCTTTCTGATGTTAAATCTAAGTGTAGAAAGCCGGGCACAGGAGCATATATAGTGTGCCCAGAGGCTCCTTCTGATGTCTGCTGTACAACAGTATGTACGTGTTGGACCTGACCCTTTTTACAGGGTCTCCCCCAGCTTTTTTAACCTTCAGTTGTTGAACCTTTTTTTGTTGGCATTAGGACTCTGTGCACTTTACCCCCTCTAACCAGTGCTAAAGTGCTTGTGCTCTCTCCTTCAAACATGGTAAAATTGGTCTACATCTAATTGGCACCTTTAATTTACTTGTAAGCCCCTAGTAAATGGTCCTACATGTACCCCGGGTCTGTAAATTAAATGCTACTAGTGAGCCTACAGCCCTCCTTTTGCCACACAATAAGGTAGGCTTTTTAAACATGTCTCAGTCCTGCCACTGCAGCCTGTAGAGCAGTTTGAAGCTGCCATTTCGACCAAGCAAAATAAACCTTTTGCCAGGCCTACACCTTCCTTCTTAATACTTTTAGGTCACCCCTAAAGTAGGCCCAATGGCTCACCGGGCAGGGCGCATTGCATTTTTTGCAGGACATGTGTGTTTAAGTTTTACGTGTCCAACAGTGCAAAAATCCTAAAGTCATGTTTCACTGTTGTAAGGCCTAGCTCTCCCATTGGATCGAGAGCAGATAGAGATATGCTGTTTACACTCAAATGAATAGTAATTTAAAACTCTCTTTAATTGTGAAGTCGGATTTTAACTCACAATTCTGAAAATGCCACTTTTAGAAAGTGCATTCTGAACAGTGTTCATCTAGGAATCATTCCATCCATGGCTAGTACATGATATAACTGGCTCAAGACATCATATATACATAATAAAACCAATCAACAGAATTATCCTTTGGAGTCAAATATCATAACATAAGTCCAATGGATGATGGGGCAGTTTAGGTGCAAAAAGGTAAGTCAGAAAAAACACATATGTAATTGACAATATTTACTATATATACAACAGGTCTCCACCCACAGAACACATCATGGTTGTTTGAAAACGTAATGATATATTTGAAGCCACTTTACTCTGCGCCTAAAGCGATGAAGTACGGTGTCCCTCAGGTCTCTTCTTTGAGCCCCTTATTATTTAATGTGTGCATGCACCTCTAGCTTACATTGTGGAAAATATGGTTGTAGCCCATCATACTCAGCTGGTCTTCTCCTTTGGGAAATAAGCCCTAGATGAGCTGGTTCAGTTCAATCAATGTCTGCTAGAATTGGTTAACTGGATTAACAGGAATTGCCTAAAGTGCAACACCTCAAAAACTGAGATCTTACTTTTTGGTGGCTATTTTTCTTCTTGGCCCAATAACTGGTGGCTGGAGGAATTAAGACTCCCTCCACCACCTTAGGTGGCAAGGAATTTATGAGTTAAATTTGACATCACCCTCTCCTTCAGGCATCAGATCACCGCTGTTGCAGGGTCCTGTTTTGCCACTCTAAGAGCACTAAAAAAACACACTGGTATATGTCACCTTAGATGCTTGGAAAACCATTGTACATGCCACTATAACTGCAAGTCGAGATTATGCAAATGTTCTCTTATTGGTTCTCCCTGCATATCTTCTAAATCGGTTACAGATGGTGCAACATGTAGCTGCAAGCTTGATTTTGGGGTTGCCCAAATCTCATTTGGTCCGGCCTCATCTGAAATACTTATCTGTTAATACGTATAAACGTATTATTTTTAAAGCATTAGTTATCACATTTTGGGCCTTTCACAAGTTGGCCCCCAGATAACTGTGCAAAGGACTCAAACATTATTTGCCAGGTCACACTCTGCAGTCAGAACATGCTTTTTTCAAATATTTCCTCGGTTTTGTTTGAAAACCATAGGAGGCCGCTCCTTTTCGTTATTAGCCACTAAGGCCTGAAAGCAAGCTCCATTTAGCACTTTGTCACATTGAGAAGGAAAGCCTGATTAGGTCACAACTCAATACCTGGCTCTTTGACCAGGATTAGTCCTTCAGTCCTCAGGCTCTTTCTTCTAGTTCTCTAAGGCCGGAAAGCTGATTGGCAGCTGTGAGCTTTATAAATATGGTGATTGATTGATTGATACATACATTCGGGTTCAAATAGTCTAACAATCAATGATATGGGTGGAACTCAAATAGTTGACATTTCAACCACTTAAACTGAGTCACATGGAGTCTTCATCAGGACAGCGAAAGGTAGCAACCTACAAGGAAAGACATCGGAACTGTTTAAGACTTCCTTCAGCATGCAGAAAGGTGATATGAGCATCCTTGCGGTGAACGAATCTCACTTGACTAAAACAATATGGTCTCTTTTAATTAATTTCAGTACATCCTGGACAAAAGGAGTCTTGAAAATAATCAAACAAAAGCCCAGGCAATCATAGAGGCATCTATGCAAGTGAGGATAAACAGAGACAACCGCTCCGATAGACAATTCTGTGCATGCAACATGTGGTATATGAAGTGCTGAATGCAGCTGAGTATCAAAAGGATTCAGTGCAATAGTCCTGAAGTAATGTTTCAAGAAAAAGCTCCACCAACTGCATAGTTAGTATACTCTTAGGAGCTGCAAACAAGTGAAACTTATGCCAGCTGGCTATAATACAAATTGGTGTTGCAAGCATTGCATGCCATCAGAAGTAAAAGCCATCCATGTTGTGGCGAAAAACCTGCATGATTACCCATGAAAAACTGGTAGTGATAAACAGTAGTAATACACATTGGCAAAGCAAACCTGCTTTTAATACAGATGTTGGTTGTAGGCTCACTGACAAGAAAGAGAAAAAATAAAGCTTAATTATGACTCAATAACGGTTCACTCGTGTTATGGACCAAAAGGAAAACAGTGTGCTGAAACTTGTTTCAAAACAAACGTGGGGCCCGCCATGGCGATCGAATCGCTGATAGAAATAGGCAGAATTCACATGAGCGGGAAGCCATGTTTGGAGCATGCATCAGAAAACTAGACCGCGTATGAGAAGTAGTAACTTCTCAAAAATAGCCAGCGGATCTGTGTGCTAGTCTGGTTGTCAAGGAGACGTCTGTTCATAACCATAGGAGTTGAAAACAAAATAAGCATTTGCAATGCAATCGGTCTCGCCTTTGGGACCTTATATGTATTTAGCTATGCAGCACATTAGCCTGGGTGCTGAAACATCTATTGTTCTTTAACATGGAGGGAAAGTAAGCACCAAACTGCGTGACACACCAGGTATGGGAACACATGGAGAGAAATATTGCCTTTCAGCGGGAAATGGTATAGTCCAAAGCTCTGTTTTTAATATAAAATCAGGGCCTTCAGTGGTCATATCACTGAAAATACAAGATTTGAAAAAAATATTATAGTCTACTGGTGCTCATGGAAGACAATTTCTATGGACTGGAATCTAGAGAATGCTAAAGTGATTCTGGTATTTTACTGTCCTCTGCTGGTCGTTTTCTAACAAGACAGTTAAATAGAGACAGTTGAACAGAAACAAAAGTCCCTAAGCGGAAGCAGACAGACCCCACAAAGTATATACACATATAAGTATATACTAAAGTACATACAAGAGGTATTGAATGCTCGACCTAAAGATGGGGCCTCCCTGCAGAATTTGAAGCGGGACCCCTGTGTCTCCCATATCTCACATATACTAATTGGCCATGGCCTTAATGGGAGTCCTCTGAAGGGTTGGAGGGCCCCAATCGCGCTGGGGGAACCCGTATGCTACAGAGGCCTGTGTTACGCTCCTGCGCGGCACAAGGAGGGCCAGGACAAATATAGCCTGGGAAGTTGCCCCATCTGCCCCACTCTAAATATGCCACTGGCTCCCAAATTCTGGAAAAGAGGAATCAGGAAGTAGTTCACCAGGAATAATGCCAAACTGTAGGCATACCTAACAATAGCATGTGTATACTATTTCAGATGCTTCACAGTATTATTTGCTGTGTGCATCTCGAATCTGATATGTTTTTGACATAAAATGCAGAGGAGCTGGAATAATTTTCAGAGTGGGGGTGCTGCATCAATGTTACAACACCAAAGTCATAGTAATTGTGAAACATCCAAGCGGCACACAAAGAACAAGTGTAGCAAATAAGCCGCTTTCTGTCATGTCGTAATTTTCTGCATTTTTCTTAAAATTTTGTGGCATGCAGTATTTATATAAGATGTGCACATGTATTGGTTATCACCCTGCAGGGTATGGCGCACTCTTAGTGAGTTTCCTTTGACTATTACAGTTTAAGTCACTTTGATGAATAGCACAGTTCATTTTTGTTTGTTCATAGCTTTCCCCTGGCAAAGGGTCCTAGTAACCCAAACCGCACTGAGGCTCATGATTCATGGACGTCCAATTGTGGCTAATGACACATCAGCTATTAAGTAATGAGTTTGAACAACATTGTGCATGGATCATTCATGAGATAAATGTATATACACTTGGAGTCGAGAATATTGAATATTTCTTAAAATGATTATGAAAAACAACAGTATGGGTAATTTGGTTTATTTCTGTTTCAACTTGAACTAGCCATTAGACAGCACCATAGATAGTGACTGGTTACAGGTATCTTGAAACAGCTATTTTAGTTGATTGCAGTGTTTGTTGGACAGAAAACACACCAAGGTAGCACAAATGAAATCATTAAAAAAATGGTGTACCTACCATATATATATTCAAATGCAATTTCAGGACTTCTCAGATACTGATCCAATCACCCACGCCCATTCAGCAGGAGAATGTTAAGGGTGTAGTATGCAGCCAAGGTTGTATTTTGGAGCACACTGTTGCAAATAAATTCTAAAGCATGGTGTAGTAACATGCTGTCAGTTGGACACCAAATTTGTACAGACATGCAGTTCTACTGATTAAAGTTTATAGCGCACAAACGATGCATCAAATTGAGTTTCAATGCATATTTAGCATTTCCATATCACCAAATCAAAAGAATAAGCATTCATTTGTCAGGCGACGTAGCCTGACATTTGACATCTATGTTTGAACGCACAGCAAATGTGACAAGATAAAAACGAAATTGGAAGGCATCTTTATTGCTCAGTCGCCTTTTGAATTCCAGCATTTTTACTCAGCGGGTGCTGCACCTCCACTCGCATCCTCACTTCCAGCACTAAGATAAAATGCCCAAAAACATATGATAACATCCTAAGCGCCCGAACGGCGCGCGCGGACGATGCCACCGCATTTCACTTGAATGCATATTAATTACAGTGAGAGCTGTTAATAGTGCGTCCTCAAAGAGAAATATATCGTCTTTACAGAGCTAGGGAAGCACGCTAACGTTTTTCTTTCACGCAATAACACGCTTTCTAGTGCTACGAATCATGGTATCATGTGTTACAGCCGTGTGTATCTGTAATGCGTGAATGCTTACGGTCCTTTGATGTCAGTGCATTACTTACACTTACTTATACATGCTAATTGATACTATGAATACAATGGGCTCCTCACTCCAGGTCATAACGCACACTCACCTTTTCACCTGCAAGTCACTGTTATCACAGGAGTGTTGATTATAGCAGCTGAACGCAAATGAACCAAGACTACAAGACCGAGAATGCATCAGATTGCCACAGAGGGCCCGGACCGGAGACCGTGTCCTCAATACATGGAGTGAGGTGGTCGCTGTAAATACGAAGGAACTGGCGAGAAAAGGCTGGCTGCACGATTTATAAGTCTTGTGTATGTGGCTTCGCAATTAGAACAAATGGCACACGCGCTTTATACAAACCTTCATAAAATAACATAACAAAAGTGTTAACGGTTTAAAAATCCAGTACTGGCTGAAGGTACCAGACACGATATGCGCCAGGGAACAGCATCACCAGAGTTGTGTTTAAAAACGTTAAAGATGACCATTGGTGTCAGCCTGAATTACAGAGCTGTTTCTGTACCCGTCTGCTATTGCATATACTCAGGGCCACTGGAGTTATGCGATTGTGCGGCTGCATCGATTTTCACATAATTATAGATTTTCCACATTTACCACATAATCCACCTTCTGCCACAGCCGGCGGCAGCGGTGATCTCCGGGCGCCCAGGGGACAGGAGGGTGGAGGACTGGGTAGAAGAGGCGGCGGCAGGGTCCTGCAGCATGACGGGACCTCTTGTAGATCCGTGGGGGCAGAATGTCAGCCGATTTGCGCCTTTTCTGGTTCTTTTGGATCGTTAGGGACAATTGGTTGGGCCACTGTGAGCGGGGTAAGTAGATGTAAGTAGACGGCCAGCAAAGCCCCGAGCTGGCAACACCGTCCACCACTCACTGGTGCCTGACCCGGTAATGGCCGCCATGCCCATATATCGGCAGTAGGAAGGACAGAGATAGAAAGAGGACAACTGCTGAAAAGCAGATCCCTTCCTCGCCACAGTTAGCTGCTCAAACAGAACACATGCCATCCACACCATAGTCAGCGGCAAAAAATGGGCCCCTGAGGCAGCGCGACCGCCCCCCCCCTTTTCCCCCCCTTTGTTCTCCTCTAATAGTGCTCTTGGTTGAGGTTTGGTGTCCATTTTGGCCTCCTCCCTGGGGAGCTGAAGAATGTCTATAGCTATCACTGAGATCCTCTAGGTGACTCCCATTTCCATGCTGCTTTCCACACTTGGAGGTCCTAATCCCTGATGGTAGGGTTTGCCCCGTTATGATCCCACACCCTCACCGCCACTGGAGGCAAGCCAGCCTTCTATCCCACCGGTATGATGTTTTATTAGGGAGTTAGACCAGAGTCCCTGGCCCTGCATTTCTAGTCGCCTCCTGACCTCAATCTTATTGGATTATCCTCACTCGTCTTCCGGATTATGTGCCCTCCTCTTCTTATTATTCTTCTTTGCTCTATCGCTACCCTAGTGGCCCCTCTTCTCCCTATCATGGCTTCCACTCGAATTAAGTCGGGAGTTAACTGCTTCAAAGTCATCTATCCCCTAATCTGTCCAAAGCAGCAGCAAAACGGTTCAAGCACAACACCATTGAACAATTCCCTGATTCCCTCTTTGTTGATCAATTCCATAATGGGCACCTAGGGAAGCTCAAAAATGACTTAATTTTTTTCACTCACGACACCCCTTCCCGGTCCACCAGCTTCTTCAATTTCTTCAACGTCTCCTCCTCCTCATCTATCCCGCATGGACAGCGGCTAAAAATGTCCCCCTCCACTAGCTTTAATGGCTCTCTCACCATTACACTCTACAAGAATGGCACTGTCATGATTCAAGCTACAGACTCCTGTCTCTCTCTCTTTGACCATCTCTTCCACTCCCTTCGCCCAACCCACACAACTATGATCTCCCTCGACTCTTCTTTGAGCTCCTCTCCTTTCTGCCTTTCTCCCCCCCTGACCCCCCGATACTCCAGCAGGCCGCTCTCCCGAGAGACACAGGCCTACCCTTTGTTCCCCCCTGCCTTTGCTCCCTCCTCTCCCTCTCTTCCCCCTTCCCAAAATGTTCCTCCCCCTATCTTGTCTGTCTGGCCTCCGGCCTCCACCCCCCCTCCCCGCCCTGCATCTGCCCGAGTCTCCAACGTTTTCGCCTCCCCCTATTCCCCTAAGCCAACCCACCTCCCCCTCTTATTTCACCTTTCTTACAACCTGGTCTACTGATCAACTTTCCTTACCTCCCCCCTTCCCTCCCCCTCTCACCTCATCCCTTTCCGCTCTTCCCCGTCCCCCGTACCCTAAATTCTTCTCTTCCACCTCCCATCTATCTTCAACCCCACCTTCCTCATCCCTTGCTTCCCAACCTTGTCTCCCTCCCCGACAATTCCTTCCTCGTCTCTCCCTCTGACCTTGCAGTCCCTTACTCCTCCCTCAGTTTCCATCTAGCCCAATCTCCCCCACTCCACCTGTTACCTGTCCCCCTACATTCACCTGTCATAGCCTACAGTATCTGTCCAGCACCATCCTCTCTTTTCTCCCCATACCTCTGGCCTTCCTTGGACCCCCCGCCCTCCCTCCCCTGTACAGCCCCCTCTCCTCTCTTCTCCACGTACCATTGGCCTTCATCTGACCCCCAGCCCTCCCCTCCCTGTTCAGCCTCTTCTCCCCTCTTCTCCCCTTACCTCCAGCCTTCTTTTGTCCCCCCTCCTACTCCTCAACTTTCTCCTCTTATTTATCATCTCTTCTCTTCCCCTCTGTTCAACACCAGTAAAAATATTTCTCTTCCCACCACTGTTTCACCATCCACTCCTATCGTCCACCATCTTTCCTCACCTTCTACCCTTGCTCCCCAACTCCCCACCCCTCCCCTCCCTCCCTCACCCTCTGCACTTCCTCCCGTATCCCGTTCCCCCACCCTGCCCCGTCCTCCCTCACTCTCTGCACTCCCTCCCGTATCCCGTTCCCCCACCCCTCCCCGTCCTCCCTCACCCTCTGCACCGCCTCCCTTAACCCGTTCCCCCACCCCTCCCTGTCCTCCCACACCCTCTGCACTCCCTCCCTTATTCATCAAGCCACCCAACACTCCGTGCTCAGCTCTCCTCTCCCTGGAAAATAAACTTGATTCTCTCATCTATTCCATTTCCCAGCTTGTAGCGTCCATCTCTCTTTTAAGCGCCAAGATGTCCCCCTTCCCTAACAACCTCCCGAGGAGTTCCTTGCTCCCGCGCCCCAATAAAGCCAACCACAGTCTGTCCTCTGCAGACATCACCAACTTACTGGCCAGCTACAGGACCACCAACGTCACTCCCCCTCCACCTTCCTCTCCTAATAATTCTACGCAGTTCCCTATTCAGACCATCTCCTCTGCCAGACCTTACCAGCCTCCCTCTTACCGGGCACCCTCATTCAAGAACCTTATCCCTATCTCCCTTAACAACCCTGACACCCCCATCACCAAATCATCTGCGTCAGAGCTGCACTGCTTGCTCCACAACTGCAGATCTGCAATCAAACACAAATTGGAAATCTCTGATACTATCACCCACCAGAATCTTGACATGTTCTTCCTCACTGAGACCTGGTTTAATGACTCCTCTCATACTTTGTTTGATCTTCTGATACCCACTGACTACTCTATCCTCAGAAATGACAGGGCAGACAGAATTGGGGGCGGTGTCGCTATCATCGTCAGGAACTCCCTTCAAATGAAAGCCTTCCCTACCACCCTTTTCCGTACATTCGAATGCCTATCCCTAGAACTTCAAATACATCACGGCTCACCCTTTAGATTCCATGCCATCTACCACCCGCCCGGTAACTGCTCTTCCTTTGTGGAGGAACTGACCTACTTCATCAGTGACCAATTTTCTCAAAGTGACAGACAGATCTTCCTGGGTGACTTTAATCTCCACTGGGGCTCTTTGGAAGACTCGGCTGCCAACAAGCTTGCCACCTTTCTCTCAGCCAATGATCTCTTCCAACATTGCTCGGAAACCACACATTCCAAGGGCTCAATTCTGGACCTTGTCATATCCAAAGCAGACCTGCTGACTACTGCTCCCCCCATCTATGTAGACTGGTCTGACCACTTCCTCATTCCCTTCCGTTTTCACCTATTGCACGTTATAAATCTTGGCCAACCTAAAAGAGCTACTACCTGGTTCCGCAACACTAAGAACATTGATCTTGACACTTTTTGTGATTCTGCTATGCGGGCACTTCCTAGACTAGACCCTAACGTGGATGTCAACTTTCTCACTTCTCAGTGCCTCTCAGTACTAGCAGTCGAAATCGACAATGTCGCTCCACTCCAAAGCAAAAGGAAAAGACCCACCCCCTCAGCACCTTGGTTCAATAAAGCTCTCTACGATGAAAGGAAAAACCTGAGAATCCTGGAGAAACATTGGAGAAAATCTCCTTCCACCTCCAATCTCTCTCTTCTACGTTCAGCAAGATCCAAATATCATAACCACATCTTCCTTGAAAAAGCATCACATTTCAGATCCCTCCTTGACTCGGCCAAAAACAGACCCAAAAAACTTTTTGACCTCATCAAAAACCCAAACTGTTCTCCCCTAACCATTAAGCCGGAGGATTCCACAAAGAAAGCAGCAGATTTCGCTATATTCTTTGATGAAAAGGTCAAAGCACTGGTGGATCAGGTCGCTCACCCCACCCCCCATTGAGGAGCGGAAATTCTTATTACCTGGCAGAACTTTGACGTTATCTCGGAAGATGACCTCCTCAAATGCATCCTCGAAACTAAACCCTCCAACCATTCTTCTGACCCCATCCCTAGCGACATCGCCATCGATTTCTACACCTATACTCTCTCTTACTGGACCAGGCTAGTCAATCTCTTCCTCAGTCAAGGCTCCCTCCCGGTTGCCCTCAAATCATGACAGGTCACCCCTCTTCTAAAAAAACCCTCCGCCGATGCGAACGACCTCAACAACTTCCGCCCTATCACCAACCTCCCTTTTCTTTCGAAAATCACAGAAAAATGTGTTGCGAAACAACTTTCCTTACATATTATGGACAATAACCTCCTCGACGTCTTCCAGTCTGGCTTCATCCAAAATTGCAGCACTGAAACAGCCCTGCTGCAAGTGATTGATGATGCGCTGCATATACTCGACTCTGGGGAATCGTGTCTTCTGATTCTGCTAGACCTCTCTGCAGCCTTTGACACTGTTAATCATAGCACCCTCCTCAACACTCTTCAACAGAGAATGGGATTGGATGGCACAGTGCTCAAATGGTTTGCCTCTTTCCTCTCGGACAGATCCCAAATGATCAAGATAGCGAACAGTCTTTCATCTCCATTGGCTGTAGGTCAAGGCGTCCCTCAAGGTTCTATCCTGGCACCCACTTTGTTTAATCTCTACCTGGAACCATTAGGGAACCTTCTAAGCAAATCTGGGATCCATTACCATCTTTATGCGGACGACACTCAAATCTACCTTAAGGTGTCTTCCGCACACGATCTCTCACTACTCAACTCTACTCTCAACTCTATTCACAACTGGATGTTAGCTCACCAACTCATTCTTAATCCCGCCAAAACTGAATTCCTCCTCCTCTCTACCTCTCTCTCACCTCCTCCTGTTCAATCTTGGATGGATCAGCTGAACCTACTCAACAACAAACCCATCATTGTCGACAGCGCTAAATCCCTAGGTGTCATTCTTGACAAAAGACTCAACCTAATCTCCCACATCAACTCTATTGCTAAGAACGCACGTTACCAGTTGCGCCTTCTATGGGGGATCCGTCGGTTCTTCCCGGAGAAAGACTTAAAAACCTTGGTACAATCTCTGGTTCTCTCAAGACTGGATTATTGCAATTCTCTTCTGACGGGCCTACCCAAATCCCACCTCTCCCCTCTCAAATCCATCCTCCATTCAGCAGCTCGCTTCATTTCAGGGTCTAAATGAAGCGACCACGTCACGCCTATCCTGTCCTCTCTTCGATGGCTTCCGATCGAGGCAAGATCTATCTACAAAACTAACTGCATCACACACAAAGCCTTACACACGTCCTCCCCTCATTACCTGGCGAATACATTGAAATTGTCCGGTGGCTCTCGCCCTTCTCGCAATGCAGAAAAGCTTCTGCTTGAGCCCCCCGTCTTCAAAAGGGAAAGATCGATGGCTCAATCCTTCTCAGGCAATGCGGTGAGAATCTGGAACTCGCTTCCCCCATTGCTCCGGGCCACCTCCTCTACCCGGATCTTCAAAGCTGACCTCAAATCTCTTCTCTTCCAAAGACACTTTCAGAACTAATACTTTCAGTCTCAGGCCCCTCAGGAAGTTCGCTCTTCACTGTAAATTTGTACTTTTTCCTGTACATTCCTCACCCTTGCGTGCTGTGTTGGATTTTTTTTTGTGTACCATTTATTTTAAAACTCCTGTTTAATTCACGCCCTCTCTACTCCCTCAAGTTCTTCCACTATAGGAAATTCTGTACTCCATGCCTATTGAAGTGCCTTCCCAGTGTGTTCTGAGTGACTGCCACTTATTGCAGTATTGTACCTCTATTTGTATTTTGTATCTTATTTATCATGCACACCTGTCACTTTTTCCTCTTGTAACGTATACCTCTTTTTATCTTGCTTGTTTTTGTTATTTGCACAATTGTCACTTTCTCCTCATGTAATGTATCGCTTGCTTTTGTATTATGCTCACTTGTAACCTTCTCCTCATGTAATGTTACTGTTCCTATTGTGAAGTGCTCTGACACCTTCGGGTAAAGTCTGCGCTATATAAAAACGCATAAATAAATAAATAAATGTTAGTTTGGCTTCTCTTGGGCAGGACTGGTGAGAGGAGAATGCGGCCTCACAGCTTCTTCGGTATGCGTGTTTCCAATAAATACTCTGTTGTCTCCGGGTAGATGGGACGGCAGCCTCTCCCAGGCCCACACGTCCTTGGTCAGGCCGGGTCGAGTTTCGTCTTATTTCGGATCCCAGGTCCTGCGGCTTTACTGTAACGGGACCCGCCTGCTACTTACACAGAGCTATCGATAAATCCGGCTCATAGACCGTCGTACGGTTATCGATCTTAAATTGAGGACACTCACTTTTACATAAATTCAATACTTCCGGGTCACATGGCAGCAAATCACGTAGTTGAACGTTTCACGTCGTCGCAGGAGAATGGAAGGACTCGTACAATGCAACGTGACCAGCGATTGGACAATTGTTAACACCTCAGCCAATCCTGCACCGCTGCACAAAACTCCGATTTGCCCTTTGGCTGTGGTCGGTAGTAACAAGCATTGGCAATGCAATAGGACTCGCAATTACGCGAGACCTATTGCATTGCAAATGGCAATGCCTGCGGGTGACGAGGCAGGGGGGGGCGGACTGCGGGGGGGGGAGAGAAGGCATTGGACTGCGGGGGGGGAGCCACAGGAAAAAAGTAGTCTGTGTGAAGGGGCCAGTAGACATGGAAGGATACAAATGACTGACATGGCTGTCATGGGGAGGGACTAACAAGCTTAAAACCAATCGGAAGGCAGCATTCATAACCTAAGCCAATGAAGAAGATGGGCCGGAGAGTGGGCGGAGCTTCCACGAAGCTTCCACACTATAGTGTATACTGCATGCCTCACAAAGCGATGGCAGGACATTCGCACTGCAACGCTAGGCGAGACCTAAAAAGGACAGACACATCAACTAACGCATCTGGATACTAGACCGCGTATGAAGGGGAAAGTCCATGTGCAACCAAAGGGATCAGAAAAAAGCGATCCGGGACATGCAAAAAAAGTGTCAATGTTCATATAGCCTGCTTAGATAGGAAGCGACCAAGAAATTCAAACTATTAAAACTATCGGGAATGAAACGAGGACAGTGCCATGCCCAATTCAGTATAAAAAACACATACTCAAAGGAAAAAGACTATTAAAAAAAAACTATTGAATGTACAAGAAATCCATGAACGGGACTAAAGCCAATACATATATGCATATGAATTTCAACAGTCAATAATATATAAATTGAATATGAAAAGACATAAACATCATATTGCTAAAGGATAAGTGGTGCTTCAACCAGTTGTATGAGTGATAAACTGACTCCATTCTACCTATGTACTCCGTCCATTCCGCATAGATTGCACTAGTTCGATCCATCTACACTCAAGTGCCAACAGTTTGCTGATGAAGTTACCATCTCTTGGATCACATCTCGGTACTTCAACTACCTACTATTTGATATCATTCATTGCGTGGCCATGTTGTTCGAAATGTTCCCACAAGGTTGCTCCAGATGTTTTACAGTTGATTTGGCTCAGATGTTGCAGTATCCATGGCTTCATGTTCTCTGTGGTTTGGCCAATATACATTTTTGGGCATGGGCACCAGATAACATAAATCCCATTATTGGAGTTACAATTGGAAAAAGAACTCAATTCATATTTAACAACTTTAACACAATTCATATTTTACATCTTTGTGTACAAAAAACTGTGGGGCAGATTTACAAGCCCCTTGCGCCGCCGGTGCATTACGTTGCGTGACGCACCGGTGGCGCAGCCTGCTAAGTGATATATACAAGAACAGGTAAAGTCACCCTGCGTGACTTAACCTGTGCTTGTAAATATCGCCCCTGTTCACGCAACACTTTGCGTGTTAGGGGCTTGACATGGGTGTTGCTGTGGCTGTTCCCATGCAACACCCATGTCCACTGATGCATTTCCAGATTTACGAGAAATCGTAAATCTGGAAATGCGTCAGAATGCTATGCCACCCTAGGGGTGGCGTAGCGAGGTGCAACGAGGAGAAATGTTTTCATTTCTCCTCGTTTTTTTCCTCTTTCAATGCGTGCTGCATTCTACAGCACACATTGGAAGAGGAAATCACCTCAATCGATTGTTTTTGTGCAGGAAGGTGCCCTTCCTGCACAAAAACAATCTCCCACGACGCATGAGCATCCTTGCACCATGGTGCAAGGGTGCCTGCGCCGGCGCATGGCAGCAGTTTGTGCGCCAGCGCAGGGGAAGCACAGAGATGCAACACATTGTTGTAAATATGTTGCATCCCTGTGCTTCGAAACTAACGCAGCGTGATGCAGCAAGATGACTTGCGGCACCGCGCTGCGTTTGTTTCTTGTAGATCTGCCCCTTTGTTTCTAGGCGTTATCTACACGCTAGAGAATCTCCACACTCGAAATCACTCTTGGCGGGTGTAGACCCCATGGTGATTGTATGGTGGGGGCAGCAGGGGCAGGTAGAGCAGCCCTCAATACTTTGTCCCTGATATTGGGTCCCCTTTTAAAAGAGCACATGGTAAATCATCATGTTCTAGAGGCTTCCTGACAAGATGCCAATGCTTGTAGACAATGTTTCTAACGGCATTACTGTCAATGTGAAATATGCTCACAAAAATAATGCGATCCTCAATATTGGAACATGTTCTGGGTATTAATAAGTGTTCCCTGTGTGTATACCAGGCTCTTTTCCAGGCTTGCTTTAACAGCCGTGTAATCAATAGATCAGATTTGTTGAAAAAAATCTCTCTTTTCAGTGCAGGTCTTACATATCCTCAGAAAGGGGCCATAGAGGAGATTATCTCAAAGAAATCTTGGGTGATGGCTGAAGTACATAAGTAAGGAATTTCTCTCAGTAGGTTTTGTATACAATGAAGTGTATAATGTGTCTTCTTCTACTCTAATTGTTAAATCAAGAAATTATATACTAGTGTTGCTGTGATCCATAGTGAACTTAATGTCAGAGTAGCGGGAATTTATCCAGTCCACAAATGTTTTGAGTGATGTTTCATTGCCATCCCATATCATAAAAACATCATCAGTAAAACAACACTAAAAAGAAATGTTCTGCCTTACAGGGTTCTGGACATTAAAAAGATATGTTGTTTCATAATCGTTCATGTAAAGATTAGCTAAATCAGGAACAAATCCAGCTCCCATCGCTATTCCCTTTCTTTGATAGTAGTGTGTATTCATGAATCAGAATTTGTTTTTGCCAATGTAATTTCTGTGAGTTGGACTTTAAAGGAGGTTGGCACCCAGTGGGGTGTTTCCCTATTGTCCAAAGTTGTTCTGATGTCTCTGAGTGCCTCATGCTGTGGAAAATGTCCTCAACCTAATCTTGAGAAAAAAAATGTTAGTCCAGCCCAAAACTGCTGGACTATTCCCATTGGAGCAGGGTCAAGACTGATTTGCATATGGCTGGGCCCAAACTGAGGTGGCATGGTGGGTGAAAAATGATGGACTGGGATGCGACCTGAGCGATTGCCAGTGGCTTAGATTAATTCAAGCATTCCATCCATCACCTTGTTTTTGTTGCAGGTGATGGCCTAAGTGGGACAGGTACGCCCAGACATGGGTTCTGTGCTGACTGTGTCACTGGAACCAAGCCATATCATATGGAGCATTTTTTGCTCTCCCTGTGATAAAAGACAGCACAGCAAGTTTGCTTGCTGCACTGCGTTGTGTCTTGCTCCTTCATGAAGAATAAATGCAGAATCTGTAGTGCAAAATTAACCACTCTAAAAAGCAGTTAAACATTTGCTGCAAAAACATTCGAATCTGATTAATGTAAATCATATTAAAAAAAGCTGTAGCTCAGAATGAGGAGTAGCATGTAGAGATTCTTTCCTTCCTGTAATGAACTAAAGCCTGCAAAAAATAAGCATGTTACCGTAAATATGTCCTTTGTGCTAATCATTGTTCATTTTAATAAAACAGATACTAAAAAATAAAAGTGTTTAAACTGCAGCTGTGGTGATGCTCCGTAACCTTCTTTTCACGTTGGCTGCCGGCAGCAAGCAATATGATGTTACAACTCAGCTGTGAATCTTAATTACAGGTAAGTAGCTTCATCATTTTCTTAAAACAGGTGACTAAAGATGTCCCAACTCAACTGTAATAAGAAATTAGAGACTTTTGTATTGGGATTGCAGGCTTCCTCGAATTATAATGCTGTTATAACAATCCAACCATTCAGTGTTGAAATTGTATTTCAGAAATGGAGAGCTAGTAAGAAGTATTGAAATGCTGGATCAAGGGCCATATACTATCAATTATTAGCTTTTTTGCAATGTCATTTTATGCAAGTCACTGAGGCTAATTTTATGCACATCCTCTTTTATTGTCCCCTTATAGCAACAACATAAGACCAGTCACTGACAATGACAATGGGTACTGTATAAGAAGGCAGAGAAAGTCTCCACAACTCCTACCCCTGTATTTGGCCAAGTAGAACACCCCGAGAAGATATTTATGTCACATGTATGTGTGTGTATACATATGGTATTCGTACAATGTGAACCTAGGCAAAAGGTAGTGGAGTACTGTACCGAATAAAAGACATGCATAAAGTTGACGAGAGATAGGAGAGTTAACTGGGTAGGGAACGGTTAATGCACTGAGATGTATTGTTCTGTAAAGAGGTAATTGTAATTGTAATTGTAAAGCATTTATAGAGCGCATGGTTACCAAAGGCATCCCAGCGCTAGAGGCCGAATTCATAGTCTACATCTCAGTCATGGAAACAAGAAGGTTTTTATGCGTTTCCGAAAGGCCAGATGGTTAGTTTCACACCGAATGTCAAGGGGGAGGGAGTTCCAAAGCCTAGCAGCATTATATGAAAAGAGGCGACCCCCTGTGCGGGCCTTCCTAATTCTAGGAACAACCACCAGCCGTTTATTACACGATCGCAGGGTTCTCTCAGGATGATAAAAGGACATGAGAGATCGTGTGATAGGTGGGCTAGGGCCTAACAGCACCTTGTGTGTGATACAGAGCGCCTTAAACTGCACTCTCTGTTGGATAGGCAGCCAGTGAAGGGCGGCCAGAGCGGCCCCTGCTGACTGTCGGCTGGGGATATTCATGAGTTGTCGTGCCGCACAATTTTGGACAGTTTGTAATTTCTTAATCGTGGAGCAAGATGTTCCTAAGTATAGGGCATTGGCATAGTCGAGCCTAGAAAGTATAAGGGACTGGACTACCACTTTCCTTGCGGAGATAGGAAGGAGGGGAATGATTTTCCGTAGCATCCTCATCAGCCCAAAACAGCTGCCAGCAACCTTCCTTGCTTGTTCCCCAAAATCGAGGTTACGGTCAAGCCAGACTCCCAAACTCTTGATATAATCTTTGGGGGAGGTGGAGGACCGAAACAACTCGGCCACGAGGTTATTATGTTGGGTATAGAAGGTTTACCCAGAAACATAAGCTCCGTTTTAGATCCGTTGAGCTTCAGGAATGAACCCTCCATCCACACTGCGATCTCTCGAAGACACATTGCCCAGTCCGGGACGATGGTGTTGAGCTGATTAAAAGAGACAATCAGCTGCGTATCATCGGCATATGTGACAATTTGAATGCCGAAAGGCTCCACAACACCTGCCAAGGAGCTCATATATACGTTAAAAGAGTGGGGGACAGGGAGGATCCCTGAGGGACCCCACATCGAAGGGGTAGAGGGTCAGAGATAGAGTCTTCATGAAACACCTGGAAAGATCGATCATCCAAAAGGAAGAAATCCATTCAAGGGCCAAATCAGTCACTCCTATATCTCTAAGCCTCTGAATGAGCAGCTGATGATTAACCGTATCGAAGGCTGCGCTCAGATCTAAAAGCACGATGACAGCGCAGCCCCCGTTATCCAAAATTTTCCTGGTACCCTCTACCACCGCTAACAGAGCGGTTTCTGTGCCTTGTTGGGGCCTAAAGCCAGTCTGAGATGGGTGAAGGCAGTTATTATTTTCCAAGAACCCGGACAGAACAACATTCACATGTTTTTCAGCAATTTTGCTGATCCCTGGTAACAATGAGATGGGGCGATAATTCCCTAACATTTCAGGGTCCAAATTTGGTTTTTTTCAGCAAGGCTTTAACCATAGCTTGTTTCAAGGGAGGGAACTATGCCTGTCCGGTATGTAGCGTTAATTAAATCTAAGATAGTTGTAGAAACTGTGTCAAAAATCCGATTTAAAAAGAGGGGGAACTATATCCTTGGGAGAACCTGACTTCAGCTGACCAAGAATACCTTGCAGGGCAGAAAGATCCAAAAGAGGAATTTCCGCTAAAATACAATTATCAGTGCCTCCTTTGTTATTGATTGGGGGAGATTAATTGAAACGATGGTCTGATGAAAAGAGGAATAGATATCTTGGATTTTATTAAAGAAAAAGTAGCTAAAAGATTGCAGCGAGATGACATATCATCGCAGGAAATAGGCGGGGGAGTTTAATAATAGATTTAACTATGCGAAATATTTCGCGAGAGGAATTGGGGCTGAAAGTATTTGGTTTCCATAATAAAGTGACTGAGCGCACTTAATTTCTTCCTTATATTTCTTGATATCTTCCCTATAGATCGTTTTATTAATGGTGGAGTAGTCTTTCCTCCACTTTCTTTCAGACCGTTTACAGGACTGCTTAAGTTTACGCAGCTTGGGGGTATACCAGGCTGTTCTATTTGTGCCATTTTTATCCTTAATTTGTTTCTTTGGAAGTACTATATCTAAGGAAGAGCTCAGCCAATTTTCAAAGTTATAGTTTGCATTGATAGGGTTGGACTCAGGTGCTGGTCTGGTGTCATTAAGTTTTGACACCCAGCGTTCTACTGGGAGTTGTGACCATGGTCGAAGCAGTTTGGTAGATGTTACCATCGATCTGTTACTAGCTTTACAGGTCCAGGAAAAGGAAATGAGAGAGTGATCTGTCCAAGGAAGTGGAGTAGGATTTCCAACCTGAAGATCTGTGGCATTGGTAAAAATAGGATCAAGTAAATGACCCTGAGAGTGGGTGTGGCCTTTCACTTTTTGGAAGAATTGGAGTGCTTCCATACTATCCACTAAGTCACGTGTAGCTGGTAAAGAATAGTCATCAAAATGCATATTAAAATCTCCCAAGAGGGAGAAGTTAGACAGAGGTGAGTCTTTAACTCCTTTATAAACTGGAGCAGCATTTGGGTAGTCTTGGTTGATATGGAGATATTGGCCAAGATCCTGAGTGCATAGACGGAAAAGGCCTGCTGCCTTGTTTTTCAGTTTTTTGCACTTCTTTGTCTGCGGTCTAATGGAGTCCTGGCTGTGGATGTGCCGAGAGCCCTCAGAGATAGTGAGTTTGTCTGCAAGATAAGCAGGGGTGCTGGTCACGATGGCTTTGTAAATGATGCCACAGTTATGTGTATATGAGCAATCATTCTTCAGATAGTGTTTATGATGCATTGTGGTAACACTGTTTCTGGGTAGGTTTCATTCATAAACATTTTGGTGCACCTAGGTTGACAAAAGATTTCATTTCCAAAAGCAAGCAATCCTATTCCTGACTCTTAAAACTAAGACTGGTGGGACTTTGTCTTTGAAAATGGCTTTTGCTGAAACATCATCTCCCGTTATGGTTGAATTCCTGTGTGAGCAAATCTTGAAAGGGATTGCGAATGTATGGCTGTTCCTGAATGAGAAACAACAACAAACATGATAGTTTGTACTACTCACCAACATTTTGCAGGTAGTTTCCTACCTCAAACAGATTTGTACTCCCATCAAGAGAAGGAGATGATGTTCTTTCTGGGTGGGAATGGTGATGAAACACCCACAAAATCATGGACAACATAGGGGGTGGGGTTTCCAAATACGGGACCTTTTGTCACTGTGGAACAAAAGAAACAGGTTTTGGATGTTTAAATGAGCATATATCATATTTCCATAATGCCTGGATAGACATAAGAGAAGTCAATGTATACGACAATCACAAAATGCCAGGTGTAAATCTTGGAATTATTTTAAAATGCCTAGAATGCCACAATTCTACTCTAAATGGCACAGTAAGCAACACAGCTGGGGTGCCTTGCCAAAAAGAATACTAGAACAACCTCCCCTTTTCAATTCACTTGCTTTTGTGAATGAAAAACTCAAGGGTAAGAGAGTTATTGGGCACTACATGTAACACAGGTATACCTGTGAAAATTCTTGAGGTCTTCAAAAGTGTATACACAGAAAAGATTTGCCTTCTGTATTTTATGTTTGATGTGAAATGGTGCTTGTGACATTCACGGCAAAAATATTGTATTACCTATATATAGTCTACAGAATAAAAGGACTTTGGGTCAGCCTCCTTCAGCTATTGCCTTTTTTCTCTAGAGCCTACAGCCATTTGCTTGAAAAATTGTCAATGACATCTTAGATCAACGCAAAGGAGCATTTTAGTCTCACCGTTTTTATATTAGATGTTTGTCTCTGTCCTTCTGTCTCCACTGGAATAAATGAGGGACTATTTTACATCTGTGAATTCTCCCTATAGTAGCTGTTTATGCAAGCCATTTAAAAGGCTATAGAGTTGGCATATGTCTGGTGTTCACCTTAACTTGAAAGCAAAAGACACACAATTGAAAGGCATGCGTTTTGTGAAATGTGGGTGAAATGCGTGTAATTGGCTTTGATCAACTAGACTTTCTTACTTTAAGTTCACTGCTCCTCCGCTGGAATTCAGGTTGAATTGCCTCATTTCCTTTGGCGTTCCAAAATGGTCCCTGGTCTCAGGTTGAGGTTTGCAGCACTGTATTGTGATGAGTTTATTGTTCTGCTCACATCATTCCATCCTCCCACTTTCCATCTGCAAACCTGTCCTCACTTGATTTCCCCATCATCAGCACCGATTCAGAGAGCGGGGAAGATAAGCACAGTGATGGAGAGGAAAAGAGATACAGAGATGGGCAGTTGATCTGGGGCGGATTGCAACAATGGAAATGATGTGGGTCGGGGGAAGAGAGAATGAGAACAGGTGAAGGAGCTACAAAGATGGAGAATGGGGCTTATGATCCTCCATATAACACTGGTCTGCATCATAATTGCCAGGAGGACTGTTAGAATTTGGACATCTGTCAATGCTTTAATGTTTGGTGTGGTGGAGTCCCAGGTGGGTGGGGACATAAGGCGCTGTAGAAAAATGAAATGACAGAGCATGTTAGCTTGAACAGGAGGTATTGTAAGAAGATTTCCAGAGGGGTCACGAAGAGGGCATGGACAGGGTTGTGTCCGCTAAGGTAATGTCTAACATGGATAGAGAATTATATGTTCAAGAGTTGTATAAAAACTCCATGTATTACATATTTGTGGTCAACATACTAATTGCTGCTCTTCAGGACCTGAGTGGGGATTAATAGGTGATTTAGGAGAGGAAAATTTGAGTGATATCTAGCTAATTAACCATGATAGGTACAAGTACGGTATTAATCAACAGGGGAAAAAATAGGTAATGTATGTGAGTGGAATAGGTAGATGATTTTTTGGATTGCTAATAGTAGCGAGTCAACTGGTTCGACAATTAGGATGTGTAGTCATTGATCCAAACTCCATCTATCAGTTCTGAAAAGTGAGGGCTGAAGAAACATTTATAGAATAGTAATGGTCTCATTTAGGCGAGAGTGATTATGGAGAAGCTGTCAAAAGTCAGCAGATTCCCTATCTGCACCTCTAGAGGTATACTTTGAATTTTGTGAATGTGGCAATGTTTTGTTCTTTGTCTTTTTATGAATGATGCAATATTTTACAGAACGTGATACAATGCATTCTTTAATGTGATATATTATCTAGAAAATACAATCAAACGGCTAAACTAAGATGTGTGGTGATTAGTACTTCGAGCTATGCCTTGTACATTGATTGTTGTGCAAACAAATTAGTTTTGTTTTGACACATAAGCTTTTCCAATGATTTATCCTCATGCTTCCCACTTTTAGTTGTCATACTATTAGCTCAGGGGAAAGTGAAGTTTAAAGGGCGGCCCTGTTATTTCACTTATTGACTATCTATTGGCACACTTTGCATGCACTGCTATTAATTAACCTGTTCAATGATACTTGCAGTGCAACTGGCATGGAACAAGAGTCCTAAAATCTTAAAGATCAATGGGGCCAGTTCACAGAGGCATTTATGATTATCTAAATTAGTACTACTGGGATACTATTTCACATATGTATGTGAATGGCTCCAAAAGGTACAACTCCCTATTAGTAAAATTGCAAAGAGGGCATAGTTCTATACACATATATGAACTGCATATGATTATTCTCTGAATATTATGCATGTTCAAAGCCTTGCCATAATATTCCTAACCAAAGATTCCATAGATTTAAAATAAAACTTTTTAAAAACTGAATCTGTTTATTTGAAATTAACAATTGAGAATCCAAAATGTACCTCACACTCTCAGTTGTTCTCTCATACTCACGAATACACCTCACAACACACAACTTCCTACACTCATCTAAATTCAGATAAAAAATAGTCCTAGACATAGTCTTGGTTCTCTTGGTGATGTAAAAGATTTTCGAGCCACCATGCCAATTCCTCCCTTGTCTCTGAGTCTGACTGAACTTTGTCTGAATAACTCAACCCTCTGTTTAAATACATTGTCTTCAACCTCTGCAACGCCCGATAATGTAGGGGAGCAGGGAAGACAGCCTGAATCGAGGCAGAGAGAAGCCCTAGAATCCTCGCAATTTGTCTCAGAATTAACCACTCGCTTACCAAAGCTCTCCGCACATCCTTGCGGATCTTTTTCACTTTGTCCATTGGCAACTTCAATACACAATCCAAGGTCCAAATCTGAAAACCTAAAAACACCGTCTCCTGACTCGGAACCAAACATGACTTCTTCTTGTTCACTACAAACCCTAAATCACTCGCACAGCCAGAGTAGTATGTTCGAGGGCTAAGTCCTTGCTCTCTGCCATAATTAGAATATCGTCTAAATAGACTATGAGCCTCACACCTCTTGTGCGTAACCAAGACACAATTGGTCTCATTACTTTTGTAAAGCACCATGGTGCCGAGGTTAAACCGAAAGGGAGGCTCTTGAATCTCCACATGAAACCTTTCCATTGGAACTTCAGAAAATCTTTTTGACTCTGATAAATTGGGACGGTTAGGTAAGCGTCCTTCAAGTCTAAACGGGTCAACCAATCTCCTTTCCTTAGAAGGTCCCTGAACATGTGAATTCCCTCCATTTTGAAATAGTTGTATTCCACCCACTCGATCAATTCTTTGAGATTTATGACAGGTCTCATACCCTTGTCTTTCTTTTCTACAAGAAATATGTTGCTTACAAAACCTGCAAAAGAATCGTTTGACCTTTGTATTGCACCCTTCTCTGCTAACTCTTGAACCTCCTTTTCTACCATCTCCTCTTCCTTTTTTAAGAACCTCAAAGGGACCGGTCTTTTCTTCTGAACTGGAGCACTCACAAAGTCTATCTTGTAACCACTTACCGTCTGTAACACCCAAGGATCTGAAGTTATCCCCTTCCACCTGTCTAAAAAACGGGCGAGTCTGCCACCCAATTTGACCAGAATAGAAGAAGGGTCTTTTGCCAAACATACCTTGTCTTGCTCTTCTATCTCCACTGAACCATCCTCTTCCACGTTGTCTCTGTGTGTAGAAGCTGGGTGTGAAACCCCCTGAGGACTGGAAACCTCCGGGTCTATATCTACGCAAGAATGAACTTTGCGAAACACCATATCTCCGGCCGGGGAATCGACCCCGCATTCTCTTGGCCGTTCCAAAAACCTTCTTAATATGTTTTTGCACCTTTTGAACTGAATTAAATGCTCCCGCATAACGGGCCATCTCCTTCACAAAATCTTCTGCAAAAAGGAGTCCATTTGCCTCTTTGCCTGACTCCTTTCCTGACAATTCCGCCAGCTTAGGATCAATTTTCATCAGTAGGCTCTTCCTACGCTCACAGCAGAGTGATGCGTTTGCGTTCCCCAGCAAACACACCGCCCTCTGCACCAATTGTCTTAATTCTAAGACATCTACTGATCCCTCCTGAAGATACGCTTCTTCACAGATGTCAAAAATTTTGGTTAGAGGTCCAAAAACATCCAGAAGGCGATCTTGATATCCCTTCAATCCTTTATCAAGACCCCTTCTTGGGTCTCTTCCCAGTTTGTTCAGGAAAGTTAACATTTTTGCATCTAGTTCTGGAGTGAAAGCCACCTTATTGGCCAATGAAGGCCTAGGGCATTCTGAACTTAACCTCGTATGAACCTCTTTCGGCATTTCTCTTCGAATCCAGAACCCCACATACTCTGCAACATGTTTAATAGGAACCCATTGTGGAGATAAAGGGTGTTGAATAGTACTTGGGTCGAACATAAGATCGCCCAGTGGGTCCTTAACCTGGTCTACATTCTCACTCTCTTTTTTCTCCTTTTTAACTCGTTTTGTCTCAATGACCTCATCATCCGATGAGTCAAACTCTGAAGAGCAAGATATAACAATGTCCCCACAACTAGAGGACTCATCACAGGCAATCGCTCTGTGATCCCCTTTTGTGGCCTTTATAGCCTTTCCAAACACCTCCTTTGAGGCAATTCCTCCTTTGCCTTTCTGATAAAAGGCCCCTTTTTCTTTGCCTACTTTATCCTTAGCAAATGCTTCCTTTTCTGTGAAGCCTTTTTACCAATTCCACTAATTGTCGGTAATTCCTCCACCGACCAGAATTGTTCTTCATCAACTTTCTTTGGAAATCTTCCCTCTAATCTATCCACACAATCATCACATTTTTTCCCTAACTGAGTAGCCAGGACAGAAACCGCCTTGTCCCCGCATTCCTGGACTTTTCTCTCAACATCACCTTCCGAATTCCTCTCTTTATCCATTTTAAATTATCTATTCACAACAAAAAATAAATACCTGTCAACTAAATTATCCCTCAACTATGTGTCTAAACACAGCTAACAACAATTAAAATATCCCAAAGATACAAAAGTAACCTCCCTCAGCAAAAAAATCAACTACCTTGAACTGTCACACGAAGGTAACTGACTCCCTCAGAGAAAAAACGATCCAGAACATAGAATGCACCCCAAAAGATGTCCTCCAAGAAACACCTATTAATCATTTGGATTTTCCCTATCCAAAATGGTCGTCGCGTCACATGACGCCCTACGGTGGCTCCTGTGGCCCATAAGAATTCAGTTAACAGTTGCTGTGAGGTGAGTCCCATTTTGTCCTTAATTTCCTTTAAATGCCTCAATTTCACCACAAAATTATATTTTTTAAAAACAAAACAACCCGCGACTTCATTACCTGCCGTGACTCGTGAGCAAATGCCAAACAGTTAATGGAAGTGAGTCGCACATCTCAAGTTTGCGCGCAACTCATTCCCCACACGAAAAAATTAGTCTTGCGGCGTAGAGGCAACGCGCGACTCCTCCTTAATGTGAGGTGCGAGTCGCGTGTCCCAGAATCAACACGCGATTCTCCCCAAGCTGCTCGAGCGGCTCACGCAATTCGAATGCAGCACGCGACTCTTCACCATAATCATGAAACAAGTCGCGCGGCTCCGAATCAGCGCGCGACTCGCAAAATCAAATGCCAACACCAACCAACTGACGACTCGAGTCCGCACCAAAAGTGCAGTGAATTCGAGCCAAAATAAAACAATAAGCCTAATTAACAGATTAAATTAAAACAACCCGAGGAGTTAACGATTTTATATTCAAAACCATATAATGTAACACTAAAAAATGTAATAAACTCGAATCCTAACTGAAAAGATAAATCTCACTCATACAAGCTTACTCAAAACACTCCACTCTCATTATCCAACCAATAACCAATCATCTCACAAAATCATAAGCTCCTATTTCATTACAAATAAGAGAACATTAAAAATGTGACTTATCTGTGGCTGTGAGCAGCAACAAAGAAGGAAGATGGCTGCCTCTCAAGGGATTAAATAGCATTTAGAACTCTTATTCATTCCAATTCTAAGTTCTTGTATTTTTTTGTAGTTGCTGCTGTGAGTTAGCAATGAAAGAGATATGCATAATATTGGCCTCCGTGCCTTGCCATAAAATTCAGATTTTCCACACTAGGTGGGTAGAAAATCGTGATTTTATTAAAGACACAGAGGCTGATATTATCCCTCCCTAAATACCCGCCCTATAATTTATTTGTTTTTTATTTCAGGAGGAGATTATAAGAAGTGATCTGGAAGGAAATTGTTTATTCTTCACGTCTGGAATACATTGGATTCGATATGTTTGTTGTGTTTTGTTATTTGGAAGCTGTTCGATTCAACAAAGAAGGAAGATGGCTGCCTCTCAAGGGATTAAATAGCATTTAGAACTCTTATTCATTCCAATTCTAAGTTCTTGTATTGTTTTGTAGTTGCTGCTGTGAGTTAGCAATTAAAGAGATATGCATAATATCAGCCTCCGTGTCTTTAATAAAATCACGATTTTCTACCCACCTAGCTGTGGAAAATCTGAATTATTCTCTGAATATTCCTATTTTTTAATGGGCCTACATGATCACCTGTTCACATACTCAGTGTAGTATCCTGTATGTCCCCATTCCCTGTATGTCTGAGCTGGTGTTTGGATTGCTGAGAGTGAATGATGTCATAGAGTGTTGGTGTGTGGTGTGGAGAAGGCGGAGCCAGGAGATAGGGACAGTTGTAGGGAGGTTGGAGCCCCGACAGGACTATCTGCTGTTGATGTAACCTTAAGGGCCAAACATGAACTACAGAACTTACCTCCACCCTGAGTAGCTGCAGACTCTTGTATGAAGACCCTGCCCTCTAATTACAACATTCTTACCTGCCTTTGTGAATTGACTCCAATGTGTAGCAAAACTTTATTGCTACAGCCGTTTCAAAAACAGTATTGAATGATTTATATACTCACAAAACATATCAGCACTTTACAATTGAACTTGCACTTCAGCAAACTTCCTCTTTTCTAAAGGCTTAACACACAAATCTGCAAAAAGACATGTACAACTATGTATGTGAATCAGTTATAACACACATAATGTAGTGCCTGCTCCATGCTGCTCCACATCATAAAGCCATGAAAAGAATATATGACCCTGCGTTTGAACATATTCGTAGTGTGCAATTAAGCATGAATGTACTTTTCTTCTTAAATAACAGATTAAGGGCTCGGCATTTTAAGACTTTGCCAGTCGCAAAGCTCATTTACAATGTATCAATGCTCCATTCTGCAAGTGTTTGTTTGAACTTTGACCCTATAGCGAAGGGGGCTGGCAGCACATGCTGAAGAGCTGCAGAGAGGTATGAAAGGCTTGCGATGCTATTAGCTGCCAGGAATAAGAACTCTTCTTAATTGCACCGTGGAGAGAAGGCAGTTGTGAGGTTCATGAAAGAGGTACAATAAACACCTAGGAGCTCTGGAAATAGTCGAACTTTGGGGCAACAATATGCAACCACTGACAACCAGAAAGGCAATATGCAAAATCTACAGCAATACATAAAAAAAATAGTAACGTTTTAATAAGTATTGGCAATGCCTATAAGTCTGGCTTACAACAGAAAGTGCCTCGTCAGCATTTGGTGAGCTTAGGCACTCAATAATTCATCACTCTTATACTCATGCATACATTCATCTCCTCACTGATGCATTCTTGCATTCATCCACAATAAAACAGACACTCAATCTCAACATGCATATGGAAGAAAAATTGAAAGAATGAAGGTAGAAAAAAAGAAAACATGCCTCCACCTAAACTTGGCTGGGGTATGTTTTCAAAACAAAAACAAAATTAAACATTGCAGTGGGTGGCCATCTTGCAATGGTATTGTACATAGTGCATCGTTGTTTTAAAGTTCTAACATTGTTGCCCCATTTAAAAGCAACTCGTTGGCCATCTTGGAATGGTAAAATCAATGATTCACTGTGCAAAGTACTGCTCTATGGTGGTCACTTAGCAACTATTGCACTGGATGGTCGTCTTCAAATGCTAAAGCATATAATGTATCACTGCAGTATTGATCCAAGGTGGCCAAAATGCTTTCAAACATGATGATCATTTTGGAACGGTACAACAATGATAATCTCTGATAATCTCTGAACAATGCTATTCTAAAATAGCTGTCCATTTTAGAAATGGTGGCCACATAGGATGCAGCACACATTACTTTAAATCAGCGGCAAACGAGTGCCACGGTTGGACTGTCAGAGCAATTGCAGGACGCTCTTAAAAAAAGAGCAAATAGAGAAGGAAAGAAATGAATAGGGACATAGATAGGAGAAAATGGAAAACTAAAAGACTGGTCACCTGCCCAGAAACTGAAGCGCAATCATTTTCAGGCAGATTAGCACATATGCCATTACTTATAGGACAACTGAGTCAATGGCTGCAATGGGTTCACCCATTACCCTATGTAGTATGTTGTCATGCAAGAAGGAGAATTTGAATGATACGCGTACAGATACAAGAGGCCTGGCCACAAGACCCTCTATGTATGTACAGTTTTGTATGTTTTTTTATTATAGGCACATGGAAGGCAACTACACATGCCAAGCCCTCCTGAGGGGGTCTAGCAAAGGTTGTCACAATGAAAATCATTTGTCAAAGGAACTAACTGACACTGGTAGCTGAGTCAGTGTGTCACTGGTCCTAGTTCAAGGAAGGAAACGGGCCCTCTGCTGCTGCCTAAACTGTAAACTACTGCAGTAATCTGAGTTCAGTGGGCTCCTCTTGACCCCAGGGCCACTGCACCTGCTGCACAAATGGAAGCTATGCCTCTGACCGACACCTCATGCTTTTCTTACTATGCTACTTTGTGAGATTCCATGTAAAAAAATGTCTGTCGACAGGCATTAAAACAGTATAACACTAATCCACCCTAAGAGTTCTATTGGTTTAATATATAATTTTCACAATAAATAAGCCAGGACTACTGTCTTTGCTGTAATTTTCCATAATAAACAAATTAGACCCATACCGCTGACATTACGTTTTCTAATGAAGCAATCAGACCTATACATTTTATCATTGGCACCTCAGCATAGCCAACGTAACCAACACAGGCTTACTAAAATGGCAATTTTCTTTCCTTACAAGGTAACCATCAAGAGTAGTCCTAAAATTAGAAACGTACAAAATTGGAGTTTGCAAAACAATATACAATGCCTCCGAAGAGGGCCTACCTAGAGATCCCTTGATGCAAATCTTCTTGCCTAGATCTATGAGAGGTAACCAACACCAGACCCATTGCATGACATAGTATTTAATGGGAATACAAGAAATGCTATACCTGTCTACAGGCTTAAACACAGTTTACTGGCAATCTACCCTTACAGGACTAATGGGTTTATCATATACCTTTCACAATAAACATGTCAGGCCAACTGCTTTTCTCATCATTTTTCAAAATAAATAGATCATATCTATAGCATCTGACAAACGTTTCCCCCATAAACCAGTCTGGACTTTAGCCTTCATCACTGGCTGCTTGCCCTAACCGAGGCTTACTGTATTGAGCATAGGTTTTTCCACAATGCAACCATCAGGCATAAATCTAAAAAGTATTTACAAAAAATAATTACAATTGACAAAATATACAACCTCCCTTAAGGGGATCTAACATAGATTATCACAGTTCATATCTTGTACCATGAAGGTTTGTCAAAGGAGGTGAGGAACACCAAATCCTTGACTGTTATGGTAATCTGTGTGATTCCATGAAACATAATACCTAGCTAAAGGTCATAGCACAGTACAGTATGAAGTTCTTTAGGTTTTAACAGATGCTTTTCACAATAAATGTGCCATACCTACTGACTTTGTCATACATTTACATATTAAACAATAGCTATAGCATCTGACATAACGTTTCACTAACAAACTAGGCAACAGCCTTTACCCTTTGCTGATCAACATAAAACACTCAGCCCTACTGCATTAAGCAAAAGCTTTGCTACAAAGCAAATATCAGTAGACAGTCATGAAATTACAAATATGTACATAATTACAGTCAGAAAAACAATATACATTTCATTAAATTGCATAACAAGGGTTCTCAAAGTGCACATTTTGTACGACTAGGGCTTGTTACGGGGTAACCAACACCAAAGCCTAAGCGTTTTATGGTAATCTGTGATTCTTTATAACAAAATACATGCCAACTAGTTTTAACACAGTGTAATGACTTGAGGCGTGAAATTTGCTTTTACGTAATTATGAAAAATGTCAGCAAAATTATGTGAAATTATGTGTAATTATGTAAAGTGCCAATCCATCACTTAGCTCTATATTTTAGTGTCAAATGCATCCTTGCGTCATTTTTGACACAAGGACACATTTTGGACCAAAAAATCATGAAAAGAAACAAAAGCATCATGAAAAAACAGCTGCTCATGTTCTATTGTTCCTGTGAGTTTGTGGTAAGTTTCTACCACAAATAGAGCACTCGCAGTACATTTGTACCACAAATTTAGTGTAGTTTCTTGCCGTGGCATAATTTAGGGAATTTTGAGTAACAAGCGTATATCAAAATTCCCCAAATTATGCGAATTACACCAGAGTCATTTTTATTTCACCCAAACCTAGTACTGGTAATCCACCCGTAAGGTCGTATTGGTTTTAAATTATGCTTCTCACAGTAAATAAGAAAGGCCTCCTGCCTTTGTCGTAACTTTCACAATAAACAGTGCAAGCATTTTTTTTTCAGCTGAAGCTCACAGCTTCGGTGCAATCAAAATCGGTACTCAAGGCAACCAACATTTGGACAGAGCCAAAAACCCTCTCTCAGTAGCGTTTCTTAAAGCTCTTTTTCTGTTGATCCCATAAGGTCTGGCGATGTAGTGTCAATCCAGACCTAAAAATTGTTGGTCAGCTGCACAAGTTGCATATCAGCTATATAGCTAAGAGCTGCAAGAATTTAGAGAAACATAATAGTCGGAAGGCAAGTGATGAATTTCCCTGTGACGAAACCTCAATGAGGTTTTTTTAGCACATAGCCCATGGACTAAATCAATCAATCAATCAGGGGTTTGTTAAAGTGCGACTACTCACCCGTAAGGGTCTCAAGGCGCTAGGGGTGGGGGGAGGGGTGCAGGTTCCATCCATCAAGGAGGGGGTCTGTCGAAGAGCCAGGTTTTGAGGTTTCTTGCGAAGATGGGGAGCGATGTTGTCTGTCTGAGGTGGAGCGGAAGGGCGTTCCATGCTTTGGCCGCGAGGAAGGAGAAGGAGCGGCCTCCCGATCTGGTCTTTCTGGTGCGGGGGACCACGGCGTAGGAGAGCTGGGCTGATCGTAGGGTCCTTTGGGGTGCGTGGAATTTGAGTCGGCTGTTCAGGTATGCTGGTCCGGTGCCGTGGAGGGCCTTGTGTGCGTGGGTGAGCATCTTGAAGGTGATTCTCGCCTCGACAGGGAGCCAGTGGAGTGTGCGCAGGTGCTGGGAGATGTGGCAGTGTTTTGGCAGGTTGAGGACCAGTCTTGCGGCGGCGTTCTGGATGTTCTGTAGCTTGCGGGTGAGGTTTTTGTTTATTCCGGCGTAGAGTGCGTTGCCGTAGTCGAGTCTGCTGGTGACCAGGGCGTGAGTGACGGTCTTTTGGTGTTTGAGGGGGATCCATTTGAAGGTCTTACGAAGGAGGCGGAGGCTGTGGAAGCAGGAAGACGAGACAGAGTTGATCTGGCGGTCCATTTTGAGCTCGGAGTCCAGGATGATTCCCAGGTTGCGTGCGTGGTCCGTGGGGGTTGGCGGGTTTCCGAGGGCGTGGGGCCACCAGGTGTCGCTCCAGGCATCGGGGTTTGGGCCCATGATGAGTACTTCTGTTTTGTTGGTGTTTAGTTGTAGGCAGCTGTTTTTCATCCATTTGGCGACGGCTTCCATGCCTTCTCGAAAGATGCGTCTGGCGGTGTTGGGCTCGTTGGATAGGGAGAGGATGAGCTGGGTGTCATCTGCGTATGACACGATGTTGAGTCCGTAGGTTCTGACGATGGGGGCGAGCGGAGCCATGTAGACGTTGAAGAGCGTCGGGCTGAGGGAGGAGCCCTGGGGGACTCCGCAGGTGGTAGGTGTGGGGTCCGAGAGGAAAGGGGGGAGTCTGACCCGCTGCGTCCTGCCGGAAAGGAAGGAACGGATCCCGTCGAGGGCCATGTCCTGGATTCCTGCATCGTAGAGTCTGCGTATTAGGGTGCGGTGGGAGACTGTGTCGAACGCCGCTGATAGGTCGAGGAGGATGAGGGCTACTGTTTCTCCTTTGTCCAGTAGGGTGCGGATGTCGTCTGTTGCGGCGAGGAGGGCGGTTTCCGTACTGTGGTTTTTTCTGAAGCCGGATTGGGAGGAGTCGAGGATGTTGTGTTCCTCAATGAATGTGGCGAGTTGGCTGTTGATGGCTTTCTCGATGACTTTCGCTGGGAACGGGAGCAGGGAAATGGGTCTGTAGTTTTTGAGGTCGGTGGGGTCCGCTGAGGGTTTCTTTAGGAGGGGGTTGACCTCGTCGTGTTTCCAGTTGTCGGGGAACGAGGCGGTCGCCAGGGAGCGGTTGATGGTGTGGCAGAGCATGGGTGCGATGGTGTCGGCGGCTCTGTTGAAGATGTGGTGGGGGCAGGGGTCCGTGGGGGCCCCTGAGTGGATTGACTTCATTGTCTTCAGTGTGTCTTCGGTGGTGAGGGCTGTCCAGTCGTCAATCGCTGGTTTCCGGGTGTCGGGGGTGGTTGGTGAGGGTTCAGTGTGTTGGTTGTCTTCGTCGAAGTTGTCGTAGATGCTCTTGATTTTGTGGTGGAAAAAGGTGCTGAGTTTGTCGCAGAGGTCTTGTGAGGGAGGGATGTCGGTAGACTCGCTAGTGGGTTGGGCAAACTCCTTGATGATGCTGAAGAGTTCCTTGCTGTTGTGCGCGAGGGTGGAGATTCTGTCTTCAATCGCTTTTTTCCTCGTTTCTCTGATGAGTTGATGGTGGGCGTTGGTGGCGGCTCTGAAGTTGTCGTGGGCTTCTGTGGATTTGGTGTTCCTCCAGGCCTTTTCGAGGCGGCGGCATGTGCTTCTGGACTCTCGAAGTTCGGTGGTAAACCATCTGGCTTTCTTGGCGCGGGTATTGTTGTTTTTCTTGAGGGGGGCTATGGTGTTGGTGCTGTCCGAGATCCATCTATGCAGGGTTTGGGCTGCGGTGTTGGGGTCGTCGTTTTTCGCGATGGTTGGGGTGGAGTTGTTGAGTGAGGAGGTGAGCTGGTCGTCAGTGATTTTGGTCCAGTTTCTTCGTGGAAGCAGGTGCTGGTGTCTGTGGATGGTGGCTGTTCTGAAGGTGAAGTGGACGCAACGATGGTCGGTCCATGGGAGTTCGGTGGTGTGGCTGAAGGTGATGGAGTTTCCTGTAGTGAAGAGGGGGTCGAGGGTGTGTCCTGCTGAGTGCGTGGGCTCGGTCACGATCTGGCGCAGTCCAATGTTGTGGAGGTTGTCCAGGAGGGATGTGGTGTTGGGGTCCAGTTGGTTGTCGAGGTGGAAGTTGAGGTCTCCCAGCAGGGTGTAGTTGGTGGATGCGATGGCCTGCGGGGAGATAATGTCCGTGATGGAGTTGGCGAAGGGTCCGCGGGGTCCAGGGGGTCGGTAGATGAGGGTTCCTCGAAGGGTGGCGGTGGGGCTGGCCAGTATCTTGAAGTGAAGGTGTTCCATCAGTTCTGTGGGCTCGTCAGGGAGTGTGCTCAGGCGGAGGCTGGATTTGTGGACGATGGCGATTCCTCCTCCTGGGCGGGTGGGGCGGTCCTTCCTGGAGATCTTGTATCCTTGGGGGATGGCGATGGCGATGTCCGGTCCCGAGGTGGTGTTGGTCCAGGTTTCGGTGAAGAACGCTACGTCCGAGGTGGTGCTGTCGAGGAGGTCCCAGATTTCTGTGGCGTGTTTGTGGAGGGATCGGACGTTGAGGAGGATGCATTGCAGGGTCTTCGGTTCGGTTGTGTTCTTGTGGGCGGGTTGTGCTGGATCCGTGTTCTTGGCGGTGCTGCAGGTGTGCCGGCAGCGGTGACAGCTGAAGGGTCCGTGGGAGTCGGCTGGTGATGCTAGCTTTCAGTTGTTGTTGCGGCCTGGGTTGAGTGCGTGGAGTGCTGCTGGGTCGTAGCGTTGGTGGGGCGGAGGTCCAGGGTTTCTGGCGCTGGTCGCGGTCATGTCGCGGACGGGCGCAGACGGGCTTGCCTTTGACGCGCCGCCATTAAGTAGACGTCGGGGAGGGCTGGACAGCTGGGAGGCGGGGAGGGGAGCTGGATTGGGCCGGTCCCGCTGGGGGGGAGGGGCCGCGGGGGCAGAAGCGGCAGGTAAAGGTAAAGGGAGGAAATAAGGGATAAAGAAAAAGGGAAAATAGGCAGAAATAAGGCACAAAAGAGCAGAGATGCAGAAAGGTGAAAGATAAAAGAGGGTAGAAAAACGAGTGAAAACTAGTGAAAGGGCAGAGCGAGAGGAAGGGAAAATGAGCAGAAATAAGGCACAAAAGAGCAGAGATGCAGAAAAGTGCAGAAAGGTGAAAGATAAAAGAGGGTAGAAAAACGAGTGAAAACAAGTGAAAGGGCAGAGCGAGAGGAAGGGAAAATAAGCAGAAATAAGGCACAAAAGAGCAGAGATGCAGAAAAGTGAAGAAAGGTGAAAGATAAAAAGGGTAGAAAAACGAGTGAAAGAGCAGAGTTAGAGGAAGGAGACAGAGGTCCACTGGACCACCAGGGATGAGGCGCAGGAAACCTGCGGGTGGAGGAGGGCCTCGATCACCAACACTCGAGAGTGCAGGGGCAGGGGCAGGCCTCACTTAATGGTGGAGCTGCGAGGGTGGGAGAGCAATTTCACTGACAATGAGTCAGTGGTCTTGCTCGCCTGTCCCCCCAGTGGCCGCCATTAAGTAGGGGTCGGGGAGGGCTGGACAGCTGGGAGGCGGGAGCGGGGAGGGGAGCTGGATTGGGCCGGTCGCGCTGGGGGAGGGGCCGCGGGGACAGCAGCGGCGGGGAAAGGTAAAGGGAGGAAATAAGGGATAAAGAAAAAGGGAAAATAGGCAGAAATAAGGCACAAAAGAGCAGAGATGCAGAAAGGTGAAAGATAAAAGAGGGTAGAAAAACGAGTGAAAACTAGTGAAAGGGCAGAGCGAGAGGAAGGGAAAATGAGCAGAAATAAGGCACAAAAGAGCAGAGATGCAGAAAAGTGCAGAAAGGTGAAAGATAAAAGAGGGTAGAAAAACGAGTGAAAACAAGTGAAAGGGCAGAGCGAGAGGAAGGGAAAATGAGCAGAAATAAGGCACAAAAGAGCAGAGTTGCAGAAAAGTGCAGAAAGGTGAAAGATAAAAAAGGGTAGAAAAACGAGTGAAAGAGCAGAGTTAGAGGAAGGAGACAGAGGTCCACTGGACCACCAGGGATGAGGCGCAGGGAAACCTGCGGGTGGAGGAGGGCCTCGATCACCAACACTCGAGAGTGCAAGGGCAGGCCTCACGTAATGGTGGAGCTGCGAGGGTGGGAGAGCAATTTCACTGACAATGAGTCAGTGGTCTTGCTTGCCTGTCCCCGCAGTGGCCGCCATTAAGTAGGGGTCGGGAGGGCTGGACAGCTGGGAGGCGGGAGCGGGGAGGGAGCTGGATTGGGCCGGTCGCGCTGGGGGAGGGGCCACGGGGGCAGCAGCGGCGGGGAAAGGTAAAGGGAGGAAATAAGGGATAATGAAAAAGGGAAAATAGGCAGAAATAAGGCACAAAAGAGCAGAGATGCAGAAAGGTGAAAGATAAAAGAGGGTAGAAAAACGAGTGAAAAATAGTGAAAGGGCAGAGCGAGAGGAAGGGAAAATGAGCAGAAATAAGGCACAAAAGAGCAGAGATGCAGAAAAGTGCAGAAAGGTGAAAGATAAAAGAGGGTTGAAAAACGAGTGAAAACAAGTGAAAGGGCAGAGCGAGAGGAAGGGAAAATGAGCAGAAATAAGGCACAAAAGAACAGAGATGCAGAAAAGTGCAGAAAGGTGAAAGATAAAAAGGGTAGAAAAACGAGTGAAAGAGCAGAGTTAGAGGAAGGAGACAGAGGTCCACTGGACCACCAGGGATGAGGCGCAGGAAACCTGCGGGTGGAGGAGGGCCTCGATCACCAACACTCGAGAGTGCAGGGGCAGGCCTCACTTAATGGTGGAGCTGCGAGGGTGGGAGAGCAATTTCACTGACAATGAGTCAGTGGTCTTGCTCGCCTGTCCCCCAGTGGCCGCCATTAAGTAGGGGTCGGGAGGGCTGGACAGCTGGGAGGCGGGGAGGGGAGCTGGATTGGGCCGGTCGCGCTGGGGGAGGGGTCGCGGGGGCAGCAGCGGCGGGGAAAGGTAAAGGGAGGAAATAAGGGATAAAGATAAAAGGGAAAATAGGCAGAAATAAGGCACAAAAGAGCAGAGATGCAGAAAGGTGAAAGATAAAAGAAGGTAGAAAAACGAGTGAAAACTAGTGAAAGGGCAGAGCGAGAGGAAGGGAAAATGAGCAGGAATAAGGCACAAAAGAGCAGAGATGCAGAAAAGTGCAGAAAGGTGAAAGATAAAAGAGGGTAGAAAAACAAGTGAAAACAAGTGAAAGGGCAGAGCGAGAGGAAGGGAAAATGAGCAGAAATAAGGCACAAAAGAGCAGAGATGCAGAAAAGTGCAGAAAGGTGAAAGATAAAAAAGGGTAGAAAAACGAGTGAAAGAGCAGAGTTAGAGGAAGGAGACAGAGGTCCACTGGACCACCAGGGATGAGGCGCAGGGAAACCTGCGGGTGGAGGAGGGCCTCGATCACCAACACTCGAGAGTGCAGGGGCAGGGGCAGGCCTCACGTAATGGTGGAGCTGCGAGGGTGGGAGAGCAATTTCACTGACAATGAGTCAGTGGTCTTGCTCGCCTGTCCTCGCAGTGGCCGCCATTAAGTAGGGGTCGGGGAGGGCTGGACAGCTGGGAGGCGGGAGCGGGGAGGGAGCTGGATTGGGCCGGTCGCGCTGGGGGAGGGGCCACGGGGGCAGCAGCGGCGGGGAAAGGTAAAGGGAGGAAATAAGGGATAAAGAAAATAGGCAGAAATAAGGCACAAAAGAGCAGAGATGCAGAAAGGTGAAAGATAAAAGAGGGTAGAAAAACGAGTGAAAACTAGTGAAAGGGCAGAGCGAGAGGAAGGGAAAATGAGCAGAAATAAGGCACAAAATAGCAGAGATGCAGAAAAGTGCAGAAAGGTGAAAGATAAAAGAGGGTAGAAAAACGAGTGAATACAAGTGAAAGGGCAGAGCGAGAGGAAGGGAAAATGAGCAGAAATAAGGCACAAAAGAGCAGAGATGCAGAAAAGTGCAGAAAGGTGAAAGATAAAAAAGGGTAGAGAAACGAGTGAAAGAGCAGAGTTAGAGGAAGGAGACAGAGGTCCACTGGACCACCAGGGATGAGGCGCAGGAAACCTGCGGGTGGAGGAGGGCCTCGATCACCAACACTCGAGAGTGCAGGGGCAGGGGCAGGCCTCACTTAATGGTGGAGCTGCGAGGGTGGGAGAGCAATTTCACTGACAATGAGTCAGTGGTCTTGCTCGCCTGTCCCCCAGTGGCCGCCATTAAGTAGGGGTCGGGAGGGCTGGACAGCTGGGAGGCGGGAGCGGGGAGGGGAGCTGGATTGGGCTGGTCGCGCTGGGGGGAGGGGCCGTGGGGGCAGCAGCGGCAGGGAAAGGTAAAGGGAGGAAATAAGGGATAAAGAAAAAAGGGAAAATAGGCAGAAATAAGGCACAAATGAGCAGAGATGCAGAAAGGTGAAAGATAAAAGAGGGTAGAAAAACGAGTGAAAACTAGTGAAAGGGCAGAGCGAGAGGAAGGGAAAATGAGCAGAAATAAGGCACAAAAGAGCAGAGATGCAGAAAAGTGCAGAAAGGTGAAAGATAAAAGAGGGTAGAAAAACGAGTGAAAACAAGTGAAAGGGCAGAGCGAGAAGAAGGGAAAATGAGCAGAAATAAGGCACAAAAGAGCAGAGATGCAGAAAAGTGCAGAAAGGTGAAAGATAAAAAAAGGGTAGAAAAACGAGTGAAAGAGCAGAGTTAGAGGAAGGAGACAGAGGTCCACTGGACCACCAGGGATGAGGCGCAGGGAAACCTGCAGGTGGAGGAGGGCCTCGATCACCAACACTCGAGAGTGCAGGGGCAGGGGCAGGCCTCACTTAATGGTGGAGCTGCGAGGGTGGGAGAGCAATTTCACTGACAATGAGTCAGGGTGGACTACTGTGGGGTTGCCCAACCCATTCAATGTAACACTCGGAGGAACCCCCACAACAATTTCAAGGACTGTGTCGCTGTGGATATTTTCTTTTATTACTAGAAGGTGGATAAGCATGTGTATTCATGTTCTAGATTTTGTGTATGCCAAACATAGTGGTGTGCTTTACGAGTCAGTGTATTATTTGATGTTCAACATGCAGCTCAAATTGGTTTGACCATGCTAATTTGTTTTTACGCAAGATTGTGCATGTCCAACCTAAACTTATAGACCTTTCTGCATTCAAGATGACAGCCAGATGTTTTTTAATTCCAATTTAGGGTGAGGAAGACTCAGTGAATGCAAGACTTTGGCATAGGATAGGAACAAAGCTTTAGACAGGCATCTGAAGGATGGAATGTGTGACCCGGGTCATCGGCTGCACTACTTGCAGTGCTTCACAAACCTGTCTAGTGCTGCTATTTATTGGTGAGTTGCAGCTGCTGCCCACCTGTAGGAGTCCCAGGCATCACTGGAGAGAGCACCTAGGGCTCCAACTTGGCTTGGGAAATCTCTGCAGCATGGCTTCTCCCTGTGTGGGTGTGAGAAGCCATTAGTAATGTGAATCAAGTTAATGACAAAAAAGTAACATACATCACTATTCATAATATCCAAGAAGACAAATCAGGCTGATATGGTATATGTGGTGACGTATGTGAGGCCCTAAATGGCCATTATTGGTCGACTAACATTTTGGGACATAAACTCTTTGCTATACCGATAAATAGGACAATCTGTTACTTTTGAGCAAAGTACAGTAGATACTGAAATTGACATGTTGATATTTTGATGCTTAAGTGGTGTAATTGTTTTAATGACAATGTAAAGGGCTTGGGAATATGGTGTAGCTAGCTCTATTGCCTGTGCTAGGAGCTCGTGGTGAAGTAGAAAGCTTGACTGCCAAGCCATGTCCTTACTGTTGATTGCCCTATAGAGGATCACCATGTCTAGATGAAGGAGCGAGGAAGACCTTTTTAAACACATGGGTCAGCTGTCAAGAGAGGATGGGAAGGCCTACATGAGGAGACCCCGACGATACAGCGAGAAAGAACTACTCTACTTGATGAATGCCTTACATCTGAGCCTGAAAAAGAAGATGGGTCCCAAAGATGCTGTGGAGAGGGATATAGAGAAGAAATGAAATTGGAGGGTCTAACTAGCAGAGTGTTGGGAGTAGACCAAAAACATGAGATGACTAAAGGCAGGGTGCAAACTCTAGAAAGCTAGGTAGTATAGATCACATCGGCGATAACAGGGCCGGCCCTAGGGCGGTGCGATCAGTGCCACCACACCGGGCACTGACTTGGGGTGGGGGCGTCATTTTTGCAAGTATATTATTATTTTAAGAGCACCTGCTGCCTCGTTCCTAGCCTCCAGCAATTTTCAGGCATCAATTAAAATGTCAAGATAACTCCGTGATTAATCTTCTTTGTGGAAAGAGACCGGTGGGTTTGTTTAGTGGAAGTTTTGACTCATCCTAAGGTAGCGCATAGGGTTAAAATGCTTGCTGCTAAGAACGTGTACCACACAGCTAACAAACTGCATATAATATAAATAGGTCAGTGGGTTACTGCTTTTGTAAGAGAGCTCCTTTTGTTGCTTGTCGTTTATAAGTCAAAATCCTAACATAGAACAGTGAGCTATTAACTGTCCTCAAAGCGCTGCATGCAAACTGCAAGGTATGTGTTAGACCTGTATGTTTTTTTTGCCCAGTCTTTCATTATCCTAATCTTGCCAAAAGGGTTCATTTGGGTAGAAAACAATTTTTCTTATTGAAGAGAACCCCTAACAATCGTGTTACGTTTTAAATTCTGAATTTGTGCTTTAAAAAATAAGGACTCAAAATATATTGCCTACCAGTATCAATGACATGTCACTCCTACATTACACCTTGTAGTCCTGTCTGATGTAACATTTACTATACACTGATTTACACACATATGATTGTCTCTGTGCAATGTGTGTGTGATGCAAAGTGCTCTGACACCTTACACTGGTATGAGTGGTGCTATAAAACTAAATGAATCTGAGAGACAGTGGATATGGAGACTTGAGGGGCACAGTTAAAGGGTGCTAGTGAGGGAATCCGTGGCAGAGGTGGTCATTGGTGGGGGCGCCAACAAGCATTGTCGCACAGGGCGCCACCAGTGTTAAAGCCGGCCCTGGGCGATAAAGGAGATGTCATCTTTTAAACTATTGAGCCCTGGATGAAACTGGACACAATACTCAAGCCTTTTGATAATGTAATATTACAACAAACAAGAGCAACCCATACAGCAGTGGGATCCTGGGTGTGCAACTCAATATAAGAATAATGGTTCACCTGGAACTTATTTTAAAATAAATAACATTGAGCAGAAGATTAACTGTGAACAACTGGGTGTGTAATTTAATATAAGAATAATGGTTCACCGGGAATTTATTTAAAAATAAATAACATTCAGCAGAAGATTAACTGTGTACATTCCATGTATAGGTGAACGATTCTGTCAAGCAGAAAAAATTATCCAGAAGTTGCTGTCTAACTCTCATGTATTAGTATATACAAGGACAAAAACAAGAGAAGAGTGTGTTGTGTCTCAGTAAAAACACAAAAAGGAGAAAGTAGTAATTATGTAGTGATGGTTTAGTATGTGTTCATAAAAACCACACAACTTCAATATTTTTTCTTAGTGACTTGTATATACTTTAAATTTAGTTAAATTCAGCCATTTCAGCCAATCAAGAAGTTTGCTTGCACCATATTGTCACGGGCATTTTGAGATTGTATGACATGTAGAGGTTTCATCAGGACAGGTGATAATGGGACACTTAAGTAAAAGAATCATATGGAGACTGACATTAGTGGAAGCATCAATAGCTGGTTTATAAAGAGTAGGACTGGTAAAGGACATGACCTTAAAACATAACAGCGACCACAGTCTTGAATCCGTCATCCTGGGTGAAACCTACAAAATGTGAAGTCAAGGTTATTAGAAGTGCCACATGAGGTGATCTGATGTATGTGAATTAACAGAAAAATGAAAACTGAGAAACCACATTGGAGGAAACCAAGTCAAAGAACAGTATATTAGGTTTATTCAGAATCTGAAGGAGCTAGATCCTGAGATCAAGCATGGAAGCCTACGGGTCTTTTTGAGCAGTCCAAGGTTTGACAGCACATCCAGCAGATCAGTGATGGAGTCCTTGCAGTCCGTAGACAGGCACTGTGCCCAGCAATCCAGATGAAATTAATGATGGTGAACTACAAGAGGCTTCTGTATTTTTCATACACAAGCCATAATTCCTTGACCAAGAAGAAAGATGTAATTGACATGAAGAGGGAGATGATTGTACAAGGACTCACAGCTTCAGTGGGCTTTCTAGTCAAAGTCAGAGTGGAGTTTTAGGTAAACAAATTTGTTTTCCGTCAATCTGATTATGCTAAGTACTTACTGAAGAATCTGAATTTGTTGTTGTGATAACTTTTAAGCTTCTGTATTATTCATACACAAGCCATAATTCCTTGACCAAGAAGAAAGATGTAATTGACATGAAGAGGGAGATGATTGTACAAGGTCTCACAGCTATAATAGCTGTTCATAGGTACTACGAGGGACATTCTTCCCTTTTTAATACTGTAATTTTATTACGTACATTTGTGTTTTGTTACTTACCTCATGGTGGCATGTTTCACCCTGTATGATGTGGTTTATTTCATGGTGGTATGTTCCACCCTTTTATGATTTTAACAAATGAAATAAAAGTACTTTATCCGACTCACAGCTTCAGTGGGCTTTCTAGTCAAAGTCAGAGTGGAGTTTTAGGTAAACAAATTTGTTTTCCGTCAATCTGATTATGCTAAGTATTTACTGAAGAATCTGAATTTGTTGTTGTGATAACTTTTAAGCCTTGCAAATGATGTGGACATTATGGGGTTCTCTTTTGCTACTGGATTATTATTTTCCTGGATAGATCAGGCAGAAAGTGATTGTATGGGAGAAGGAGGTCAGAAGTTATCCTTTTTTTTCCAAAACAAAATTTTATTGTCAACAGCCGTAACAAGTCTGGCATGACCAGGTTTTCCAGTAGCACAATGTAGATAGTAGCAATAATGATGTTGACTTTTTGTTTCCAATTTAACAGTTGAAAATAAAATACAATCAAACATATTTCTCTAACAGTGAACAGTAGTGTCATATATCTAATACACAATACAATACATGTCATTTTCAGCCACCCAGATCGCAGAGCCATACATTTGCAACCATGTTTATCCCAGAGCACTACCTTTTTGTCCATTGGTAATCTATTGATACAGTTGGAATAGGCTCCAAGTACAGTCCCTGATATTCTGCCCACCTCTTCCAAATCTTGGGATGTTTCTGGGGGCATCCTCTTGCTTTATATATTGGTAATTCCAACCCCATGCAAAAATCAAGGCCTTTTTTCCATACCCCAACCCGTGGTGGGGAGGCATCTTTCCATGCTTTTGCTATGTCCCGTTTTGCCTACGTAAGGCCCAGGAGCAGTAAGTGGCGTGTGTATATATTACCCCCAATACCATCAGTGATGTGGAGTATGACTAGTAGCGGTGAGTATGGGATGTCCCAGCCCAAAACTTCCGACAGACATGTAATTACACCCCGCCAGAACCGATAGAGTGTAGTACATTGCCATACGGTATGCATAAGGGTACCATCTGTAGCTTGGCATCGTAGGCAGTGATCCAGCGCAACCCCTAAATTTATTAACCAGGGACCAAAGGAAATCTCGTCATGCATAGGTTTCTTTATCAAACAACGGGGCCCATCACACATTACCCATAAATGAGCCCTGAAGACTGGCGCTGGATTTTGGGGGTTTAATTTGTCAGTTTTATTAAGTACTATACTTCACATTAATAACATTTATATACTATTCTAACTATTCGTAATTTCAACTTCTTCTTCTTCTGGTCGATGGACCATTAGTTGAAGAGTTGATGGTGACTATAAGTAACTAAACAGTTTAACATTTAACTAAATAACCACAGAGTCATTTCTTCAGTTAATGATTTTATCTTATTAAATGCTCTTACTTAGATCATCAGTGCACACACAAGATTACATATAAGAGAACAAATTATCAAGCAATGTAATCAAAATGAATCATTTGCATCGATATCAAAGCGTGCATAGGAATGGGGAAGAGAAGGTACAGCATAAATACTTGCAGAAATATACTGGCAAATTAAAGCCATCAAGGAGGGTGATACCCACCAAAGAATCAGGAAAACCACTTCCTTGGCCGAGGTTGTGGCAAGAGGTCCCCAGAGATAGGTTCAGAGGACAAAGATAACAGGACAGATGCAGCTAGGCTTGCCATAAACTAACTACTAAAATTAATCTCTCAAACAATCTACCTTGCTCTAGTTCTCCTCGGACGCAACGTTCTCGTACCTAAAGAGTTCTCTGTCTTTGTGCTGGTCTGCTCTCTTCTGTCTCGGATCTGCCACTGCGGCCTGCACTGCGATACCGGACTGCACTGCCTCAGGTTCAACTGGTCTCTGTCCGACCCTTCTCTCTCCGTCTCATCTGTTCTCTCGTCTCGTCTGTTCTGATCTGCTCTCGTCTGATCTCTCATCTGCGTCTGACACACCCCTAATTGGGATATCAATTATACTCTTCTGTCTAGCTTACTATCTTACAATGTTGCAGTATCGGTAGAAACTCGGTCTGTGATTGGTTGTCATAAATCATACTAGGATCACCTCATCCAGTTCTCCCCACAAATCCATCCCATACCAGTTCTCACAAAGGAAGAATTTAAGACCAATACATTCGTATACCACTAGCTTTCATAAGTTATACATTTTGTCACATTGTTCATTATGATATTCGTTTCACATTCGAATTGCACGTAGTGATGGCTGTTCCAACAGTCGCTGTCGCATCTTGGCACATAAACAATAGGACACAGGTCAACATGGCCTTCACACAGATTGCATCATCTGGTACACTCTGCAGTCTGCGAGCAGGCAACCCAATCCTGGGGCATGCGCACTTCATACCGACCAGGCCAACCACATGCTGGTTTAAACGAGAGGCCATTTTCATGCCGGCCCAATCCCGTACTAAAGTAAACAAACACAAAAGAATATTAATTCATGAAATAAAACCCATTATGTTTACCTCTCACCATACTAATGCCCTGTGTTAAATAAATCCTAGCGAAAGCTATTAATTTAAAGCAACGTTTTCGTTATTTGTGCACAACATGCAAAATGTGCAATGTACAACACAGCATAAACATGCATTAGTACAGTTTTTCAAAGCGCAAACAGTTAATACGTACCCATGCCAACATCGTTTAGTATATTATGTAAAATGCGTTTGCCCCCTGTGTAAATGTGTGCATTCAGAGTTGATTATTTCATGCAGTCAATACATTATTATGGGGATACTTAATTTCATGAGGATGTATTTTACAAACCTCACTCCATCAGCAGAGAGGGGAACCGATTAGCCCAGCACGCCAGAGCCGATATCTAGTGTAGTAAACCCTGTGAAGGTATTTGAATTGTATGAATCGTAATCTTGTCGCAATGGCAGCGCCACGTGGGGACTCCAGTGCCTCAGCCCAGTCTTCGTCATCCAGGGGGCCCAGATCTTCCTGCCAGGCCTCACGCGTTTTGCTAAGTGTAGTGGGGCTATTTGTCACGAGTGTACGATATATCTTGGTGATCTTATGCTCTCCAAGTTCCCCCATAAATACTTTAGCTTCAATAGGATTAAAATCCTTGTATAGCTTCCTGGTGTGTGAGATATGGGGAAAAGGCATGGTGGAATTGGAGGTATTTATAGAATTGTGATTGGGGCATTTCATATTCTTGTTGCAGTTCCTGGAAGGACTTTAAAGTCAGACCATGCAGAACATCTCCCACTGTAGATATACCAATAGCCTCACAGCCGGAAAAGCCAGATTGCCCCGCCAGCTGAGGCAGAAGACCATTGTGCCAAGGGGGCGCTTCCTTTGTTAGCCTGCCCCACCACCCCATTTGATGCAGTGATAGTTTCCAGATCGTAAATATCGTGGCAGTCGCCGGCGGCAGCACTTTTAGAGTCGGGCGTGCATAGAGGATCATGTGCAGTGACATATTGCCCATCAGCCAGCGTTCAACTGCATATGCGGGATCGCATCAGTCTCCATACCACCAGTTGTTCAGGATAAGAAGGTGCGAGGCCACATAATATGCCTGGGCGTCCGGTGTTGCTAGGCCCCCACAATACGTAGACTGGAAGCATGTTTTCAATGCCACCCGGGCTGAGCCCCCATCCCAGACAAAGGAGCCGATTCCGATCTCGGCCAGTAGGGCTCCGAATCGGATTCGGCATAACCGGATCCGATTCGGAGCCCTATTTCCCGACCGATTCGTACGCGCGTCCGGACGAGCGAGTACGATGCAAAATCGCCGACCGACTCGTTCGGGCATCCCAACCGCTCCGACCGACTCGTTCCCGGGTCTAACCGCACCGACCAACTCGCTCGGACACGACTCGCACCGCGCAATGGAGACATTCCCCGGCCGGGTAAGTATGATGCGTGCCGCGAGCAGTCCGACCGACACGTGCCGTCCGGCTCGAAAGAGCAGTCAGAGCCGTACTTCGGGGGTCCGTGTCGGACCCCCCTGTACGCATAGCCGCGCGAGTCGCACACAGGGGAGACCCATGGGTCGCCCCTACCTGTGCGTGTACGGCGCGAGTCGCTTCGCCACGTACCCGCTGTAGGGGGCGCCCTTGTTCGCCTCGCACCCATTGAGGCAATGGGAGCCCGCGTACGCGTTGTACGACCGGCTCCCATTGACTTCAATGGCAGTCCGACCGACTCGAGTACGATAGCATACGGACGCATCGTACTCGTTCGGTCGGGCTGCACGGGCCCAATTCGGTCAGAAATCTCTCCGGGTCCAGCTCGGTCGGAGAGATTTCCGGCCCGAATCGGAATCGGCCCCAAAGTGTCTAAGAGTTGCATTTAGTTGCTTGAACCAGATGGGTGATAAGGAGTTATCCTTTTTGTATTCTGTTTCACTTATGACTTTCTTTCTACCTCTCTATTCCCTTTCTTCCCTTTAGGTATCTATGGAGGAATTGAGTTTATTTGTATTGGCGTTTAGGTTTAGGTTTAGGGATTTATAGAGCGCATGGCTACCCGCAGGCATCCCAGCGCTATAACAGGTAAGGAAGCTATCTGGAACGAGAGTTAAGGGAACAGCCAAGTTTTAAGTTTCTTCTTCAAGGCCTGTTCATTTTCGATCAATCGTAGCTCTGGGTCCATGCTGTTCCAGAGTTTGGGTGCCAGATGTGAGAATGATCTTCCACCCCACCTTGACCTCTTAGTTCTGGTGGTGTTCATCAGAAAATTCGACCCTGATCTAAGACAGCGGCGAGGTGAGTAGTGGGAGATCAGGGTTCGCAACATGATTGAACCTCTCCCATACATGGCTCTATGTGCAAGGCAAAGAGACTTAAATTTGATCCTGGTGTGGACAGGAAGCCAGTGTAGCTCTCTAAGGGATGCTCTAGCTGACTGATTTCTAGGTATATTAAGAAGCAGTCTAGCTGCCGCATTCTGTACAACCTGTAGCCTATTGATGACATATTTGGGTGATCTGAGGTATAATGAGTTTCCATAATCGAGTCTTGATACAACCAAGGCTTGTACCACTGTCCTTCTCGACAAGGATTTTCCTGAGAATCTGAAGGATGCCAAAGCATGTACCCGCCAGTTTTTTGGCTTGCGTGTCCATTGTTAAATTCTGATCGAGCCACATACCCAGATTTTTTATGGCGCATTTAGAGGTTGGGGGGAGACCCCAGGTGGCTGGCCAAGGAATCTCTAACCGAGGGTTAGAATTGCCACCCAGGATCATGAGCTCAGTTTTGTCCCCGTTCAGCTTAAGGCTGCAGTCTGCCATCCATGTTCCTATCCTCTCCAGACACGGGGTAAGTTGTTTATGGTCGGAGTTCAGGGAGTCGGCTATTGAAACAACTAATTGGGTGTCATCAGCATATGACACAATGGAGAGTCCATACTCCTGAATTATGTGGGCTAATGGGCTCAAATATACATTAAAGAGAGTCGGACTCAGGGAGGAGCCTTGAGGTACTCCCCATGGAGCTGAGAGGGTGTCTGACAGGATGCCGGCCTCCATGCACTGAAAGGACCTGTTGCTCAAAAACTAGGCCACCCATTGGTTGGCTGTGCCTTTGATTCCGATATTTTTGAGTCTATTGACAAGGATTTTGTGGTCTACCGTGTCAAATGCCGCGCTAAGATCTAATAACACAATAGCAGCGGTCCTTCCCTGATCTAATATGCTCTTTAATTTTTCGGTGACAATGAGTAGAGCTGATTCTGTATTATGCTCTGGCCAAAAACCCATCTGGGTCTGATGTAGAAGACAGTGCTCTTCCAGAAACTGTAAGATCGCACTATTCACATGTTTCTCTGCAATCTTTCCCAAGATGGGCAGTAATGAAATTGGGCGATAATTTGCCATGACCATGGGGTCTAGCTGAGGTTTTTTCAGCAATGGTTTTACAATGGCGTGCTTCCACTCTTTAGGTACTATCCCCTTTTCAAGAGAGAGGGAGATGAGGCTGGTAAGTTGAGTTAAAACACAGTCCCAACCTTGAACGAGAATGTGGGGTGGGGCAGGGTCTAAAGGGGACCCTGATTTGATGTTCCGTAGAAGGGAACCTGCCTGTTCCTCTCCTAGCATAGGAAATGAAAGCATAGCAGGGGGAGAAAGAGTTGTTGCCTGCTTGGTGCTAATAGGGAGTACCTGGCTGTTTTTCTGGTCGTTAGTTACACCTGAGGTTAGCCTTATGTTCGGTTGAAGTGAATTATAGATCATTTCAACCTTATTCTTGAAAAACGAGGCCAGCTCATTGCACCTCTCTATTGAGTGTTGAGAGAGGTGGGCACCTGAGTCAACCGTTGTAAGTGATTTAACAATCTTAAACAGCTCCTTCGAGGAGTTTGAGGCCCTCTCTATGCTATCTTCATAGAAGACTGCTTGTGCTTTCCTGATGTTTTTATGGTATATTCGGATGGCTGCCTTGTATGCTAGCTTGAGCTCGGGGGCGTACGTCTTCCTCCAACTTCTCTCTAGTTTTTTACAGCTTTTCTTTTAGTCCTGAGTAATGATCAATTGATGCTGGTGCTTATAACTGTTTTCTTTTCTTTGGAGTGTCATTTGTGCTGGGTTTGAATGCTGAGACATTGCTTGCTTGCTTTTTGTCATACAAATTGTATTGTTTATTAAGCAGGTTTAAACCTAAAGGTTGGTTGAATTCTAGTTCTTCATCTCCCAATAGTGTCCATATTGATATCCTTCTTCTTCATTGCCACGTTAGCCCTATTCATGGCAACAGCTTAAGGCCAGCAGAATCCTGCTCTCTTTGAACAGGGTTTGAAACTTAGCACAAATCACTCTTTAATGGGGCAGCAACTTTTACTTTCTCTACTTTTCGTAACTGACACAATGGTGTGGCATGATTCAGGCTTTGACGTTAACGGAAAATCCACCAATAGCGGAGAAAGTTGTAAACCCAACCCTCTGTTGGAGGGTTATCTACCAGTAGGCCATCCCCTGCAAACTTGACTCCAAAATTGGCCACATGTAAATTAAAGCTAAACTGCCCTGTATTACTGTCCTTAAAGAGCACTTTTGTTCAAATCTCCACATGTATGGAATACAGTGGGATACTCAGCTTGCTACCATTTCATGTAATGAGAAACTATTCTTTAAAAACTGGTTTAGTCAAAACTTCTGGAGGTACAAATCATTTGAGCGGTCAAACAGGTTTTTGTGTTCAAAATATTTTATTGAATTTTATAATAAAACAAAGACAATACAAAAAGAGCACCATACTAAGTACCCACAAAAGTCTTTCGAACAAGAAAATATAACAATAACATTACATAAATATAAAACAGATACAATATAATATGAAGAATAATAAAGTTAAAAGGTAGGGGAAGAAAAACATACAATCATCAATGTAGAAAAAAATATTGACAGAGCTACTTATAATAACCATACATTTGTTACAATTCAAGAAATAAATAACAAATTAGAAGGATAGAGGAATGAAACAAAAAATTATGACTATGAAGTTATATAATTATTAATCGGCTTCCAAAATGAATGATAAGAAAGATTGTTATGAAGAATGCCAGATAAGGATAGATTAGCACCTCTTCTAGTAAAAATTATCCATGAACACTGAGTATGAAAAGATAATAAGAACACATCTTTCCAACATACCGTAATAGATTTTAAACCTGCGGACAATAAAAAGTCTAAAAGTTTGCAGTTCAATTCAGACAATTTCGTAGAAAGAGCAACAGATTTGCAAATCAAAATACTAAATGAAAGCATTTCAGAGAAATTCAATATTTTTTATGACATCCCAAAGTTCCCTCCAAAGTTTAAGAACAAAATTACATTCAAAAAGCATATGTTTTTATGAACCTGGGTGTAAATTACAATGCCAACAATTCGAAGTAGATAGAAGCTTAGCTTGAAATAACTTTAACGGAGTCCATAAGCAGTTAAAAAGTATGAAGGAGTTTGTTTGATACAATGATACAGGTAACCAACCTGAAATATTATTTGACCAGATTTTCTTCCATGTATCCTGGGAAAATGATAATGAGAGTTCATTATTCCAAAACGTTGAAATCATATTGATATTGTTACCTTGGAAATTATTCCATTTTTTATTAATTAATGATACAGCATGAGATGAAGGAGACACTGCTTGAATATAAATTGCTGAATCTGAATTAATATTCGAGGGAATATTATTAGGAAAGGAGTCTAGTATAGAATTACATAAAAGCTCATATTTAGAAAAATCAGAAGGAGGTAAGCAAACTTTTTGTTGCAATTCATCAAATGATAAAAAAGTATTATTCTGGTATATATCTTTTAAATAAAAAATACCAGCTTTAATCCAAGAGTGCCAACATTTTACAGTTCGTGAAAGTTTTAATCTAGGATTGTACCATAATGACATATCAAAGGTATGTGAAATAGCTGATTGAAAAAGTGAATCTAAATGTAAATTTCAAAATAATAGATTTATTAATTAACGTTGAAGTATTAGACATAGTTAGTATAGTAGGTAAAGGAAACTGTGTTATCAAACCTTTTTCTATGAGAAGCCATGCAGGGGGATTATTAAGCTATTGTATTGTAATTGCATTATATAGGTGGGAATGATTAAACCAAAGAGAGCTTTGTTTTAATATAAATGCTTTATGATAATTTAAAAAATCTGGTAAACCAAATCCTCCATAACATTTTGCATTTTTTTTTTTTTATAGCTTATACAGGGAGTTTTATTATTCCAAAGAAACTTAGAAAAGAGTTGATCAACATTCTTATAAAACTGCATAGGAAATTGACTAGCTAGGGAATAAAAAGTTTTAGGAGCTAATACCATTTTTATTGAATCCATTTTCCCCCACCATGAAAGATGTAATGCAGACCATTTGGAAAATGTATCTTTAATGTAGTTTATAATAGATTCACAATTTAATGTAATTGTTTTTTTTATGGAATTTGAAAATAGAATACCAAGGTATTTAATTTTATCCCTTTGCCAAATTGTTTCTTGAATGGGTAACATATCAATTGTACAATGAAGATTGAGAGGAAAAATTCAGTTTTGTTGGTATTTAACGTATAACCTGAAATCTGAGAGTATAATGAGATAATATCAAATAATGGAGGAAATGAGGATTCAGGATTACTAATAAACAAAAGTATATCATCTACATAAGCTAATGTTTTTATGGTGACATCCTTGATATTAATACCAGTAATAGCAATACAATTTCTAATAGTAGTGAGAAAGGGTTCAATAACAAGAAGAAATAACAAAGGGGACAAGGGACAACCTTGTCTGGTACCTCTAAAAAGAGAAAATTGATTGGAAATTTGACCATTAATGAATAGGCGAGCAGAAGGGCTTGAATAAAGAGCCGATATCATGCGAATAAATGAATCACCAAAATTAAATGCTGATAAGGTATGGAATAGATATTGCCAATGAACTTTGTCAAAAGCTTTTTCAGCATCCAATGCTAGTACTCCAGATGGTAAGCATGTAAAAACACTCTAGTGTTAACAGAGTATCTATTTTTCATGAAACCCGATTGATTGGGATGAATAAGGGACCCCAATACTGAGATCAACCTGCTTGCAAGAATTTTAGCATAAAGTTTACAATCTTGATTTATTAAGGAAATAGGGCAATAATTAGATACAATAGTTGGGTCTTTATTAGGTTTTGGAAGAACTATAATCAATGCTACAGTAAAAGAACCAGAAGTTGAGCCTGAAGCACCAAAAAAGGTAAAAAGTGTAAACAAATAAGGAATGAGCTGCAACGAAAATTCTTTATAAAATTCTGCTGGAATTCCACCAGGACCTGGAGATTTACATTGCTTAAGGGATTTAATAGCCAGTTCAATTTCGTCCATAGTAATTGGTGAATCTAATTTATCTTTGGTTGACTGTGATACTTTAGGTAATCCACATTTTTGTAAAAAAATGGTCAATCAGGAAAGCATTCTTCGAATGAGGTTTATTGTATAAGGTTGAGTAATAATTTAGAAATTCATTAACAATATCCTTTTGGGATAAGGCAATCTTTCCATTGGAACCATGAATTGTATTTATTTGAGTTTTATCTTTTTTAATACGTAAATAGTTTGCCAAGAGTCTTCCAGATCTATTAGCATTAAAACAGAATTTGGCTTTATTATTAGAAGGCTGTATACCATCTCTTCTACTTAATATTGAATTAAACTCATAACGAAGCTTTTGCAATTGTATTTTAAGTTGGATATCATTATAGGTTATGAAAAGTCTCTCAAATTTTGCAATTTGTTTATCCAATTCTTTAATTTTATAATTCAAAAGGTTTGTTTTCATGAGCCGTAAGAGAAATGAATGTCCCTCTAATATAAGCCTTACAGGCATTCCATCGAGTCACCATAGATGTAGAGCCTTCTGGGTTAAAAGTAAAATAATCCTGGAGTGCTGATAACATTTTTGGTTTATTATTTTCATTAAAGACAATACGTGTATTCATACACCTTCTAGATTGCGCCTGATAATTTGCGCTATGTTGTGGAACCATAGAAATAAGAGCATGGTCAGAAATATCAATATTATAGATATTTGGTGTAGAAACTGAATTAATTAATTGGTGAGAAACTAATAAATAATCAAATCTTGAATAAGAGTTAGGAGGATTTGAAAAAGAAAGTAAACATTTTCTCAGTTGGGTGATGTAACTGCCAAATATCAACCAACTTAGGGGCCGATTACGATGTTCGGAAACTCTTACGACCGAATCAGTTTCAGCATCATTTCTGACCGAATCGGGTTCTGCGAGTCCGACCGACTGATTACGATGCTTCCTAACATCGATCGGTCGGACTCGCATTGACTTAAATGGGAGCCTATGTTCCAACCGACTACACAGGCTCCCATTGAAAAAAGGGGTGGGTGGGGAAAATCGTGCACTCTGCGGCAGGCACCCCATGGTGCCTGCCACACTGTGCATGGTTGGAAAGAGGGATCCCATAGGTACCCCCACAGGCCCCATTCGGAGAGCCCCGGGTGAAGGGGGTCCTGCTATGGGCCCCCAAAGTTGGATTTCGACAGCCGATCCGTGTCGGAACAACCGATTCAGAAAGGCTGTTCGAATCCGACATCTTAATCGCTCGGTCGAGAACGCGGTCCGTAGACCTCTACGATTCGGCTTCGACCGACTCGGTTAGTCCGAATGCCTTTCAGAACCGAGTCGGACAGTCCGAACGGATTCCGAACATCACAATCGGTCATTCGGAAATGTTTCCGAGTCGGTCATAAACAAGGCTTCTGAATCGGATTTGAACGAATCGCATGCCGTTCGGAGCTTTCCGAACGACATCCTAATCGACAGTTGTTTTAAAAATTGACTTTAGAGTGAAGAAAGCTCTAGGTGGTCGATATTTAGTTTGTGATGATCTATCTAATAAAGGAACACAAATGAAGTTAAAATCTCCTCTGACAGTAAGTGGGACATTGCCTAACTTGAGCACTTCTGTAGTAAAAAGAGACCATAAATTGGGATCATCAGTAGTCGGACCATACACATTGATTAAAAACATAACTGTGTCTTGAATTTTAATTTTCACTATAATGTAACAACCTTCTGCATCCGAATATTTGCTCAATATTTGAAAATGTAATCTTTTGCAAAGAGGATACCAACACCATTTTTATATTAACAGCAGGGGAAGATATAACAGTACTAGCCCATTTTTTCTTCATAAAAGCTTAAACCGTGTCATCAATATGTGTCTCTCCATGCCTCTGGAGTCAAGCTATCCTGGCTGATGAAGGCTGAAAGCTATCCTAGTCCTAGGATGCTTGTTTCCAGTCCAGGGAGGACCTGGCCTGGCAGTTCGGGCTGGACTGTTCCCATTGGGTGCAGGGTCAAGACTGATTTGCATATGGCTGGGTCCAAACTGGAATGGCATGGTGAGCAAAAAAACGATGGATTTAGGCCCAGAGCTCTGTACTGGGGTGAATGTATGACATTGTTCTGCATTCTGTCCATCAATTGTTCTTTTTGCATCAATATGTGTCTCCTGTAAAAAACAAATATCCGCTTTATAACTTCCTAAATGATCTAAAATTTTAGTGCGCTTCACAGGATGTCTTAAACCTTTAACATTCAAAGATACAATTTTAATATTATTGAAATTAGCCATTATGGAGAGAAGAAAGTACAGAGAAGAAGAATGAAATGAAATTTAAAGCGTAGATGAGTAAAAAGTAGCTCTAGAAATGAATAATAGGGAAAAAAGAAAAGGAAAAACGTATACAAACACACAAAAAGACAACAGATAAACATTAATGACAATCTTGAATCGCACACACGCTTAGTAAGCAGGACCGAACCATTAATGCCCTATATGAAATTGTATAAATAGGCTAGCCATAAAGAACAATGAGCTTAATGCCAAAGTTTCAGTCTCATGCGTATCCATGGAGAGCTGAGAATGTTGATCCAAGAATAGACGAAGGTCTTCAGGGCGCTGAAAGGACTTCGAGAAACCATCTTTCCAAATCCGCATAGTCGAGGGGTCAAATAGACTATATTTGAAACCAAGACTTCTCAATCATGGTCAAAGATCAGTGAAGTCTTTGCGAAATTTAACAGTTTCTTTTGCAAAGTCCTGGTTTATGAACATTGTATTGCTTTTATCCATTAATGAAGGGATTTCCCGCGCCGCTTTCCGTATCAACACTAAGGGCCAGATGTACGACCATTGGCATTAGCGACTCGCAAATAGCTAAAAATTGCGAGTCGCAATGTGCGAGTCACTAATGCCAATGTACAACAGTGTCAGAGGCACTGTTTGCGATTCCCAATGGGGTCGCAAATTGCATGCCTCATCAATATTCATGAGTTACTCGCACTTTGCGACCCCATTGGGAATGGCTGGCCCTCCCAGGTATGGTGTCCTGCTTTGCTCAGCAGACCTCCATGTCTGGGACTGCTTTTAAATAAAGCATTTTTTTTATTTAATGCAGCCCGTTTTCCTCAAAGAAAAACGGGATGCATTTAAAAAAAGAAAAATGAAATGTTTTCGTTTCATTTTTTAAGGGCAGGTAGTGGTCCCTGGAACCACTGCCTGCCCCTAAAAAATATTTTTCCCTGCATGCACAAAGGGGAAGGGGTCCCCTGGGGATCCCTTCCCTTTTGCGAGTGCTTTACCACCCTCTTGAAGAAGGCAGTAAATTGCAAGTGTTTTTTGCGACCGCAATTGCGGTTGCAAAACATTGTTACATAGGGTAACGAGTCGCTAGTAGGAAGGGATGCCCTTGGAACGCCCCTTCCTAATAGCGAGTCGTAAATTCTATTTAGCGAGTCGCAAATAAATTGTGACTCGCTAAATAGGGTTTGTACATGGCCCATTGGAATTTTTGCATGCTCAAACGGGTCGCAATCCCGTTTGCGCATGCAAAAATGGGACGTACATCTGATCCTAGGTGATGATGACGTAAAACTTTAGAGTTAAAGAACCCCTTAAACACCTGCATTGGCTCACAATTGAGGCAAGGATTAAGTTTAAATCCCTCTGTATTGCTCATAGGGCATAAATAACAAGGGCCCAGTAAAGCTCAGAGAGTTGGCAACCATTTATGTTCCACTAGACACCTGAGATCCTCGCATCTTCATTTCCTCAGTACAGCCAGGGTAAAAAGGATGAGACGGAGAGGAAGATCGTTTGCACACGTAGTACCGAAGTTGTGGAACGATCTTCCACCCAGTATCAGAGAACTGGAAAATGAACTTTCCTTCAGGAAGAAACTTAAGACATGGCTGTTTCCCCGTTAATGTACCAGAGGCCCTACTCTCAGCACAGTACTAACCAGTGCAGGGAAGCCTTCGAGTAGCCATGCGCTTTACAAAACATAAACATAAACACATAAACATAAAGATCATTTGTCGCAGGTTATTCTGGTGTGGAGTGCGATGGGAGGGAATCCTATAAGCCTTATCAATTTCAAATTTCTCAGGAAATTTTAGAAGTGAGAGACCAGGTAATAAATTCTCCAAGTATAACCTACAGTCATTATCTTCCACATCTTCCGGTAAGTTAAATATATGCAAGTTATACTGTCTATTACGATTTTCCAAGTCAAGAAGTAGGTTAGACATAGGTAATATATTTGCTGCAAGCGGTGAGAAACTTAAAATTTTGACTTTGGTGTTCTGAATTTTAATTGCGTTGTCAGCTACTTTCATTGAAAGACTAGCCATGTCTTTTGTATATTTTTAATCTCTGATGCAATAGAATCTGTGTTAGAACAAATAGCTTGAATCTCATCAAGTAATAAAGCCAAAGAAGGTTCACTAGACTCCACCATTTTTGATTTAATTGGAGGTGGAGAAATACTTAGTTTCCATGTATTATGTTGCACTTGTGTATTTTTTCCTTCCATTCTTCCTAAACTGGAATTTTGCAATTAGATGTAAGAAAAATTGCAGGATAAAGTAATAGGAAAGGAAGACCTTTCAATAGAAGGTAGTGCAGCAGCTAAATCAGACTGTGGGAGTGTCTAGGCCACAGCCTTGCCCTTTCCAGAATGCTGCTCTGCCCCCCTGACTGGAAAGCTCAGCTGTACCTGACTGAGAAGACCATGGAAGAAACAGGAAGGGGAAAAGATTCTCCTGCTGCGTCGAGGAAACTCAGCAAGCACCACACTGGTAAGCGCAGCCTTCAAAACGCTGCTTCCGACACAGAAAGAAAGTAATTCTGGCTAATTAACAACAAAACTCATCGATTAAGGGCAGACGCGATGAGAGCTCACCGGGGGGGGGGGCATCTTAGATCGCGAGCTCGCGCGACTCTCTCGGTCAAACAGGTTTTAATCTGAGTCGAACAGGTATGGCCATACTTAAACTTGAGCCACTTCATCGGATGGCTAATATCACACAATATATAATAATCAATTTTTTGCTTCAAACGTCAACTGCCAAAGCCAGCCATTGGTTTAAATATCCTCAAGCAACCTCTGCATACACAACCTCTGTTACCAGTCTTGGTGAGCCAGCTCAGCATGGCTATCACCATGGTGGAGCGACTAGCGATGTCATGGGTGATTGACCAGTGATATTCCATTTCTCTCTAAACTTGGTTCCTGTAAGGTTGCTATTGGAGAATTCCAGCGACTTGCCGATAGTTTGATGATTCTGGGAACCAGCTGCTAAGCAGTGAAAACTCAACTATGCATAGCACTAAAACTTTCAAATCAAACCCAAACTCCAGAGATGTCAAGCACTCTGGGCAGGGGATATTCAAGGGCAGTGCTGTCTTCTTTGAGAGCAAAGTGTGAACCTAGAACTTCAGAGCAGTCTCATAATAGAATACAGAGCCAGTACAGTGCAACACATCTACACGTAGGGCTTGTTCACATAGGTAAATCACACTTTTGAATAAGTTTACTACTTTTTGGTTATTCTCATAATCTGAGTGAAAATTTACTTAAAACGTGAAAATTACACTCTGATTTTGTGAATAGCTAAAAGTAGTAAACTTACTCCAACGTGTAAATTACTCAGAGGTGTAGTCCCCAGGCCCTTCAATTTGGTGAAGACATGTAAGTTACACTTTTGGAGTAAATTTACACCGGATTTTGTGTATAGTCAAAAAGTAGTAAAGTTACTCAAAAGTGTAAATTACTCAAACGTCTAGGGGCCAGATGTAGCAAGCAAAATTGCGCTCGCAAATGCTGAAATTCGCAGAATTTCAGCGTTTGCGATCGCAATTCAGCTGTGTGCGATGCAGGTAAGTAGAAATCAACTCGCAAAATAAGGAATCGCAAAATTTGCGATTCCCTATTTCGCGCAAGCATTTAGAGAATCGCAATTTGCGATTCCCTAAATGCTATTCTGGGAGACATCGCAAATTGCGATTTTGCTGTAAGGAATCGCAAATTACCACCAACTTCAGGTTGGTGGTAAAGTGCGATTTCCTTTAAAAATGCAATTTTAGGCAGGTTTCGAAGTGCCATGTGGCACACATACATGCCCTTTGGCATGTATGTGTGCCACATGTGCACACCTGCACATTGCAGGGGTGCAACAGGGTGTCCTTTAGGAACCCTTGCATCCCTGAAATTGCGCACGACATTCCCATTCATTCCTATGGGCCTCTTGGCCCATAGGAATGATTGGGAGGCCATTCCGTATTTGCGACTCGCAATTTGCGAGTCGCAAATAAGGAATGCGTAGGAATCGCTAAATATTAGCAGATTCCTACCTACATAGCAGTTTGCGAGTCCTTAATAGCGATTCACTAAAAATCGCTATTAAGGACTCGCAAAACTGATTTTACCTACATCTGGCCCTAAGTTACCTTTATGATTCGGGTCCTTAATCTTTACTATCGTAGATGGCAAAACTATTTGTCAGGCTCAAGGAATGCAAACACTGCCTTTGTGTTTTTTCCCTCTTTGAAGGAACTGATTAATAAATACTTCTGAACTGGGACTTAAAGTGTTTCAGATCCATGTGGCTGTTATGGCTGACTTCTCCACTCCTGTGTTATTGTTGATATACCACATATTTATTAATAGAATGCTTCTGTGGCCCAGAACAGCATGGTTGAGTTACAGTAACAAGCTACACGCGGGAGGAAAGTGCTGTGGTTTGGCTGCCGCTCTGTGTGATACACACCAACACATCTGGACAGGAGATCATGTGACACTTAGGAAAGCCAGGAACATATCCTGAATAGCATAAAAAGTAGGTTATTTTGAACGAGAAAGGCTTTGACTCTTGGCACCATTTTTTCAGATATTTGAAGTGTTTTAATAGTTCAGAAATGGCCAAGAAGTTGATTAGGAATCTGAGCTGTTGGCCACTGGGCCTAGCCTTGGCTCTCTCCTGCTTCCGAGTGGTCCTGTAACCTTGTAACTTGACCCAGACCTCGAATTTGGATCAGAACCTGGTGTCATCGTAAAATAGTTATGTAATGAATGTTCTGCCTTTTAAAGTATATTTAGCCAAAGCTGTGGCCGGCTTAAACACTCGGTGGGAATGTGCAACATATAAAAAACAAGGTTCAATCGCTCTGGTATTCTTTACAGACGTATTTGCCCGGTTAGTGTTCAGTGCGTATGAAACTCAGAAATCTGCATCATCAATAAAGGCATTGTTTACCTAAACTAAATTTGCAATTATTTGCCCTTTACTCCTCTGTACCCTGCATCCTGAATCGGGTGTAATCGGTGTTTGAGTCTGACTTTGAATTATAGGTCTGCACTACATGCACTTGAATCTGGGTTTTATGTCACTAACAATGTGCAGTATGTGGTATCCCATGTGATAAAATCGGTCACACAGAGAGTTATCAAGTCACTTCCTTTTTCCCCAATAGCAATACTTGTAATCAAGTCCACAAACACGCCCACAGTGTGCCCAGTGGTGGTTTCTGTGCCGAGTTGTAACTTCACACTCCAATGTGGAGCTTGTGTGTATTAATCAACGGTGATCTAAGGTTGTGGGTCATTGTTCTCAATATGTAAGTTGGTAGGTGGTACCATGTTATGTTAAATAATTTTATAAAGCGCGAAAAATGCCTGGAGGCATCTAGGCACTGCTGTGTTACGGAGATAGACAACCTGAATTAATAAATGCAAATTGATGTCTTCAGTGCTTTACGAAAGGACAGGAGGTCAGGCATAGACCTAATACGCAGAGGAAGGGTGTTCCACAATTTCGAGGCCCCTGCACAAAGCTCCTACCGCCCCAGGAGGCGTGTTTGAATTTTGGAGCAACAATGTACTTGGCCGCGCTTGAACGGAGGTGCCTCTCTGGATGATACAACTTGAACCTGTCTTTAAGAAAATTTGGGCCAAGATTACCATCCAGCCATAGACCTGCCTGCTCTTAGATGGCATGGATTGCCCATCATTCAAAGCACTGTGGTGATGGATGGGCTGTGGAGTCACGTTGGAACCCAGGCACAGAGATCTAACAGGTGCGACACATTTCTGGTGACCTGGAGTCTTAATGTTCCTATGAGACCGAGCTTCTCGTGCGATTGCCACCCGGCTGTGTTTTTAACAGCCTGGCCTGTATTTTTAATGCCGGGCTGGTAAACCAAATTGGGAAAAGCAGTGAAACCTGGTATTTTTCCCTTCCAAAAATAAACTTAAATCAGCAAACACATAAAGAAATCAGTTAAAAGTATTTGAGAGCTATCTCAATCGATGCAGAAAGATTATTTGAGCAGAAGGATAATTGCCATGCTACATAAGAATCCTGCCATGTTGTGTGATGGAACCACTCATGGGATTACCGCTTATGTTTTGTCTCAGTTAGATTTAAGACTAAAACTTAAGTTAAACTGAGACAAAAGTCTAACTTTACTACTTGTAAATGCCCTTTGTGAATACCAGAAGTGGTAAAGTTAGACTTTTGTCTCAGTTTACCTTTGTGAATCTTACCAAGGATCTTTTCTTTCATGCTTCCTAGGAGAAGAACTAGGCGTATGCTTGTTTGTGTCTATATTGAGCTTTAGGTTTAATCATGTGTTTTTCCTCTGCTTACTGCATGAAATAAAATGTATAAAAGTAGAGTACAAATATACTGAATGCAGCATTATGTGCTCCAATGATTCAGATGGTGAAATGCTGGTCCATTTGACATTGCGAATCGCACTCAGAATATTTTCTCTGCTTGCTGTATTTTTTCACTTAAACATGTGTTAGATTTCTATGAGCTTTCCCGAGTGTCTGTTTTCTTTCATATGTGGTTGCTGACTCCAGTAGGTGGCTGGAAGAATAGATATTCCAAACTGTGGTGCATGCTGTTTGTTTTCGTTCAGACAAGCCTGCTGTGGTGCAGGGCAGTCTTCCTCTCAACGCTGGTTTCATTGTAGCCTGAACAACAACCAAAATACAATGTCTAAGTCTGCAGAGAAATACTCATCTGTGAATTTCGACAGTGAAACAAAAGAAGAAATGTGGGAGAAGGTTTCTTATCAGCTGATACTTTCTTTGTGCACCTATTGGTGTTAATGCTAATATTTGGAACTCACTCCCTAAAGATCTCTGATACAACCCCTCCTTTTCCAGCTTCAAACGAGACCTCAAACCACGACTGTTTATTAACTACTTCACCACGCTCACAAGCTGATCCATGTCAGGATCCTCCGAAGCGGTCACCTGACTCATTCAGAGTTTATACTGTTGCGAACATCACTACCTCATTGTTGTATTGTTCTATACTTTTGGCCCACATGAATCTTCGCATGTAGTTCGATTGTACTTATTCACATGAGCTGTAAAGCGCTCTGATACCCTTGGGTCTAGCCAGCACTAAATGAAGTTAAAAAAAAAAAAAAAAAAAAAAAAATTAAGGCACCTTGTATAAACGTTTGTTCTAAGCCACATTATTGGCATTCAGAACAAATGCTGGCAAAGCAAATAGGTCTGGCTTTTTAATAGTGAAAGGGGTTGGTGAGTAATGCCTGAGTGTGTGAGGGACTGTATGGAGGGGAGAGTTACTGTACATAGGGTTTATGTTAGTAAGAGAACGTGGATTATTGTGGATGGATGAATGAATGAAGGAGTGACTGGATGAATGGATAGATGGGTGAATGAGCATCAATAATGACAGTGGAGAATAGCCACCACATGAGTGAGTGTATGGATGGCCACAGCTGAGTACATCACTGTGGCTATCCACCCACTCACTTAACCTTTCATTTATTCACTCACTAACCCGTTCATTCATCCATGCACTCACCTGCCAGTTCATCCATGCACCCACTTAATTATCCATTCATCCATCTAACAATGCACCTGTTGACTCCCTCATCCACTCACTTTTTTAATCTAGGAATCATTTCAGCATTCACCTACTTAACAATCCACATAACTACACACACTGTGGTTAATCAATGACTTTCATTTTTAAAATAGACAGTTATTAACTTTTCCAAGGCATGTCTTTTATTTTTATATTCATTTACTTGATTTATGAAGACAGTTTTTCTCCCGGTCCTATTTGACATATCTACTGATTTTGACACAATGGGTGACTCTATTACTTTTCATAACATTAAATCTTTCTTATGCTCTCTTGTTTATCATTAATTAGCTCAGTGCATTTAGGCTTACTCTTGACATCCGTAAACATGTGAAGGCCGGAGTTAGGCAAGTAGGACTCAACCTTCTCTCCTTCAGAAGTTTGTAAATTGAGTGCCATTAAATTGCGAACTAGTAACATTTTTATTTACACCACATAAAAGTGATAAAGGTGTGGTAGGAAGCCATATATAACAAAGAAAGTTATTATCAATTACTATAATTAGTGAACCGATTGTTGGTGATATGTGACCATTGGAATTTGCACTGCAAGGTGTCTAGTGATAGAGTAAGTCAGGGCAATGTCCTTGTCACCTTCTGCGTGCACTTCATTGACTCCTTGGGCCTTGAGTGTTTTGTTACTTCCTTTGGAGTGCATCTGGACTGATCTGGGTGGAAGATTCACACCCCTCTATGTTTTGTAACTTTCCTTGAGTGGCACCCTGCCCACTTCTAGATGGACTGCTTAGTTTCGTAAATTTGTTTGTTTTGTTTTACAGCCTCTTTCAAATCTTTGACGCAGTTATAGACAAACACATGTGTAGGCTGTGCGTGGGAGACTACCGTCGTGCTTAGCCCAGTGACGACCCACAGGTAGCCTGGTGCAGGGGGGACTCTGCAAGATTAGGTGTTGACCTGGCATAGGCCTTATAATATTAGTTGCCACTCATTGGTAGAGTCAGTATGGTTTACTGTTTTGCCTGCAGTGATACTGTATTATACATATGAGGGAAATCTGCCTTACAGTGCAGTTTTGTTTCCCTGAGGACTACAAAGTCCCATGAGGTATGAAACTTGGGTGAAACATGTATGCCCTCTTTGCCTACACAGGTCCCAAGATCCCAGGTGTTATTACACCTTAAGAGTTGTCTAGAATTTTCATATTTCTCTGAGTTTAGGATCAGAGTCCAGGCCTTTTGTTACTTTGCTGGGCCAAGTTAATTACTCTGATCCCCAGCAGAGGGAAGACAGGCCTCCCCACACAAAAAGAGTAATTAACTGTGCTTCCCTCAGCTCCTGAGGAGAAAGGGGTGGGGAAGAAAATATGCATCTGTTAATTAGCTGTCTCAATATACCAGGGCTAGGTCAGCCCAGGCACACTGAACAAAGAAGGAAGCCCAGGCAACTGGAGTCAACACAGGAGGGGACTCTTCTTTGAACCTTTAGTGGGATAGGCCCTGGCAGTGATGTCAACCAGTGGAGGAGCTGAGGCCCCCCGGAGGAGATGTGACCATTGACTTCTGGACGGTGCCATCTTGAACTGTCCCAGCATTCTCTGCAGGTGGAGGGGTGATAAGGCACCCTAGGACTAGCCAGGGGTGCCTGGCTTCTAGAACCTTCCACCCCCATTTAAAAACTCTTGCATATGGGAGAGAGTTATTTTTCTTGGATTTGGACACTGGGTCTATGTCAGCAGCAGCAGGCATGAACAACTAAAAGGGCAAACACCCTGCCACACTAATGGATTAAGGACTCTGCCTCCCGTTGACCCCCAAGACCAGTGGATCACCCCAGGACCAGAGAAGCTGGTTCTTCTACACCCCCTGAGGACCACTTGGGGGAAGATCTGGACTTCTGTGCCCAAGCAAGAGAAGAGGAGCACCAGAGGGAGAGGAAAGGAACTGGTGCAGGGAGCCAGTAAAACCAGCTCCCTGCAGAATGTGCCACCTGGTTGGTGAGGTCTGCAGAAACAGCTCCTGGTGGCTAGAGCTCGCCACCAAGAGTAAAAGAGTGAAATATTGTCTAAATCATCTTTTTAGGCTTGACTTATGGCGCTATGAAGTTTTGTGACCTCTGTCCCCATGGAGCGCTTGTGGCTCCACTACCAATTTGTTTTGAATTTCTCTGGGGAGGGCCAAGCCCACAGGGGAACGATGCAAAATGTGTTAAAACATTGATAGGGGGCCCTCTCCCCTTATACTGGGATTGCCCTGTGTGTCCTACCCATCTCCCTGGGGGCCGACACAAGAAAGGGGGCTCGAGACTCAATCTCTGGGACTCCCGTCAAGAAAGAACGAAAGAGGAGAGCGGCGCTCTCGCACCCCCACAAGAATGAAGAAAGAGACCCAGGACTCCATCTCTGGGCCCCCAATGCCATGAGACAAAGGGGGAGTACCACTGCGTCTCCCCCAGTGGCAGTGGGCCTACTCCCACCCCCCGTGACCAAAACAGCAGATGAAGCCTCTCATTACATAGTCACACTGCCAGGAGGGAGCGCCCCATAATGCCCTGCAGGGCTTCCAAAAGAATTTGTATTCTCACCTTGTGGTGGCCCCAGGAGGCACTACCAACCGCCTGGATAATGGGCTTGATGGCTGCAGGAATGCAGCAGTCCCACATTTTATATTGTAATTTAACACTGACATTATGTTGAAGTGGGCCAGAAAATTCCCCAGGAATTTCACTGGTTTTTTTAAGCACTCCCAAGGCTGGAACTTTTGCTCTTCAGCTGGGCGTGCTGCACTCTCCAGGGGAAATGATTTCTGATCAATGTTGAAATGCTTTACTGACGTTTATGATTGCATGACACATGGTTATTGGTTACAGTGCATTGTTGATGGTTTTCACCATGTGGGCTATTTGTCTTTTCACATGGTGAATGTTTGATTTTGATTTCATGACTCTTTAGCGGTCAAATGTGATTGCAGAATGTCACCTAGGGAATTTTCAATCAACCTGATGTATATATTGGTGAATGCCAGCTGACATTCTATCCTAAAACTGCAAAAAACCCAAACCCCCTGAACTACAGTTCTCATGCCAGATGACTTACCTGTTGCAACACTGACAAGCAACAGATCTGTCACAATGGAGAGCAATCTATCACACCCATCAATAGTAAAACATGATCTACATCAAATACTCATATAAGGCAAGGTACCATCTCTTATGTTCATCAAACCATCAATCTCATAGAATTGAAGTTCTAGAAATGCATCCTCACCAGAGCAAAATCTATGTACAAAACACAGACATTACATAAATGACCTAATCATTATACTAGTTATTCATAATTAAAACTTTGCTACCCGATGACACAGCCACCTCCTGCATGAAGCAATAGTATAAGGCTATAAATTCATCACCAGAAACCATCCAAGTGAAAGAGCTAGAGGAGTTGCAATTTTGGGCTACTTCAACACATGGCAAAAAAAACACAGACCTACCATCAACACAAAAGCAAGTCTTCTCAGGGCTTCTAGCAATGCAAATCACCCAACTGTGTTCTGACTCGGCACACTCTGCAGGACATATCCTGTATTGATCATTGGACAACACTAGCAACTTAACCTCTTGCAGACCTTTTCCGCTGACCTGGAGTGACCATCTTGCTATTTCATGCAACACCGCAGTTCTACGAAGGGGCAAAACCAACCACCTCTTTTTTGCCACAAACTCAACAGCCTTTTTGAAACTCCCTTAAAAATTTTCCCTGACCTGAACAAAATGTTCACTTGGGACCTTGGGAGGGAGGGGTGCACACAAACACTGACACTTTTGATTGTGAAAAAGGCAGCTTTATTGAAACAGGTGTACATCACAACATTTCCTAGCCAACCGCCTTACAAAAGGAAAACCTCGCTATACATCCAGAGAACTAGCCCCTATCCCGCCCCCACCCCTACGATCCCCCCCAAACATGCCCACCCTGAAGCTTACTCTGTATTGCAACTGTATTGCATTTCAACATTTCCAAATTGAATTCTCCCTACATCCTATGAGTATATATATGAACCTGTAAGTAACCGAATGTCCTAAAGTGAACCTTTAACTACCTGCCTACCCTCCCCTTGCACATGGATCCGCAACTGGCAATGCCAAGCAACTTGTGTAAACTCCTGTCAAACTTTTCATGCTCCCCCAAGGCCCCTGTTCCAAGTACACAAAACCTGTCTCAACTCACGGCCCCAAAATAACCAACCAAAAATGTCATCCCGCCCCCCCCCTCACCCCCATATCCCTATTTAAAGGGACGGGAGGGCGGGACAAAGAAAACCACTGACAAGGGCTACCAGCCACCAGGTCACCCGAACCTAAAATGGTGGCTGGTAGCCCAAAATGCATCCCTAAATAGACATTGGGATATCTTTGGGATAGTATATAGCCCAACACAAAATGGCAGTCGTTGGACTGCACCACCCTCCCAATCTGCCCTGGGGCAGACTTCCCTCTGATTAGCTGCCCCCCAGAGTCCCCTTGGGAGGGAGGGGTGCAGACAAACACTGAACATTTTTCTGTGTGAAAAAGGCCGCTTTATTGAAACAGATGCACATCATAAACTTTCCTGGCCAACTACCTTACAAAACTAAAACCTTGCTATACATACAGAGAACTAGCCCGTATACCACTGCCACCCCTACGATCCCCCCAAGCATGCCCACCCTGCAGTTAACTCATTAACTGTATTGCATTTCAACATTTCCAAATTGAGTTTCCCAGCCTTCATCGTTTTACGTTCAAAACCTTACCTAACTCCTCCCTGATCTCCAGTAAATACAAATCCATGCCTATGCGAGACAGATAACCTCCGTCCCCTCTAAAAAACTCCAAGGCCTCAAACTTAATGTCAGAGTGACAAATCCTACTGAACCCAATTTCCCTGCAGAAACGCACCATCTCCCTGTTAAGTTTCCTCCTCACACTATTTATTGGTGCTGGTTTGGAAGCCCGTCTCCAAGAACGCAGCTGGACAAATTCCGTCCATAACACAAACACGCCGGACCACTGAGCCTTAATTTTCATCAGATCCCTCTTCATGGTTCTCATCAATACCACTCCCTTCTCCTTGACCAAATCATTCTTTCCCAAGTGAATGAGTAAAACGTCCAGGCACCGGGACCCGACCATCATCCCAATTAATGTGTGCAACAAGTCCCTTCATAGCATACCGCCTTTTCCTTTCGATGTTACTTTAAACAAATGATCATCAAAACCCAAATTGGCTCCGCCCCCTCTGTCCTGCTTGAATCGCTGCCCATTTTACGAAAGAATGGTCCACTATCCAAATCACCACATCCTCAGATGCTAGGCCCTGTACCGACAAAGAAGCAGCAAGCATTTCACAAGGTTGTTTCCGCCGCACTAGCCTCCTCCCCTATTCCTCGCACATATCACCTGTAGCATCCTGACGACCAACATCCCAAGCGCATGATATCCTCCCGTGCCCAACCCTGGGATGCAGCCTCCGACGCTGTCCCAAATCGGAAGGAATGTGTGCCATAATCCGTAGCCCGCACCCCAAGCCTACCCAGTGCCAACTAAAGCATCAACAGTAGCTGGTAAGCTGTCACCCTTCCCCCTGTATATGGAGGAAAACCACCCCACTATCCCTACTGCAACATTCCGCTCAGCGTCTGCCCCATGCCACCTTGCACATTCCAGAAGTACTCATGCTGCTCAAAATGACCCGCTTCCCTTGGGTCCTCTGGTCAGTCTTGGTTTGCCGAATCCCCACCTCCCATCTCCCTGGCACTTGAATCACTTCCTCCCAAAAAGGCCTCTCCTACCCCTGCCCCCCAGGAACTAAGATACTCTGAAAGCCCCGTAGAACATCCAGACCATTATCGTTGAAAACAGACATGTTCCCCCCGGATCCCGAAAAACTGCAGGCAATTGTTCCAACACCCTTAACAACAAATTCCAGGACAGAGGCTTTCTAACCCTCCCCCGCTGGCCCTGCTCCCTTGCCCATCCCTCCAAAATCCTACAGCCTAACTCCCCCGCCGACGGGGGGTAACCGCACAACAATTTCCCCATGAAGGCCAAACCTGTCACTTTCCCCGCAATGGTCACCCGAGACAAACCTTTGTCGATCAGCCCCAAAATGTATTGTACTACGTCTTCGCTGCATGCCCATCCCAATGCCCTGCACCGCGTCGCGCCCCCGATGCCAGGAACTCCTTCCAGGCCTGCAAGAAAGCCCTGCACGTTGAATCTGCTAAAGACCCTACCACCATTAGTACCATCCAGCGTTGCCTACAAACCATAACTTCTTCGGCTTGGGTGCCGGGTCTCTGTCTCTCCCCCACTGTGAACGAGACAAAGCTTCCGTGATTGTCCACACCTGGAACGTGACGCACTTTGAATGTTATGTGATAGTGCAAGCAGCCCGGCACGAACACCCGCAATAACTTCAGCACCTGAGTGTCCCTGGCCGACTGTCTGTTTACCACCTGTACCACAGCCATGTTGTCCACCTGGAATAACACCCATCTGTGTGCCAACTCCGCACCCCAGAGTGTCACCACTACCACCAAGGGGGAGAGTTCCAGGAAGGCGATGCTCCTCTCTCCGCGAGCCCATGCCGCCGGCCACTGCTCTGGACACCATCTACCCTGCCAATAGACACCGAAACCCAGGCCTGCGTCTGCATCAGAAAAAATGTGAACATCCCACTCAAGATCCCCCCCGTCTCGCCAAAAGAATCCCGTTGAAATCCTGCAAGAAAACGCACCACATCCTCAGATCCTCTTTAACTCCCGCCGAGATTCGCACGTGATGGTGAGGAAGAGCATTACCCGACAATGACCTCCCCAACCTCCTGCAAAAGGACCTTCCAGCCCGTACGACCCTGCACGCAAAATTGAGATGACTCAGCAGAACCTGAATTTCCTTCACTTTGACCTCCTCCTTCCACAGCATGCACATTATCAAAGCCAGAATTTTCTCCCGCTTATCCTCTGGTAGTCTGGTTTCCATACGCACCGAATCAATTTCAATGCCCAAAAATGACAGCACAGTGTTGGGCCCACTGTTTTCTCCGGTGCCAACAGCACCCCCAGGTCACCCAGGAGCTCTTGGAAGCTAGCCAGCAACTTCTGGCAGTCCACCGAGCTAGGTGCCCCTACCAAAAAGAAATCGTCCAAGTAGTGCGTTACCAGCTTATGGCCCCTCTGCCATATGAATATCCATTGCAAAAAAAACATGCTGAAGCACTCGAACAATGCACAGGATATTGAGCAACCCATCGGCAGCGCTGTAGCCACGTTCCATTTGCCTTCAAAATGCATACCCAATAGCTGAAAATTCTTTGGGTCTACCGGAAGTAGCCGTAAAGCAGACTTCACGTTGCATTTTGCCATCAGTGCTCCTGGGCCTGCCACCACTACCAGTGACATGGCCTCATCCACCGAAGAGTAGGACACCAACGCCACCTCATCCGCGATAAAGTCATTCACCGACTGGCCCGCCGGCCACAACAAATGTTGATCAAACGAAATTGTCCTTCCTCCTTCTTGGGAACGACCCCGATTGGAGACACGATAAGGTTGTCCATCGGCCAGTCACCGAAAGGTCCCGCCATTCTGCCCTCCCGAACCTCCTTATCCTACTTGTCCCTCACCACCTGCTTGTGCTCCGCTGCCGAACGCAAATTATCCACCCACCGACGGGCTCTCGTAACCTAACCGAAAACCCCAGCTAAACCCATCCCGCAGCAACTCCGCATCTTCTGTACGCCCGTAAAATCCCAACCAGTACTCCAACCTCTCGAGGTTAACCGGAGTATGAGCTCTTTGCACCAGCCCCTCTTGGGCTCGTGAATTGCTGCTGGTTTCTGCCCTGCCCTCCCCCATACTGCTGCTACTGAATCCCGCCCTGAGCGTTGTACGTACCCCCTACCCCATAGCAATTGACCAGGGAGGGCTACCTGAACACTTCGAACATTCGTGGTGGAATTTGCAATACTCCAGCGTGCACAACCCTTTGTTAAAATCCCAACACATCCCTCTTGCCCCCGGCAAAGATTTTGCGGGTCCACCCACCCCTCCCCGGGTGGGATGCCCAATTGCCGTAAATATAGTCTTCCCCCCTTTAGTAGCCCCGATGGTTTGCTGCCACAAATCTGAATCCAATTTGCCACACTTAGCTTCGGGGTCCCACGCCAATCGCGCCCAAAACTCCTCATCGTACTGTGTACAAGAATACCCCCCGTAATTTGGCCTTCTGAATCACGTCCATGTACTTAAACATGGCCATGCAGCGATCTGGATATTTCTCGCAATACCCACTAGCATATATTAAGAACTCCGCCGTCCAATTCTCTATCGTAAGAGGAACTTTCGGCTGCTTGGCCAGTTCATATTCCTCTTCCTTAGAACCTTCCTTCGACCTCACCTCTCTATGCATGAGTCCCCCCCCAATGGCCAAAAATATCCAAGCCAGCCCAATGCAGACTGTCACCTCCTGCCCCGCCCCTCCCTCCTCCCAGTCCAACTCCATTTGCTCCCCTCCCTCACCAGCAGCCTGCAGAGTCCCCACCTCCCCACACCCTGCCCGATTCCACTGCCAGCCTTGCACTTGAACCTCCTACAGCCCCTCCCCCCACCTGGCCCCACCGTCTTCCCCTCTCCCGGCATACACGCCTGCATACAGGGAGGTCCACCGAGGCCGCGCGCCATCTTGGGCCATTCCCTTTCTCATGCTTGGCAACGGCGGGTGGCTCCTCAGACACCGCCTGCTTTTTTCCCTTGCCAACCCCGACAGCCCCGTGTACTCACCTAACACGCGACGGGCTGCCTCCTTCTGCCCAGCCCTCCTAGGTCCGGCCACACCTCCCGCTTGCACTGCACACGGAGCGGACGGCCCAACAGCATCACGCTCTCTGCCCGCAACCCTCCTCATCTTCCCAAGCGCTATCCCGGACCTTGCAGCAAGCCGTGCCGCAAAATGCCTGGCCTCCGCCCCTGATGCAGCCACTCCCTTGATGACCGAGCGGCCGCATGAGCTCACCTCCTGTGGCACGGCCCCCAATGCTCGCCCAGATCGTGGCGGGGAACATGCCCACACTGCCGCCGCCACCCCCGCAGAGGCACGGCGAGGCGGGCAATCCAGGCAGGGTGAAGCTTCCCCTACCACCAGGTCCATCCTGCCGGCCTCCCTCAAGAGGTGCATCGCCTCTGCCACCAACTTATCACTGCTAGACATGGTAAGTGCAAACTTCACACTCGTCGCTAGACAAAATCGCCAACAAAGCACAAGACTTTGACACGGCACAAAGAAAACCACTGACAAGGGCTTCCAACCACCAGGTCACCTGAACCTAAAATGGTGTCTGGTAGCCCAAAATGCAACCCTAAATAGACGTTGGGCAATCTTTGGGCTAGTATATAGCCCAACACAAAATGGCAGTCGTTGGACTGCACCACCATCCCAATCTGCCCGGGGGGTAGACTTCCCTCTGGTCAGCTGCCCCCCAAAACCCCCTTCTGCTGTATGGCATCTGCCACTGGGGAATTTAAAGAGTGGCTGTCACAATCATTTGGTAGAATTAGAACACGAAAAATGTCAAAACCTGACTGGCACTCAGTCAGTCAAAATTATCGCCAATCTCTCACTCATCAAAGCCATCAGCAGAGAACTTGAACACACCTGCCAACACTACTGAATTAGACGAGAGACTTTTCGTTTTTTAGCTACAAAACAATTAATTTACTTTTATCCTGCATAAAAATTCATCGTTCCAATGCATGTTAATGTGGCAATTAAATCGCCCAAGATTGTTTCTCTAAATCTCCTAATTCGGTATTCCCAAATGTTGTCTGTAATGCATGAGTGCGTATGGAAGAAAAACCACCTTGACCGAATAAACCGATATTCCCGCCAGCTACCCATCAACAGAGAAACCATCAGGCAAGTAAAAAAAGATGTGTATTCCTCTCACCTTTCCTGCACTTCACGTCTGGCAAATGAGGTTTTCAGGATCATTTCGAAATTTTAGAAGCTACGGCATAATTAGATGAAACAGTCATTATGCAAATATTTTGTGAAACCTTGGCCACTCGTTGACATAAAATAGTAAAAGGACAACACGTTTTTTCCAAGTTCAACAACACCACTAATCAAACAACACATTCAACACGATCCACATTCAACCATATCTGAAAATTATGACAAGTGAAAAATAACTTCTTCCCAAATCCTTGAATAGTTAACAAAAGCAAAATATTGCATGCACAGCCAACTTACGTCACCCAGCTTGTGTACGGAAATCCTCTTTATCAAATTCATTGCTAATAACAAGGTCCTTCTTGACTACAGGTATTATGGCAAATAAATAAATCCATATTTGTAAAGCGCGAACTACTCACCCTTACGGGTCTCAAGGCGCTGGGGGTCGTCGTGGAAATTAAGTGAGCTATTGCCCAGAGTCACATGGTGCTGAGCTGAGCTGCCGCCGGAGATCGAACCGTGAGCCCTGTGCTCCGAAGTCAGCTGCCCTGGCCGCTGCACCACACCTCTTAGGGACTAACATGACCACTTCTGAGGAGACCATCTTGAAAACTCTGCAAACTACTTGAGGATGGTAGCCTTGTAGTGAAGTGAGGTCAGATAGGCAAAAAGGGGCATCAACTGCAGGTAAGCCAGTGGTAGTTTAGGCATGTGCCTCCAGAAGGGAAATGGAGGTGTGGGGACCCCTTAAGCAGCACATTTGATTGGGTCTTGAGAAATGCTGAGTATCAGGAACCTAGGGGTGTCATGACAGGAGGTTCCAGGTGAAGTTGAGGAAGTGATTCAGGGAGAGACACCATGCATAAGTGCTGTGAGGTGTAGATGTCGCTTGGGATGTTGGGGATAAGGAAAGTGGAATGAACTTTCAAGCAGGGGCAGAGTATGGAATAGGACTACCATGGGCTCAAAGTGTAGTATGGAGCAAGCAAAGGCATGTCAAGAGGGACTGGTGATGGTATGGGACAGGAGGGGAGAGGGATATGCCTGGGATCCCTGCAGTTGGAAGGCGGAGATCCAGAAGTGGGGCAGTGTGTCAATCCCTGTGGCTACAGCTGAGAAAGAGGCAGTGAAGCAGCCACCCTAGAGGATGTGACGGAAGGTGATAGTTTCAATATGCCTCACCTGTAAAACAATACATTATGTGCAGCACAACGGCAAGGGGCAGAGATGGCAGCGAGAGGAAAAGCTAGCTGTAGCACTGTCCATCTCTGACCAGAGTCAAGACAACAAGCATCTTTTGGTAGGTTGGAGTCTTGAAGATGGGACGCAAATAGCAGATACCCATCACAGCAAAGTAACTGACTGGTGCAGACACAAAGTTAAGGGCTTGTGTTCTATAAGAGGCCATGAAAAGACTAGCCAGAAAAATAACAAATATGGCGCGAGAGCTGAATTGGGTGTATTAAGAGGAAGGTGCACTACTTTAAGGAGGGACAGTGAGGGTCTTTGGTGATGAGAGGGTGAGAGGACATGGACAGCTTGCGTGGCTTGGGGTGAGGGCATTATAGAGTAACAGGAAATGACAGGCTCACATATTGGGAGTGGTGAGGGGCTGTGTTGTGAGAGGCATGCAGCCCTGAAGTCCAACCAAGCGTGACAAGGAGAAGGTTGGTGAGGAAGGAAATTTGGAATGGTTAAAGTAGAGGGAAGAAGAGACGGCAGAGAAGATATGGAGAGAAATGTAGGAACAAAGTAGGACATAAGATAGCTGTAACAACCCAGGGATGGCTAGCTATGCTGGGCAGGTAAAGGGAGAGGAAGTGGTGGTCAATTTGCACCAGCAGTGAAGTTTCAAGGGACAAATAAATGAGACTGGAGATGAGTTACTATGAGAAAGGAGGAGCTATGGCTACAGAAGAATAAGGGACTTGGTGGATAACAAGGGAGGCAGATACAGGCGCTATCATGATCATCATGATGTAGTCGGTGTGGAAATGCGGAGACTGTACTGTGGATCTGTTTGCTAAGTACCAGAATGCATCGTGGAATTTTTGGGACAAACATACCTGAAACAAAGGGAATGGGAAAAGGGGGCAGAGGATGAGGAAAAGGAAAAGGAGAGGAACAATAGGAAGCGTCAAAAGGCAGAGGAGGATGTGATAGTATCTCCCTTAGTGGGTCAAGAAAGAAGTGATCCATGAGGAGAATTAAGACCAAGCAGTACAGGTTGAGGTGAGTCTGGCTTCTAAGGTGGACTAGGTTGGGAAAACCACAGGAGGAGTGACAGTGGGTGAAAAGGCGGACAAAAAGATGTCTTGAATGTCTTTTGTGGACAGAACCAAACTGAAACAGTTACACTTGCTAAGAGACTAAAAGAGAAGAGCTGAACTGATAAGTGTATGCAAGTTGGTACCTTATAACAGAGGGTCATGCTACTAGAGAGAGCCTAACAGAGAGGAATTGTCTAGGTATCCCTGGGTCGCAGAAGAAGTTTATACCAGAATCTATTGTGCAAAGCAGAGCATGATAATGTCTAAATGGATAAGTGTGATAAGAACCCCTACAGCCAGTAACGGCTGCTACGGGGCAGCAGTGGTGGGGCGGGGGGGGGGGAGGGGCGGTAAAAAACAAAATAGAAAAAAAGGGGAAAATAAAACTTACCTTAATGGCAGCAGCCTCTCCTCCGTCCTTCTTGCCACGACACAGGAACAGGAAGCACCCAGGCTTCCAGACTCCTCTAACCAATCACGCCGCTGCTGATAGCAGTGTCGTGATTGGTCTGAGTGCCCTGGTTTGGCGCTCAGATGGGTACTGGGGGCCTGTACATGTTCTACACCGAGGCTGTGCAATACAGCTGGTGGAAAACATGAAAAGTGCGCATGACTGTTTGGCTGGCCCAAGACGGCTGGCCAAACCATCATGCGCACTTTGAGAGTGCCTACCACTCCTCCCCTGCTCTGTGGGCAGCCCAGCGCCGCCCCGCACCTAGAGAGCCGCTAGGGAAAAATAAAATGATAATAACATGGCGTTATTATCATTTTATTTTTCTTGTGGGCGATGCTCCTCCACCTTAGCGGAGGAGCCGCCCCTGCTGAGGGGCCACGCCCCCTCATCTTTTGCCCCTCAAGAAGAGTGTCTGTCAGTCTGAGCAAATATCAGCCTGACTGATGCTCTTCATTTTCAGGTCAGGCAGCCAGGAGCTAGACATGCGCTAAATGCGCAGGCTCCTGGCTGCCAGAGCTGAACTTTGCTGGGCTGAAGATGTCACAGCTACTGTGGGCGTGACCTCCTCAGCGCAGCAAAGGACCTCGAGGCCCTCCCCCTTGTGATGAGGGGAAGTGTCACTCATTGCCTCGCACCTGGGCGCTTCAGTTTTAAGCCTTGAAGTGCCCAGGGTCGAGTGTCAGTCAGTGACACTTCATCACAGAGTGGGGTGGGTCAGCAGACTCACCTACCCCATCCCACTCTGTGATGACGTTGGGACTGCTGCCTTCCCTCATTGGCTGACCTTAGGTCAGCCAATGAGGGAAGGCAGCAGTTCCAAGCCTCCTGGGACCTCCGAGGCAGAGCTGCAGGTAAGTGCCTAACGGCTAGGGCGGTCGACCTCGAATCTGGGGAACTGGGTTCGAGTCTCGGCAATGACGCTGAACATCCTGTGATTCTGGGCAAATCACTTAATCTCCCCGTGCCTAACAAAAAATGAATGTGTCCTCATGTAATGCAACTGGTGCTGTGTAAAGCGCTCTGATACCCGATACCTTCAGGTCAAGTTCGCGCTATATAAAACTCCGATAAAAAAAAAAGTGCGATTTTATTTTTAATTAATGTTCGGTGCGTGCGTGTATGTAGGAATATTTGGTAATGAGAGTTGTGAATGGATGTGTGTGTGTGAGCGTGCATGTGTGGATGCATGGCTATGAGTGTGTATCTGTATGTGTGTGTCCCTTCCACCCCCCTCCCTCCTAAAATTACCAGCTGCCACTCAGCCCCTATGGACCGGCTGTGGCTGTAGTATAGTAGGCATATTTAATGCCCTGGGTTTCAGCAAATATCAATAAACATGCACATTGTGTCTTATCCACAGTGTAGTGTAATGTAATATAATGTAATGTAAAAGTATTTGTTTAGCACAATCTAATCACCCGCGAGGGTATATAGGTGCTGAGTAGATGCAGGAGGTCCCGAGCATCAGTAAAATAGCCAGGTCTTCAGTTTCTTGCAGAATGTTGTGAGCATGGTGGCTGTTCTGATGTCCTGGGGGAGAGTGTTCCAGTTCTTTGCTGTTAAGTAGGAGAACGAGCAGCCTCCTGACCCTGCTTCTGCGAATGTGGGGTGTGTGTGCGAGTGATAGCCGGGTTGGCCGGTGGAAGTGAAGTCAGCAGTTGAGGTAGGCAGGTCCTTTCTGATGCAGCGCTTTGTAGGTGAGGGTGAGTACTCTGAACTGGCAGCATTTCTGGACGGGGAGCAAGTGGATTTCCTGAAGGTGAGGCGTGATGTGGGTGTGACGGGGAAGGTTGACGACCAATCTTGCAGCGCTCCGGATGTTTTGGAGCTTGTGTGCGAGGTGGGTGGGTATTCCATAGTAGAGGGCGTTGCCATAGTCTAACCTGCTTGTGATAAGCCTGGGCGAGGGTCTTTCTGGTGTCCAGGGGAACCATTTGTAGATCTCTCTGAGCAAGGGAGGATGTTGAAGCAAGCGGATGTGATGGCATTGATTTGGAGTCTCATGGAGAGTTCAGTGTCCAGGATGATGCCCAGGTTTCATTCCCGGTTGGTGGGTGTCAGAGTGGGTGCCAATTCGGTGGCCACCAGATGTGGTCCCAGGGGGAGTTGTTGGGTCAGAAAATCAGGACTTCCGTTTTCTCGGCATTGAGTTTCAGGCAGTTGGTGCGCATCCATGTGATGACTTCTGTCATGCAGCTTTTGAAGTTGTTTTTAGTGTTTTTGGGATCTTCTGAGAGAGACACAGGATGAGTTGCATGTCATCGGCGTACAAGATGATGCTGAGTCTGTGGAAGCGGGTCATTTTCGCAAAGGGTGGCAGGTATATGTTGAAGAGGGTTGGCACGTATATTTGCATTTTATTTTACTAATTTAAATAATCTCTCTATGGTGGAGGAAATTCAACCAGTGGATGTCACTCCATATTTAGTGTTTCCTCCAGAAACCGGAAGATTTTCAGTTCCCTTCAAACTCTAAATGAGGTCCTATGTGCTTTACCCCCAGCAAGTTCCTTCGGGAAGAATGAAATTCCTCCAGGAGACACTTCAAAGAATTTGTGTGGGAAAAGAAGTTAACAGGGTGGAAACAATACTGTGAATAACTGTGTAGGAACAATCCCGCCTGATTTAAACCCACACCCAAGTGTTAATCAATTTTCCCCAGGGCACATGTAGCATTCATAAAACTACAGGGATTCAGAATGAGCAGCTATGACTTTTAATCTACTGTGAAAAAAACACCAACATCTATGTTTCGTCCACTGAGTTTTGATTTGGTTACATTTTTGTTTTGGTACATGCTCTGATTGTTCCATGGGATGCACTCTGCATTAAACCAATAGGGCAAATGGTCCAGTGCTGGAATCCTACTAATTGTGGACTGCATTTCTGCATATTATCACCGTTCCTACGTGTTCTTCCACCAGGAATGGCTGGCTCTCCATCAACAGAGACCACACAAACACCATTTGTATCTCTTTTATTTACTTAGTTTTTATAAAGTGCAAACCAATTGTTAGACTTGGCATTTTTGGTGTGGTTTCCCCTGACTTTTTGCCTCTACCTCCTGTATTTTTGATGCTGTGCTGGATTTCGTTTTTGCTGGCTTAGATGCTTTGGGCACTTTGCCACTGCTGATCAGTGTCAAAGTGCAAGTGCTCCCTGTGTAAATTGTGTTTACTATTGGTTCTCCCTAATTGGCATATTTTATTTACTGGTAAGCCCCTAGTAAAGTGCACTAAGTGTGCCAGGGCCTGTAAATCAAATGCTACTAGTGGGCTTGCAGCACTGATTGTGCCACCCACATGAGTAGCTCTGAAAAGGTAACTCAGACCTGCCACCGCAGTGTCTGTGCGCAGTTGTTAACTGCCATGTCAACTTGGCAAGTGCACCCACTTGCCAGGTCCTAAACTTCCCTTTTCTTACATGTAAGGCACCCCTATGGTAGGCCCAAGGTACCCCACTGGGCAGGGTGCAGTGTATGTGAAAGGTAGGACATGTACTGGTGTGTGTGACATGTCCTGATAGTGAAATACTGCCAATTTTGTTTTTCACTATTGAAAGGCTATCTTGCCCCATAGGATAGAATGGGAAATGCTTTGTAACATCTTACAAGTATAACTTCCCATTGGGACAAGATAGAGAAATAAAGTTTAGGCTCTCGGAACTCAGAAATTAATAACACATCTTTTAGTAAAGGTGGTTTTTAAATTATGTGTTTGAAAATGCCACTTTTAGAAAGTAGGCATTTTCTTGTTTAACCATTCTGTGTGCCTCTGCCTGTTTGTGTATTGTCTGTCTGGTTTTGGAGTGACAGGGGCTGGGGATGTACATTCACTGTAGACAGCCACTGGGGGGTTGAGGTGTGCCTGGCCCTTCCTGGATGACTCAGAGCTGAGCTGAATGGGGCTTGGCTGCATATCGAGTAGTGGGAGGAGATTTCTTACACCTGAATAGGGCCTGTCTCCCTTGCACAATGCTGTCTCCACCCGCTGTGGTCATACTGCACCAGCGAAGACAGAACTGGTTTGGACTGAGCTCAGAGACCCTTGCACAAAGAGAACAAAGACATTTTGGGGTATAAGTATTAGACCTAAAGCCCCAGAACTTTAGACTACTTCTGGAATCAAGATGAACCTTTGCCAAGGAGAAGAGCTGGAGAAACTGGAGGAGGAGAACTGCCCCTTTTGCTGTGTGCTGTCTGGGGTTGGCCTGCAGTAGCTGTTTCTGCCAAGGAAAGGACAAGGACTTTTCTGTGTGCTGTGTCTCCCTGCTTGAGCAAGATCTCCAAGGGCTTGAGTAGAGCTTGCCTCCTGTTCTGAAGTCTCAGGGGCACAAAGACTTCACCCCCAGCTCCCCTGAACTTCCTTGCTGGGAGTTCTGACCTGCCAAGAGGTGCCTGTGTTGGGCCTCTGGAGGTTGTTCCTGCTGTTGGGAGCTGGAAAAGCAACACAACTTCAAGAAAATTGACCCATTGCTCTTCTTGCGGCTGTTTTCCTGACGCAGCACCGCAGTGCGAGAAGAATCTCCACGCATCGCCGTGCCGCTGCTGAAACCAACGCAGCGCCTGTTGCCACTGCAAGAACCGATGCATCGAGGGATTGTGGCTGAAGAAACCGACACAGCGCCGCTCGACGCCGCCGCATCGATTGCCGACGCAATCCAGATTTCCACGCATCATAGCTGTGCAGCAAGTTTTCCTGACGCATCACCCGCGGACCAGAACCGTCTTGGAATCGACGCATCACTTCCCCCTACAGACCGGATTCCACGCATCACTTCTCCTGCGTGCAGCAGAACTGTGGCATTGCCTCCCCATGGTCTCAGGAACTGACGCATCTCTTTGTTTTTCCACGCTTACCATCTCTGCGGCTGTTTGGCCTTGTAAATTTTGTCGCAACTACAGGTACTACAGGTACAGGAGAAATCACGCATCCATAGTTTTCTATGGGCCAAGTTATTTGAAACCTTTTTAAAGTCATATTCTTATTACATGTATGTTGGATTTTGATCGTTTTGGTCGTGTTGAGTTTAGATAAAGATACTTTATTTTTCTAAACTGGTGTGGTGTCCATTTGTGGTGTTATCACTGTATTACTGTGTGTTTTGAGTACAAATACTTTACACATTGCCTTTGGGATAAGTCTGTCTGCTCGTGCCAAGCTACTCAGGGGGTGAGCAGGGGTTATCTAAAGTGTGTATCCCCCTTACACTGACTAGAAGAAAGGGTCCCTATTTGGACAAAGGTAACTACCTCTGCCAACTAGAGACCCCCATTTCTAACACCAATCCTTCAGAAAATAATGACAGAGTCCTTTACAACTTGGTATGTCTCACAATCAAACACAGGTGAAACGATGGGAAATATAATTTTACATGTACAGCAAACTTAGGCGTCACATAAGACAGAGGCATGCTGGGAAGAACAAAAACTATTATAGGAGATCTAATATGGACATTTAAGAAGTAGCATTAGAGAAATGATGAGGGCATTGGGGATGAACATCAATGAATTCATGACATGTGGGCCCATAGATGGGGAGCAAGGTCTTTATCACCAGAAAGGGAAGGACAATAAATGGAGGTCCACCACCTAGCTGTTCATGCAACCCCAGATCTTTTTTGACACCCGTACACATTACCAAGGAGAGCCCAAGGCTAATTGGAGACAGTGGCATGCAAAATATTTTTAAACCTTGTCCCCCTGGAGTAGCCACAAATACCTTTGCATTTTTGTTGTTCCAGTTGTTGACCCAGTTATGTAGAGTATTAAGTTGTGTGTGATTTAAGTAGAGTACTTACTCTTCTTTTTAAAGACTAAGCATTGACTAATTAAGGTGTATCAGAGTGTTTGTAAGTTCTGAGTCTCTACCTCCACATCACCTCCCAAATAAAGACTTTGCTATCCTGAGGGTCAAGTGGTAAACATGTGTATCTGATGCTCATGTGTGAGTCCAGTAGCAAATTCCGACCCAGGATGCCGCTGGTAGACAGCTCGGACTGACACAATCTTAGCCCACTAACCCCTGCCTGCCCCGGGACTCCAGTAAAAGTTCCCACAGTATCGAAAATTAACCAGGCTCGCTGAGCTCTGGTTACATTCTATCGCTGCCTATACCGTTGTGAGCCCCTGGGTCAGGGTTAGCAGTGCTGAGCCTACAAAAGTGTATTTCAGGGGCAGCAGCTGCTACCCCCTGCTACCCAGTGGCGTGACAATAGCCCCCGCAGCCCCACGGTGCGGTGAGCCCAGAGCTCCAGGGGGCCCCCTTCAGCACTGTGCATGGGCGCCTAGCCTGCGAGGTCCTGACTGGGTCCGGAGTGTGGGGGGCCCCCTCCATGTACTTTACTCCTCAAGTTTCGTTACGCCAATGCTGCTCCCTTTCATTGATGTTGATGCTTGAGTAGGGTGACCAGGCGTCCCGGATTTGCCCGGACGGTCCCGGTTTTTCACCAGCTGTCCCGGCAGATTTCAGGAAATTTAGCTCCTGTCCCGGTTTTTAGACAGGGTCGAATGAAAACAGTGAGTCACTGCTTTTTATGTTTTACATAGCAGGGATAGTTATCAGTTCTTTCAAGAAAGCAATTTAACTAACAGGCAAGCTACTGGGTGTAAAAAAGTGCATTTTATGTATATTCTAACTGCCTGTTCTGTAATTTTATTCTGAGGAGCGCTGTCATTCTGTCCGCTCGCTTAAAGTAAAATTGTAGTCCTTCTTCTATTTTCGTTAAATGTCCCGGTTTTTGGCTTTAAAATTCTGGTGACCGTATGCTTGAGGAGGTGGACAGCATAGATCCTCAGTGCTTGGCCAGAGTGAGGTCATCATGTGACGTGCACAGGTATGCAGAGTACTGTTCAGCAACAAAACTGGGTGATGATTTACCAGTATGCTGAATGTGGAAAGACGAATGAGCAAGAAAAGGCAAGTATAAGTCGACGTGTGTGAACGTACATGGAATCGGATATTGCTGACTGCGTCAGGATTTTCTGTCGGGGAAACTGCCGGAGCCCAAGCCCACCCACGGCGCGGCTGCTGCCTTCAGCTCCTCGTCAGCACCTCCCGCGCAATTCACTTTGATTGGATGACGCAGGATTGTTGAATCAGCAGTTTCTGCATGTGCAGACATTTAACACAGAAAGGACTCATCAGGAGAGCGGCTTGTTCGCATGCCCTGGGCTTCGAATGCTGATTTATCTCAGCACTTTTATTCCAATAATAGAGTTCTGCCGCTTGTGTTCTTTTATTGACCTCCTGTTTTTGGAGAATGGCAAATACTCCCCGATCAAACTTATGACCAGTGATTTTCCCAACAACAGATTCCAGACAGTTTCTAAATCACAAACCGTGTTTTAATGATGCACATAATCACAGGGTGGTGCTGACAACGGCTTCAGACCGGGGAGCAGTGAGTTAATGTCCAGGCTCAACCACTTGACACTCTCTGGGATTATGCACCCGTCACGTCATCTCCCTGCGTCCCAGCTATTTAACTCTGAATTCTGAGTCTCCAGGAAAAAACAGTTTTCTCCTGTGCAGATGTGCATATCTTTGTCCTGGATTTCACGGACATCAATTCACCAAAATGTCAGCATTAATGGAAGTGGCATTCTGCATCCTTTCACCCACAATGACAAATACACGGTTATGGCCTTGTTCCACTGTTAGTGCCTCAAAGGCCATGCGGACACTGCAGGAAGACCAGGGCGTCCGAGAGCCGCATTTACATGTATTTCCTTTAGCTGCCTTTATGACCCCTGAACCATACATGGCAATGGACCCGATTCAAGCGGGAGACTCCCGATTTCTGAAGCAAAAAATGGCTTTATTTTGGCTTACTCCCGCCTGAAATTGCCTCTGCTTCAGTAAAAGTCAATCGAAGAAATACATTCTCCTGATTATTTTTTTAAATCTCCCACTTTCTTCTTCTAAAATGTTGGCATGTATGCCTGAACACCAAAGGTTGTAAGGGCCGCACGCCCCTGGAGTACCAAAGGGGAAGCCAGGAGTAGCCCGTGTCACCCCTGGTTTACATCCATGATGCCCCTGCTTGTGTTATTTATTCTATGTATTTATTGATTTATTTCTACGCTGCAGAAACATGTTGACAAAGCCGCTTTACAGCATTAGATGAATTGAGTCAGTCTTGACTTTCTGTTACTTGATGGTAAACTGGGCTCCCAAGTGAGGGCCCATTGAATTTCAAAGTTATGTTCCATTGATCTTAAATGGTATTTCCTACATATTTTTATGTTTGCTGTTTTTAGTTGACATGTGAAGTAACAATGGCAACCATATTGTGTGGGTCGAGAATGTCGATGACAGAAAATCGAATGGTCACAATATCGTGACAGGAATATCGAGGCCCGAGATCAATCAATCAATCAAGTAGTATTTGTATAGCGCAGCTAACCACCACAGGGGGTATCCAGGCACTGTGCTGCAGGTATCAGTCAAAGAGCCAGGTCGTGAGTCTCTTCCTGAAGTGGGTCAGTGAGAATGCAGTGCGGAGGGGGTTCCAGGATTTGGTGGCGAGGTGGGAGAAGGAGCGTCCTCCGAAGCGGCTGCGGCAGATACGTGGTGTCCGAGCAAGATATTGAGGAGCAAGTTAGTATAGATTTTCTAGACCTAACTCCATATCTATGTACCTTGGTCATATATATTCTTCCGGGTACTTATATGTGGAGTAAGAATAATACATACATACCTACCTCTGTGCACTAACCTGATTAATATTCTGGTTTTTGATATTGTGTTCATAATAATGTGAACATTCGATATTCTGTCCTTTATATTCCCTATTTGAATTAACTGTGATGGGAAGACTTAAGTACATTGTTTTCCTGCTCGAACATCAGTAGGCACAGATTTCTGATGAATTGCTTGGTGGTGTGCTGTACCAGCAATGCTGTTTTCACTGAAAAAGCTCTGGTTTTGTGCTTTGTGATCTCACATTATAATGATGGTATAAATTAGGAATTCCAAGCTTATTGTAGGTGGATCCGACGTCGGCTCAACATCCTGTGATTCTGGACAAATCACTTAATCTCCCTATGCCTAAAAAAAATTCTGGATTTGTGTAATGCAATCTGGTGCACATGTGAAGTGCTCTAATGCCCTTTGGATAAGTTTGTGCTACATAAGAGTGCAAAAAAGCCCAGACTGATGTTCCCGGATCAATTCAATTTCGAGATACTTCTGCAGCTCCGCATGTTTCTGCATACATCACCCAGTCGTCAGGTCCTCATCGTTTATCATCTATAGATTGTTGTAAGTGCTATCTTCACACATGGAGCACTATTTTGTCGTTCTGCCTATTTGTTGCAATTTGCTACTTTTGTGTAGTATTTCAATGGTTCTGAGTGCGCTCTGATATCGGTACTTGCTCACTGTGGGCATCTGTCACATAACATTTCCACACCTACGTTCCATTTAGACGTGCAAAATGTGTCATCTGTGAGTGCAAACGACAAAGCCTGATTGCCATATTTAGGATCTGTAAACATTTACACCAGCAAATGAAACTTATGACCCTGTAAATTTTGACAGAAGAATGTATTTTAGCTACTCATAAATTTAGTGTTGGGAAGGTAACAGGGGTGAGATAGGAAGTCAATGATATGGCGGTGAAAATCTGCAAAGCTGTTATTACCAACATTTCTAGTAGCTTTTCACACACAATTAGTATACTTGAACTCGCAGGCTCAAATTGCGGTGGTGCTAAAAATGGGGACAAGTGATTTTTGGCCCATTTTTAGTGCTGTGCCAATTTAGAGCTCTCACCCTTTTTTCCTGTAGGTTTCACCAAGCGTAAAGTTTGCGCATGTTGAGTCTTATTTGCCAGCACCCAGTTTTACCACTGTCCTCTAGGAGCCCAGTATATTTATGAAATGCTGGAATAAGTTGGCAAATTGAGTGCAATAAATTCTTGTACATTTTCTGTTGGGCACTTGTTTTCTCAACCGATAAAATATTTCCCAGGTGGAAAAAACTGTTTAAATTGTGTTTAGCCTTAACTGCAAACCAGCGTGAAAAATTCCCTCTTCCCTCCATATGTTTTAATTCGGAGTGAAAAATATGGGCAAAACTGGCAAATGGTGGACTTTCCTGCATGTGTCAACATCCTAGGCCCACCTTGGGCCAATAGCTACCTGGTGATTAGGGAACACATGTAAACCACTGCCGACAGTACCCCACACATCCTATATCATGCCTACATGAACCTCTTTGTGAACTGTGGGGCTTTGATGGCCTTGAAGGGCCCTGTCCAAACAGGAGGCTGGACGATGCAGGCACTAGTTGCCTCAGCAGTTCAGCTCCATAATCATAATGCATAACCTTCAAACAAAACCTTGCAAGCTGGTGGAGCTGCACCCCAAACACCATTAGTGATGGGAAAATGGTGGCCCGCCACTCAGAGTGGGACAGGTGCTATTCACGAAGACGTCAGCGGCGGCCCAGGCAGCATCATTGAGAGAGACCAGGATGGAGACATGCCAGTAGGTAGTGGCCAATCCTTACAAACGAAAAAAAGTCAACCTGTCACATTTACCGCAAACATCATTTATTGGTTCCATGCTATTGTACAGCTCTGGACTGGCCCTACCGGGCATTTTCTTACTTAAGGTGTAGGATAATGTATACCCTGACATTTAGGAGTAACCTGCTTTTCTTTAGTATGCAAACCCAGGTACTCAGGCCAAAGCCCAATTTAAAGTGCTACACTGGGAGTAAAAAGCACTAGAGCAGTCTCCAGCGTGTCTGAAGCTCACCAGTATTTCGGTAGGCTGTAAAACACAGGCAGAGGAAAGCTTGCACTGCATTTTCTCCAGCAGTGTTGCACCGCCTTCTACTGAGGCAATGGTCCCTGACAACCGCTTGTTGCGGTTCAAACATAAATTAATGACTGCATCTTATTTTTAACTTAATCGGAAATAAGGCGTTAGAATTCTGCGTATGTGAAAGACCTTCATGGGCTCTATTGTTGCACTTTAAGTGACATGATCACCTCCGATTAGTGCTTGCTTTATAATTGTTTTTAGGTCAAAGCAAAGACATATTGGGAACATGCTGAAAGCTTACCTAGGAATGCATTCCATCCACTGCTTACCATTGACTTTGTGTTTTGTCACTTACATTTCCTTTCTTTCTATTCGCTGATTTTTATTGGTTTTAGCCCGTCCATCTTCTCTTTGTCTCTCCCGTGGAGCATGACCTGCTTACCTTCTTTCTGATTTGCTCTTTCTATTCTTCCACGAGTGCTCGCATTTCGGGAACTATTTTGGTAAATCACTTCATGAGACTGCATATACATTTCAATTGCTTTCCTGGTGTGCTTCTCTGCCTGCCCCAAATGCTCCATGTTGTTTTCTCTTCCATGTTCCGCTATCGACCCTCCCAACACACTGCTTGTGCTTTTGCCCAGCCCTCCCACCCTCTGTACACCCTGTGCTTTTGGCCTTCAGCTCGCTCCCTGCAAATACCTTCTCCTGACCCAGCCATGCTCTCACCGTTGTCCTTCTCCCCCAGCCTACTCTCTCTCCGTGTTGCTTTGTTCCCCACCCCAACCAGTTACCCTGTTTCATTTTTTTTAAAGTGCTCTTATGCAAAATTTAAGAAAAGCATTTCTAGTTCTACTTTCACTTACCAATCCATCTCAGATTGCTAAATAAAAAGTTCAAAAATGCGTGCCTCATTTTGCAGGCGTGTACACGTGTGTTGCTACACGCGTACAAAATGATGCAGTGGCTGCGTCACAGGACTTTTTATTTATTTTTATTTTTAACCATACTGCACAGCAGCTGCTGAGCTGTACAGCATGGGCTAAAAGTCTTTGGCAAAGCAAATAGGTCTCACACATGAGACCGTTTGGCTTTGTCAATGCTTATTTCAATTATGAGCATTTGAATGCAATGGTGCAATATGGCAGCCACTGCCACAACAATCCCGCTCCACCTGTTTATGGTGCAGGATCAGTGGAGGCTGCAAGGGAACAACAGGTGGTGTGGCCTGAAACAGGAGCACCGCGTACATTTCCCCATTGCACTGAAAAATCTGTGCTACACTTCAGGAGCAGGCAGTGCTAAATTTGTGACAGTGGTTTCCAGTGCTCGGCACAGGCACTTAACTGTCAGCTCCAGCTCTAGTGACAGTATACCTGTTTTTTAAGTCAATATACATTGAAAATGAATAATAACAGCCTCTCGTGCCATTATTATAGTTTTGTGTGGCCTGAAATAGTCTGAATTGTCACACTTGTAGAATTGTGATGGTTAGGTGTTATGTTGGCGCTGCCATTGGCAGAGTAGGCAGGGTATGGGTGGTGCAGGCTGCAGTGGTCTTCCGAGTGGGGACCTGGCACTTAATGTTTTACAAATTAAGCCATGAGAGCAGGAATGACAACACTAACAAATGCTATTCCACATTCCGTGAGGATGTAGCGCTACAGCACTCCATGGTACTCGCAGTGCATGCTGCACTTGAAGGCGGGGCCTTAGTTGACATCAATTTCTCAAGCACTGAAGGGTGAGAGACTCAGGCCTGCCTGGCTTCTATACGTTGAACACAGATATGACCACAGATCTATGGAGCAGGGTTGTAGAGGGCAAATGTAAATATTTAACAAATGTGTGATTGTTGAAGGCCACAGAACAACCTCATTCAATCATTCAAAATATCCCAATGTCATATATCAAATATCACACATAGAACACGCATGCGTGCCCAAAAGACAATGACACAATACGTATCCAGTGCACTTTACTTTCTCGTTTAGGCCTCATAAAGGCACTGTGGCACAATTCCATTTCGTTGAGTCGTTCGTGTAGTTTTGTGGCCGAGTTACTGATCAGTTCAAATAAATGGAATAACAAACAAATGCGATTTTGCACCCATTTAGCGTATCTCATTAGTTCATTTTACATTTCCTTTGAAATCTGGTGATAATTATCTGAGCAAAATGCAGGTGCGCGCCCTTCAGTTTTCGCTTGTAATTGGCAGTCGTGCAAAAATGGTTGTAAATAAAGGTTAAAATGGATACAGATACAGTTTTTGAATAATCGCCTGGGTCTAAAGGGTCCCCTTAATGTCCAAATCTGGTAAAATGCTCCAAAACACCCTTGAGTTTAGCTCTTTATGGACACAGGCAGCAGCACGACATACAGTTTTGGACAGGAAACATATTTATCTCCCCTATCAATGAAGCTCTGTTGTTTGCGAACACTTACAGAAATCTCTTGGACATACTTTGCAATACTCTGAGGTTTTAAACTGTCACAGAAATTGATTCATGTGAAATCTGCATAAAATGTGGAATGACTCAGAGAGGTTTCCAGTCAAGTTTGAAAGTATCCATATCAGACCATAAATCCTTGAGGAAATAAAGACATTGGATCAGTGATAATTGCCAGGAGTCTCCGCAGAAGGTAATGCTGTGCAACTAATGAAAATGTCTGTCATTGCAATCTGGGCCTGCGGCAACTTCCTCTGGCTCTTCCGTCCCCTCCCTGGAGGAGGCAGAATGCCTGCTCCAATTAGGCCTAAGCGTCTCAACAATGATATTTGGCACTTTTTTGGGTGTTTTAAATAAATTACATCCGATAAAATACTCGGAATTCAGTGGACCGGTCTGTGAATGGCTGCACCCTGGTGCCAACTGGACTCTGCGTTTATTGCGCGTGGAAGAAACACGAATATTACTTTCCTTCAATTTATGTTTTGTATTAGAAATCGAATGGAAATGTTCCTGGGAACATGCTAAGCAGCGCGCGCTTTGTGGCAGCTCTGTCCAAGTTCTGGAATTCTACAGGGGAGGCAGGGGATGACTGGGCGTCAGAAAGTTGAAGGGGCCATCCGGTGAATGATGTCACACAAGGCCTCAAAACCCAAACTGACGACATCAAACAAAGCAACATTCTAGAATGTCTGTTGTTGGGAGTGCGAGACTGGGTAAAGAGATGTGTGTTTTTTGTCTTCACTTGATACTCCTTAAACGGAACCTACTTGTAAACATGAAAAAACCTATATGGACTACCTTGGGTGATTACAGAGTAAACATAAACAAGAATCCTATGGGATTCGTTTGGGGGTTGACATACAATAATTGTGCCTGTGTGAGTGAATTAATCACATTTTCAATGAATCAACAAATGCACATATGGCCACTCTTTTCAAAAGATGTATATTCTATACATAGAAGTGAATGAACAAATTATCAAAGCTCAGAGGGCGCAGGGGCCATGGTGGTGAAAATAATTACAAATTGCCATAAAATTAGGGATGGACGGTAAACTCTGCTCCGGAAGGGGAGTTCACAGAGTTTTGCCCACACCGCGCTCCATGCTCTAGGCGCAGCACGGAGTTCCGGCAAAACTCCAACAACCGTCAAATGGTGGAGATTTTCTTGTGCGCGGCTCGCCAACATTAAGTTGGTGAGTGCGAGCAAGAAAATCGAGCACTAAGACGAGTTCCTGTGCGATTTCTCAACACAGCAGGTCGCGGCTGGTCACTACCGCTCGCGTTGAGAAAGCTGCCGCTCGCGTTGAGAAAGGTGTCGCTCAAGTAAAAAAATCTACTCCAGAGGCAGGAAGAAGCAACACCCTCTGGTGTGCCGCGTGCACAAGCTCCCGGCGCTAAAAAACAGTGCGAGCAGCACAACGTGCCTAAATTCTGCCACTCGCAGAACTCCACGGAATCTCACTGCCTTTTCAGGTAACTCCGCTGAATTACGTGGAGTGAACCTACGCGAGTTCTGCCCACACCTACATAAAATCACAAGAACATCATAGGTTATATATCCAATTTTTCAAAGTGGAAATTCTTCAAAATTATTGGGAGAAAGTTTGCTTGCAATACAGCCACAGATGTATCATCGTTTCGACCTACACTCAACCTTAAGGGCCTCATCAGGACTATACCATCTGTTATTATCTTCTCCTGTGTATCGTACCTTTGTTTCGTTCAGTCACTCAGTTTGATAATGTCCTCCCATTTCACAAATGGGTGGAGTACTTATGTGGTATTGTTTTGTTGTTAAATATTCAAAAGATTGAGAATCACACATGTTCAAACAATTACTTACTTCACGCAATAAATGTCCTTTTATTCCATAATCGCTCTTTCAGTCTAATTTTCACTGCCGGTACACAATAATGAACTCTGGTTTGAGGGCGTGAAAGCAGGAAATTAGTGATAAAACATCTACTATGGAGACAGAGTAAATGAATTAGACAGAAAATACCCACATATACATATTAGCCTTATTAGTTAATGATTAAGGAATTTACTTCAAAAATGGAAGTCATTGAACGTATTAAGAAGCTTCCACCTCTAGAATGCACTCTAAAAGTCAAAAGAAGTTTGTGACTTATTAGTCTGCTTTGTGTTATGTTGTGGTGCACTACTTCAGGCCATTGCTGAAGAAGGTAAGAAGCACATAAATGATGTGCTTCACCACACCGAACCATGTAGAGAAGGGTTTCTCACCATACCTTCCAGACAGTCCTCCAGGCTTATAATGTAAACTTTATTGCGTGATTAATAAAAACCTTTGCAATCGGCGACATGGTAAAACACATATATAAAATGAGTAAAACAACACTTTTCTATAAAATTACAATGATTTCCTATACTATAAAGAAAATGTAAAACTAACATGTATTACTGGAGATAAAAATTCTTTATGTATCTTGGAAGACAGAAAATGTCAACTTTGGAAAACGACCTCCTAAAAAATCCCGATCCAGTGCAGGTGTCTGTAAATTTGTTTGTAAAATCTTGGCCAAGCTAGCATAAGGACTAAAATTGGTCATCCAAGAGGATATGAATCGATTACGACCGGCGTCCTGTAAATAGCTAGCAGTCAGTGGGACTGGATTGGTGACCAATTTATTAGGGTGCTGCCGTAATTAGTTTTGTTTTTACTGTGTTCATGAAGCGAACAAAGCTAGAAGCCAACCGGACATCTTTACCCTCGAAGCAGGCCTTCACCACCTGTCGTCATTAAACCACAAAGATCCAGATTGAGTATGTTTCCTACAATGGTCGGAAAAACACACAGTGTTTTTAAATACCCCTCACACACCAAAAGGGCCGTTGGTGTCATGCTTCATCATAGGGGTCTTCCCGCCCCTCTACGGGACGGGGCGTGCTACAACCTACGATTACGCGGGAGCACTGTTGTTGTGAGAAAACTGTGTCGTGTAGGAATGTGAGTGGAAGGGTCAGGGGTGAATGGAAAGGTGAGGTTAAAAAATACCTGGCTCGGCGGTTTAGAAAATAAATTTTTAATATACCTTTGAGCTGGTATTGTTAAAAAAGTGGGGACGGAGGTGTATTTGCCTCAATGAGCTATGCCTCCAAAGTCAGTCAACATGTTTCGAAGCCCCCCTGGCTTCTTCTTCAGTCCTTAGCGGACCCCTTCTACACTCACTTTGTACGTGGTGTGTTTATTTAAACTAATCCTCTCTATAAAACATTTATTCTAAACCGCCGAGCCAGGTATTTTTTAACCTCACCTTTCCATTCACCCCTGACCTTTCCGACCATTGTAGGAAACATACTCAATCTGGGAGGACATGGCTTTTGAAACAATCTGAGGGTGGATCTTTGTGGTTTAATGACTATAGACTAAAGGAGGACGTATCCACCTCCACTGCTTGTGACAAGCAGTACCTCTTTGCTCCCCTTTTTTGTTCTTTCTGCTTCACCGCCTGTCTACATGTTCGTATCTGATTTTCATTCAGGCGTGGCTTTAAAAGCTGTCTTCGTTCCAGATCTAAATTCTTGCAGACGCACAATAAGTGTAAAACATCCTCTTTGATCTCACCACACAGTCTGCAATGGTTTGTTGGATGTGTGTGTTTCCATGGTGGTAAATGCAGCTTTGTGGGTAAGATTCCCAACCTCAGAGCCAAGAAACTTTCCTTCATGATTCTCGAGAAGCTTGTTTCTAGGTATGGTTGTGGCGTACACCTCGAGTAACTCTGGATTACAAACCAGCTATGAGCCCTTCTACTTAGGTCTGTTTTGTCTTTTTCAAGGGATACAGTCTTTACAGATTTATTTACCAAGACCTTAAAGCTGTTGTAGGGAAGACCAGATTCCCACAGGTCCTGTAGAGCGAGCAGCCTTATTCCTGACTGGAGGTAGACCATGGCGGGACCATCGTTTTTCCTTATCATCTCCTTCCATAGGTATGAGTTTAATGAGCCGGGCTTAGCTCCCTTTATTTTGTACCAGCACTTGGCGTAGACACCCTTCCGTGTTATTTGCTGTTTTTGAAGGTCAAACTCTAGCCTTAATTGTGCTGGAGAGGTGTACTGCGGGAGATTAAATATTATTTTCATGGCTTTGGAGACCACCTTATCCAAAATTGTCTCATCTGCCCCTCTCAATGGTTTGCTGCCGTACTTAATTGTAGGTAAAAGCTTTGCTCGAAGCACTTCCAATAGAGGGACTAGGTTGGGGCTTGTTATTTTGTGCTTGATGTTTTTTAGCGTAACAGCCAATTGGGTCCTCTGCCTTTGATAGCCTCTTTTTGTTTGTAGTACGTACCCTTCCTGTCAAAGATTATTCCCAAGTACTTGTATTCCGCGACCGTCTCCAGCTGCCTGCCCCCCAGCAGCCATCTCGGTTGGTTTTTGGTGCTCCGCTGGTTGAATACCATAACTTTAGATTTCTCGAGATTTATACTTAGCCCGTTCTTGTCTGCAAAATTACTCGTGGAATTTATCAAATGCTGCAGGCCGACTGTAGTTCGACTGATCAATATCAGATCTTTGGCGTACAATAAGTTTGAAAGTGTCAAACCGCCCAAGTTCGGAGCGTGGTGATGGCAGTTGTCCAGCTCAGTGGAGAGGTCTGACACGAAGAGGTTAAACAGGGTCGGGGCAAGGACACAGCCCTGTTTTAGACCTTTGGTGGTTGATATTCTCCTTGACAGACTGTCGCCGGCCCCCAACTTGATTTGGATCCATGTCTTAGAGTGGAGTAAGATTAGCTGATTCAGAAGGTATGGGGCTATTTTCCTCCCGGCTAGTTTTGCCCACAGTTTCCCTCTGTCGATGCTGTCAAAGGCAGCTTTGTAATCAATGAAGCAGACAAATAATGGCTTATTGATTGTTTTTGTAGCATCTATTAAAAGCGAAAGAGCAAGAGTGTTTGTGGTTGTTCCCATGTTTTTTTGGAAGCCTGTTTGGTTAATTGGAATTAAGGCTTTTTCCAGCGCCCACTCGGTATGTTCGGCCAATAGTAGCCCTGCATAATATTTGGCCTCAATGTCAATGAGTGCAATGAGTCTGTAGTTCTTCGATTCGGTCTTACTGCCTTTCTTATAGATAGGTGAAATAATCGATCCCTTTCAAGAGTCTGGTAATCGTTCAGTTTCCAAGATGTTGTTAAAGAGGGGTAATAACGCCCCTGCCCAGTAGTTTGGGTCTTGCTTGTATATAATTGGTGGTAAGCCGTTGGGCCCAGGCGCTCCCTCGTTTCGACTTTTGGAGATTCTGTTCACAATCAATTTTATTGAGAGGGGGGGAAGAAGCTCTGAGCCTGGGGGTTTTAGGGGCTGCCGGCCGCTCTGGCGTACCGCCACGACTTGTTTATTTTCACCTACTTCCATGTTGAAATGATTATCTAGATATTTTACCCAAGCTTCCTCCGTTATATGTGAGTTAATTCCTGGAGCTGTTGGGTTCACTATCCTCTTGACTGTGTGCCAAAACCTGGCACTGTTATTAGTTTTTGCATCGTATAACAGTTTTACCCATATTGTTTCGTCGTTTTCCCTTTTCGCTTGCCAAATAATTTTCTTTTTTGCAGGCGCCTTTGGCCTTCTTAGTTCCAGCTGTGTGTTGCCTGCGGGGCAGTTTTGACGGAGACTATGCATTGCTCTGTTTATTTCGCCCCTTATATGTCTTAGTTCGGCATGTTGGTTTGCCAAAAGATGGATTCTTTGATTGCTTGTTGGCCTGCTAAGGACTTCCCGTTGAATTTTTGGGCCAGTTTTCATTGGGTCTATTTTGGGGCTAGATAGTTCGAAGCTTTTGATGAAGTTTTCCCAAGCTGTTAAGATGTTACCACACCGCAGTTTATTTTCCTCCCACAATATTTTTGATACTGCTAAGTTTTCCTGGATTACGTGTGTTACATTTGATTCTCCTATGGTTAGATGTGACCTTTGTATCTAAGTCAACGATTGGATAAGTAAGGGCTGTTCCTTGAATGGCAAGTGTAAACTCTTGTGGTTGATGATCACTGTAGTCCGGCATTCCGATCCTGAAATCTTTTGTTAAACTATAAATTGGTAAAGATACGAAGGTGTAGTCTATTGCAGTGTTTGAAAATGCGTTATGAAAGGTTGCAGCTTGGGGGCAGTCCCCCGCAAGTCGGCCGTTTAATGCTACCAAGGACAGGCTTTCTAGGTCACTCAACAGGTCTTTAGAGATCTTAGTTGGCTTGCCCCACTTGCACTCATCCTGGAGTGGAATGCCCCATGCTGATTGTTGATCTGCTGCCAGCCTGTCTGTGTCCACGCTCCCTGTAAGGAACATATTGAAGTCGCCTGAGATGATATAGTTTGAAGTCACCTCCTCGGTGATAAGCTTTGTTAATTCTGCTACCAGTTGCTGTGCGCCTATTTTTTTATTTTGGGGATGTAAATAGGTGTTAACAAGTATTAGCTGCTGTTTATCTTTAAAACCCGCTATTTCCAGCTATATTGTTTTTATTTCATTTGTTGAGGTGCTTTTGCTTGTTAATTCCTTAACGGTCGTTATGGTTTTAATCGAGGCGTAAGTCGTAAGACCCCCTTTCAAATGACCGAATTTAGAGTTTCTAGTTGCTGGGAGATGGTATGATTTAAAACCTGGCAGGTGGAATGGGTCTTCTAACCACGTTTCTTGGAGCAGGATTAGGTCGAATTGTTGAAAATACATCAATAAGGCCGTGTCCGTGGTTTTAGTTCCAAGGCCATTTATGTTCCAGGAGCAAAATTTTAAGTTTGGAGTGTTTGTTTCCTGTTCTAATCTCTGTCATAGGGTCTCTGGTCTTGTGTTTATAGTTTTTGCTATCCAGGTCCAGTCCTTTGATGCGTCAGTTCCGTCTTGAACCCGAATGCTCCGGATAGTAGAGTTATTCCTCTCCGAAACCTCTACAGAGGTACTGCGTGCCCCCTAAGCAGGCTTATAGGCTAGTAGAAAGGGTCTGCTGTGGCAGAAGGACATTTCGAACTCCCTGTGTGATCGTGAAGTAGAGGTTAGGTCAGGGTGGGTGTTGTAATGGCAGGTTCCAGTGTTAAAGAAGCCACTGGGCTGATGACTTAAAGGCACAGTTAGGGCTCAACAACACTGCAGTAGTAGCACACTAGCGTTGGTAAAATCACTAGAAATATAAGGGCCTATTTACACTGGTAAAGTCCGTCACAAATGCACTCTTATGACCAAGATTGCCCTTTCTACGCCCTTCCAGGAATTCTAAAAGGGGTTCCTGCCAGGCGTGAATGCATTTACAGGGGCAGCGATCTCTGCAGCCATAAATCTCACTCATGGGGTGGGATGTGGGTGTTTAAAGGCATGGTTTGTCTTGGAAGTTTGGGAACACCCACAATCTAGTGTGCTTGTATGCATTCGCCTATTCCTCAACTCCAGATTTGGTGTAAATCCCATTCTAGCTTAGGAAGAGGAATAGACTACTCCCAGTTAAGGGGGTACCAAGGAGGTTTCTCCACAGTGAAAAAGTATTTTCTCTGCAGAGAAAAAAAGTGCATATACAGATGGGATACTATTCCAGCTGTATGAAGTTCTCGCATGCGTAAGTAGTCACATGACCTTCCCAGGAGCATGCCTGGTGCAGGTTTGAGTCATACTTCTGGGAATATTTCTGGGCAAAAAAAGCAGGAAAGATGCGTTCCATAGGAGGTGGAAATCTATGCGTGCATTTTCCCTACTTTTTAATGAATTGGGCTCAAAACCTTTAAAGGCAACTGTTAGACCTGGCATCCTTGGCATGGGTCTCCCTTCCATTTTTTTTTTCATAATGCCTCCACTGTTGTCGATATGTTTTTGCTGGACTAGATGCTCATGGGCACTTTGCCACTGCTAATCAGTGCCAAAGTGCAAGTGCTCCCTATTGTAAATTGTGTTATGAATTAGTGACTCCATGTTTGGCTTATTGGAATTACTGTCAGACCCTAGTACAGTGCACTAAGTGTGCCCAGGGCTTGTGAATCAAATGCTGCTGGTGGGCTTGCAGCACTGGTTGTGCCACCCACAGAAGCAGCTTGTAAAGTGTGTCTCAGGCCTGCCATTGCAGAGCCTACGTGCAGTCTGTGACTGCCATGTCGACTTGGTAAGTGCACCTACTTACCAGTCCCTAAAACCTTCCCTTTTCTTCATATCAGACACCCCTATGGTAGGCCTACGGGCAGGGTGCATTGTAAGGATAAGGTGGGACATGCCTGGTGTGTGTGGCATGTCCTAATAGTGAATTACAGCCATTTTCGTTTTTCACTATTGCACGGCTACCTGTTTCCCATAGGCCAGAATGGGCAGTTTGATTATAACATCTTATAATCCTAAACTGACTCAGGGAACTAGGTAGAAATTCGAGTTTAGTATGCCTGAACTCAGAATGATAAAATACATCTTTTAGTGAAGTTGATTTTAACATTCTGTGTTTGAAAATACCACTTTTAGAAAGTAGGTATTTTCTTGCCTAACTATCCAGCCTGCCTCTGCCAGCTTGTGTATTGTGTGTCTGGTTTGTGCGTGACAGGGGCTGGGAGTGGCTACAGGAGACAGGGTGAGGCAGCACAGGACTGAATAGAGAGATCTGCATCCAGAGTGGAGGGAGGAGTTGCAGCTGGGTCTGAAAAGGGCTGTGCCTGCCTTCCACAATGCTGGCTCCACCTCCTGCCGGGCGTCTGAGTACCCTGCCCCACATTCTGAAAGGAAAAGAAGGAGACATGTACACAGAGTGCTCCAAAGCTGCACAGAACTGGTTTAAACTAAGCAAAGGCCTCTCTGCCTTCAGAGAACAAAGAGAAAAGGAGTATAAGTACTGGGGCCCAAACCCAGGAACTTTAGATCACTTTTGGGAACAAGAAGAAACCTTTGCTGAGGAGCGGAACCAAGAAGAAACTGAGGAGAGACTATCCCTAAGCTGAAGTGCTGCTTGGGGGATTGGCCTGCAGTGGTTTGCCTGACTGCCAAAGAAAGGAGAAAGGAACTTTTGCTTTGCTGTGACTTTCATCAACTTGTGAAGTATCTCCAAGGGCTTGGAAGAGAGCTTGCCCCCTGATCGAAGTCCCAGGACCATTGGACTTCACCCCCTTTGTGAATTGCTGCTGGAAACTCTGTTTCAGTGGCTACAGATGTAAGGAGCTGTGACCGACTCTCCCGACCGGCTCGGTGTCCTGTTGGCACCGCATCGAGCAACGCCTGCATCTTGCAACGCACGGCCTTGGTCTCACCGACTCCGTCAACGAGCCGCTGCCTGCACCGTAACCTGTGAGCACCGCACCTTGCAACGCCTCGCTACACCGAATCCATCTGGTCCGACCGACACGGTCACTGTTGCTGAGTTCGAGTCCTGTGACCGCACCGGAGTTGGGCACCGCTCGCACGCTTCGCGACGCACCGCCCGACTCGCACCGCCGTCCGGACTGATCGACGCCAGCTCCTGAATCCGGCTTCGTCGCCGCACCGCAACCTTCCAGCACCGCATCGAAGCACCGTCTCGCCCTGCAACGCCCGGCCCTGGTCTCACCGACTCCGTCTCGACGGCGTCAACGAGCCGCTGCCTGCACCGCCTCGAGGGACAACGCGTCCTGCAACGCTTCCATTTTGTAACGCAACCGCGACGAACCGCCATCCGGCTCGCACGCCCGTGCCTGCCGCTTCAAGTAAAAGGTACTGTGACCGAGTCTGTCTACGCTGTGTTGGCCCGTCTCGACGCGGTCAGCTGGATTTGTTAGACTCTGTTTGTTCTTGACATCGCCGTAGCCGGAGGAGGCTACCGACTCGCACAGAACCTTGAATTAAGCCTTTTTGATCAGAACTAAGCATTCTTGACAGTATTGTGGATTATTTTTGTCGTTTATGGTCTTGTGATAAATCTATATAAAGTATACCTATTTTTATAAATATATAACCTGTGTGGTGTCCATTTGTAGTGTTGTCACTTGATTACTGTATGTGTTCACAAATGCAGTACACACTGCCTCTGAACTAAGCCTGTCTGCTCGTGCCAAGCTACCAAGAGGGTGAGCAGGGGTTATTTCAGGAGTGTACCTACTTTCCCTGACTAGACTCAAGGGTCCCTATTTGGGCAAAGGTACCTACCTCTGCCAACTAGAGACCCCCAAATCTAACATTGGTGGTCAGCGGTGAGGATTCTGGACTTGCATTTGTGACTCATGTACAGTGATTGGTGAACACTACTTAGTGAGTGCAGACCAAAACGCAACCACATACTTTTATAGCATTTTTTCTGGGATTTCCTATTTTTGCAACTGCCAAGTTTAATCACTATGGAGAAACCAGCATCAGTAGCCTCTGTTGAGTGTGATTGGGAAGAGGAGAGGCTAGAATGCTACACCCTCAAGCAGCTCAAGCATTTCTGCAGGAAGTTTAAAGACTCCATGACCGGGCTCACCAAGAAGGATGAGCACCAAAAGGCGCTGAGGGCCTGGATGGAAGCAAGGAGCACCCCTATACCTAGGGAAGGGGATGAGAATGCAGATGGGCAGCTAGAGGGGCTATTGGGTCCAGGGGGAAGAAAGCAGTCTCCCCGGTAGGTAGCAGTGTTTCGGCCAGAGGACTGTCTCCAGAGGAGTTGGAGGACAGGAAAGAGAGTAGGATGCACGAAATGGAGCTGACCAAGCTCAGGCTGAATGGGCAGTTAGAATTTGAAATGCAAACTAGGAAATTAGCCCTAGAGGAAAAGAAAATGCAGTTTGAACATGAGAAAGTTTTGAGGGAGTTGGAATTGAAGGCCAAAAGCTTAGAGATTACTCCCTCTGGTGGCAGTGTACCGCCTGTGCCTGTTGAAGCTAGGGTGTATATTCCCAAAGATGTGGTGAAGAAGTTTTTCAAAAATGATGACATTGGGCAGTGGTTCAAAGCCTATGAGGTAGCCATGTCTTCCCACCGGGTCCCTGAGAAGGATTGGGGAGCGGGGTTGTGGGGGCGGTTCCTTAGTGAAGGGCGGGATACCTTGTTGGATTTGCCCTCTGAAGTCTATAATTCATACAGCCACATGAAAGATGCTTTAATGACTAGGTATGGTTTGACCCCTGAGCTTTATAGGCAGAGGTTCAGGAACTGTAAGAAGATTGAAGGCAGTACCTGGGTTGAATATGTGACCTTCTTTTGCAGAGCCTTGGATGGTTGGGTAAAGGGTAGCAAAGCGACTGATTTTCAGGCGCTCTTTGATTTGATTTCATGGGAGCACTTGTCCAGTAATTGCTTTCATGAGCTACGCCAGCACCTGATTGATAGTAAGCTGACTAACCCTAGGCAGCTTGCTGAGGAGGCGGACCGCTGGGTGAGTACCCGGGTCCACAAGGGTCACGTGGGAGACTCCGCCAAGGGTGGGCAGGGTCCCCAGCAGAAGAGTGGGGGGACAAGGGCAAACAGAGGGAGTTCCATAAAGGGCCCCAAAGTAGACCCCAAGGGAACCAAGGGAAAGGTTCCCAGCCTCCCCTGAGAAGAAACCCGTGGCCCTGACAGGCCCCCTGTTCACCAGGGACCACTGGTATGTTACAAATGTGGCGCCCCTGGCCACAAGGCCAACGATCCTCGTTGCCCTTTGCATGGAAAACCAGCACCCACTGGTGCAGTCCCCCGGCAGTTGGCTAGTGTAGCCCTGGGGGAGGAGTTGGGTGTCCAAGGTGGGGGTGATCCCACAGTGTTTTCCCTTGTCTCATTAGGAGACTCTGAGATGGTCCCTAGGACCCAGCTGCCTGAGAACACTAAAAAGTACAGGCAGTGGGTGACCATCAATGGCCATAGGGTGGAGGCTCTGAGAGACACAGGAGCCAGTGTGACAGCTGTCAAGTGTCACCTGGTGTCTAAGGAGCAGGTTATCCCTGATGCATTCTATCCGGTTGTTGCCGCTGACAACACAGAGAGTCACTGCAAGGTGGCTCAGGTTCCCTTTGAGTGGGGGGGTCTCGGATACTCTTCAAGTAGCTGTGAGGCCAGCCATGCCTGTTGACTGTTTGTTAGGGAACGATTTGGAGAGCTCACCTTGGGCTAAGGTGGAGCGGAGTGCGCATTTAGAAATGTTGGGCTTGCCTGATTGGGCATGTGTGACCACCCGGTCAATGGCAGCTAAAGGTGTTCAAAAGGACCTGGAGCCTGAGAGGGAGGCCAGGTGCCTGCCGGAGAGAGAGGAGGCAGGGGGCACGGGAAACCGGCCCCGAAGTTCCCACGGTCCAGGAGGAGGCAGACCCTGAGGGGGATGCCCTGGAGCCTACAGGGGAACAGGTAGCTGAACTGGGGGACCTACCTGAGCTGACCCATTGGCAGCAAGAAGGAGGACCCTCCAGGGAGGAGTTCTGCGAGGAGCAGAACACATGCCCTTCTCTCGTGGGTCTGAGGCAACAGGCCACAGACCAGGCAGCAGGTGATCAGTCTGGATCACATTGGATTTACTGGGAGAATGGTCTCCTGTATTCAGAGCCTAAGGTTGCTGAGCCTGGGTCAGCCCGTGTGCTGGTGGTACCCCAGCGCTTCAGAGCCTTCCTACTGGGGTTGGCTCATGATGACGTTAGCAGGACATCTGGGGCAGGACAAGACCTTTGAAAGGCTTGTCACCCATTTCTATTGGCCCCAGATGCTCAGGAGTACCGCCACTCACTGCAGGACATGTCAGACTTGCCAGGCAAGTGGAAAGAGTGGGAGGAAGCACAAGGCTCCTCTCCAGCCATTCCCTGTGGTCAGCACCCCCTTTGAACGGGTGGGTATTGACATTGTGGGGCCACTGGACCCCAAGACAGCCATGAGCAACAGGTTTATCCTGGTCTTGGTGGACCATGCCACCCGGTACCCTGAAGCCATCCCTCTGAGGACAGTGACGGCCCCCGTGGTGGGACGGGCACTGATGGGAATTTTCTCACGTGTAGGATTCCCTCAAGAGGTGGTGTCTGACAGAGGTACCAACTTCGTGTCCAAGTACATGAAGTCCCTGTGGCAGGAGTGCGGTGTAACTTACAAGTTCACCACTCCTTACCACCCTCAAGGAAATGGGCTGGTTGAGAGATTCAACCGGACCCTCAAGGGCATGATTATGGGTCTGGAAGAACTCATGAGGCGTAAATGGGACGTCCTCTTACCTTGCCTGTTGTTTGCATACCGGGAGGTGCCACAGAAGTCTCTAGGGTTCAGCCCCTTTGAGCTCCTCTATGGACACCCGGTGCGAGGACCTCTGAGTTTGGTCAAGGAAGGCTGGGAGCAATCTCCCAGGAAACCTCCCCAGGATGTATACAGTTACATGCTGGCCTTCAGGAACCAGACTAGGTGTTTCAGAGAGCTTGCTGAGGCAAATCTGGAAGCCAGCCAGGAGGAGATGAAGCGGTGGTACGACCAGAATGCCACTCTGGTCGAGCTTCAGCCTGGTCAGAAAGTGTGGGTCATGGCCCCTGTGGAGCCTTGTGCGCTCCAGGACAGGAGGACCGGCCCTTTCACGGTGGTGGAGCGCAAGAGTCCAGTTACCTACTTGGTGGACTTGCAGTCTCCCAGGAACCCCTTGCGGGTCCTGCATGTGAACCGCTTAAAGCCCCACTTGGAGAGGTCCCAAGTGGGCATGCTCTTAGCTACAGATGATGGGATGGAGGAGGAGACCGAGCCTCTTCCTGACCTCCTGTCAGCCCGAGAGCAAGATGGATCCGTGGAGGGAGTAAACCTCGCTACCTCCCTCACACCTGAGCAGCAGGGAGACTGTCGCCAGCTGTTGGGACAGTTCCCTGACCTGTTCTCCCTGGTTCCCAGTGTCACTCATTGGTGCGTCCATGAAGTGGACACTGGGGACAGTCTTCCTGTGAAGCACAAGGCTTACAGGGTGACTGACAGGGTCAGAACCTGCATCAAGGAGGAGGTCTCCAAGATGTTTGCGCTAGGGGTGATTGAGTCCTCTAACAGCCCTTGGGCCAGCCCAGTGGTCTTGGTTCCAAAGGCTGCCGCACCTGGTGCCACACCAGAACTCCGGTTTTGTGTGGACTACAGGGGACTCAATTCCGTCACCAGGACTGACGCCCACCCCATCCCCAGAGCTGATGAGCTCATAGATCGGTTAGGGGCTGTGCGGTACCTCAGCACGTTTGACTTAACGTCTGGGTACTGGCAGATCGCCTTGACTGATGGGGCAAAAGAGAGGTCAGCATTCTCCACACCAGATGGGCACTACCAGTTCCGGGTGATGCCCTTTGGGATGAAGAATGCCCCTGCCACCTTTCAGAGGTTGGTCAACCAGGTGTTGGTTGGACTAGAGGATTTCAGTGCCGCCTACCTGGATGACATCGCAGTGTTCAGTGCCAGTTGGGAAGAACATCTGCGCCACCTCTGGGAAGTGTTGATGGCGCTGCGGAGGGCAGGCCTCACAATCAAGGCAAGTAAGTGCCAGATTGGGCAGGGTTCTGTGGTGTACTTGGGACACCAGGTTGGGAGCGGCCAGGTGGCGCCCCTCCAACCAAAAATTGATACCATTCTGGCTTGGGAGCCCCCCAAGACCCAGACAGAGGTGAGAGCCTTCCTAGCACTCACCGGGTATTACAGGAGATTCGTCAAGGGGTATGGCAGCATTGTTGCCCCCTTGACAGAGCTGACTTCCAAGAAGCAGCCCAGGAGAGTGATTTGGACTGACGCCTGTCAAAAAGCTTTTGACACCTTGAAGACTGCCATGTGCACGGCGCCTGTGCTCCAGGCACCCAACTTCTCCAATGAGTTCATTGTTCAGACGGATGCTTCAAGGCATGGTGTAGGGGCTGTTCTATCACAGATCAATGAGGAGGGCCTAGACCAACCTGTAGCCTTCCTCAGTAGGAGGTTACTTCCCCGTGAACAGAAATGGAGTGCTATTGAGCGTGAGGCATTTGCTGTGGTCTGGGCACTGAAGAAGCTGAGACCATACCTGTTTGGGACTCACTTCCGGGTTCAGACAGACCACAGGCCCCTCAGATGGTTGATGCAGATGAGGGGTGAGAATCCAAAGCTGTTGAGGTGGTCCATTTCCCTACAGGGAATTGACTTTACGGTGGAACACCGCCCTGGTACAGAACACGCCAATGCTGATGGTCTGTCCAGATTTTTCCGCCTTAGTGATGAGAACTCCCTAGGGGTAGGATAGTTCTCCCCACATTTCAGCTGGAGGGGACACGTGTTAGACCTGGCATCCTTGGCATGGGTCTCCCTTCCATTTTTTTTTTCATAATGCCTCCACTGTTGTCGATATGTTTTTGCTGGACTAGATGCTCATGGGCACTTTGCCACTGCTAATCAGTGCCAAAGTGCAAGGGCTCCCTATTGTAAATTGTGTTATGAATTAGTGACTCCATGTTTGGCTTATTTGAATTACTGTCAGACCCTAGTACAGTGCACTAAGTGTGCCCAGGGCTTGTGAATCAAATGCTGCTGGTGGGCTTGTAGCACTGGTTGTGCCACCCACAGAAGCAGCTTGTAAAGTGTGTCTCAGGCCTGCTATTGCAGAGCCTACGTGCAGTCTGTGACTGCCATGTCGACTTGGTAAGTGCACCTACTTACCAGTCCCTAAAACCTTCCCTTTTCTTCATATCAGACACCCCTATGGTAGGCCTACGGGCAGGGTGCATTGTAAGGATAAGGTGGGACATGCCTGGTGTGTGTGGCATGTCCTAATAGTGAATTACAGCCATTTTCGTTTTTCACTATTGCAAGGCTACCTGTTCCCCATAGGCCAGAATGGGCAGTTTGATTATAACATCTTATAATCCTAAACTGACTCAGGGAACTAGGTACAAATTCGAGTTTAGTATGCCTGAACTCAGAATGATAAAATACATCTTTTAGTGAAGTTGATTTTAACATTCTGTGTTTGAAAATACCACTTTTAGAAAGTAGGTATTTTCTTGCCTAACTATCCAGCCTGCCTCTGCCAGCTTGTGTATTGTGTGTCTGGTTTGTGCGTGACAGGGGCTGGGGGTGGCTACAGGAGACAGGGTGAGGCAGCACAGGGCTGAATAGAGAGATCTGCATCCAGAGTGGAGGGAGGAGTTGCAGCTGGGTCTGAAAAGGGCTGTGCCTGCCTTCCACAATGCTGGCTCCACCTCCTGCCGGGCGTCTGAGTACCCTGCCCCACATTCTGAAAGGAAAAGAAGGAGACATGTACACAGAGTGCTCCAAAGCTGCACAGAACTGGTTTAAACTAAGCAAAGGCCTCTCTGCCTTCAGAGAACAAAGAGAAAAGGAGTATAAGTACTGGGGCCCCAACCCATGAACTTTAGATCACTTTTGGGAACAAGAAGAAACCTTTGCTGAGGAGCGGAACCAAGAAGAAACTGAGGAGAGACTATCCCTAAGCTGAAGTGCTGCTTGGGGGATTGGCCTGCAGTGGTTTGCCTGACTGCCAAAGAAAGGAGAAAGGAACTTTTGCTTTGCTGTGACTTTCATCAACTTGTGAAGTATCTCCAAGGGCTTGGAAGAGAGCTTGCCCCCTGATCGAAGTCCCAGGACCATTGGACTTCACCCCCTTTGTGAATTGGCGCTGGAAACTCTGTTTCAGTGGCTACAGAGGTAGGGAGCTGTGACCGACTCTCCCGACCGGCTCGGTGTCCTGTTGGCACCGCATCGAGCAACGCCTGCATCTTGCAACGCACGCCTTGGTCTCACCGACTCCGTCAACAAGCCGCTGCCTGCACCGTAACCTGTGAGCACCGCACCTTGCAACGCCTCGCTACACCGAATCCATCTGGTCCGACCGACACGGTCACTGTTGCTGAGTTCGAGTCCTGTGACCGCACCGGAGTTGGGCACCGCTCGCACGCTTCGCGACGCACCGCCCGACTCGCACCGCCATCCGGACTGATCGACGCCAGCTCCTGAATCCGGCTTCGTCGCCGCACCGCAACCTGCCAGCACCGCATCTAAGCACCGTCTCGCCCTGCAACGCCCGGCCCTGGTCTCACCGACTCCGTCTCGACGGCGTCAACGAGCCGCTGCCTGCACCGCCTCGAGGGACAACGCGTCCTGCAACGCTTCCATTTTGCAACGCAACCGCGAAGAACCGCCATCCGGCTCGCACGCCCGTGCCTGCCGCTTCAAGTAAAAGGTACTGTGACCGAGTCTGTCTACGCTGTGTTGGCCCGTCTCGACGCGGTCAGCTGGATTTGTTAGACTCTGTTTGTTCTTGACATCGCCGTAGCCAGAGGAGGCTACCGACTCGCACAGAACCTTGAATTAAGCCTTTTTGATCAGAACTAAGCATTCTTGACAGTATTGTGGATTATTTTTGTCGTTTATGGTCTTGTGATAAATCTATATAAAGTATACCTATTTTTATAAATATATAACCTGTGTGGTGTCCATTTGTAGTGTTGTCACTTGATTACTGTATGTGTTCACAAATGCTTTACACACTGCCTCTGAACTAAGCCTGTCTGCTCGTGCCAAGCTACCAAGAGGGTGAGCAGGGGTTATTTCAGGAGTGTACCTACTTTCCCTCACTAGACTCAAGGGTCCCTATTTGGACAAAGGTACCTACCTCTGCCAACTAGAGACCCCCAAATCTAACATTGGTGGTCAGCGGTGAGGATTCTGGACTTGCATTTGTGACTCATGTACAGTGATTGGTAAACACTACTTAGTGAGTGCAGACCAAAACGCAACCACATACTTTTATAGCATTTTTTCTGGGATTTCCTATTTTTGCAACTGCCAAGTTTAATCACTATGGAGAAACCAGCATCAGTAGCCTCTGTTGAGTGTGATTGGGAAGAGGAGAGGCTAGAATGCTACACCCTCAAGCAGCTCAAGCATTTCTGCAGGAAGTTTAAAGTCTCCATGACCGGGCTCACCAAGAAGGATGAGCACCAAAAGGCGCTGAGGGCCTGGATGGAAGCAAGGAGCACCCCTATACCTATGGAAGGGGATGAGAATGCAGATGGGCAGCTAGAGGGGCTATTGGGTCCAGGGGGGAAGAAAGCAGTCTCCCCGGTAGGTAGCAGTGTTTCGGCCAGAGGACTGTCTCCAGAGGAGTTGGAGGACAGGAAAGAGAGTAGGATGCACGAAATGGAGCTGACCAAGCTCAGGCTGAATGGGCAGTTAGAATTTGAAATGCAAACTAGGAAATTAGCCCTAGAGGAAAAGAAAATGCAGTTTGAACATGAGAAAGTTTTGAGGGAGTTGGAATTGAAGGCCAAAAGCTTAGAGATTACTCCCTCTGGTGGCAGTGTACCGCCTGTGCCTGTTCAAGCTAGGGTGTATAGTCCCAAAGATGTGGTGAAGGAGTTTTTCAAAAATGATGACATTGGGCAGTGGTTCAAAGCCTATGAGGTAGCCATGTCTTCCCACCGGGTCCCTGAGAAGGATTGGGGAGCGGGGTTGTGGGGGCAGTTCCTTAGTGAAGGGCGGGATACCTTGTTGGATTTGCCCTCTGAAGTCTATAATTCATACAGCCACATGAAAGATGCTTTAATGACTAGGTATGGTTTGACCTCTGAGCTTTATAGGCAGAGGTTCAGGAACTGTAAGAAGATTGAAGGCAGTACCTGGGTTGAATATGTGACCTTCTTTTGCAGAGCCTTGGATGGTTGGGTAAAGGGTAGCAAAGCGACTGATTTTCAGGCGCTCTTTGATTTGATTTCATGGGAGCACTTGTCCAGTAATTGCTTTCCTGAGCTACGCCAGCACCTGATTGATAGTAAGCTGACTAACCCTAGGCAACTTGCTGAGGAGGCGGACCGCTGGGTGAGTACCCGGGTCCACAAGGGTCACGTGGGAGACTCCGCCAAGGGTGGGCAGGGTCCCCAGCAGAAGAGTGGGGGGGACAAGGGCAAACAGAGGGAGTTCCATAAAGGGCCCCAAAGTAGACCCCAAGGGAACCAAGGGAAAGGTTCCCAGCCTCCCCCTGAGAAGAAACCCGTGGCCCTGACAGGCCCCCCTGTTCACCAGGGACCACTGGTATGTTACAAATGTGGCGCCCCTGGCCACAAGGCAAACGATCCTCGTTGCCCTTTGCATGGAAAACCAGCACTCACTGGTGCAGTCCCCCGGCAGTTGGCTAGTGTAGCCCTGGGGGAGGAGTTGGGTGTCCAAGGTGGGGGGATCCCACAGTGTTTTCCCTTGTCTCATTAGGAGACTCTGAGATAGTCCCTAGGACCCAGCTGCCTGAGAACACTAAAAAGTACAGGCAGTGGGTGACCATCAATGGCCATAGGGTGGAGGCTCTGAGAGACACAGGAGCCAGTGTTACAGCTGTCAAGTGTCACCTGGTGTCTAAAGAGCAGGTTGTCCCTGATGCATTCTATCCGGTTGTTGCCGCTGACAACACTGAGAGTCACTGCAAGGTGGCTCAGGTTCCCTTTGAGTGGGGGGGGGGTCTCGGGTACTCTTCAAGTAGCTGTGAGGCCAGCCATGCCTGTTGACTGTTTGTTAGGGAACGATTTGGAGAGCTCACCTTGGGCTAAGGTGGAGCGGAGTGCGCATTTAGAAATGTTGGGCTTGCCTGATTGGGCATGTGTGACCACCCGGTCAATGGCAGCTAAAGGTGATCAAAAGGACCTGGAGCCTGAGAGGGAGGCCCAGGTGCCTGCCGGAGAGAGAGGAGGCAGGGGGCACGGGAAACCGGCCCCCGAAGTTCCCACGGTCCAGGAGGAGGCAGACCCTGAGGGGGATGCCCTGGAGCCTACAGGGGAACAGGTAGCTGAACTGGGGGACCTACCTGAGCTGACCCATTGGCAGCAAGAAGGAGGACCCTCCAGGGAGGAGTTCTGCGAGGAGCAGAACACATGCCCTTCTCTCGTGGGTCTGAGGCAACAGGCCACAGACCAGGCAGCAGGTGATCAGTCTGGATCACATTGGATTTACTGGGAGAATGGTCTCCTGTATTCAGAGCCTAAGGTTGCTGAGCCTGGGTCAGCCCGTGTGCTGGTGGTACCCCAGCGCTTCAGAGCCTTCCTACTGGGGTTGGCTCATGATGTACCGTTAGCAGGACATCTGGGGCAGGACAAGACCTTTGAAAGGCTTGTCACCCATTTCTATTGGCCCCAGATGCGCAGGAGTACCGCCACTCACTGCAGGACATGTCAGACTTGCCAGGCAAGTGGAAAGAGTGGGAGGAAGCACAAGGCTCCTCTCCAGCCATTCCCTGTGGTCAGCACCCCCTTTGAACGGGTGGGTATTGACATTGTGGGGCCACTGGACCCCAAGACAGCCATGAGCAACAGGTTTATCCTGGTCTTGGTGGACCATGCCACCCGGTACCCTGAAGCCATCCCTCTGAGGACAGTGACGGCCCCCGTGGTGGGACGGGCACTGATGGGAATTTTCTCACGTGTAGGATTCCCTCAAGAGGTGGTGTCTGACAGAGGTACCAACTTCGTGTCCAAGTACATGAAGTCCCTGTGGCAGGAGTGCGGTGTAACTTACAAGTTCACCACTCCTTACCACCCTCAAGGAAATGGGCTGGTTGAGAGATTCAACCGGACCCTCAAGGGCATGATTATGGGTCTGGAAGAACCCATGATGCGTAAATGGGACGTCCTCTTACCTTGCCTGTTGTTTGCATACCGGGAGGTGCCACAGAAGTCTCTAGGGTTCAGCCCCTTTGAGCTCCTCTATGGACACCCGGTGCGAGGACCTCTGAGTTTGGTCAAGGAAGGCTGGGAGCAATCTCCCAGGAAACCTCCCCAGGATGTATACAGTTACATGCTGGCCTTCAGGAACCAGACTAGGCGTTTCAGAGAGCTTGCTGAGGCAAATCTGGAAGCCAGCCAGGTGGAGATGAAGCGGTGGTACGACCAGAATGCCACTCTGGTCGAGCTTCAGCCTGGTCAGAAAGTGTGGGTCATGGCCCCTGTGGAGCCTTGTGCGCTCCAGGACAGGAGGACCGGCCCTTTCACGGTGGTGGAGCGCAAGAGTCCAGTTACCTACTTGGTGGACTTGCAGTCTCCCAGGAACCCCTTGCGGGTCCTGCATGTGAACTGCTTAAAGCCCCACTTGGAGAGGTCCCAAGTGGGCATGCTCTTAGCTACAGATGATGGGATGGAGGAGGAGACCGAGCCTCTTCCTGACCTCCTGTCAGCCCGAGAGCAAGATGGATCCGTGGAGGGAGTAAACCTCTCTACCTCCCTCACACCTGAGCAGCAGGGAGACTGTCGCCAGCTGTTGGGACAGTTCCCTGACCTGTTCTCCCTGGTTCCCAGTGTCACTCATTGGTGCGTCCATGATGTGGACACTGGGGACAGTCTTCCTGTGAAGCACAAGGCTTACAGGGTGACTGACAGGGTCAGAGCCTGCATCAAGGAGGAGGTCTCCAAGATGTTTGCGCTAGGGGTGATTGAGTCCTCTAACAGCCCTTGGGCCAGCCCAGTGGTCTTGGTTCCAAAGGCTGCCGCACCTGGTGCCACACCAGAACTCCGGTTTTGTGTGGACTACAGGGGACTCAATTCCGTCACCAGGACTGACGCCCACCCCATCCCCAGAGCTGATGAGCTCATAGATCGGTTAGGGGCTGCGCGGTACCTCAGCACGTTTGACTTAACGTCTGGGTACTGGCAGATCGCCTTGACTGATGGGGCAAAGAGAGGTCAGCATTCTCCACACCAGATGGGCACTACCAGTTCCGGGTGATGCCCTTTGGGATGAAGAATGCCCCTGCCACCTTTCAGAGGTTGGTCAACCAGGTGTTGGTTGGACTGGAGGATTTCAGTACCGCCTACCTGGATGACATCGCAGTGTTCAGTGCCAGTTGGGAAGAACATCTGCACCACCTCTGGGAAGTGTTGATGGCGCTGCGGAGGGCAGGCCTCACAATCAAGGCAAGTAAGTGCCAGATTGGGCAGGGTTCTGTGGTGTACGTGGGACACCAGGTTGGGAGCGGCCAGGTGGCGCCCCTCCAACCGAAAATTGATACCATTCTGGCTTGGGAGCCCCCCAAGACCCAGACAGAGGTGAGAGCCTTCCTAGGACTCACCGGGTATTACAGGAGATTCGTCAAGGGGTATGGCAGCATTGTTGCCCCCTTGACAGAGCTGACTTCAAGAAGCAGCCCAGGAGAGTGATTTGGACTGACGCCTGTCAAAAAGCTTTTGACACCTTGAAGACTGCCATGTGCACGGCGCCTGTGCTCCAGGCACCCAACTTCTCCAATGAGTTCATTGTTCAGACGGATGCTTCAGAGCATGGTGTAGGGGCTGTTCTATCACAGATCAATGAGGAGGGCCTAGACCAACCTGTAGCCTTCCTCAGTAGGAGGTTACTTCCCTGGGAACAGAGATGGAGGGCTATTGAGCGTGAGGCATTTGCTGTGGTCTGGGCACTGAAGAAGCTGAGACCATACCTGTTTGGGACTCACTTCCGGGTTCAGACAGACCACAGGCCCCTCAGATGGTTGATGCAGATGAGGGGTGAGAATCCAAAGCTGTTGAGGTGGTCCATTTCCCTACAGGGAATGGACTTTACGGTGGAACACCGCCCTGGTACAGAACACGCCAATGCTGATGGTCTGTCCAGATTTTCCGCCTTAGTGATGAGAACTCCCTAGGGGTAGGATAGTTCTCCCCACATTTCAGCTGGAGGGGACACGTGTTAGACCTGGCATCCTTGGCATGGGTCTCCCTTCCATTTTTTTTTTCATAATGCCTCCACTGTTGTTGATATGTTTTTGCTGGACTAGATGCTCATGGGCACTTTGCCACTGCTAATCAGTGCCAAAGTGCAAGTGCTCCCTATTGTAAATTGTGTTATGAATTAGTGACTCCATGTTTGGCTTATTTGAATTACTGTCAGACCCTAGTACAGTGCACTAAGTGTGCCCAGGGCTTGTGAATCAAATGCTGCTGGTGGGCTTGCAGCACTGTTTGTGCCACCCACAGAAGCAGCTTGTAAAGTGTGTCTCAGGCCTGCCATTGCAGAGCCTACGTGCAGTCTGTGACTGCCATGTCGACTTGGTAAGTGCACCTACTTACCAGTCCCTATAACCTTCCCTTTTCTTCATATCAGACACCCCTATGGTAGGCCTACGGGCAGGGTGCATTGTAAGGATAAGGTGGGACATGCCTGGTGTGTGTGGCATGTCCTAATAGTGAATTACAGCCATTTTCGTTTTTCACTATTGCAAGGCTACCTGTTCCCCATAGGCCAGAATGGGCAGTTTGATTATAACATCTTATAATCCTAAACTGACTCAGGGAACTAGGTAGAAATTCGAGTTTAGTATGCCTGAACTCAGAATGATAAAATACATCTTTTAGTGAAGTTGATTTTAACATTCTGTGTTTGAAAATACCACTTTTAGAAAGTAGGTATTTTCTTGCATAACTATCCAGCCTGCCTCTGCCAGCTTGTGTATTGTGTGTCTGGTTTGTGCGTGACAGGGGCTGGGGGTGGCTACAGGAGACAGGGTGAGGCAGCACAGGGCTGAATAGAGAGATCTGCATCCAGAGTGGAGGGAGGAGTTGCAGCTGGGTCTGAAAAGGGCTGTGCCTGCCTTCCACAATGCTGGCTCCACCTCCTGCCGGGCGTCTGAGTACCCTGCCCCACATTCTGAAAGGAAAAGGAGACATGTACACAGAGTGCTCCAAAGCTGCACAGAACTGGTTTAAACTAAGCACAGGCCTCTCTGCCTTCAGAGAACAAAGAGAAAAGGAGTATAAGTACTGGGGCCCAAACCCAGGAACTTTAGATCACTTTTGGGAACAAGAAGAAACCTTTGCTGAGGAGCGGAACCAAGAAGAAACTGAGGAGAGACTATCCCTAAGCTGAAGTGCTGCTTGGGGGATTGGCCTGCAGTGGTTTGCCTGACTGCCAAAGAAAGGAGAAAGGAACTTTTGCTTTGCTGTGACTTTCATCAACTTGTGAAGTATCTCCAAGGGCTTGGAAGAGAGCTTGCCCCCTGATCGAAGTCCCAGGACCATTGGACTTCACCCCCTTTGTGAATTGCTGCTGGAAACTCTGTTTCAGTGGCTACAGAGGTAGGGAGCTGTGACCGACTCTCCCGACCGGCTCGGTGTCCTGTTGGCACCGCTTCGAGCAACGCCTGCATCTTGCAACGCACGGCCTTGGTCTCACCGACTCCGTCAACGAGCCGCTGCCTGCACCGTAACCTGTGAGCACCGCACCCTGCAACGCCTCGCTACACCGAATCCATCTGGTCCGACCGACACGGTCACTGTTGCTGAGTTCGAGTCCTGTGACCGCACCGGAGTTGGGCACCGCTCGCAGGCTTCGCGACGCACCGCCCGACTCGCACCGCCATCCGGACTGATCAACGCCAGCTCCTGAATCCGGCTTCGTCGCCGCACCGCAACCTGCCAGCACCGCATCAAAGCACCGTCTCGCCCTGCAACGCCCGGCCCTGGTCTCACCGACTCCGTCTCGACGGCGTCAACGAGCCGCTGCCTGCACCGCCTCGAGGGACAACGCGTCCTGCAACGCTTCCATTTTGCAACGCAACCGCGACGAACCGCCATCCGGCTCGCACGCCCGTGCCTGCCGCTTCAAGTAAAAGGTATTGTGACCGAGTCTGTCTACGCTGTGTTGGCCCGTCTCGACGCGGTCAGCTGGATTTGTTAGACTCTGTTTGTTCTTGACATCGCCGTAGCCGGAGGAGGCTACCGACTCGCACAGAACCTTGAATTAAGCCTTTTTGATCAGAACTAAGCATTCTTGACAGTATTGTGGATTATTTTTGTCGTTTATGGTCTTGTGATAAATCTATATAAAGTATACCTATTTTTATAAATATATAACCTGTGTGGTGTCCATTTGTAGTGTTGTCACTTGATTACTGTATGTGTTCACAAATGCTTTACACACTGCCTCTGAACTACTGCCTCTGCTCGTGCCAAGCTACCAAGAGGGTGAGCAGGGGTTATTTCAGGAGTGTACCTACTTTCCCTCACTAGACTCAAGGGTCCCTATTTGGACAAAGGTACCTACCTCTGCCAACTAGAGACCCCCAAATCTAACAGCAACCATTTATTTATATATTTACGCATTTATTTGTTACATTTATATATAGTACACAAACGTTTGGGTATCAGCATGCTGTATAAGCAACAGCATTGATTCAAAGCATCTATAAAAATCCCTTCTGAACAGTGTACAATAATAAAAAAGAACAACAAAGAGCCAAAGAACATCAGCACAGTCCTATCAAGGAAATAAAAAAATAAAGAGAAAATGGGAACAGAAGGATCTAAGAGAAGATTTGGAACATGGGTGGAAGACGTGATAGAAAAGCCAGAAATCTATAGAGGAAAAAGGTGCAGGTACAAGAAATAAGGGATGTGGATTTCACAGAGCAAGAGATGATGCATTGGGTGTGACAGATTGAGGAGGGAGCAACAATCATTACTCCATCAGTGGATAAGATTAGCTAGGATATTGGTTGAATAATAGGTTCTGAGATTCTTTTGAAAGCTTATCAGAATATCACAAAATCACAGATGGATAGGAAGTGAGTTCCAATGCTCTGCAGCTGCTCCAAAGAAGGTTGGAGTACCAGCTTAACTTGTTCTCATTCGTTTTATTCAAAAGCTGACATTTTGAAAGGCTTAGTTTTAATTCTGAACATGGGGTATAATACAGAGACCTGGGGCATGCCTGTACCTTTAAGTGGACTACCTTAGAAGTGAGGCAGGACAATGTAAGTTTTACCCTGTTGAGGAAAGGAAGCATAAAGCAAAGATGATCCCAAGCTGGTGACCTCATCAAAATAAAACATAGTAAAAACCACATAGTATCTCAAAAGGGCAGTCTTCAGCACCACCAGATGTGCCATGACACATGTTTATTCTGTCACAGAAATTATGAAGAAGTGCATTTTGCTTTCAGAGGATCCGAAACATGTGACCCACTTGTAGCAGTGCACAAGGCTGTCCCTTTCCAGCTTCTGAACATAATGAACGATGCTAAGGGGATATATTAATCTTTTTCAGTGGCAATCTAATAATAATAATGAAGCTTGCAAAGGGCAAAGCTATTTCGGAATAGTGTCCCAGCACTGCAGTCCAAGATTCCATGTGCTACACGCTCACAGAAAGTAACAGATTAATTCTATCTGAACAACCAAGTTTTCAATCTTTTTCTAAAAAGGAGTTCTGAAGGGGCCTGTCGGACAGAAAGAGGTAGCGAATTCCAAAGTTTTGAGGCTAAAAAGCAAAAACGAGCTGCCACCAAGGTGTACTCTTCTCACTTTTGGACTTCAGACCCTGCTAGCCCCGAGGATCTGACATTCCTCAGAGAAATAAAGGGTTGAATGAAAAGCTGTATGTACAGAGGGCCACTATTTGTCAAGGCTTTATAGCAGTAGCACAACGCCTTGAACGAGATCCTCTGCTTCACAGGAACCCAGTGTAACTTGGCAAGTGAAGATCCCAGCGACACGTGTTTCGGAAGATTGAGTAACAGATGAGCCACCACGTTCTGCACTCATTGAAGATGTATCATGCGATACTGTGACACCCCCAGGTATAACTCATTACAGTAGTCCAGCCTCGAGATAATTAAGGCCTGGACCACAGCTTTCCTTGCAGTTTTTGGGAGCAAATCCAGGATCTGTTTCCGGGTCTTGAGGATTCCAAAGCATTTTCCAGCCAGCGCTGTGATTTGGCTGTCAACGGGCAGCTTCTGGTCAAACCAGATACCCAGGCTTTTAACCTTGGGCGTGGGGCTGCGTAATGGATCGAGGGTTTCAGGCCACCAAGAGGTTGTTTGCCCAGGATCAAGTTCTCTTTCCTGCATTCAACTTTAAACAGTTTTGCTCCACACACCCCACAACCTCCTCCAGACATAACCTTAGTGAAGTAGCCATGGTTGCAGCATCCTTGGAGAGGGTGATGATCAGTTGAGTATCTTCAGCATAGGTAATTAATGCGAACCAATGACTTTGAATTATCTTAGCCAGGGGGAGCATGTATAAATTAAATAAGGTTGGACTGAGGGAGGAGCCCTGAGGTACCCCACGCTACAGATTGAACACTATAGAGTGGAGTGGTTTTTGGCACACCTGGAAGTTGCGTCCCTGATGAAAGGAGGCAACCCACCTGAAGGCCAAATGGCTGACACTGCATCTCCACAAATGCTCAATGAGCAGAATGGATTCCGGGGCTAACAGCATGACCGACTTCATACTATAGGACGGGGGAAACCCCGACTGTGTCCTATGAAGAAGATCATTAGACTAAATAAACTGAGAAAGCTGTCAGTTTACATGCTTCTCAGTGACTTTAGCCAACAGTGGCAGCAATGAAACAGGTCGGTAGTTTTTTGGATTAGTAGGATCCAACAGTAGCTTTTTTAAGCAGAGGAACTACCATTGCATACTTCCACTTCTTCGGGACCTGGCCAACCATCAGGGAACTGTTAAGTAGCTCATGGACCAAAGGCAACACAGCTTCCACTCTTCATTCAAGAATAGAGGGTGAAACTGGATCAAGCGGAGAACCCGACTTGACAGACATAAGCAAAGCAGATATCTCCTCAAATTCAATGGGTTTGAAATGCTGCAGCCCAGAGCTCTCTTCCGTAGGTTCAAACCATGAATTTAGGCATGCAAATTCTCTAGACTCCACTGGAAAAGAGTCATAAATCTTTGCCACCTTGTTGGAAAAAAACCGAGCAAGGGTATTACAACACTCCTCTGAAGGTATGGTGGATGCTGAGACTCAGGACAAAGACGTAAGAGACTTTACAATAGCAAACACTTCTAGTGAGGAATTCTGTGCCAAGAGATACTTGATGCACCAATAATACTGTTTGAGTGCAGCCAAATAGTTTATTTTACTGTCGGATCATATGCCCTATGCCACAGGCATTCAAGATGCTTACAGATCTTTTTTCAGTCCTATGAGTTCATCATTTAACCATTCAGCAAATGGTTTCTGTCTTTGAAAAGATTGTTGGGTCAAAGGGGCTATTTGATCTAGGGCACCGGAGATCCAATTTTCCATTTGGAGGTTATCTCCTTCAACAGAGCCGCCCAAGCTGAGTCGGCTATCATTCAGTGCTTTAGTGAAACTAGATGTGGTCAATTTCGCCCCCTGGTGTGCTTGCACTGTCTGGGCAAGAGGATGATTCACAGTTGGTTTAGGGTAAGGAACTGAAAATGGGATAGCCAGGTGGTCTGACCATACAAGTGGAATAGGAGGGCACTAGCTGGGCCACGTTGGAAAAGATGGGATCTAAAATATGCCCCAGTCTGTGAGTAGGAGCAGAGACAAACTGGGTGAGCTGTAGGCCCTCTAGATCTGATCTGCTAGCAAGGCTGATGCTGCTGTGCACCCTAAATCCTCAAAATGCATACTAAAATCCCCTACGACCATACAATTGGCGTAGCGGAGAGCCAAGGGGGGCAGAGCAAACTGCAAAATTCTTTGTAAGAGCAAGACAAAACAGGGTCACTTCACATCCCTTAATAGAACACTTTGAGAAGGAGCATTTCTAAGATTTGATTAAAAATAATAGTAAAGCCTCTCCCTCTGTGAGAGTGCCTATCCTGTCTCACTATGGTAAAGCCTTGTGGAATGGCTTCCAGGATATCTGACAAGGAATTCTTATTCAGCCAGGTCTCCGGCAAGAAGACCGCATCTGGCGAGTTTTCCTCAAGGAATTCCTTGATCTCTAGTTTATGTTTGACTAGAGACCTACAATTTAATGAGAGAAAATTTGGCAGAGAGCTACGGTTGAAGTGTGGGACTCCAGAGTAGTCACGGTACAAAGCAGCACTTGCCGCAGCTAATCTGTGCCTTCAAGAGATCTAAAACAAGGTGACACCTATTAGATGCTGAGGGCGCCAAGGTCTAAAGTTCAGCCGAGGAGTACTTAGTGGGGCTGATCGAAAATGGCCAGGGGTCCTGGCCCCTGGCACCATCCAGGCGTGGACGGTTGCTGATGGGTTTGCCTGACATGAGCCTTTGGTGCGCCACTGGCGCCCCCGCTGCGCGTCCGAGCTGACATGCCTTAAATAGGTGCGGAGTAAACAACTATGCTGCTGACCACCAAAAAGGTGGTGCAGTATGGAAAAGCAGGAAGTAGGAATCAAGATTTCCTGTCTAGTGCCGGCACCCCATCTGCTCAAAAAGCTGAATAGCTGCGGCGGACCGAAGGATAGCGGCCAAGAGTGAACACCGAAGAAACTTCCCACCCACCCAACACACACCCCAAAAATACAAATAAAAGTATTTTTTCATTTTTTAAGAAGTGTTTTAAAAGCAAACTGTGGCAACGTGTGTCAAGATAGAACCAATTACTTGGTGCTGGGAGCCGGGGTCCACTGCATGACCACTCTGACATGCACCTTAAATAGGTGCAGAGCAAACAACTACACTGCTGACCACCTAAATGGTGGTGCGGTATGGAAAAGCAGGAAGTAGGAATCAAAACTTCCTGTCTAGTGCTGAGGTCCAAAGTGTTTGCAAATAGATCAACGTATGCTCTAAACTCCCATAAAGATCGATTTCTGAAGCCTTTGTTAGAGGCAGATGATAACTTCATAGAAAGCAAGGCGATTTAGGCAGGGGATTTCCATATCATGTGGGATGCTGGACTGGAAAGACACACTACCATGAGGCAAAAGGGAGGGTCAGATTATAAGTCTTCATGCAAACACAATCCTAGAAGTTGATCTAAGAGATATTTGGCAAGATATGCAGCCTATAATTCTTCTTTCTTGCAAAGGACACACACACACTAACTATGGGCCCGATTCACAGAACTAACTTAAGACAAAATCCTAAACTTACTACCATTTTGGTATTCACAGAAGGCACTTACTCATTTTGGTATTCACAGAAGGCGCTTACTTACTCATTTTGAGTAACTTACTAATTTTGTGTAACTTACTCATTTACTCAAAATGAGTAAGTAAGTGCCTTCTGTGAATACCAAAATGAGTAGGTGCCTTCTGTGAATACCAAAATGGTAGTAAGTTTAGGATTTTGTCTTAAGTTAGTTCTTTGAATCGGGCCCATAATCTTAACACACAATATGTTACTGAATAAAATTGAAAATATAGTAACTGATTGTTCGAAATGACCATTGCTTGTGTGGTGTACCCCAGATCTTGCCCTGACTGTTTTTGCTGGCTCTAGAACTCTTTGCACTTTACTACTGCTAACCAGTGGTAAAGTCCCTATGCTCCTTCTTTCAACATGATGAAATTGGCATACCCTTAATTGGCATATTTAACTTACCTGTAAGTCTCTAGTATCTGGTACAAAGTGTTCCCAGGGCCTGTAAGTTGAATTTCACTAGTGGACTGCAGCCTCCATTGCGCCACCCACTACAGTGACATTCAGGCCTACCATTTGTAGCCTATTTGGTGCCGTTTTAAACTGCAAATTCGACTTGTCAAAATCACCCTTTTTGACAGATCAAAACCTTCCTTTAAAATATTTGTGGGTCACCCAAGTAGGTCATATTGCCCATAAGGAAGGGTGCATAGTATTTAAAGTAGGACATGTAAAAGTTTAATATTAAACTGTAGCAAGGCTTGCTGTTCCATAGGAAAACACTTGGCTACATTATTACATTAAGCAATGCTAAGTTCAGTTAGGAAGCAGCTAGAAGTCTAATTCAAAGACTTGTTTTAATATTTTGTCATAAGCCACCTACCTGCAGGGCAGGACTGGCCGTAGCGGGCACCGGGCATTTCCCTGGTAAGCCGGCGGGGTGGGGGCCGGTTTTGTGGCCACAGGGGGCCGCTTTTCTTACAGGGTGCCGGTTTTGCAGCAGTGCTGCAAAATCGGCCCTCTGTAAGAAAAGCGGGAGCAGTGCTTAGCGGCTAACACCCCCCTCCCCTCCCGTTCCCAGGGCCGGTGGAGAAGCAACCTGCCAGGGCTGGTTGCTGTTCCCAGTCCGGCCCTGTCTACCTGGATCCCAGATGATTCCAATGGGGCGGCGACGCTAGTTCCCAATTCTCCCGAGACTTGCCTTCGGTTTACATGAGGAGACACTGCTCCGGTGGCAAATCCCAGGGGTGAGGGGGTTGGGATGGAGAGAGTGTGTTGATTCAAAGATGCTGTGGCTCGTCTACTCAACAGCAACACTGCAACAGGCATTCACACCAGTCTGATGAATGGTATCAGCAGATATGGAACCTATAAACAAACAAATAATAAGGCTTTTGTCTAGTATTAACTCTATCTCTTAAGGTATCACCTCACGAAAGGTTTTCAAATCTCAACCAACCTTTAGTTTTGTTGTTGTTTTGTTTTCATTTAGGTTGTCCATAGAGGCTCCTATATAAAAAAATTCAAAACTGTAGTATGATTTTAGCATCAAAACCACAAGCAAATTTGGATGGGGTTAGCTTCACCCAAGTCCTCTCTGGCAGAGCCCTGCCAACAGTATGTACAAGTTGAACAGAAACGCTGGTTACCTTTGTTTGCAGCAGGATGTTGCGACTGAGCTTAGCGCGTAGTAAAATCAAGACTGTTAATGCGTCTCTCCTTTTCTTCTTGTTCATTTTACCATGCGGTGAGGTCAAAGTGGGAGGATCAAGAGAGCTGGCAAGACAGAGTCCTGAAAGCCGGGTAACAGGTAAGTGGCAGGCAAAGAGGCTTAGCAAAGGGGAAGAGTGTGGACAGTCTTTAAATAAGACTGCTTTAGAATGTTCATAAAGGTCACATTCTAATTGTTTATAACAAGGAACAGGTGCAGATAATTAACTTTATGATACTGCCTTCTAGAAGGTGCTCTAGAATGTTCACAAAGGTTTGGTTCTAATTGCTTATAGCAAGGAACAGGTGCAGATGAATAATTTGATGAGGCTGTCTTCTATAAGGTGCTTTAGAATGTTCACAAAGGTCGCGCTTTAATTGCTGATAGCAAGGAACAGGTGCAGATGATTAATTTAATGAGGCTGTCTTCTAGAAGGTGTTTTAGAATGTTCTCAAAGGTCGCATTCTAATTGCTTATAGCAAGGGACAGGTGCAGGGGATTAATTTGATGAAGGCTGTCTTCTGAAAGGTTCATGTTGAGGTCATCTATGCCGGTTGTTTGATGCTTATTCTGGTGGATTTTTTGGATGTTTCCGTGGCGCCTGAAACCTGACCGTGCATATGCATGGGAAAACATTTATAAAAGCTATTAAGCCTTTCCAAACAAACCGGGGAACACCAGCTGCAGGTATGGTCAAAAGTCAGGGTACAAGATGTTTGTTCATTCATAAGTGTTGGGAGGAATGATATGAGTCATGCCAGTATATTGTGATAGTCAAGAGAGGTGAGCTGTGGCAGGAATACTGACATAGTTATTCAAAATCCAGTTTAATGGTAAACTCAAATCTTAATATTTATTAAGGAAAAGGTAACTTTAAAAAGCTACCTTTTCAATACCTAAAGCCTTTGGAGGCCCATTTGGCTGCCACCTGACAGCTGAATAGCCACTTTGATGACCTGTGAAAACTGCTCCCAGAGTAGGACAAAGGCTTTGGGTGTAGGGAGGTGTTTTTGTTCCCTTGACTGGAGGGTCAGTGGGCTGTCCCTGTGCACTTGAAATATTCATAGAGGCTGTTAGAGATTGAGGTTTCTGATTTGCTGAGTATACACCCTGTCTAAGCAGAAACCACAATCCTAGTAAGGGTAAGTCAGATACACAGCCTAAATTAAACCGTGCTCACCCTCTGGTAGCTTGGCACAGAGCAGTCAGGCTAAACGTAAGAGGCAATGTGTAAAGTATTTGTGCAACACTTTAATTACAGTAACACAGTGCAAACACCAGTAAAACAAGACCGACATTACAAAAATCCAACAAGTAGAAGTCAAGATATGGATTTTTAAAGATTAAATCCCAAAACAGTGCTTAGAAATCGATAGTGCTCAAAGGTTACTTGAGGTCGAGCTAGACCGGGATAAATCCAAAGTTCAGGCCAACCACAATGGAAGGCAGGCCAGCTACAGGACACACACAGGGCCCACTGAAAAAGTACCTTGTACAGAGCAAGCGTCGACGTCGAGGACTCCCTGGGTCACTTCCGATTCACGTAGTTGGGTCAATACATCATAGTCGAGCCTCGCAGCCGGTGTTGAAGGATCAGCACTGCATCAAAGTCAAACCTCACAGCAATCTTTGGATTGGTGCTGCGTCATTGTTGAGCCTTGCAGTCGGGGCTTGTTTCGTCGGTGAAATGGCACTGCGTCGGAGGGCACTACATCGGTACAGAGCAGCACAAATGTGTTACTGCATTGATTTTCGCAGAAAATAGTTACAGAACTCACATCTGAGACCCAGGACTGGAGGAGGCACCTCAGGCAAGGGTAGGACTCACAGATGGCAGAGTCCAGCAGCACTAGCTGAGTTGCCAGAAGTATTTTGTGACCTGAGACTTCAGAGAACATGTAGCAAGTCAACATGCCCTTGGAGAAACTTGAGTTCATGGATGTAGAGAGCAGGTCCAGTCCCTCTCGCTGCTAGGCAAGAAGAAGCAGGCAGCAGGTCAACACAGCAGAGCAGGTAGCAAAGTGGCAGTCCCTCCTACTGCACAGCAATCAGAAGACAGCTGGCTAACACAGCAATGCAGGTAGCAAAGTGGCTATCCCTCCTACAGCACAGCAGCTCTTCTTCCAGGCACAATGTCCTTGGTTCCAGCAAAGTACTGATTTGGTGGTTTGAGGGGTTAGGTACTTATACCCAAATATGCCTTTGAAGTGGGGGAGACATCAAAGAGGCCTTGGAAGATCACAGGCCTTTCCTGCCGTGACTTCAGGCTCACTACAGGGGGGTATGCAGCTCTTTGTGTGGGGACATGCACAGCCCTATTCAGGTGCAAATGTCAGCTACTCCCTCCAGTCTACCTCAGGAAGACCCATCAGCCTGTTGATGGGCCATCAGGATGCAAATGTCACACCTCTCTCCCTTTGTGTGACTATCTAGAGGGAATGCACAAAGCCCATCTGTCACCCAGACGTGTACTCAGAGAAAAGCAGAATCACAGAATGGTTAAAGTAAGAAAATGCCAACCTTCTAAAAGTGCCATTTTCAGACTTACAATTTAAAATCGGACTTCATCATAAGTTGTGAGTTTAAATTGTGAGTCCAGAGACACCAAACCCCAAATTTCTATCTGCTCCCAATTGGAAATGTCACTTAAAATATACATAAACACAAATGGTGGCTATGCTTAGAACAATTGTACATCCAATATTAGCACTTTGTTAGGGATGTTGTATCAAGTACAGTATTTTTCTATTTGGGGTAGAGGTGCTATCATGGTACTGAAACACCCTGCCATCTGGGGTGTCTACCTGCCTAGGACAATGTCCTTGGCGGAAACTATGCAAAATTATAAGTACCGAAGCACACACAAGAAGTCCATTCAATTGAAAAAGAAATCCAAATTATAAAGTCCATCAAGTTCTTTTTCCTTTTTTGTGAATTAGTTTTATTCCATTTGTAGTTTTTACAATGTCTGGTATGTAAAAGCAGAAGAAGCAGCCAACACATGTTTCTTCCATTGGACTTTTTCAAGTCTGCAGGAAATATGCATACATGTCAGTGTGAGACATCACATTACAAAAGATCTTTGGAGATAATATTAATTTGTGGCAACCTCATACAGCAGACAACGTAGTTCCTCTGCTGGAATGAGTTTTGTTCCCCAAGTGTTGTCCCCATTGTGTTGGGAGCCTTGGCTGTGTCAAAGTTCACTCCTAATAACATGTCCTGGAACCTGTGACTTAGAAACTTTTTGGCTCCAAAGAACTCTGGAATACTGGGACCCACCTACGAAGTAATTCCGGTGACGGTGTGTTGTAGCTGGGTTGAAGATTCAGGTTGCTCCCATTCAGAGTCTTTCTGCAGCTTCAAAGCTGGGACAGTTAGACCTCGCGGACAAGGTATCCGGCCTCATGGAGCCCTGTTCGACTACAGCCTGCTGCCTTGCCTTGCTGGAAGAATACAAGCTTGTACAATACAAGTGACTATGTACAAATGTAGAAATGTTCACCAGGCAAAGGTACCATAAGTATCTGGCCAGCAAGGGACCTTCTCTGGGCGTGAAATTACATTTTATTTCTGGTAGGAACTTTCCTGGACCTTCTCTGGATGTGAAAGTCAAATTTCTCCCACTAGGAGCTTTCCTGCCAAACCTCAAAAGCTTCATTGGGACTTCATCCAACGGCTATCAATGTTGTGGCGCTCCCCTCGGCCACAGCCTGCAGGTGTGGTGCAGCGGCCAGGGTAGCTGACTTCGGAGCACAGGGTTCACGGTTCGATCCCCGGCTCCAGCGGCAGCTCAGCTCAACACCATGTGACTCTGGGCAATAGCTCACTTAATTTCCACTCCGGCCCCCAGCGCCTTGAGACCCGTAAGGGTGAGTAGCTGCGCTATATAAAAACGGACTTTGCATCGCTGAAGATTTTTCACTTCCATTTCAGAGACTAAGGCTGAAGGTGAAACATCCGACTGGGTCGAACCTGGTTTTCTGTATCTGACCCATTGTAGGAAAGTGGAATATTATGTGGTATGGCTGGGTAGCCTTACCATATAATATCATCACAATACCCCAAAGATGGTCCTTGGATTCACACCAATAAATCCTTAGCTCAGTCCTGGTAAAGTGGCAAAGAGCAGTCAGGCTTTACTAGAGAAACATGTGTTAAGCATTTCAGAGCGCCAACATGGATGATAAGTAATTGACATGACTCAAGAGAAATCCTACACCAATTTATAAAACTAGAGTGCATTTTTATCTTAATTCATACACCAAAATAAATAGAATAGCATGCATATAACTGGAGGTATAGATTTTTGAAGCAATATTAAATCAGTGCAGTAAAATACGTTAACAAAATAACATTCCTGTCAGTGGCAAAATCCACTAGTGACAATCGGTCACTTGCAGCTAGAGTTACTTGGAACCCTTAAAGGGGTATGGTCATGCGGGCCCCAGGACCAGGCCACAACAGTCAGATCAATTTTACCTAGCCTTTGGAGTCGGGTTGCAGCATTATTCTGGCTGTACTTGGTGATGAACGGGAGCCGTGGGTGGTGCTGTTTCTACCACTCATGGTACTGCAAGAAACAAAATGCAAAAATACAACAGGTACACAGCTGCTAACTTCAGATGATGGTTGCATGATGTTCTCTGTAGCTGCAGCATTGAGTAAGGGGGTCGGTTACTGAATTGGTGACCAACAAGCCTTGGCAGTGGTAAGCACAGCGAAAAGTGTCTGGAACTTTAGTGGATCCGGGGGAGTAACGTAGCGGCCTGAAACTTTGGGACAGGTGAGATTACAACTCCCACAATGCAATGGACCACCTGGATTTGGGGGATCCCTCGGAGGTCTCAATGGCCAGAGATTCTTTGGATCCGGTGAGTGTTTTTACCTGCAGTTTTCCGGGGACTAGTTCCACTAGTCCAGGGTAGACCAAGGGTGCTTCTGGCTTCCACAATGGTACCTCTCATCTAGAGTGTTGCGTTTTGGCCAAGGACGATGGTCGTTCACTCAGTTCCAAGCTTGTTACCTCAGGGTCAAAGTATCCCTCTTTTGCTTTGTGCAGTGGGCAAAGTCATTTTGTCGCGACACGGGTCTCCTCTTAGTCTTTCTTTGAAGTAAGTTGTTCAGATCTGAGGTTCTGGTGTCAGGGGGGTCCCTTAAATCCTAGATTTGGAGGACTTAGGGGTGTGGGTCCCTGCAGCTAGTCCGCCCCAGAGGTGGCCACATCCAGTGGTTTAGGTTACATTTTCTACCTAGAACCCACTATTTCTGCCCTCCTAAAGATGGCAGAATTCAATTTTAGGTGTACAGACCAGACTGCCCACCCTGAGGTGTGGCCAGCCTCTCTGAGGGGTGTGCACCTCCTGCATAGCTAATTTCCCACCTTGCCTTGGTGCCAGGGGGACAGCCCAGATGCGTATCAGAAGTGGTGCAGCCTTTGAAGCTCACCGCTCTGATGTGCCAATTCACTAGCCTGCTGGGGAGGAGGGCGGTGCGACCTCCTTCCTGCCCAGCTTTTGTTTCTGACTCGTGGGAGTGATCACACTGCCTGGCAGGAGGTCAGAATCCTGTCTTGGTGGCAGCAGGTGTGGGAGAGGGCCGGTTAGTCAGCCAGAGCACAGTGAAGCTGGGGCAACCAAGTGGGCACCCTCTAAGGTGCCACCTGGGTGCATGCCCCGTCACCCAGGGCATGAGAATCATGTCTGGGGTTAGAAGGCACATTTTTTGATAGCAAATATGACATAGTTTAGTGGTACCATAATGGAGCTGCCAATCTTGAGAGTGCCCGGTGGCAGCCCATGTTATCCTATGGGCGCTAACACATATAGTAGTTTCCAATGGGGCACACTACTATAGGGACACATAAGCTTGCACTTACATGTCCACACCTTTAATATAATGCACCCTGCCACCTGGGCTGAGGAGGCCTATCTTAGGGGTGCCTTACATATATTAGAGGCAGTGTAGGTGACTGTGCCACACATGGTGAGGGCATAGTTGAGTTCGAGCAGTTTGTACTGCTCTACCAGTCTGCAATGACAGGCCTGCTGTCAGCAGTTTACTTGGTAACCCAGGGTGGCACAAAAGCATGCTGCAGCCCTGGGGACCCCTTTACCACCAATGCTCTGGTACCATATACTACAGACTTATAAGGGGGTAAAGTCTTTGCCAATTTGGGATTACCATGTTAAGCATAACAGTTTTAGGAGAGAGCACAGGCACTGGGGTCTGGGCAGCAGACTCCAGTGCTCTATCAGAGTCATAACCATCAGCATTTGGAGAAAAAAGTGAGGGGTGACCATACAAAATGGGGCACTTTCCTACACCCATTCTCCATCACGGTTGGACTCAAATCGGGCCTAGGTCCCGGTCTACCATGACAACTTGCCCACAGGTGGCGCCTAGCACTTTTTTGGCGCTATTTTGAACCATAACTTTAAAAATCATGTCTCTTTTTTCGCTTCAAATTTGGTGTCATTTTATTAAAATATTCTGTTTTTCTGAATTGATTTAGGATTTTCCTTTTGTTTAGACTTTATTACTGTTTTGGTACTGTAGAAATACTTCACACATTGTGTCTAAGTTAAGCCTGCCTCCCTGCTCTATGCCATCGCTACAAGAGGGTTGAGCTCAGGTTAATTTAGTGACTTTGATGGTTCACTCTGACAAGGATTGTAATTATTACTTGAGGTGTGTACCTATCCCCCTCAACTAATACTTCAGTTTCTTACATTTGTGTTCTGCCGTGGGATACAGGACTTCTGTTTTGGAGTACCACTCAGTGATTTAGGTTAAAATTAAAAATCTCTTTTGTAATCTGACATCAAAATCAACTTTCTATTTATTAAATCACCATTTGATATGTAATTGATAGTGTTTTTGGTTTTTCATAAATTTCACTCCTACCCTCCATTTTGCACCTGCGACTTTTTTATAGAGTGGAAGTAGATCTGAGCAGCATTGACAGCTTCGGCACAGCAGATCTCATTAGGATGTGCAGGGAGAGAGGGCTGAGGCTGATGAAGGAGTCTAAAAAAGTGGACTACCAGATTGTCCTCATAGCTTAGGAGAAAATATGTCTGCTGCAGACCACCCCACAGGAACAAGTGGATGATAAGGAAGAGGAGGTGGTCAAGGAGATGGAGGAAGAATAGAAGAATGCAATTGCAGGGGCTCCAGTGCCAGAGGAGGATGAGTCCACAGGAGTCAGGTCCCCTGCACTGTCCAGAGCAGGGTAATTGCAGCAAAATTATACAATTTGGATGTGGAGCAACAAGAATGATCAAAACACGAGCAGTGGTTGTTCGCTGCACTGGTGTTTTTGGTTCAGTTTGTTAGCACAAAAGGTGTCATTGTGTCCAGATTTACAATTTATGTAATTATGCATAGTTGCATTTAAGTTTCCCAATATTTCACATAATCACGCAAAAGCAAATTATGCAAATGTGCACATCCCTAGTCTAGATATGATGAACAAAATAATTTCTAGACAGTTGCTACTTCCCTGTGTGGAGTTCCTGGTCCTATTATCTCCATTTACCCCATAATGTGCAAACAAATCCAATACTTGAAGATAAAACTGCACATCGAGATTCATTGGGGTAGTCAGAGGAAACAGCTGCTACCCTGGCACACTCTTTGGCATCCCTGTGACTCCCCTTGATACTCCTGGTCTTAGAGGGCATGAATGTATCATCGGGATAGAAAGTAAACAGGACTCGAAGAACTCTATTTACTTTCTGTAGTTTCCAATTCTGAACCCCACTACCAGCTTCCCAGCAACAAATAGGAGGATAATGAGCGGCTCAGGATGAAGAAATGTTACTCTATGTGCTGTCATCAGTGAGTCAAAGGACATGTGATGCCACTTCCGCAGCCCAGGTCATTTTAGTGAGTCTACTCCTGCATAACTGTCCTCTATTCTGCACCCTGTGGTATGAAGCTTAAATAGAATGCAAAGAAAAAAGCACGGGCCTGGATGAGTTACTCATGCATGAAACTGGTAGACTTTGGAGCTCTGTGATTAGGGAGAGCCACTATGCCTCAGTCTCCAGCAGATGGACTCTGCCCTCTTCAACAGGCAGGGAATATCTTCTGATAAACATCAGGTAGGAGTGGCATTTTCAAATAACAAGGGGATTCTACATCAAAAGAGTCTTTCTTGAGTGGTGTCCAAAAGAATTAACTTGTAGTTCTGACAGGTACTTCAATGTAGAAACTTTATTCAAAATATCTACACAGCCAAACAACATCCCATAAAACAGCCTACACACGTCATACCTTCTCGTGGAAGTTCTTCAAGGCTTCCTCAAGACGTCAAATGATAATAATGCAGTATGTCAATTTAATCATTGAAACCATGATATACAATAATGTCAACAAATACATCACTAAAAGTATTTGATTTGTTCATTCATAGTTCATTCTCAAATTAAACCTAATTTTGCCACAACCATGACATCAAAAAACACCATTGCAATGTTTATTTGTAAGTTGGAATTTTCTGATATTGAGTACTCGAAAACGTATCATCCAAGATATAGTTCACCCCTCGGTAATCTGGTACGATCCCAGGACGAGATTCTCGCGGCCTTCCATCAATACTACTCAGGGGTTTATCGTAGCCCAGAGCCGATCGGACAGGACATTCTAGATCAATTTCTAGACCCACTGATGATCCCCAGAATCACGAAGGCTGACAGAATAGCATTAGATACAGAGATACAATCTACCGACGTTATTCACGCCCTACACGCTCTAGCTCGTAACAAAGCACCGGGACTCGATGGGCTCCCCCTAGAATACTACACAACTTTCTCCCCCCTGCTGGTCCCCCGCCTGGTGATGATGTTGGCAACGGCGTTAGAGAAGGGAGAGTTGCCGAGATCCCTCCGGGAATCGGTTATTGTGACTTTCCTGAAGCCAAACCGCGACCCGCAACAAATGGCCTCCTACCGCCCCATTACGCTGTTATCCGCTGACTGTAAGATCCTAGGTAAGATTTTAGCGGACAGATACACACAAATCCTACGACCCCTGGTTCACCCGGACCAGTGCGGTTTCGTCCCGGGCAGAAATACGTCCCAAAATATATGCCGACTATTCCATATCCAAGATCAAGTGGGCGACACGATCCCCAGAGCAGCCTGCATTATCCTTGACCTCGAGAAGGCCTTCGATACCCTCACATGGCAGTATCTTTTTTCGGTCCTACGACGAGCAGGACTCGGTCCTATCCTTTTAGCGTATACACAACTTCTATATACCAAACTCACCTCACGTATTCGCATAGGGAGAAATATATCGACAGAACTCGCGGTCCACAGAGGTACGAGGCAGGGCTGCCCGCTCTCGCCTCTCCTCTTTGCCCTCGCGGTAGAACCCCTAGCTATACGGCTGCGACGAGAAGGAGAACACTGGGGCATCCCCATAGCGGATACCGTGCACAGCGTCTCCATGTACGCCGACGATCTTCTCCTCTATGTTCGAGACATTACCAAGGACCTCACGCCTATTTGGACAACACTGACGGAATTTGCAGAAGCCTCCGGGCTAAAAGTAAACTGGGACAAATCCACAGTTTACCCGCTACACCCGAATCTCCCCCCTTGTGATATCTGGTTGGGTAACCAGAAGGTGACTTGGAGTGCGGAGGCCCCTCGATACCTCGGGATCCGTCTCTACCACTCTCCGTCCGACATATTTGACGGTAATCACCGCAAAGCACTGGCCGGCATCAGATCAGCAGTGGGATTCTGGAAGAACCTCCCGTTGGCCCCGATCGGCCGAGTGGCTATAGCCAAAATGATAATAGTCCCACGGTTGCTCTACTACTTCACAAATCTACCGATAATACCACCCAAAACATTCTTCAGAGACTTAGGCTCTCTCCTTGGTTTGTTAATATGGGGATCCGGCAGACGTAGGATAGCACTAACGAAGTTACAACTGCCCAGCACGCAAGGGGGACTGGGCGCTCCGTCATTCGAATCCTATTTCCTGGCAGCACAGTTACAGTGGCTGTCCTACTGGTCGGCAGGCAGACATATAGGAGAAACATACACCACAACCGGCCGAGTGCCCACCCCAGAAATATGCCGCCTATTACTACCAGGCACCAAGCCGAGCGCACATATCCCATACATGTCGTAGAGGCACGCAAATGCATGCAACAGATACACCGTATGTCACCAGGAAACCTTCTTACTCTCCTCTGCTGCCGCTGGTCGGCTGGCCCAAACGTGAACACTATTATACCCCTAACATGCTCCACATATGGACGGCCAGCGGCCTCACTGAAATGGAATCCCTATTTGAGGACGGACAGCTCAAACCGTTCCAACGGCTTATGGACGACTACGATCTCCCCCCTGGCCAATTCCTACTTCACCGCCAACTCCTCGAAAGCTATCGATCGCACCACGACCTATCGACAGGAGAGCCAGCCACCCACCCGGTCATTCACACAATCTTACATATGGGAGCGGGGCAACACTTGACCACATGGCTTTATAAAGCCATACGAGAACTTGCAAACAGACCCCTGGAGGCCCTACGGGCTGCCTGGGAGGAGGAATTGGGACGCCCACTACATGAGAAAGAATGGGAGATGGCCCTCGAATACCCCAAGAAGGTGTCTAGAAATGCACGGTTTAAAAATATACAATTCTACATCTTACACAGGGCATACTTAACACCAGCACGTCTCCAAAGATTTTACCCCGACACCCAGTTCCTCTGTCCCAGATGTAGCTCACAGGCAGCAGATTTTCATCACATGTTTTGGAGCTGCCCCACACTGCAACCATATTGGTACAATGTCCACAAATCACTCGAAGATCTTACAGGGCTTACACAACTGAACACATGGGAGGCCTGTGCGCTAGGTATTTTCCGGAAAGCGAAAGCAACACAAAGTGCCAACCCGATTTGTCTCCCTAGCAATTTTGTTAGCCAATAGGAGTATAGCCATGCACTGGCGATCCCCCACAGGCCCATCGACTGCGGCATGGACGGGAGCAGTACACAAATGGGCGGTGGCAGAGGAAGACCCACTAAGAGAGGAGGAGGTGAAGGGGACACGCAAACACCCCATTTCCATGGAGTGGGCCATGCTGCTGCACCAATTCAAACAGCCGCCTACTCAAGACGACCCAGATGACCCCTCACACAACCTGACAGACACGCATCCACAAACCTAACCCGCAGGCACGCGCACTAGATCTCCACCTGCAGCACACGCGTAGCGCCGCTCACGATTCATAGCACAAACCACATGACACTCGAGGACCAGACGCTGGAGCAAGGCCGACCAGATCTCCCCCCACCCCCAGAGACACATAGATACACTCGAGACACATGTCGCCCCGATACCCCACGCAACATTAGCTCCCAGGAACCCATGAACACTACCCCCAGTTCTGCATCCCAGTTCTCCGTAGGAATAGTTTGATGCTCGACCCTAATAATGGCAGGATACATATCCATTTATTGTACAATAAACAATGTATAATGCTGTAAACTGCAAAGGATGCAAGTAATTCAAATGTGTCTTAAAGCACCATGTTTTTGTATATTACAAATGCCAATAAAAACAAGTAAAAAAAAAAATCCAAGATATAGTTCAAAAATCTTTTCACAGAAAGATTGATTGCGAGTATATACTACAGGTATTATGACACTTCATCACCAATCCCTATGGCGGATACAGTGGAGGAAACAACTCCATGTTTAAAGTAAGACAAATGTCACTAGGCTCATAAAGCTTAAATTCAAAATGTACACACTATGTGAAGAAATCCCCTAATAGATTTCATTATCCAAGTAAGAGAATCCAAACAAATAATTTCAGTATATCCTCCTTCATCCAAAGTGACATTGAAATTTGGTGTTGTGGCCATTCTAGATCATCTGAAACAAAGGGAACATATCAGTTCACCATCAAGATAACTTAGCTCTCAAGTAAAAAAAAAAAAAAAAAAAGATTCCTTTAGTTTCTTTTGTAATGTAGATGCCCAAATGTCCATTGGAAAAGGATTCAGATCATATTGCTTTCTTCAACAAATATTTGTTATCGTAATGGATTGTCTACACAGACTATATTACACCTAAGGTGCTTATGATCGAAATCCATCTTTTGAAACCAGTCATTTGCTGAAAGCCAATATGTGAAGTCCCTTTTTATAGCTTTAGAGGTGCTTAGTTGAAGAAAAGAGAATAGCACCTCCTGGATCTGGTGGATCAATGTACTATGGCGTCTTTCAGGGGTTCTTATTTTGAACCTCATGGTCACAGGTTCAGATCTTGGTGGCATCACTCAGCCTTTCCTCTTTCTGAGATCCTTACAATTAATACCATTGAGTTGGGTACAAAATAAACATCTGTTGTTTAGCACCAAGATGCCACAGGGGTGATCGTGTGCTTTACAAATATGTTTTGCTGTGTCCCCGATGCTAAGCTCTATCTAGAAATGCAGTTTACCCTGATACAGAATAAATCTAGTTAATAATAATAACAACAACAATATTAATATTAATAATAATACCTCCGATGCACTATTGGTTTCAGGAATTATGTGAATGATTCTATTGTCCTCATCCACCCGAAGAGTCGCTGTTCGACAGCTAAGTGACTGTATTATTGACAAAATAATGCCTGAAAGAACAGATACCTAGCAGATGTCCTAGAGAATGGTGTATGTTTACTGTAGGAGCTCAGTAGGAAAGGATAGTATATTGCGTATGACAGGCTTCTAAGGTTGTTCCCTATATAGAACTGATGGTTCCATCTTTGGTTGGAGGTCTGTTGCTTCAGCTAAAGTCGGTTAATGATTTTCTTGTGGCAATGTCCTTTAGTTGATGCTAACTAAAACCCTCTGCTTGTGCCCAGTCAGCTCTGGATGCAGGGCAACACCACCTTCCAGTACCGCTGGTGCAATTGGAGATGCCTATCATGCTCTGGGAGTAGGACCAGGTCTTTGGGCTTGCCCGTCTCAAGTAATCATGTCCCAGAACCTGCCTAGAATGGTCTTCACTTGTGTCCAATGGGCTCTGGGCACGGGGTCTGAAAGGACACTCATGAAAATTCTAATACTTTTGTAATGTTCCTAATATTTAATAACAGGCATGGTGGCAAAGAAGTGCATTTAGCTCAAAAGAGATTTTTGGGGGCATGGCTGAATGCTGTAGATCAGGGGTCTCCAACAGGTAGCTTTGGAGCTACAGGTAGCTTGCCAGTACCCTCAAAGTGGCTCCTTGAAGTGAACAAAACAGTATGTAATTTAGAGGATCTAGCCACACTGAAGAAAGCAAACCTACACACCTCCGGACCCTTAGAGTGGCAGTCAGCCTCACCAATGTCGGGGTCACACCCTTACACACAAATACCCACTGTGATGTTCTGAGGGACTTGCAACAGGACCACTTTTCTCTGCTCTCAATTTAGCAAAGTCACATGCATATATGCCACTTTTCAAGATTCTCTCTAAATAGACATAAAATGTCTGGGGGAAATACAAGATCTTCTTGAAGTGTTATTACTCAAAGTGAAAGAGGTATATGGCTAGAAAAATTTGTATTTGAGAAAATTATATGCTGATATTTGAAAACAAAGTGATAGAAAATTCAAAATATATTTAAAGCTTCTCTCTGAATGGGAATTCACAGGGTGTTAATAGCTGCTTGTATTTCCTTTCTGCCAGTGCACACTTGTTGCTGTGGTGTTACTCCATTAGTTAAGTGGAAGCATTTTATACTGATAAAGCTTTTCCCAACATTGATGTTGGTAACCCCATTTTACTCGTTGGTGTGGTCGGTGCTCTTTCACAATAGCAAGTTTTAAACATCGTTGTGCCAAAATATTGTATCCATTATGTCTTGATATATTTATAAATATAATTTTGCAAGGTGTGGTCACTATTGGCGTTACATCTGATGGGTTCACTACTACAATAATGCTCAGTTTCATTAGTAGCTCTAGATACCTTTTATTGATCAGAAGTAGCTCTCATTATATGAAAGGTTGGAGACCCCTGACCTCAATGGTAGGCGCTGGTTGGTGAGCTCTACGCAGGAGCCCAATATCCCCAGCCATCCTGGGATGGGGAATAAGAGTGGGAACCTGGCGTCTGTGTAATCATGCAGCTTTAGCCAGAGGGTGCCGATGGGGACATCCTCTACTCAGCTGAGGCTGGAGTGAGAAGTGGTGGACCGATTGCAAAACATGACGCCGAGGAAGATGGTGCCCAAGACCCAGTTGCGGCCTGTGTAGGTAAGAGCGGTGGGGCAGTGGGGCCGGGTGGGCGGGGGGAGAGTCTTTGACGTACGATGACGAGGGAAAATTAATTATTTATTTAATATCCCCTTGTCATCGTCCGTCGGAATCCCCCCACCTGGCCCCACTGCTCTTACCTGCACGGGCCACGGCCCCAAGACCTACAGTGTCTGAATTGTCATTGAGCGGCCACATGTGAGCTGGGGCATGATGGGGTGGCGTTGAGAGGAGAGTACCAAATTGACATCTGGAGCTCTGCCTGCTGTGTCAAGTGAGAAGGCCTGTCTACTAAGGAGGAGAGTGCACTGAACCAGTGACCTAGCTGGTGGCTGAGCCGCACGGGACCCGATGCCGAAGGATGCAACAGGCCCTGGGGACAGCAGTTGCTGGAGCCCCACTGCTGGTGGCCGGTGATAGACGACCCACTGAGAAACTGAGGAGGTCTGGCGGCACCTGAGAGGGGTTGAGAAAAGCACTTGGGGGATCCCTGCACTCTACACCAGTTCTCGGTGGTGACTGAGACAAGTGTGTGAGCTGGAGCTGAAAGAGTAGGGTCCCTCACACCCAAGGAAGCCCTGAAATATCACCATAATTAAACTATCATACTATCACACTAAGAGGTGCCATACCAGAGCTGTGAGCATTCCATATGCCCCAGGTCATCCCATATGTGTCTCTAATGAGTGGAGGAATAAAGGGGGAGAGAGCATTGATCCTCCTGAGAACTGTGAGGGAACTAATTGAGCACTATTAGCCTTTTGGGGGATGGAAAGAAGACCCCTCATGGGGGCATACATGTCACCAACTATTTACTCTATGGCTTCTGTGGAGGAGGCCCAGAGAGTGGTGAGTCTGTCTGAAAAGGAGGTGGGGGCTTCCCGGTCTCCCGTACATGAGAAACAAGAGAGAGACATGCTCAATGGACAACAGTATCTTGCAAGATACTCTGAAGCCTGATATTGTAGTGATAACAGAAGTTGAGGAAATTATCCTGACGCATCTCCGCCATACCCCTACGAGAGACTGTGAATCTTCTCAATGCTCACAGACCCCACAAAACCCATGAATAACAACACCTCCCTGTTATCTGTGGGCTTAAGACGCCCAGGTTTCCCTACTTCAAATCTCTCAAAGATCTGACTGGGGCGTACAGGAGGAGGGGGCAGCTGATATGAGTAAACAGGGCCCAACACTCCTACAGAATTATCCCCAGGAGGGAATCTTTCAAGAAGATCAGCACTGGGAAACAAATGCAGAGATTCCCCCATAGTTCAGTTTGTTGGTAAGTTGAATCTAGCCCCTTTATTTATTTTTTCAAAGGAGAAAATGTTGGGGGGAAATACCGAGACTGGGAAGAGAAGAGGACACACTCTCACGCCACATGTATAGGAGCCTGCGGGCCTGATTTAGATCTCGGTGGACAGGTTACTCGGACACAATGGTGACGTATATCCCGTCCGCCGAAATATAAAATAAATCCCATAGGATGTAATGGGATTTTTATTTCGGCGGACAGGATATCTGTCACCATTGTGAAGGAGTAACCAGTCCGCCGAGATCTAAATCAGGCCCTGAGTTGAGACCACATGGTCTTATGAAGATATTCCTAACTATCAGGTGATATGTCTACCTTTTACACACTTAAAGTAGTCACATGCAAAGTACAGGGTTTAAATAATCCCACTAAACGCCTTAGCGCATTGGTTGAATTGAAAAGATCTGGTGCAGACATATGCCTAATCCAAGAGACACCGTTATTGAAGAAAGATCATCACCGACTACACTCTCGACTCTTCCCGATACAGTATTCTGCATCAGCCTCATTTAAAACAGCAGGCATAGCTATTTTGATTAGCAATAAACTCAAATTCACCAAACTCCAGGTGAAAGCAGGTAAACAGGATTGATGACTGGCTGTAGTGGGGATCAGGAAACATGCCCAGATCTCTATAGCTTCTATCTATGCCTCAAACACGGCTCAGGACAAGTTTGTTACCTCCACAATACAGACCACAGTACAATTTTCGGAACATTCTATCATTCTAGGGTTGACTTCAACTATGTGATGCACCCTTCCTTAGGCAAATCCCATCAAAGAGTGAGAGGCATGCCTATTCTTTCAGGTGCCACCAAATCCCTTCTTAGTGGTCTTGGTATAATTGATGGATAACGACACAGACATCTACTATAATGGTAGATTGCGCACATTTCTCAACAGCACATCAAATGTACAGAATTGGTTATATAATGATAAACCAGAGGTTGATCCTGAGTGTTCAGGAAGTGGAACAGCTTCCACAAACTATATCAGATCATGGCCTGGTACTGCTTGAATTAGATTGGCCTAATCAAAACACTAGGGGCCAGATTCACAAAGGGAAACTTACACTTTTGTGTAAGTTTAGCACTTTTTGGTATTCACAAAGGTAAACTTAGACCAAACGTCTAAGTTTACGACTTTCGGTATTCACAAAAGGTATTTATGAGTAGTATCTTTACATCCGCAGTCGGGTGGAATCTCTGCACCGAGTGTGGAGATTCCACTCCAGGCATGGAGAGTATACTCCGGGTGAGGAGAGTACACTCCGCACCCGGAGTAAAATCTCCGCACGCGGGGCATAGATTCCACCCGAGTGTGGACGTAAAGATACTATTCAAAAATGCCTTTTGTGACTACCGAAAGTCATAAACTTAGACTTTTGGTCTAAGTGTACCTTTGTGAATACCTAAAAGTGTAAGTTTACTTTTGTTAATCTGGCCCTAGATGTACTGCCAGAGGGTGGCGGTTGAACAACTCCCTTCTACGAGACCCAGTGGCTGTCCACGAAACACGGGAGACAATTGTAGAACATAATAAATGTAATAATACCGAGGAGCTTGAGCTCAGGATATTCTGGGATGCCTTGAAAGAGTCCGCCAAAGGGAAAACCTGTACAGAAGGCAGGCCATCTCTGGTGCATACAGAATAAGAGAAATTGAGTTAGCAAGGCTCTGGGAGGAATTGGTATCTATGGAACAGAAACTCTAAAAAATTGTGAAAGGCAACTAGCGACAATTGGTGGTCAGGTCTGTATACTAGAGTATGATAAGGCAAACTATATATTGGCATAAATTGAAGTTAAATATTATGAGGGTGGCAATAAGGCAAACACTATTGTAGCAAACAAACCAAGAACCACACACGCACGAGGGCAATTCCAGAAATAAAGAGACACCTTTGTGGTATCCCAAACCTCTAAGGAGGGTAACTACATGCATTTCACACTTATTATGATCTATATAAGCACCACACTCAAACCCACAGGGTGTGCAGCTTATCTACATTTCTTATCCATCTCCAACATAACAAAAGAGGAGACCCAGTCGCTAGCTGAACCAATATATATATAGCAAAGGTATTAAAAGTGATTAAACCCCTAAAGTTGAGGAGATCCCTTGCCCTGATGGTTTTACGGCATCCTTCTATAAAATCTTTGCAGCACAACTGGCTCCTCTTTTAGCTGACCTCTATAATAACCTGCCTTCCAATCAGGGCCCACCTCAATCAATAGCAACACAAAAAGATGATGGAAGGAAACATTCACCCCCAGTCACAGATCTGGGTTAAAGCCATTGTTTTGTTGCTCACCATGCCACCCCAGTTTGGACCCAGTCATATGCAAATCATTCTCGACCCTGCTCCCCATGGGAAGAGTCCAGCCAGAACTGCCAGGCCAGGTCCTTCCTGGACCGGAAAACAAGCATCCTGGGACCAGGAAAAATACTTTAGAAAAATAGAGTATAATTTAATAAATGAAATGAGACCAAAATAACAAAAGTCTACTAAGTAGAACCGGAAATATACAATTTTAAAGCTTTAAGTAAAAATGATGCCTAAGAAGCAGAAAGTGTTAAATATGGGTATGTGGTCGTGCTAGAGCGGGTCAAAGTCACAAGTTTAGCTGACCTCGATAGAATGCAACCTGCATACAGAGACAAGATTAGTCCAGCTGAACAATTTTCCTTCTAATAGTCTGGTGCGTAGAGTTCAAAACTTCAGGATTTCACAGGAGGATCTCAACTGATGCCAACCAAGGATCCAAGACCTGTGGAGGCACCTCTTGGGGATCAGGGACTAACTCCAGCAGAGGCCAACAGGGCTCAGGCAGGTCCAGCTGCAGGTTCAGTCAGAGCAATCTGCAGCAGGTCAGCTGGGCAGTTGCAGTGAGGCCTCTGGAGCTTGTTGTGTCCCTGTAGTTCAGAACAGGAGGTCAGTCAACTGAGCCTTGGAGTCATTCAGTAGTCCTGGGTTCAAGGAGATGGTCCACTCTCCTTCAAGCAGCAAGGCAGGGCTCAAGCAGCAGGGCAGTCTTCTGAAGAACAAGGCAGACCTCAAGCAGCAGGGCAGACCTCTGAGAAAGAAGGCAGGCCTCAAGCAGCAGGGAAGTCCTCTGGATTACAAGGTACTCCTTCTGTAGTCTTCCGCAGGTCCAAGAGAGTACTGAAGTGTTGTTCTAAGAGTCCACTATTTAAGCCTTTTGCCAGCTCCGAAGTGGAAGAAACTTCTGAAGTTTCCCCCCCAAGGATTGTTCTGGGATTTCCTTCATCAATGCCCAGGTCCCAAAATGTCAGGGGTGACAAAAGCCTGTTATCAAGTTCTTTGTGAGTGTGCTGAGGCAGCTCCTTTGAAATGTAAGTGGCGCAGGGAACAGCTCAGCCCCTCCCATTCTGGTAGGATGAGCCCCTTCCCAACTAGACCCAGGTCCTATTGTTCACATTCGTGATGGGGGAGCAATTAAGAGGACCAGGAAGCTGGAAACTCCTAGAAGGCATCAGAAAAGTTTACGGCAGGAAAATGCCAACTTTCGAAACGTGGAATTTTCAAATTTGTAATCTAAAATCTGACTTCACAATTGAAGAGGGTTTTAAATTACGATTCATTTGAGTCCAAGCAGGACATTTCTACCTGTTCCCATTAAAAAATTATCACTTATTAAATGCAATAAAGGTAACCCAATGTTATCCTATGGGAGAGGTAGACCTCACAGTAGTGAAAAACAAATGTGTAGGTTTTTACTACCAGGACATGTATAACTTAAAACCACATGTCCTATCCTTTAAATACAATGCACCTTGTCCTTTGGGCTTTTAGCGCCTACCATGGGGTGACATATCTGTATTAAAAAGAGACACTTAGGCTTGGCAAAAGGTTTAGTTTGCCAGGTTGAACACTGTGCACACTGTCCCCTTCACTGTCCTGCACTTTAAATGCTTCTAATAGAGCATCCCATTCCAGAGATATCGGCCTCTTACATAGCCCTCTGTATTCCTCACGTCGAAAACTGCATGCAGACTGCAATGGCAGGCCTGAGACATGTTTTAAAAGGCTACTTTTAGTGGGTGGCACAAGGAGTCCTGCTGCCCACTAGTAGCATTTAATTTGATGTCTCTGGGTACCCTTGGTACCATAAACAAAGGACTTACAAGTAACTTAAATGTACCAATCGGATGTGAGCAAATTGTACCATGTTTTAGGGAGAGAGTACAAACATTTTAGCAGTGGTAAAGTGCACAGAGCCCTAAAAGCCAACAAAATCAGGTACCAAAAACAGGAGGCGTGAAGGCAAAAAGCTTTGAGGTGACCCTGCAGAGAGGGCCATGTCCAACACATGCCCTCTCTTGGCTGAGCAGGATTGCATTCTTTAAATGGCTTATATTTTCAAAATCTTCCACTCACACTTACAAGGGGATAAAATCTCTCAACTGCTAGGAGTTTGTGATAACGCTATCTGGGAACGAAAACAGCCTTGACTACATAGGCAAACTTATAGAGTTCAGCCAGAACAGGGGGATTTAGTTGTACCACATTAACATAGTTATTATGAGGTGGCACAGATCTTATACATAATAAAATGGCTTAAGGGAGAGACAGACAAAGTTTGGTGCATATTAGATCAAAGTCTTACAGCACATTAGTTAGCTGAAAACCTATGTTTACCAAAGTGACAGAGATGTCATAACCTTTATGTCTCACCAGACACTAGAGTTACCCTGCATACCTAGGATCAATTGACTAGATACAAGGGCTACACCACGCATTCCTCACCAATGACAACGGTGGTGGGGAACATGGACTTTTTCCAGGACATGATAGACAGTATTGTCATGTGGTTTGTGGCCTCATGGTCTGCATTGCTAAGTTGGCTTAGGCCTGGGTGCCATGATGCCTTTTTGCGCACGTTACTTTGTGACTTTGTTTTTCCAGCCTCTGCTTGTGCCCGGCTATTTTAGAACTGTCTGCCTTTTTGCCTTTCACCTTTCCTCCTGTTCCCTGTGGGTTTCGTCTGCACATCATGTACAAGGTCGAAAAACAATGTCCCTTGTTCTTGCTGATCTGGTCAGCCCCTCGCACTTAGACATAACACTGAATGCAGCTGCACTGGAGAAATTTGTGTGCTTTTAATATTGTGATTTCGCTGTTAGGCGCACTTGGAGAAAAACATTTCCAGAGAGAAGAGCTGTGCTTGTCTGATGATGTAAACCTTGCATCTAGATATTGAGGTATGAGGGTCTGCCCGACAAAGCCCAGAGGTCTTCTATTTTTATAATAAACTAGCTAATAGCACGGGGAGGGTGGTATGGTCATTTAGCCCTATATCCACTGCTTTATGAAATGCTTTCCCCGTTTGTATTCTATGGAATTGTAACTATGCTTATTATTTTATCCTTATGCATTATGCTGATAGTACTGGCACGTGTACTGTATCTTAGAGCACGTTAGTTGAAATAAACATTTTAAACTATACTGTGTCTCTTATTACGCACGTTGTGGACAGGTATGAGTGAGTTATGAAAGGGTGTTCTTGCTCCCGCGAGTCCTGAGAGAGAGACCGTGTTCTGGGTTGTCTAATCATTGGTAGCTGCGCTGCTAATGAGATGCTAAAGCTAGTCGGATTGGGATTGTGGGTACTAAGGTGCATGGTTGGTGCACCACTATACTCCGAGGTCCTATTATCCTGTGCATAGCTCTGTGTATGTGCAGAATCCCTACAACATGGCGCCACCAACGTAGTGGGCTGCTTATCTGCGAGACGCTTGAGTAGTACTTGTGCTTGTCCACAACACCCTTCGCAGACGCTTCCGGAAGCGTGTGTGAGGGTGATACCTCCTATATTGACGTTTTTATAGGTTCTTTCAAGCTTGAAGTTCTTAAAAGGTGTTTAAGTAAACCCTATATTGTGCTGCCTCATATTAGGTTGTCGATCATTTCTGGTCTAAATGGCGGATATAAATATCCCGGCACATAGCCGTGCTGCTCTCCGGGCTCATTTACTGGCTTATGGAGTGCCAGACGCGGGTGTCTCACTTATCTTTGTGGTGCAGGCTGACCCGGCTCACCACTTTGAGGTGTTTTACTCTTGGGTCACTTTTCCGGCAGTGGACGGAGCAGACGATTTGTTCCATGAGTACGCTCTCACTGCCTTACCCGTTGCTTATCGGCCTTATCAGGCTCTTGAAGTACCACTTACGGCCTGGCAACACCGTATTTGGTTTAATGGCGCCCTCCCACATCCGGTCACCCCGGTTCGTTTAGGCCCCCTATCAATAGACGGGGCCACTTGGCCAGTTTTGGCCGAGTATAGCCCACATCCACGTTATTTGACGCTTGCGGTTGCTGAACTGCGTGAATTGCATACGTCTTTGATATGTGTGCATAGAGCTTTAGTACAGTATGTTACAGGCAACGTCCAGGGAGCCCCTCCTGGAGTTGCAGCGCATCCAGCTGGACCGGGCGGTGTAACCCTAAGTCCCGTCATGGTTAATTCGGTGATGGGCAAGCGCCCACAAAATAAGGATGATTTGCCTTATTGGCTTGCAGAAAAATTTGACCAGCTGGAGGCAGTTTTTCCAAATACTTCTCCTGTGGAAAAACACAGGATTTTGACGATTAGTTTGCCGAAAGACTTAATTCCCGAGTTGACAGAATGCAACAATTGGGGCAAGGTATTCGCGGCCGTATATGCAAAGTGTTTCGGCACTCCTTCCATGACAGTTCTCCCCTCTGTAATTAAACGCGTGCAGGATGAGCATGGCCCTGAAGCGGCTGTGGAATTGGGGATGAGACTGGTGGGAGTGTTCAATGTAGTAGCTGATTTGATCCTTGCGAACGTCAAGGGCGATGCAGTTAACTTTCAAGTAGCTAATGCTTTGGCTTTAGTCCCAGAACCGAACAGGCCACGCAAATTACCGAAAATTATTGCAGAAGCCTATAAAACCATTGGCCGCAATAGTCTGGGAGTTAAGCCTTTTGCTAAAACGCAAACTCAATCACAGCCACAACAAAAAACTCAGTCTGAGAAAGATGAGAGACCGTTCTTTACTAAAAAGAACTGGAGGTTGAAAAAACAGGGAAAGCAACAGAAAAAACCAGGGTCGCGAGGCGCATCCCCGGTTTCCGTATCTTCTGAATGCACTTATGATTTGCGCGATAGAGCGAGAATTAATTCTCCAGAGAGATTTCAAGTCCCTGATTCGCGTTCTCCTCGTTCTTCACAGGCACCATCGACCTCCCAGACAGGTGGAGGAGAACGCCAGGATAGAGGCAGGGGTCGAGAGGCTCCACAGGGACGAGACCAACCTCGACAACAAGTCCGAGGGAAACCAGAAGAATTTCCACGTTCTCGTCCACAATTTCAGAAGAAAAAGGTTGCAGCATTAACAGCGAGGTATGCCACAGACGGTGAGAACGAGACTCCTGAATTGGACGTGGGCAGTGACGCTCCTAGACAGCGCCGCGGAAGTTACCATAGTGCAGGAGGCACTACGTCCTCATGTGGAGGCGACAGCAACTGACACATTCATTACTGTCGAGACAGCAGACACCAGAGTGGCACCCCCTGACAGACTATATAATATTGTCATTCAAATTGAAGGTGACATACAGCGTGTTATTAAAGGGATTTTTGGGGAGAATCTGACCTCTTCTTACGACATTTTGTTGGCAGAGGCGGATTGGCCGCCCCCATTCGTACTTGCTGCGCGTAGAGGGGAGGAGGTAATCCTTCCAAGCTTTTCTCGTCATGTCCCCAAGGACAAAGCGGAGGCTCTCGCAGCTGAGTGGGCTGGGGCCCTGGCTCCGGCATTATACCGCAACCAAGTGGGCTGGGATGAAGACTCTCCCCCCCATGATATTCCTTTGCGGTCGCTGCCACAGCCACAACCCCAATATCCCATCAAGCGGGAAGCTAAAGGTCCCGTTTCCGACATTCTGACACAGTTAGAATATCAAGGAGTAATTGAAACATGCGTATCACCAATGAATAATCCCCTTTTCGCGGTTTCTAAACCCGATGGATCGTACCGCCTAGTTTTGGATTACCGACATTTGAACTCTCATTGTCGGACCTTTGCGGTGCAAAATACCCACAGTTCTTTGCTTGCAGACAGTCTTGTTCGTAAAAAATATAAAACGACACTTGACCTATCCAATGGATTTTACATGCACAACTTGTCCCCGGAGTGCAGCCAATGGAGCGCTTTCACATCCGGTGGTAAACAATTCAAATTCCGGCGTTTACCCATGGGCTACAAGAATAGCCCGGGTGTATTCACCGCCCGTGTTGTCTCTCTGTTGGACAGCATAGACCCAGATGCGTGTTCCTACGTCGACAATATCTATCTGACAGACGACGAATTATGGCCGCATCTTTCCCGAGTGGACCGCATTATTCTCGAATTTGCGGTCTTAGGATACAAATTTAATTTTGCCAAATCTCACATTGCTGAATTTACCGTTTTGTTTTTGGGCTATGAGCTCAACAATGAAGGTAAGGGCTTAGCACCCCATTTCTTGGAGAAGTGCGCACTTTTTGTGCCCTCCAACCACACTGAAGAAGCTTCAGTCTTTACTGGGTTTTCTAAACTTCGGGCGTACTTACATTCCCGAATATGCCCAGCGTATCAAGCCTCTTTATGCCTTGATACAACCTAACTTTTCGAAGTCATGCTGGCTTCCCGAGCATTCCTCTATACTGCAGTCTTTGCAGTCAGATCTACTTGAATCTAAATTCTTGTTGACACGTGACAACCACACAAACCTAGTGATTAGAATCGTTCCAGGGGCAGTGGGTATCACTTACTTAACCTTTAACGAAGGTGACACAGTACCGATTGCATATAAGTCACATCTTTACACTTCCGCAGAAATGCGCTTTAACTCTGTGGAGAAAGTTTTGACTGCAGTGCAAATGGCGATTCTAAAGGAACGCGCACTGGCACAGGGAAAACGCATTTTGGTGGTAACACCATATCCTGCCCTTGAGGCAGTGATGAAGGCAAGGGTACCGAACTCAAAGGCTCTGCACCCCCGTTGGATACAATGGGCTACATCACTGACGTCCCCGGATGTCACTTTTATCTTTGATTCCTCTCTTCAGACACAGGAGTTCTTACAGTATGAATTTGTTCATCCTCCTCCTCTGTCCTTGCTACCGCTTGAGGAGTACGAATGTATTATCTATACCGATGGTTCGGCACAACCGGCCACGGGTTCCAAGCATGCTTATTCAGCAGCATGTGCTATTGTTGCAGGTACAATGGTGAACGGCGAATTCAAATCGACTGTAGTGCACACTCAGGCACTAGGAGACAGTACTGCACAATTGGCCGAGCTGCGCGCTTTGGTGCTCGCACTTGAGTTTGCTAATCCAGACGTGACAACTCTTATTGTGTGTGATTCTTACTACTGTGTTCAGTCTTTCAATGACAATCTATTCTTTTGGTCGCAAAACGACTATAGAGATGCCAAGGGCGGCACAATTAAGCATAAAATGCTTTGGGTTCGAGTGGCAGATCTGAAACAACGTCTGCCTCTCACACAGGTGATTCACACTCTTGGCCACCAGCGTGTGGGCGCACACGCTGTTGGTAACGGTTTGGCAGACGAAGCTGCCAAATCAGCAGTAGCCACGTGCACAGTAGCAGCAGTTACAAGATCCATGACTAAAATAGATATAGATATTTTAGGAGCTATAGCTGCAACAAAGGAAGGTGCTAATTACCCACGGGGTTTCCCTTCCAAATACTCTTATCAAGTAGGCCCCGATCAGGTTCCTTACATAAGAATTCCAGACGTTGGTGATCGGCTGATTCCCAACGCGGACCGCAGACCTTCCTTGATAACGGCCGCACACGAAGGCTTGGCTTCGGCCCATGCTGGCGTATCTGCGACGGTTTCCATCTTGCAGCAGCGTTACTGGTGGCGTGGTTTATATAAACAGACCCGTACTTATGTGCTTTCTTGTGACGTTTGTCAGCAAATTAAGCCTTCAACGGTTAAACGACCACCACAAACACCGCTCTGCATTTCTAACAGACCTTTTGGGTGTGTTTACCTGGATCACTGCGGTCCATTTTCTTCTGACACTGCATATAAGTACATCTTAGTTGCAGTAGACTCGTGCACACGTTTCATCTGGGTTTGGCCACAACGGAGTGCTGACGCTCGAAATGTCATAAGGGATTTGCGTGTCTTTGTGGGAATTTTTGCCTGTGGCACCTTCCATTCTGACCAAGGTCCAGCGTTCGCCTCTAAGGCGTACAAGGACGCGATGGGGTCACTGGGGGTGCGGGTGAAATTTTCGTCTCCATATCGGCCTGAGGGCAATTCGATTGTTGAACGAATGAACCGTGACTTAAAGCAATCCTTTACAGCTAGAGTCTTAGGTACTGGCAGGAACTGGCTGGCCCACTTGTATACCGTACAACGTGCACTTAATAATCTCCCTAGAAGACCTCTGGGAGGGCGGACCCCATACGAAATGCTCTTTGGCATACGAATGTTTGTGCCCGACCTTGATGGTCTAGACATGGCGGCGCAATCCGCAATCTTTGATGTAGATAACCATTCTACTATGTTACAGGACTTACAAGAAGCCCGAGACAAACTTGCAATCGAACATTTACCTTCAGCCACAGACACTGCGCTGCAGATTCCGGTTGCCGGCTGGCTTCCGAAGGTTGGAGATTTGGTCCGAGAGAAGGTGGAGAACAAAAAAGAATTTGGCCCATCTTATCGTGCACCGGTTCCAGTCCTTGGCTTGAAGGCTACTCGTACAGTCATCTTACCACCGCTTCCTGGTCGCAAGGACAACAGATATATCTCAGTGGACAATGTCAAGCTACAACATCTGGCCGATCCTGAATAGTGTAACACCAGCGGTCTCTTGTCCAGTCATTTCCCGTTTTTTAATTTTTTTTTTATAGTTTAGTTCATGCATGAAGCATTATTTGGTTGGCCGCTTTCATCCTCTGGGCAGTGCCTTCTTGCATGAACTTTGGTCCCTGCATTTCATGTATAAATGCCTTAGGGACGGAAAATAAGTTTTTCTCACGGGAGAGTCATGTGATTCTACTGTGGGTCATTCCCTTATCTGTAAGAACATTAAATTGCACGGAGCTTGTAATGTTTCGGCTCCGAATCTTGCTTGTGTTTTGAAGGGCATTCCTGCTCCTGCTATATCTCCTACTTTCACTGTGCTTGCAAATGGCAGCTATCTCCTTCTGAATAATCAGAACTGCTGTGGCATGCTGGCCGGCATACCCTATATTGTAACAGTTTCCCACAGGGTTGTCTGTTGCAAAAATGTGCTTTTTCCTCCCCGCACGACATCATAGATAGTTCCATTTGGCCTTCCATTCCGACTTTGAAGGCGGATTTCAATAAATTGAGCAGAATAAAGGCGCTATTATTGAACCAGGAGGTTATGCTCACATCCGCACGGGAGACATTCATTCTCCAGGTGGCGAGTACCCACAGTGAAATACAGGCCCTTTTGAACACAAACCTCCCACAACATTTCTGTGAGCTGATTCACCGTGTTTTCAATGCATCACGCACCGAAGGTCTTGTGCACTTTTTTAAAGTTGTGGGCTCTGGCCTTGTTACCTCCTTTCAAGCTATCTTTGGTGTAATACCGGCTTTTATTCATTCCATTTTTTCCAGCGTCTTTGGCGGCTTTCCGTTGATCCTCGCCTGAGCGGCTGGTATTTTGCTTTTGGTCTGTTTGCTGCGCAATGGCTGCACTTCCTGGGGCCCTCCTCGACCAAGGTCGACTCCGGATGCTCCGTGAACGCATCCTCGCCGGCTTCGGCGTCCTGCCATTGGCGACACTCAGTGTGTCCTATAGACTTTCTTTTCGCTTTGCGTATTTCACTTGCGTGCAACCTGTGATGTCTTGCATCCGATGTCCTTTCTCATGGTCCTTGGATTATTGCCTCTCCAATACGTCTCTGTCTCACCGGATTTTGTCCAGTTAGTGGGTCCCTTAGAGGCCCATGAACGGGACTGTTCCGGTGATGGCTTCATGGCGCGTGCGGCTGCACTTGGAATTTTGGCGCAATGGGATGTCTGGGCGGCTGCTCAGACTCTCCTACGACAGAGTTATATTGAGTATCACGCAAGTTGTCCCGCAATGCTGATCACTGCTCCCTCTTGCGAGGAACATGACTGCAGTTTTGATTTGTTGGACTGGATGGCGTCTCTTTTTTCTGACGATTCCAACGATGTCCTCTTGGAAGGTGTGGCGTTTTTCTGCACTTACACGCTATTGGATTAGGGGGCCTCCGCTTTCGGCGTCCTGCCTCCCTGAAATCTTTTATTCTGCAATTTTTTTTTCTTTTCTCTCCCGTTCATTGTCCTTCATTGGGGACTATTCCAAAACAGACGTTTCCGTTCTGCTCCATCTATTTGAACTCTGTCTTCGTCCTATGTCTTCACCAATGGACTGACCAGGGGAGGGTGTCATGTGGTTTGTGGCCTCATGGTCTGCATTGCCAAGTTGGCTTAGGCCTGGGTGCCATGATGCCTTTTTGCGCACGTTACTTTGTGACTTTGTTTTTCCAGCCTCTGCTTGTGACCGGCTTTTTTAGAACTGTCTGCCTTTTTGCCTTTCACCTTTCCTCCTGTTCCCTGTGGGTTTCGTCTGCACATCATGTACAAGGTCGAAAAACAATGTCCCTTGTTCTTGCTGATCTGGTCAGCCCCTCGCACTTAGACACAACACTGAATGCAGCTGCACTGGAGAAATTCGTGTGCTTTTAATATTGTGATTTCGCTGTTAGGCGCACTTGGAGAAAAACCTTTCCAGAGAGAAGAGCTGTGCTTGTCTGATGATGTAAACCTTGCATCTAGATATTGAGGTATGAGAGTCTGCCCGACAAAGCCCAGAGGTCTTCTATTTTTATAATAAACTAGCTAATAGCACGGGGAGGGTGGTATGGTCATTTAGCCCTATATCCACTGCTTTATGAAATGCTTTCCCCGTTTGTATTCTATGGAATTGTAACTATGCTTATTATTTTATCCTTATGCATTATGCTGATAGCACTGGCACGTGTACTGTATCTTAGAGCACGTTAGTTGAAATAAACATTTTAAACTATACAGTGTCTCTTATTACGCACGTTGTGGACAGGTATGAGTGAGTTATGAAAGGGTGTTCTTGCTCCCGCGAGTCCTGAGAGAGAGACCGTGTTCTGGGTTGTCTAATCATTGGTAGCTGCGCTGCTAATGAGACGCTAAAGCTAGTCGGATTGGGATTGTGGGTACTAAGGTGCATGGTTGGTTCACCACTATACTCCGAGGTCCTATTATCTTGTGCATAGCTCTGTGTATGTGCAGAATCCCTACAACAGTATCTCTGGGATTTGGTAGCCGGGAAATGTTACTGACTTTGTGATTTTATCCCAATGGAGTTATACATTAATTTGCAGTACTTAAGACTGCCTTTCGGATCCCGGAGACGGAAAGGTCACTACCTGCAGTTTCGAGACTGGGTCTCCCAACCACAAATTAGAGAAGCAGCCTCACCACACTCAAGACTTTCAAGAAGTTTCTTCAAACAACAAACTACTTGGTCTCCAGGCTTTATGCCTTACTCAACTCGAACCCCCCAGATCTTTTATATTTGTATTAAAGAGATTTAGACACTCAAATAGAGCACAACTAGTGGGAAGCAATTTGTGCTCAAACTCAAAAAGGTGTGCCCAGCTCCCACAAGGTAAAGACATGCTATATGAATTTGTGTACAGATAGCAATACAGCTAGATCACAAACAATGGACAAAACACACCACAGGACCTGCTGGAGACAATGCAGAAACATAGGCACTATACTTCATCATTTGGTCCTGCCTCAAGGCTTCAGTTTATCGATAATATCTACTATAGCAGAAATTGACTTCGATATGACTGCTATCTCTGTCCTCTTGGGGTCCTTGATAGAGGATTTTTATCTCTTACACTTATTAGAGGTAAAAGAATCTCTCAACTATTGCTGGCAGAAAGCAGACAATTTTGGGGCTATGCGGCAGATACACAATCTCTACGATGGAACTCCAGCTTAACAGACTGTTGCAAATACTAGGTAACGAAAAAATTGCACATGACTTGAAAAGAGAATCTCAGAAATTGACTAAAATGTGGGACCCAGTTCTGTTTTTTTTTTTTTTAATTAATCTAGCAGAGGTCTACCATGCCCGAACAGGTAATGGGTCCTTGGACTATCCAGGTGCAAAGGTATCGAGAAAAATGCTTTACACAGATCGATCACTGTGAACCATTCTGCTTCACAAGGAATTTGATAAAGAATCTCAGCTGGATTTGGCACAATTGGCAACAAGGTATTACTATCTGATTCACTTTTCTCAAATCTTGAACTATTCTATATTTTCCATTAGGTTTGCGAATTCCCATAATAGGCGAATTACGTGGACTACCTAAAATCTCCATTAAAATACCTTGCTCAATCAACATCTTAATTACAGGAGTTACTCCTGCAATCGTCTCTGGACTCATTTTATATGGTGGTGTTCTTGGAAATTCTACATTTGGTTTAACTGTGATTTTAATCGGAGCTACACCTTTCATTAGTCCAATATCTTTCCCTGAGAAATCCCAAACATCAGACAACACCATATCTCTCAATTCAACAGGCAAATCATTCGCTGTAAACAATGGATATAAATCATTCACTTCTGTACCCTGCCTTGCCATCTTAAACACTACATCCGCATCCTCTGTATGGAATGCTATTCCATCTGGTGTACAATAAATCAAGCAGTTCATCTTACAAAGTAAGTCCCTTCCCAATAGGTTAACTGGACTTGTATCACACACCACAAATCGATGCACATCTTGGAAACCTCCAATCTGCACTTTCATTGGTTTTGTTACTGGGGTCTTTATCAATTTGTTTGAGACACCTACGACTTGGATACTTTCTCCCGAGAGGGGTAGGTTGGGAATTTCCACAGTTCTCACAGTGGATCGGCCAGCACCAGTATCTACGAGGAACGTAATTGCATTTCCGTCTAGCTCGCCATCCACGTAGGGACCATTCTGATCTACCTCCAAGGATGTGCCAAGAACGCACTCCTCCTCCCCCCTCAGGCACCGTCATTGAGATGTATCTGAATCTGCTTCTGGCCACTGCATCAAATACTGTGATGTCATCTGCACATTTGAATTCATTTGATCATTTGTATGGAAACCCGCATGCGCATTGTATCTCTGTACTTGACCATTCACATTTTGATTTGGCTTAGGAGCTTGAGGTACTGGAGCTAAAGGCATACCAGGCATGCCCTGTCCTCTTTGAACTGACACTTGCTGATTCTGATTCTGATTATTCTGTTGCATTTGATTCATATCACTTACTCCTGCAACATTATTTCCCAATAAACTCTTACACTCGCACTTCCAATGTCCAAACTTACTGCACGCATAACAAGGATACTTTTTCTTCATTTCCTCTTTATTATTTTGACCTCTCCCTTGTGGTAACAGTATCATTTGTGTCACAGTATTTCCATTTGATACACCTCTCATACCAGTAGTAGTCTGAAAACCTTCCATATAATCTGTACTCACAAACCATCCTTTCTTTGCTGCTTTCATTTGAGTTAGCATTAATTTTTCTTTTAATTTCTTATGCCTTGTGTCAATGTCATCACTACAATACTTCGCATAACGAAGAATCTCATCAATTGTCTTGCGTTGCCAACAAATCAAATGCTGCTGAATCATAAGACTAATTTCTGATCTTAATCCATACACAAACCTATATACAAAATGTCCCATTTCTTTATCAGTGATATTATCAATTCCACTGTACTGTTTAAATACTTGTAAAAGCCTTTCATAATAAGCATGTACTGATTCTTTCAATTCTTGAGTAGTTCTGTCTATCTTTACTCAATCTGTTTCTTTTGGTGAAATCTTTCCTTTCAAATAGGTAATGACCTGATTATATTTCTTCATAACTTCTTCCGAAGGTGCTCCTGTTTTTGAATCTCTCGAATATTCTTCTTTTGGCCAATCTACAGCAATTTTACATTCAGTCCGCTGGAACTACAATGTCAAACAAGCCATCTAAATCCTTTCACAATACTTTTGAAACTTTTACAAACCTCTCTACCTGTTTGTACCATTCCACTGGTTTTTCTCTCAATCTTGGGAAATCATTCGTAAATGACAATATATCTTGTCTTGACCACAGGACATGAACAAATCCACCTCCCTGTACTTCTCTCATCGGGTATACTGTAGCATCAGCTATTCCCATTCCTGTTTCTCTCACAGTATACAATGGTAAAGCCACTGTAGTTACTGTACTGTCTTCCTTCTTGTGGAGTTCTCTGCATGTCATGGAACTCTCAGCATGTTGCTAGGTTAGAATGTTATGCTTTGTTAGTTACTGGATTTTCTTATGAGCTGTGAAGCTGAGCTGGAGGTACCTGCTGTTGCTCTTCAATAAAGATACCCTGTCTTCACCAATTGCGTGGAAAGTGGATCTTTACATTGGCGATCTTCCTGAAATTTCCTTAGGAATGGGGGATGGTCAACCTAGCAATGTGTATGAAATGACTATGCAAATGCTGGATTTGAGTTTCACTACTAAAGTCAATGTTGTATTAGAAAGACATAAGTTCTTTTGTCGTAAACAAAAAATTGATGAGGATGTTGCAACTTATGTTGCTGCGTTATGTGGTCTTTCACTGACTTGTCGCTTTGAGGGTTTAGCGGATTCCCTCATACGTGACCAAATTGTGAGGTGTACCAATAATAAAAGAGTGCGAGAGAAATTGCTCATTAAAGACCCAACTTTAGAGGAAGCAATTCAAATAGCTAATGGTCTGGATCATACTGATTTATGGATAAAGGAGATGGAAAGTTGTAGCAATCCCACGATGTCCAAGGAACAAGTTGTCAAAAGTGCAGAAACACAAGCAGGATGTGTGGATGAAACCAAAGTAACAAATTCATCTACAAAATGTACCAAGAAGGTCCCTAACAAATTGAGGGGCATATTAGCAAGCCCGGCGATAAAATTATCGCCGTTTTAGCGGCAGGAAACTGCCGCTAAAACGGCGATAATGGGCTTGCTAATATGCGTTATAGAATTCAATAGAAGCCCAGGTTAGATGTGCAGGACATCTAACCTGGGCTTCTATTGGAATTCTATAACGCATATTAGCAAGCCCATTATCGCCGTTTTAGCGGCAGTTTCCTGCCGCTAAAACGGCGATAATTTAAACGTGGGTCTTGCTAATATGCCCCTTAGCGATACTGCTCGTGCAAATATTGCTGCTTCCAATAAACTCCCTAGCAAGTTTAATGATACTGCTCATGCAAACATTGCTGTTTCAGGAACTGGTTGGAGAAATATTAAATGCTATCGCTGTGGTGCTCCTGGGCACATAGCTTCTAGTCCTAGATGTATGGGCAGGAATGCGTTGTGTAGAGCTTGTGGGAAGAGGGGACATCTAGCCAAAGTGTGTAGGACAAAAACTCAAATACGAGAAGTAGATGATATATGTGAGAATGTTCAGGAGTTTATGTTATGTGTTGATGGATTGGATCTCGAATTAGATCATGATCATACCATTTTAGAATGTGATATTGTTAAAGAAAGTACATCGTTGTTGAGTAAGCCTCATTGTGTTATAAATTTGGATGGACATAACGTTACTATGTTAGTGGATTCAGGTAGTTTATATACACTGTTGTCTATGGATATGTATTCGAAAATCTGGGAACATGAAGCAGATGTCAAATCTTGGGACAAGCCTGATATTAAGGCTGTGGGATATGGTGGAAAAACGATTGATATTTTGGGGTTGAAATGGATGGTGATTTTGTTTAGTGGAAAAAGGGTGTGTGGTCGAGTGTATTTGACTAAGCAAGGTTCCAACTTACTAGGGTGGCGACACCAAAAAGATCTAAATATAATTCTGAATCCCAATGCAAGAGAGCCTGTTATTTCCACTGTAATACGTGAGATTGATGGAACATATCAGTCGAGTTTGATGGAAAGATACCCACAAGTCTTTTCTGAAGAGCTAGGGAAACTTAAGGATTTTTCTCACAAGATTATTTTTAAAAAAAAAATGCAATTCCGGTTGTGCATATTTGATGAGAGATCCCTTGAAAAATGAACTTGAGAAATTACTTGCACAAAACATCATAGAAACTATTGAGGCCTCGGAGTGGTTGGCCCCCATTGTCGTCGCACCCAAGGATGGGGGTAAGAAAATTCGTTTGTGTGTGGACTTACGCGACTTAAATAAAAACATTTGGGTGGACAGGCAACCTTTGCCCAACATCTCGGAGATGTTGACAGCAATGGGCGGGGGTACTGTCTTTAGCGTAATGGATATGTCTGCAGCATATCATCAGATTGATTTAGATGTAGCTTCAAGACACCTCACCTCCTTTGTAACGCCGCTGGGTGCATTTCGCTATTGCAGAATGCCTTTTGGTTTGGCATCTGCCTCAGCGGTGTTTCAAAGGGTGATGCAGAGAATTTTCGGGGACATGAAAAACGTCTTGTGTTTTCAAGATGATGTCTTGATTGTGGGGAAGGACAATGAACATCATGATTTGGTAATGGATGAAGTTCTCAAAAGATTGCAAACTAACGGGCTTACTATAAAAAATGAAAAGTGTCAACTAAAAAAAGTTATGTAACGTATCTAGGACACGAGATATGTAAAGATGGCATCAAACCTAAGAAAAGTATTATTTCAGCTATCAAGGATGCCCCAGCCCCCCAGACTAAAGACCAATTAAAGTCATTTTTAGGTCTGGCATTGTACTGCTCGAAATTTGTAAAAGGATTCACTGAAATAGTGGAACCCTTAAGAGTGCAAATGAAAAAAGGGATCATATTTGAATGGAATGCTAATTGTGATCATGCATTTAAGATGATAAAAAAAAGTATTATGAATGCTCCTACTCTTGGACATTTTAATATCAAGGCTAAAACTATTGTTACAAGTGATGCAAGTGCAATTGGGATTGGTGCAGTTTTAACGCAGATGAGTGATGGTGTGGAGAAAGTTATTGGGTTTGCATCGAGGAGGTTACCGGATGCTGAGCTGACATATTCAGTAATAGAGAAGGAGGCCTTAGCGTGCTGTTGGGGCATAAAGCACTTTAAATATTTTGTGTGGGGATTACCATTTAAGGTTCGTACTGATCACAAACCCTTAGTTCACTTATTCAAAGGGGGAAGAGGGCTTGAAGGTAGTGTCACTCCAAGAATCTCCAGGTGGATGTTGTCGGTACTCGAATACAACTTTGTTGTTGAATATGTTAAAGGATTAAAAAATGTAGTGGCAGATTATTTATCAAGGATGCCAATTGATGAAGTTGCCTCAGATATAGATGATGTAGTTGAGGAAGTGTTTAACACTAACTGTAATGGTGAGGAAGCTGCCTTCTCCAAGCAAGAATGGATGGGTGCCATGTCTAACGATGAGATTTTGCAGTGTGTAGTTAGGTGTGTCTCCATGGGATGGAGGGAAAGTGTCATGCAGAATATTCGTTTTAGAAGGTACCATCATGTAGAAAGTGAGTTGAGTGTTTGTGATGGAAAATTAATGAGAAGGTGTCAGTTTGTACCACTGGTTGGATTGAGAGGGAAAATTGTGATCATCGCCCATGAGGGGCACTTGGGAAGGAACATGACCAAAAGGAGAGTCCGACAAGCGTATTGGTGGCCTGGCATGGATAGTGATATTGAGGATGTTGTGAAAGATTGTCATGCATGTGCCCAAGCCGACAAATCTAAAGTTGTTAGACAACCTCCTTTAGAGTGTGTATCATTTCCCAAGCGTCCGTGGGAAAGAGTTGCAATTGATTTTTTAAGACCGATATCTAAATTTGGGTCACGTGATAAATTTATGATGGTTTTGGTTGACTACCATTCCAAATGGTTTGTAGTTGAGAACACAGATTGCGTGAACACGCAGAGAGTAATTGCGTTTATGGAAAGAGTTTTCTTGAATGAAGGGATTCCGAAAGTTTTGGTGTCGGACAACGGGGTCCAACTAGTATCTAAAGAAATGCAAAGTTTTTTATGCAAGTTGGGAGTCAGTCAAGAGAGAGTTGCTATGTTCAGGCCCCAAGCAAACGGTTTAGTTGAGAGAATCAACCGTTTGATTATGGAAAATATACAGTTGTCACTTTCGAATGGTTTACCGTGGCGTGAGGAACTCAAGAAACTTGTGTGGTCATACAGAGTGACACCGCATTCTATGACTGGTGTTTCACCGTTTATTTCTCTTAAAGGGCGTGAACCTGGTGTTAAGGAGGTACCTGGGTGGTTGAAAGACAAGGATTGTGTGTGGGTTGATCGGAATGCTGTAGGAAGTGGGGTAGCTCAACGCCAGTTAGCCACATCAAAGTATTACAATGCCAGGAAGGGTGTGAAAAGTCATGATGTGGTAATTGGAGATTGGGTGGTTGTGAAACGTGGTGGCATTGTTATTAAGGGAGATAGTAAATTCTCTAAGCCAATGCAAGTGAAATCTGTAAAGAAGAACATTGTCATCCTGGATGATGGGTCTGCTTGGAGCACTGGTAATGTCTGTAAATGTCGTGCTCCATTACCTGTTCTTGACAATTAAATGTTTTAAATGTATCATATTTATTATATTAATATAATATGTGAGGGGGAGATGTGTGGAGTTCTCTGCATGTCATGGAACTCTCAGCATGTTGCTAGGTTAGAATGTTATGCTTTGTTAGTTACTGGATTTTCTTATGAGCTGTGAAGCTGAGCTGGAGGTACCTGCTGTTGCTCTTCAATAAAGATACCCTGTCTTCACCAATTGCGTAGAAAGTGGATCTTTACACTTCTTTTAAGCCCATTTTCCTTTCCAATGATCTAATTCTCCCCATCACTTTAAAGGGCTAATTAACTCTTTAATTTGCAATCGTTTCCCTGAAGCATTCAGATTTTCCAAATCTCTGTCACTAAAATCTAGTCTGTATGTTTTTTGTAAAGCTTTAGATTTCTCTATATCAACTCCATATGTCTGCGCAATCTCAGCAAAATTCTAATGAAGCGCTTTTGCTCTCTTCGTAATATTTTTACACATAAACAGTAATTCTTCAACCTGATATTTACTTAGTCTTTCCGGACTAACTGTACCAAGAATAATTTCTTCCAAATCTGCTTTTAATTTACTCACATCTACACCTGAATCCTTTCTATTCTGAATACTATAACCAGGTGCTATTTCTCTTATCCATTCATCCAATTCTTCTGGCGAGGGACCTAATGATTTTTGAATATTTTCACTTGTTCCACTTCTCGTTCCTGATGTAGGCGTCAATCTTTCCTCAATCTGCAATAGCCTCTTTGGGTCTATACTCGTACCACGTCGGGGGGTTTCGATAATCCTTTCTTCTTATTATTATTATTATTAATTTAATTTTATAAGGCGCTCAGCTACCCGGAGGTTTCCCGGCGCCATCAGACTGTTGCAGGCAGGAAAGGGGAACATTATTGGTTAAATAGCCATGTCTTTCTGTGACATTAATTAACTGTTATGAATCTCCTGGCTCTACATTCACATTTATTCTGGAATTCCCATTTATTCCTTCATTAGTCTCACTCATTTTCCTATAAACTACAGGAACTCCATTCACACTCCTGTCAGGTATTGTTAACGCATGTACTTGAGAAATACCTTGTCCATCATTATATATTGGAACTATCAGACCAATAATTATTGGAACTGACAAAACTTCTGGATTCAAAGTCATTTGTGTTATCTTTTGTACTAAATCTTCTCTAACTATATTTTGATTTTGACTTGCATTTACAGAATTCCTTTCTCGAGGAGCTTCTATCTGGATTAATGGAGCACTTGGCAAAGAATTTGTTTCTAACCTGACGTGTTCTTCATGATATGGAGGAGGTCTATTCATTAATGATTCATTTAAAAACGCATAATCTATGTCATCATTTTCCTCAATCAAATCTATATTAATAGATTTTTGTTCTTCAACATTCTTTCTTTTTTTCTTACACTTTTCTCCTTTTTTAGATTCTGCTACTATTACGGGAAACATTCCTGCTCCGTCTGCTACGTCTCTTCTCCACATTTTCATTTGAGCATCCCATTTTGCTTCTGAATATCTACTCACGGTATTTTTATATCTACTCTGACTCCTATCTCTTTCTCTTTTGTATGCCTCATGTTCCCATTCCTCAAGAGCGTCATACTGCATAGGTCTAGGAGTAGGTCTTAAATCATTCATTTGTCTCCTCAAATTTTCTAGAATTCTAGTATTGAAAGTACCATTCTCTGGAAACGCTAAAACACCATCTTGCTCAGTGTATTTCATCCAATTTTCTAACCATGTACACGTATAAGAACCCCTCTGTAACGTCATATAGGAAGCAGGTGTTCCTTAGGGGGGTACAGGAATTCCTTCTCTAATAGGTATAGGCTCATCTTTGCTAAATAATGACTTCAACAATTTTAATAACTTCATGATTAGTTTATTCTAATTCTAGTCTATATAAGTAAATCTCTAAATATTCTTCTTCCGTGTTATGAGTTTTTCTTCTACGAACCAGAATCGACTTCACTTGTCCAATCCCAGCGCGGTTCACAAAAATCAACCAATACCAGCGCAGCACTTTCTATGATGATTTCACATCAACCGTCCAATACCAGCGCAGCACTTCTGTGACGTCAGTATAACTCCTGCCACTGACCCTCCCTTTACAAAATCAGCGTCAACGTTTTCAAAGTCTTAGACAAAACAAACTACATAAAAACCAGCTTGTCTGCTCCACTAAAAAATCTGATAGTAATCATGTTCTCCAAGAATTCCTCTCGTTTCCAGCAAAATCTCGACCAGCGTGATTTTACCCTCACTCGAGTGAAAAGACTCTCGGGACTTCCTCAGATGCGCTTTCCGAAGTGACCCAAATAAGCTCCCACTATTCTACACTCTCTCAAGATTCCCTGTGCAATACCGACAATATGACCATTGCTGAGCACTGCATCAACAGCAGACAACGCAATTCTGCTTAGTGTATGCCACACTAAGTCTGCCCTTAGGCTTATCCCGGGATCTTAGGCCCCGACGGACCCGTTACTTCAGTTTCTAAAGGTCAACGACGGACCACAACATATAACATAAAGGTACGTAGTCAATAATCGTCTATCCCTATAAATTCCGTCTTAGTCCTTCCCCAGTATGATTAGTCTAAACTAACCATCTGATGCAACTACCAAAACCTGATGCAGCGGAAGTGGGTGAAAATGTTACTCATCCTCAATATTATCACTAATTTTATACCAAACTAGACTCTTCTATGATTAGCAGTTCGGGCCCATAGGAACTCAATAACCACTTAAAACAACAGGTCCTCCGATGGATCTTTATGTAGATCTAATAGGGACATGGTAATGGAAAGACGGATAATATTCCTCTCATGAGGACCCTAATGAAGGAAATACCTAACTGTAACAACAACTGTCATAATATGAACAAATCTATGAATCCTCATAATAATAACAACAAACTCTGAATAATTATCAAGTCACTTTTATCTAAGTTTTTCAGAATATGAATGGTCAATACATGTGTACATTAGCAAATATCATTAGTTCTTCATAATCACATGTTACAGATAGATTACAAATATAAGAAACAATTTGTATAATTCAGCACAATATCAATAACAAGCAAATCGTTACAGAAAAACAACGGCCGACCAAGGTTGAGCACTTAAATCCCAAGTATTTCTTATGGTGCGTTTCGGTGCAACTGCTCCCAGCACCCGCCGTTGATAGGTGCCACTGGTATAAAGAGGTTCATTGAAAAGGAAGGTGCACCAAAGAATTATTCGGAAGAACAGATTCAGTCCATAAATCTTCTTTATTCAAAGTAATATTTAAAAACAAATGCACAGCCAACGCGTTTCGTTCCTATGTGCCAAAGGAACTTCATCAGGGCTGAAACAATCACACAGAGACATAATATAAATACACATATAACACATACATTAATACATATAAACACATACTCAAATCGATTGACAGCCCACATAATTTATATTCACTATGTTATACAATAAAAATACTACACTAGAGACATTAGAGAAAAACATTTAGAAAAAACCAACACACTTGTAGCTTTTTTAAAAAAAAAAACAAATGTGGTTATAGTGCCTAGAGCATATCGTTTAGTGGGGAAACAGAGAATAGAGAGAAATTTAGAGGAAAATTTAAGAGGAGAATATTTAGTTAAAGTGAAAAGATAAGAGTTCATAAAGATAAAAATACTTAAATGGAAGTAGGCGATATCTGACAGTATAATGAATACGTACATAAAAAGGGGCGAGATCTAAAAGTACAAGGAATAAAGACATATATATATATATAGAAAAACAACTAAAAGCATAGAGGAAGAAAAAAGGAGATATATCTAAAAGGAGAGAGGAATCATGCACAATCCCAACGATGAAACATCTCACCTTGTAATGAGATGGAAAGAGGTTATTGTAGCAACCAATATTAGTAAATAGTGTACTCCGGGTAACGTGGTCACGAAAAGAAAATTCAAACCAGGTGTTGTTTCTATAAGGAATAATGTATCAAAGAATAAGGTTAGCCACCTGTATTGTACATGTGCCTTACCCAAAATAAAGGGCATGAGTAACCTAATCTCATATTACCATGTCACGTATAATATCTTCTCACCTTAATATAGTGCAAATATGTATGCACCATCAAAGTAGATAATGAAATCGGAGGGTCCCAGAACTCCACCAAAAGAGGAGGAGAAGGAATGGTTCAACCCTCACTGTAAATTCTGAAGTAAAACAAACGAAGAAATCCAAAATAATAAATAATGGAGTACATGGGCTTTACCCAAACTAAAGGGCATAAGTAGCCTACTTCAGAATTTACAGTGTGGGTTGAACCATTCCTTCTCCTCCTCTTTTGGTGGAGTTCCGTGGGGTGGCAGAAACTTTGCCGTTTGTGTGGCGAAAGCCTGGAATGCCCTTCCGTTTCACCTAAGAAATGCCACAGATCTTTTAGCCTTCAGGAAGGGCTTAAAAACCTGGCTTTTTGCTGAATAAACCTCATTCCCTCCTTGTTCTTGCCTTCAGGATAAATAATTAGCACCAGGACACCCTCGGGTAACCGCTGCGCTTTAAAAATATTATTATCATAACATAGCCTAATCTCATATCACCATGTCACGTATAATATCTTCTCACCTTAGTATAGTGTGAATATGTGGGGGCGTGGCTTGGGAGCCATTGATGGCGGACGCGTGAGCTGAGAGCTCCGCGCCAGCCGTGCCTCTTATCCTGATTTTTGTGGATTCCGCCCGTGCCTGGGGGCGCGCCTTTGGGGGCCAGACCCGCCGAGGGTGCCGGGGACCCTAATCCCGCTCCTTTAAGACCAGGAGGTGAGCAGAGTGTGGTACTGGGGCACCACGAGCCCAGCGCTGCTGTGGCAAGATGGCGACCTGAGACGGAGCCGGTGCAGTGAGAGAGGGGGCGGACCGAAGCCGGTGCTTGGTGCAGACCGCGATTACCTGACTGCAGACCCCGTAGCCCGAAGTATCGCCGGTAAGCCGAAGCCCAGCTGGGGGGCTGCTACTGCGTCTGAGTTGGGAAGCGTCCCTGGCCTAACCAAGTCTCCCGTGTAGGACGCCATTACGTGTACAGCGCCGCAGGCTCCGGGGCAGGCCACACTGGAGGACTTATGGCTGCTTCCCCAGATTAGAGGGAATCCCACAGTATCTGATACGCCATCGGACTGCCGCAACACCCGAGGACAGCCTTTGACCCCCATGGCTTATCTGCCACCTGGCAAGTAACCGGGAATGCCAGCGTAACCTGCCATTTACATTGGAAGCGGCCTGGGAGACATAGTACAGCCGGCACCTCCTGAGCAAAAGAGGCCGCTGGAGGCGAACTGCTGTTGGGTGCTGACTTCCTGAGACCTCCCTGGCCCCTGCGTTAGAGAGCGGCGGCTGCGGCTTGGAGCCCTGTTGGATGTGCTTGGGAGACTCCGGTGTGCGCCCAGACTTGTCGAGGTGAGGCCTTCTGTCGGCCTTGGAAGGACAGGCGGCCCGGAGGGCTGGTGCTGCCTTTAGAGACACGATTGGGCTGCGCCTGGGCCAGACTGTGAGGGGCTGTAGGGGCACTGGAACTGTTGTCGGCCAGCGATTGCTTCTCTGCAGCACATAACTACGGCTCAGCCCCGCACTTGGAGAGCTGGGGTAGGATTGACTCTGGCGGGGCGGTGGCGCAGTGCTGCCTTGAGCGCAAAACGGAGGCAGGTTGTGCCCTGGGCACGCTCCTCGGTGGCGTGCTCTCGGCTGTTTGCCCTGGAGATCAGAGCGAATGAGCTCCATCGTGCTTTGAGGGCGTCTCTGGATGGCTTGCAGTCGCACGTTGCTAACCTCCACGCTGTGGCCTTGCTGGCATCCAACCGTGCGAATTTCTGGTGGTGCATTTAGGACGTATCAGCACTTGAGGCCCCTAGAATACAGTGCTGCTGTCTACCGTTGTTGGGAACTTTCGGTTTACTATACTAACTGCTGCATAGCCCCTTGCATAGCTCGTGACGCCACATCAGGACATCCCGGGTGTTGTTCATCTGGGATCACCCAATTGCTCTCTTCTTCTTCCTATGCCGCAGCTCCACTGACCGGCAGTAGGATTGTGGCCTGGACACAGCAGGGCTAAGCTATTCTGTGGAGGGAAACGGCCAGCTGAAGTGGGGATTCTCTATGTGGGAAATGAGGACTAACCCAGGTACTGTGGGTGAGAGGCATTGGAGAAGGACCCGGACGGCCCTGCCTGGTGGTCTTCTGGGCTGTTGCAAAGCGAGGCCAGTTACAGGGCAGCAATTAACGAGACAATCGCACAGCAACAAGTGGGGTTTTGACCTAACGCTGGAGTGGGGTGGGGCCGACCGCTGGCGGCAGATCCCCGGCCGCCGAGAGAAGGCCGTACTAGATCCGTGGCTGGAGAGCAAGCTCCACTGGCGATGGGGAACCTAGGGGAAAACAGGTGAGGCCCCCCCCCGGAGCAGGAAGACAGTGCACCGGACCCAGTGCCAAAGGAATCGGGCGGCGAACCGCCGGAGGCACCTGTACACCAGCAACTGGCCAAGATACTGGAGGCCATTGCCGACACCACGGCGACGCCGCACCAAGATATCAGCACTGTCGCGGTGGGCCTGGGCCTGCTGAGGGCGGAACACGCTAAGCTGGCGGACAGAGTGAAACAAACTGAAACTTCCCTAGAGGTGCTCACCCCGGCACAGCAGGCCCTGACTGAACAGGTCGGAGAACTATCCAGCAGGGTTAACGTTCTGGAGCGACGGGCAGAAGATGCAGAAGGGTGGAACCGGAGGAACAATGTGAGGGTCTTGGGTTTGCCGGAAGGAGTTGAGGGTCGGGACATGGTCAAGTACCTGGAGGCATGGCTCCGAGAGGTGGTGGCCCCAGAGGGCCTGTCGCAGTTCTATACGTTGGATGGGCTCACCGCGTGCCCGCCAGGCCGCCGGCCCCGGGGAGGCCGCCGCGCCCTGTGGTGGCCAAGCTGCTTCATTTCAGAGACAGAGATGTGTTGCTGCAGAGGGCACGCTCGGAAGGGCCATATGAAGTTGAGAACAGTAAGGTGTCACTGTTTCCAGACTACACATTTGAGGGCCAGAGACGCCGTACCTCTTTCCTTGAAGTCAAAAGAGCCCTGCGAGAAGAAGTGATTCAATATTCCTTGATGTTCCCGGCCAGGCTTAAGATAATGGTGGATGGGAAGACTCACTTTTGCAAAGACCCTAAGTCTGCCTGGGAGTGGATTGAGGCCTATAAGACTGAAGGTCAGCCCACGAAACAGGGGGGAAGACCCCCGACCAGAACCAGGGACCCTGGGAAGAGACTACGAAGCCGTCAAAAGCAGGGGTTTGTTAAGAGGCCGAACCCGTCGCAGACAGCAACAGAAAGAGCGGAAGCGCTGCAGGCAGTGGCGGTCATGATGCAGAGCCGGAGATCGTCTTCGGAGAGAGGTTCGGGGTCAAAACGAGGGACTGATGGTTCAGACTCGGACACGTCCCATAGTGGCAGCATTCGCTTACCTGTTGTGACCCCCCAAACGGCAGATGGGATAGTGTGATTATTTATCGATGATTTCCACTTCCCCCCTTTACCCTCTCCTTTTCTGCTCCACTATGCTGGGTCGCCTTCTCCCTGTTCTACCCCATCTGGCCTTCTCTTTCTCTCAATGGGGGTCCCTGGAGGGGGCGGGGTTGGCCGGGGGCGCGCCTGGGCGTGGACTGGAACAGCCAATCAAGGCTGAGGCGTGAGGATGTCCTTTTTAAAGCTTCCTTTGCTAGCCCCCCGTTGAGTGCCGTACTACGGTAGGGCCTCATCTGATATCACATGATTCGCATAATGTTTGGGCGGCCGACCGTTGTCGGACTGCCCTGGGGTCGGGGAGTTGACCATCATAAGGGTCCTTTTGTTGGGCTTGTTTGGTCTTTGAAGCTTGCAGAGGGATGGGATGGTATGGAACTGGGGACGCCACTGGGGAGGGGGGGATCCCGTTTTATGGCCTGGTTGATGACACTGTACGCTTATGGCAGAAGCCCGTAATGTTATACGGTTTCTTACATGGAACATCAGAGGAATGGGGTCTATAGTAAAGCGTCATAACGTTTATTCATATCTGAGGCGCAGAGACATACACATAGCGTTCCTTCAGGAAACCCACTTAAACAGTGAGGAAGTGGCAAAGTTGAAGCGGAGATGGAGGGGTTAGGTTTTTGCGACCACCTACTCGGCCTTTGCCAGAGGGGTACTGATATGGGTTAAACCAGGGGTCCCCTTTGCCGTAGACCGGTCGTGGCTTGACGTGGGGGGCCGGTATGTGTTGGCCACAGGGAGACTGGCGGGTCAGGTGGTCACCCTGGGTAACGTTTATGCTCCTAATCAGGATCAGATTGGCTTCCTGGACTCCCTCTCTGCTGTATTGTCTGAGGGGTAACCTGATCCTTGGGGGGGGATTTCAACTGTGTGGCGGACTTGGACACTGACCGGTCTCACCCTCCCTTGTTGGGTTCTCAACCACACCGCACGGCCTCGGGATTTCGATCATGGGTCGCGCACTGGGGTATCGAGGATACTTGGAGATTACAGCATCATAGTGCAAGGGAGTTTTCTTTCTTTTCACCAGTGCACCAAGTACACACGCGCCTAGACATGTTCTTATGCTCCCCCGCCTTCAATGGCTCCGTTACACACACGGAATATTTAGGGTGTACATTGTCGGATCATAGTCCCCTGGTAATGACACACCTACCTCTGGGACGGTGCCCACCGATCCCCACATGGAGATTTAACCCGGCATTGCTTGACGATGCCCCCTTTCATGCATCACTGTACACACTCCTAGATACATACTTCCCCATCAACGCCAATACAGCATACTCTTCACAAGTAGAATGGGAGGCATTTAAAGTGGTGGTGCGGGGTCACTGTATGGGACAGGCGGCGGGAGCCTCCACGGAGCTTCGGCGGGAAATTCTGGAGTTAGAGGGAAACATCTGTAGGCTTGATAACGTCCAGGGTACTGGCGACGCGGCCCGGGTGGCGTTGCAGGAAACGCGGGTAAAGTATAATAAGGCTTTGGAGCGACTGCGTTGTTATAATTACAAAGAGTATTTAGACAAGGTGCAGAGAGAGGAGGGGAAAGCGGGCCGCCTTTTGGCACGGTTAATTAAACCTGAATTAGGAGGCTCCCCAATCACGCAACTTGGCTTGGACACTGGGGAGATGGTGTACGACCCAGATGAGATTAATGACTCCTTTCTAACATATTATGAGCAGCTATACACGGCCCGAGAGCACCTACCCGGTTGGCCGTTAGAGAATACCTGGACACACTACCGCTCCGGGCGCTGGAAGAGGAGGACCAAGAAGAACTGGGGGAGCCAGTAACCTTGCAGGAAATTAAGGCTGCCATCCATGCGTTGGCCCCCGGTAAAACACCGGGACCGGATGGCCTCCCGGCGGAATTTTATCAGCGATATGCGGATCTGTTAGCCCCGCACTTAGTCCGGTTGTATACTGATGCTTATGAATCTGGGGAATTGCCCGGTTCCACACGGACAGCCCTGGTGATCCCCCTCCCGATAACCAAGAAACGGGAGGCGGGGTTAAAGACTATAGACCCCTCTCCATGCTTAATACGGATTTCAAGATCTTGAGTAAAGTCCTGGCCGGCAGGTTAGCCCCTCACATGAAGGCGTTAATCCACCCTGACCAGAATGGGTTTATCCCTTCCCTCAACACCTCATATAACCTTCGCCGGCTGTACTCTATTCTCTCCCCTGCTGAAACCCCGACCAATCACAGGGCGGCAGTGCTCTCTGTCGATCTAGAAAAAGCCTTTGATATGGTGGTATGAGAATACCTGTATGAGGTGATGCTCCGTGTGGGCTTGGGAGAGGAGTGGGTGCGGCTTTTATAAGCGGCGCCTACAGCTAAGGTCAGAACGGGTAGAACAATCTCCAGAGAATATAAGGTAGCCCGAGGGACTAGGCAGGGGTGCCCTCTGTCTCCCCTCCTGTTTGCCCTGGCTGCGAAATTTCGCCAGGGTGGGGAAGGAATTGGATTGGCTGTTGGAGGGCGGACGCACCAGGTCTCCCTTTACGCGGACGATCTACTGCTTTACCTATCAGATGCAGTCGCCGGTACCTCGGCAGCCATACCCATGCTAGAGGACTTTGCGTGCATCTTGGGACTGCGAGTTAACAAGGCCAAGACATATCTGTTCCCGTTGGCAGGCCCTGCGCATCGATCTGACGCCCTGATGGCCGATATAATATGGGCTCAAAATACTTTAAATACCTAGGTATACAGGTATTTCACTCCCTGGAGGACTTGAAGGAGGGTAACCTGGGTAAAACGCTGCGTTCGCTGTGCTCATGCGTGCACTTTTGGCGTACACTGCAGCTGCCTATTATGGCCAGGATCTCCCTCTCTAAAATGGTCATGCTCCCGCGTTTACTGTACTTCTTTGTCAATCTCCCGGTTTTAATGCCCAGCAGTTGGTTCCGACCCCTGAACTCCCTGCTGCGGGAGCTGGTGTAGAGTGATGGGCGTCCCAGGGTGTCCCTCCAAACGTTACAACGTCCAATGTCCGAGGGTGGTTTAGGGGTACCAAACTTTGAGCATTATACGTTCGCTGCTCAGTTGCAATGGCTGGCGCAATGGGTGGAAGGTGTGAATGAGGATGGAACATTTCTGTCGCACTCAACAAATCAAACTGCCAATGATACTGCAAAAGCGAAATGTCCATGATTGAAAAAATAATGTCTGAGAAAAACGTGCTGCAACACAAATGAAAGGACTATTTTTTACAACCAAAATCATGTACCTGAAATTGACCGTGATAATAGGATTTCATTGAGTCAATACATGCTGATGGCATATGTAAAGTATTTCAGGGTCGGAATAACCAGAGTAATAGTGTGACGGAGGCACATATTGAAAGCCAGGTCACAAAAATAATAAAACAAAAATTTTTTTTTAGGTTTGCCCGAAAACCCAAATGGTGTCGAATTGTGTACGGACCGGGAACGGGTAGACAGGAACCCAACACCTTTAACAATAACCATGCTCGTAGGTAAAGCATAAAAACTGATATTAAAATTGCGTTATACCCCATAACATAGATAACACACAACGTGTCAAGTTACTAACTTACTTTTAAACGGACCGCAGATCAGCGAAACGGCATGATAACCGGCAAAGATCTAGTCTGGTGTCCCGCGCCATTATTTAAGAACAATCCGTCACTGACGCCGATCCCGTAATGACGTCACATTCCCACAAAGCGTACAGCGTGGTGTGTGTAAGCACTAAATCTTACGGTCAAATTCGCACAAAAGTTCAGCCATATTGTAATTTAAGATAAGAAGTAAGAATGAAAAGAAAGAACACAGCAATTTCACCAAAGCGGTGAAATGCTAGTCCAAAATGTGTTGCAGCGAAAAACAGGGATTACGGAAACGCCATCTCCTCTCGTGGGATTACGGAGTAGGCGCAGAGCTGAAAAACAAACAACGACAAGGAAAGACGAGTAATGCCTTGGATTATGATGAGAAATAGTCACCATTCCTGATTAAGGAAAAAATAATAAGGACGATGAAATGGAGAACAAATAAAGGTCATGAAAAACAAAAATAACAAATGCAAGTACTGACTATGTGGGTTGAAGTGCACCGATGTCGGCCATCTTGAAAAGACAAAGTTGCGGAAGTAATTTCACACGACAAGGTTACCAACAGAGCCCTATAAGGACACGCAAAATTCCCAAAATTACCTGAAGGAGCAATAACAATTATATATCCGCAGACAGGACAAGTGGAGGACAAGTGGGGTACCAATAGAAACGAAGAATAAAAGACGAGAAATAAACAATAAATAAAACATAAAAATATGTCTAAACAGATAGTCAGAATCAAAGTATATATGATAGAAAAACAAAACAAAAACAAAAACAGAAAGGAGGAAAGAAAGACAAAGACGAAAAGACTCTGTATTACAATGTCAGTGGGGAGTGGTTGTAATTACAGACGAATCACACCTAGGAGTCAGTGAATGAAACCGCAATACATTATTTATGCTAGTGCAGTGAATATATATACACAGTAACAAAGAAAATGATTCACCAGAACATTCATATGAGGATCAAGTCACTGCATGTATATACCTTATAATTATACATTATTATAATGCAGAGACCAAGTACCTGTAAAATATGAAATATCCAATATCCGATGTAATTCACACAAGAAAGTAATGGAGCTCCCAATCAGTATTGTGACCCTTGTCTGTCGCCCTCAGACGACAGATCCACTTGGCTTCTCTTTGTCTATCCAGTAATTCTCTGTCACCACCTCTGTCTCCTATAGGTATATGGTCAATGCCATGAAACCAAAATGAGGTGTCATCTGGATGTACTTCTTTGTAGTGATCCGTTAGGGGATATCTGTTGTCCTTATTCAGTATGGCCCTACGGTGCTCTTGCATTCGAATCTTTAAAGGCCGAACGGTGCTGCCCACATATATTTCATTGCATCTGCATCCCAGCACGTAAACAACGTGTGTGGTATTGCAATTGATAAAATGCAAAATACTGTGAGATCTCAGGGTGTTATAGGTGAAATTCGTGATCTTATTTTTGCCATAAGGACAGACATTGCAGGACCCACAAGTAAAAAAGCCTGCCGGTTTGGGAGGTAGCCATGTTTCTTGTTTGCTAGTTACATAGCTTGGACATAAAGTGTTACGTAATGACCTACCCCTTCTGTAAGTGATGGATGGCATGTTTGTTAGGCAGGTTTTTAAACCTGGTACCTCTTTTAAAAGGCCCCAGTTTTTTTTCCGGATACCGAATATCCTATTGCTATTTGTCGTGTATTGCGTAGCAAACCTGACTGTCCCCTCCATTGTAGACCCCTTATTCTGTTTAGGTTTCCCTCGGAGTGTCCCTTTTCATATCCTCTTTTTAGGAATCTTTTTTTAGATTCCATGATATTACTGTTGTAAGTTTCTTCCTCGCTGCAATTTCTTCTAATTCGCGTCATCTTCCGTAGGGGATGTTGTTGATGACGGAACGTGAGTGTGCACTGGCAGCATGCAGCACCCCATTGCATGCCGTTTCTTTCCTATACAGGGTACTTTGTATGGTTCCATTTTTTACATAAAAATGTATGTCCAGGAAGTTGATTTTCTCCTTGTCAGATATCATGGTAAACTTTACATTGTAATCATTGGCATTCAGAAACTCAAAATACTGATGTAATTGATCCATAGACCCAGAACACAGACAGATAACATCATCAATGTACCTCCCCCAGAACACGATGTAATCAGTTCAGGGGGAGGCACGTCTGCTCCAGGCATGCTCCCTCTCAAACCACCCCATAAAGAGGCATGCGTAAGAGGGAGCAAACCTAGAGCCCATGGCAGTACCCTGAGTTTGTTGGAACCAACATTTGTCATGTAAAAAGAAGTTGTTACTCAGGATGATATCTGATATTAATGTCCAATCTCCTAAAAGTATCATTCACAGTTTTCATTGGTTTTCAAAATAAGGTGATCATCTGACCATACTAGCTTGACAAAGTTCATTGAAGAAAGTCATTGTTAGTTTTAATGAAGTCATCCTTCCGCGGAAGCAGAAAAACATCTCGCAACATTTATCCACATCCTCGCGTGCGTCCCGCCAGTTGGTAACTTCCTTCGACAAGTTTATTCACAGTAAATAAGCAAAAGGTAATTCCTAAAGATTAACTTGTGCAAAGCTGAACAAACTATCACAGCAATTTTAAAACGTGAAGGACAAAACACATTTTCTTTTGAGGCCTACATTTTTAAGAAAAGAAAATAATATTCATTCAAGCAAGGGTTTGAGGCCTTCATAGGATTTGTAATGAATCTCGCTCTAAGAAAATAAAAGACATTTATGTTAGCACTATATTTTCATAAAAGTTCATCATGACAAATGAATCATCACTTCTCTATTAAGTCCACAAAGGTTATTCTAATTAATCATGGGATTAATTAATATGTCTCTTTTACATTACATGAGTAGAAAATAAGCGTCTATGCATAACATTTTCATAAGCATTTTTCTTTTATTATTTTCCATTTCTCTCTCTCGTAAATGTCTCAGAAAGTTTATTTTTCATTCTCTCCACACGTTTAATGCTACTTTCATTTTTTCTACACGTATTGTGCTTCATTTTGCACTTTTCACTAAAACTTCCAACGTGTGCTTTGTCTTGCACCTATTTTACTAAAAAAATTGTCACCCATGTTAATAATTGTCCACGCTATTAGTCATTGTTTTATAAGTACGACAAACGTGAGTAGAATTAATCAAGCAGGATTTTATTTCGCAAAATCATGCTTCATCACAATTGTAATGACAATCTAGGTAGTGGAGACAGAGTGCTTGTAAAAATGTTATTCAGATTTCATTACCTCAGTAGAAAGTAGAAAGTTGAGTTTAAATTATACAGATCACAGCAGATTAAGGTGGCAGGTACATCTTGAAGATTTGACCAATGCTTCAGGCTCTGGTCTCATGCACCAGTAGTTGTGATAATGTCATAAAAAGCTTTATCAAAAATTACAGAAATGCAATATATTATGGAAATGTAAAATGTTATCTCCAAAGCTCAGTCTGATATTTTCTTACATACATACATTTTGTTCCCAAATACCAGAATTCATTGTGGGTAAACAAAGCAGTTATATTAAGTTGGCAGTCGATGATGATCCTGAGGTTCTTGGTGTGGGTGGAGGAGGTGGGTGTTGGCCCTAGCTCTGATGCCTTCAGGGGAAGTCTCATGGTGAGGAGCTCTTCCCAAAGAACGCAACTTCTGACTTGTAAGTGTTCAGCTTCAGACAGTTGGACTTCATCCAGTCAGTGAGTTCGGTCATACATACCATGAACTTACTTCTGGTGTTAGGCATCTTGTCTGTGAGGATGAGGATAAGTTGCGTGTTGTCAGCGTAGGAGAGGACATTTATGTTGTGAGAGCGGATGATGTTGGCCAGAGGGATCATGTAAGTGTTGAAGAGGGTTGGGCTCAGGGAGGAACCTTGTGGGACTCTGCAGATGACATTACAAGCGTCTGAGATGAAGGGTTCCAGGCTGACTGACTGGGTCCTGTAAGGATGGAGCAGATCCAGTGGAGCGCGGGACCTTCAATTCTGATGTCGTGCAGACTTTAGATGAGGATGGGGGGGTGGGAGACTCTGTTAAACATCAGGGAGAGTTGCAGAAGAATGAGGACTGCTGTTTCTCGCCTGTCCAGGATCATGCGATGTTGTCTGTAGTGGCGATGAGGGCAGCTTCGGTATTATGGTTGGGTCTGAATCTAGACTGGGTGATGCTGAGGAGTTTGTAGTCATTGAAGTATTCAGTGAGGCATTTGTCTATGATGTTGCCTAATACCATGGCCAGGTAGGCAAGCAGGGAGATTGGTCTGTATTTGGTAAGCACAGAGGGATCGGCTGAGGGTTTCTTCATCAAGGGTAGGACTATTGCATGCTTCCAGGTGTCTGGGGAGGTTACTAAGGAGATGGAGATGTTCATGAATGGGTGTGATTGTGACGTTAATGGGTAGAAGTCCTCTTAAATCTGCATGGTGGGGACAAGGGTCCAATAGGGCACCAGAGTGGATGGACTTCATGGTGGTGGCAGTTTCGTCCTGGGTAATGTCAGACTATGAACTGTTTGCTCTTTGGATGAGGTTGGGAGACGATTGGCGATGCCGGAGGGGTGAGGTTGCAGGCTGAAGTTGCTGTATATGGTGGTGACTTCTTTGTTGAAGAATAGGGAGAGTTTGTTGCAGAGGTCCTGTGAGGGAGTGGTTGAATTGGAGGCAGCCACGGGTGAGGAGATATCTCACTATGGTGAAGATTTCCTTGCGTCTGTTGGTACTGGTATCGAAGTAGTCCACCAATGCGTGCAGATCAATTGTTGGTAGTGTCTCAGGGCTGACTTGAATGTGCTCGTGTTCATTGTCTTTGCTCCTTTTCCATCTGTGTTTTAGTTGTGTACAGTAACACTTTGTCAACCAGAGTGTGCATGATGGGGGCCTGGGTGTCAGCGCAGTAGGTGATCAAGTTGTTGAAACTCTTGATGGCTTTGTGGAGGCCGTGGCTATGTTTGGGTCGGTGGCTGTTGAGAGCGGTGTTCCAGTCCCTGCCTGGGATGTTGGTCCAGTTGCAACGGGCAGTACTGGTGGTGGTTTGTGAGTGTGATGGGATGGGATGGGATGGTAATGCTGAACTTGCCATGGGTGTAAACTGTCCAGCTGAGCGGTGTGGGTTCATTGACTTGGACATAGTCGAAGAAAGTGAAAATGGGGTCCAGGAGGTGTCCAGTGGTGTGGGTAGGTCCTTTAACTCATTGGGTGAGGCCCAGGTTTCCAAGGTTGTTGAGGAGTGCTTTTGAGTTGGCGAGGTCAGCGAGATTTCCCAGATGGAAGTTTAGGTGTCCGAGTAGGATGTAATTGTTTGTGTCCAGAGCAAATGGCATGCAGTGGCGTAGCTAGGGGGGGGCGATGGGGGCGGACCGCCCCAGGCGGCATGAGTTTTCGGGCAGCAGCCGGCCTCCCTTCCCCCCGCTCTTACCTGCGGCCGTTGCGGCCGCAAGAATTGGCCGCTACCACCCCCGCTCTTCTATCGTTTTGCCGAGGGCGGCAAACGCAGGGGCCGCCACGGGCAGCCTAAGGCCTAGCTACGCCCCTGATGGCATGACTCAGTTTGTGATGGTGTTGGAGAAGTTGGTGCATGGTTCTGGTGGTCTGTAGTTGAGAGTGCCACTCGGGGTGAAATTGACAGTGATGTGCAGCTTGAACGACATGGTAGTGGATGCAGTGGAGCAGCTGATGGTGTTCTTGTGGAATATGGGGATTCCGCCTCCGGGCTCTTGTTGTCTGCCTTACCCGACGATCTTGTAGCTGGTGGGGAGTGGTCGATGTGGCTATGTCAGGTGCCGCTGAAGCGTTCAGCCAGACACCCTAGGGCATTCGAGCGCTATATAAATTTCAGAAACAAATCAAATTAAATCAAATCAAATCAATGTTCACGAGGAACAGTAGGTTCGAAAATCTCCGTGGTGTGTTTGGCGAGTGACGACTGTCGAGGCACATGCATGAGAGTGTGGAGTGTTGTGTGGAGAGTGGCAGAAGAGTGTGAGAGAGTGGGGTTTTGGGTGCTTTTGGTGTGGGACTTGAGTGTGGGGTGCGTGTGTGAACATAAGAACTTACAGAATGCGAAGGAGTATGCTCCTTTTGTGGAATGCGGAGTGGCAGCAGTGTGGTGAGCAGTGGCTGGGGTTAAGAGCATGAAGGGAAGCGGCAGATGGGAGTAGGACCAGGGTTCCTGGTGCTGGGCATGAACGGGCCATGGGTGGGCGCAGACAGACTTGCCTTGGGTGCACCTTTGGCGCTCTAGCGGCACGCCCGCTGCATGCGTCCGCTGCATGTCTGCCATTAAGTGGGTCCCGGGAAGGAGGAGGAGATCAGGGGGAGGTGGGAAGGGCTGAGAGGGGCTTAGGAGGCGGGAAGCAGGAGAGCGGGATGTGGGACACCGGAAAGAGGTAAGTAGCTCTGGGGGAGAAGAAAAGAGTGGGAAAAGGAAGGGTTGTGACAAAGAGAAATGGCACAAACAAATGGGCACAAACAAAGGGCAACAACAAAAGAGAGATGTCACAGAACAATGAAAAAGGAACTAATGAAGGGCAATGGCAATAGAGAAAGGTACAAAACAATGATCAAAGACACTAAGAGGGCAATGACAGCGATAAATGGCACAAACAAAGGGCAATGACAAAGAAAGAATAAAAAGCACAAAGGGAAAAGGCACAAAACAATGCAATATGACTAGTGAGTGAGTAATAAAAGAGACGATAAATGGTGAAACACAAAGACCTCTGGAGGAGTGAGAGAGAGCAAGAAAGCAACTAGGGGTGTAGCGAGGCAGGAGCATCAATGCACTGGAGTGGGATCTGAAAGGTCTTTGCCTGGACAGAGGACCTATCATATGTAAGTCATAGGTAAGTCCTGGGGGCCTAGGAATGGTGCCTGCTTGAGGGGTTGCACAAGCCTATGCCCCCCTTCTGTAATACCTAGTGCCCCAGGAGCCCAATAAGTGGGTTACCGGTGTATTGAAAGTATTGAAAGTATTTTATTCATTCATGTTTGATTAATTAAAATCATTACATGTCTAAAACTATACATTGCATTTGCACTTGAAATAAAACAGCGGATGCTACAACTAAGGTAGTATTGCAAGGAATTAAAAACAATGCCAACTGGGGTGTTTCATAAGTATAAAAAGATTAAAACATGCCAAAAATTATTCAAATAAAAACAGTATCCGGGGTTTTGAAGATAAAGGAGTGAAGTGCAATGTGTTGTGTGCAAACTAGTAAGTCCTCCTGCTGTTTGGACTTAGGTTGGTAATGACTCGACACCTCAGGGTGTTTTTTAACCCTGGGCGGAGTTCGCGGAGTTGCGCTACGCGAAACTCCACGAAGTGGCAAAAAAACTCCGCCGCACTACGCGGAGCTCCGCGAGCGGCGGAGTTCAATAGAAAAATGCTGTTCGCGGTGATTGCACAGTGCCGGATGCTTGTCCGCACTGTGCACAGCGCAGGCTTTCCTTTTCTGCCGCTCGAGTAGATTTTTACTCGAGCGGCAGCTTTCTCAACGCGAAAGTGCAGTTTCTCAACGCGAGCGGTCGTGAGCATACGCGACCACTCGCAATGAGAAACCTGACCCCCTGCGTTGAGAAATCTCGCCGGGAGGTTGATTTTCCACGCTCGAGCTCGCCAACTTGATGTTGACGATCACGAACGAGGAAAAATCTCGCCGGGAGGTTGATTTTCCTCGCTCGCGCTCGCCAACTTGACGTTGGTGAACGCGAGCGAGGAAAAAATCTCCGCTCCGCTGCGCGAAGCAGAGTTTTTCGGAACTCCGCGAGCTTCGCGTAACACGGCGTGCGGAAAACTCCGCAAACTCCGCAAGCGGAGCGGAGTTCACTGCCCAGGCCTAGTGTTTTAGTCATGGCTGATAGGGCGTCCCTACCCTCACTTGGTGAGGATGAACAGAAGATGATGTGTTCAGAGTTAGCAGTCTCCGTAACACAGGGCCACATAGCCATGTGGGGCACTGCACATATCCCTTGAGATTGTCAGTACTAGTTGGCGGCTTTCCCAAGAGCTGACTGCTAAATGTTGGGCCTGAGATGTGTGGCCAGTAGCTTTTGTCATCGCTTCAATGAGTGAGAGACGAAGAAAGCTTGTAAATTTACCCAGTCTAGCTAGGGTGCTTGGTGAGGTTTCAGTGAAGTACAGATCCGAGGCCTCCCTACAGCGCTTGACGACTTTCGTCCCAAACAGAGGGAGGAGCAGACGGTGTCATTCCTCGGTCAATTTGGGGCAACAGCACAGCAAATGGAACCAGGATTCTTTGCGGTAGTTGCATAACCTGCATGAAATTACCTCCTCTTGATAGGCCCAAACAGGATTGAATGTCTGAGACTGGCAAAGCAATAAGCCTCATGTAGAGAATTTTCCTGCAAGCCTCGGTTGAAAGTGCTTGTTGAAAGTAGGTTTGTGCCTTCTCAGGGGTGTAAGATGCGTCCAACCCTCGGTCAAGGTACTAGGTCGAAGACTACCGATGTCCCATTCAGAAGACGTTAATAGCACTAGCCTGTTCACAACGTTTTCCAGGCTGAAAATTGAAATGAAATGGAATAAATCTTTATTGTTTAAGTTAATTAAAACCAATATTTCAATAAAAAAACAGGCATGTTATCACAAATATAATATACATGTTAAAAACTGTGGTCACCAGTAGTATAATTGCAGATGAGAGAGACAATATTTGAACAAATTGTCACAAATATAATGTACATATTAAAAGCTGATGGTCAGCAGTAGTACGTTTAAAGACAGAGGAGACAATATTTAAACAAGTGTGCCAAAGAGTTTTGTTTTTTTACATAAAGTGCTATTGTGCTTGTCGAGAGCCTTGTTCAGATTAGTTTCTCATATAGGAGTAACAATTTTACCAAGTTGCAATTAAGTTGCGGATCGTTCGGATCAAGACACTTTAGTATGGCAGATCTGCAGGTGCGAATGCCCCTAGCGATAAAACTTTTTTTAGCAATAAAAGTCGATTTGATTTTAAAATGGGACATATGCAGATTAAATTAACAAAGTCCTGCTTTGTTGCACCCATTGTATTTCCAGGCTAGTTGATCAGCATTAGTCGGTAGTGACCGAAGACGTATTGCTAGCAGCTTTCTTTTTAAATATAGACAGCATGTTATACTCAAATATGTTGCGGGTTGTAAAATCGAATACGATTGCAGTACCATCCACGCGTGGGAGCGCTTGCTACATAGATGGAAGATTTTATCTTCCATTAGCGAGTGCCTTTTTTCTACTTTATTCAGTGTTTGTCGAAATATCGAGTATGGTAAGTTCTGCAACCAAAGATCTGTCACATTCATTGAGTTTATTGATAACCGCAGGTACTTGTTGCAGGCTGATCATCTTCCTGTGCCTTCCAGATAGCAGTTTTAATTGGATTCTGAAGGTTTGACCAGATTTTGTACCCTAGTTTTATTGTTGCGTACCTTCTGGCTAGATGTTGCTGCATTAGTCCAAATTACAGGCGGATCTGTGCTGGAGAGTAGTTCCGCGGTAATCCAAATACTGTTTTATATGTCTTTATTTGCAGTCTCTCAAAGGTTGCTGCATCTTTGCCGAGTTGGACTTCACTCGCATAGGCTAGGGTCGTCAGGAGTTTCGTTTTTATGACGGCTAATAATGGTTTAAACGATGGACCGCTTAAACTCTTTGCTATGGTGCAGAAGGCATATGTCAACCCATTTCGTTTTTTAGTTAAATTATCTTTGTGTATTTTGAAGTTAAATCGGTTGTCTATATGTAAGCCAAGGTATTTGTAATTGGTGACTACCTCCAGGTTCATGTTACCAAAGTTAAATGGTTGTTGTGCCTGGAATCGATGGCTTATGGTCATGACTTTTGTTTTTGCTATGTTTATTTCTAATAGGTTTTCCTTGGCGAAATATTCCAGTTCATTAATCCCTCTTTGGAGACCTACTCTTGTGTGACTTAGCAGAACTATATCGTCTGCATAAGATAAATGCGTTAGTCCTAATGGACCTAGCCGTGGTGGGTGCAAGTTTGCCTGGTCTAACGTTGGCGAGAGATCAGCCATGAAAAGATTAAACAAGTGAGGGGCTAAAACACAACCTTGTTGCAGTCCAGTTTCGGTATGTATTTTCCTCGTAAGTCTGGTGATGTTTGTTAACTTGCATCCACGTATTTGTGTACAGCTGCATTATGGCTCGGAGGATTGGGCCTGGGAGGCCCCACTGCCTTAATTTAATCCATAAGATTCCTCTTTTGACTCAGTCAAATGCCGCTTTGAAATCTATGAAACATAGATGTAGATTTTCCCTCGGTTGTATGGTCTTGTCTGCTATTAAACCTAGGGCTAGAATGTTTGTGGCTGAAAATTGAATTTCTTGGATATGCAGGCTATCTGTCCTGATTTTCAGAGTGCTAGAAGCGGTTGCTAGCTGTAATTGCCATGGAGACCCCGCTCTGTCGAAAATTGATCTCAGGTGGTATTTGAGCGAGGAGTCTGGGGCCCGCAAGTCCCTGAGATAGAACTTTATTAGATCCCCCTGGCCCATGAGGTCAGGGAACCCGAGGCCCAGGTCCAGCCTCAGCCTTGTTCTTCTAGCTTGCCGGGGGGGCAAGTAAGGTTACCAGTGACAGTTCTGGGGATTCTTGTACGGTTTTGCACCACTCCAACAGACAACTATTGCTACTGCTTAACAGAGCAGGAGATGACACAGAGGCTGTCAAGGAACCTTTAGATGCAGAGGTGCCAAAGTGGGCAGAGGGAATGGGGGAGCAATGTACCCAAACTTTATTAACTTGATCAAAACAGTTCCCACACTTTGTTATTGAAAAACAACCCTCCCTGAACTGTTGAATTGCCACAGGTTGAAAGGGGAAAAGAAGGGCCTCCTGTACTATGAAGTGAGAGAAGGAAGATGCAGGTAAAAAAGTCTTCTCTCCAGGGTCCCGCTCCTGAAAGAAATGTAAATGTGTGCAGTTAGGAAATCAGCAAATCTGAAGGCTGCTTGGGAGTCAGTGTAGGTTTTAATTGTGATAGAATCTGGAATTTGTCATTTTAATAGAAATCTATAAAGTGATTTGCGCTAGGTCCTAAACTAAAAACATAAAATTTGAAAGCACTGTAAACATAATCTTTTTGCACTTTTTGAGACAGCCTATTTATACTGCGTGTAATACATTTTTTTAAGTTAAATGACTTACATATTCACAGTGCTTTCTGTCACAGGTTTGGCCTTCTTCGCACTATAAATACCCGTCACTATTTGCGCAGTCCACCGACCAGATTCAAATCAGTGACTGTCCAGTTACACCCACAGACATCTAAAGTGATTGCATTAACCAACCTAGCTTTTCTACCAGAAATTTTCTTTTTCCTACAGATAAAGCTAAGTTGCATTTATTTTTCATTTAAGGTATGTGCGTTGTATTTTGTATGTCTGTACAAAAGGCCAACAAAATTCCCCAGGATCACAGTTCACATACTTTTCTTTATGCACTTTGACTGCTGCCCAGGTGAGAGGTGAGTGCGTGCCAAAGAAAAAATAGTAATAATAAAATACATTTTCATGCAGGTTTTAATAATGATCAAAAAAATGTATGTTTTGGGATATCCGATGATCTTATTTCTAAAGATATTTTACTTACAGTAATAAGAACGTCTTATAAAGAAGTTGGCAGGTGTGTTCACCAAGTCAAACATTACTCCTGTTTGTACTTTCGATTCCTAATTTATATCAAATTATTTAATTGCCAAGAGTATGCCCAAATTACTGGGAAATTGCCATAATAAGGCAGGGTAATTGTGAAACCTCTCCAGCGCTTAATTACACCGGGATAAGGGCGCCTACTTAGGGCAGACAATGGCCGTGCTGACGTAGCCTATTTCGTCGAGCATTTCTCGTCAGAATATTGCACAGCAGGCCACGTCTTGTATCTGCTGAATCTTTCTCACCCACTCCTCGACGAAAAAAGTGCTTGTCGCGGTCTGTTTGGAAGCTCTTTCTCCTTCTGCTAGGCACCGACTGATTTGTACGTGTACAGCGTGTGCTGTAAAATAAACATCTGTCTCCACCTGATGGCAAACAGTGGGACTGCACACATCAGCCTGAGACAAACATGCAGTAGCGCGAGGCGTTTAGTGTCTTATTCCAATTTCCTCAAAAAAACACAAGCATTGGCATAGCCAATAGGTCTCGCTTTTGGGACCTTATAAGTTTTTAGCCATGCAACAGTTGATGTTGTTGCACCAAGGATATTGTGCTGCATAACTAAATACTTATAAGGTCCCAAAAGCGAGACCTATTGGCTATGCCAATGCTTGTTTTTTCTGTGTTTGTCTCCTTTGCAAAATAAAAAAATAAAAAGAAAGTGACGTCACGAGAAGTAATGTCATGCCCTTACAATAAACTCTCACTTAAAAGGTCAAGGGCCTATTTTACAAAAACGAAAAAATAAGAATCAGAAGTGAATGTGAAAAGAATATTCTGAGGGTTTTACTTTTTATACATCACATGTCTTTCTCCACATATCAATTGTAAGTAAGCTTTGAAATGGCTAAAAGTGACAACATTTTTTTAACAAACACATGGAACTTGGAAAGTGCATGTTTAAACTGTTTAGGCGAGTAAAAAATGTGCTGGGTGTATTTTTGAACATTAAACTTGCTGATAATGCATATTTCTTTCCTGCTGGTATTATTTATTCAGCTTCAAAAGCACAAAAGTGCTTTACATTTGCAGTTTGTTAAGCAATAGAAGGATTCATTTTGTCAAGTTGTCTGTTCCTCAGATAAGACATTAAAAGATAAACTTTACTGTGCCACTCTCACAGATGAAAGTGAAGCTGCCAATGGGATGGAGGTTTACAAACAACCTGAGGCCTGGTTACAGGCAGCCAGTGTTCGCAAATGCAAACAGCTGCAGTGTTGGGGTACACTGTGGCGCCTCTCAGCATCAGGCTAGGAGAACGGAGCCCCTTTCTAAAAATGAAGGGGGGGGGGTGGGGACTCTATACGCCCACATACACACCCAACGTGTGCCCTGCTAGAAAGATAGTTACACCTAAGGCAGCCTGCAAAAGTTACACACGTCATCTAGCAGACAATACCACACATTAGGCTCACAGCACGAGCCACCAACCCCTGCCCACCATGTAGACAGCACAATCTCTTAGTCCTTGTATCAACTGCAGTTGGGAATGTGCATGTCAAGGAATTGTTTTCTAATCCCTATTATCAACTACTGAAGATATCTTACCCTAAAGAGTTAAACATAATTTTACCACACTTTTATTATAATTTTCATGTGACTCAACCAGTTGGTATCATTGATGACTTGGAGCTCATTCTTTATGATTTAATGGATAAAGAGCCCAACAGTTTCTATTTTATAAGCGGGCGATTTTAACATAACCAAATGTAGTCTTAGCGGGAATCATGTTTGTGGAATCACTAATGGGCAGTGCGACCCGGTTGGCTATGTTTCGCAATCTGCGTACGGAGAAGCACTAAAGAGTAATAGTAATCAATACCTGTCCTTTACGACGGACTGAAGGGTTGATAATTCTGTGAACACTTAAGTGTTTGTAGGGAGGTGCAAATGCAACATTATTGATCACATTTTAGTGTCAGATGACCTGGTCCCGATGTTGAAAAACCATGAGGTCCTTCCCTCCCCTTTTAGCAATCATTATCCTATTATCATTACACTTGCCTTTGCACATCTAGCCCCTTTTACTCCCAGAAAGACTCAGTCTGTAACCTATACCCCCAACAAAGGGGTATGCAAAAAATGGCAGCATGTTGATCCTACTAAAAGTTTCTTAAATGTGGTTAGTAACAATCATGCAGAGATTTTAAATAGTCTCAGAGAAAATTGTAACTCAGTTAGTATACGTGACAACTTTACTAAGATTTGCAAATCTATCTCTGATATTTTACTGATCGATAATCTTCGGACGGCTCGTCCTGCCCGTGCATGGTTTAATCCAGAATGCACAAACACGTATGAAGTCTTAAAAACTTTAACTAACATAATCCCACGAGACCCAGTGCCGGTGAGAGTAGCTAGAAGAAATTACAAAGAAACTACTGAAAAAAGAAAGGATGAATTAAGAGCTAATGCTTTGGATGACTTGGAACATGCTGCTTCTCTGAAAGATAATAGGGCCTTCAGGGAAATTGTGGACATTTTTTCACCCCAAAAAACTCCCTCAGGGATAGACTGTCATATAATGGAGCATGAATGGGTTTCCCATTTCACAAAAGTATTTAACTCAGAAATTTCCGAAATGAAGCTAATATTGCTAACTGACTCAGTTGCCACGTCTATGGCCCTAGTAGAATTTTGCGAAACTATTTCAGGGGGCGGGGGGAGTGCCAACAGCTATCTTGCGTTCCATGACGGGAAAGGAATCGGGCACAGATGGTGTTCCAGGGGAGATTTTTAAACCTAACCTAGAATTCTGGGCCGCTCTGATCACAAATGTTTTTAAGGCCTTAATAATTGGGGGGTCGGGGGGGGCGATGGAGTCTCGGAGATAGTCAGTTACAGTCCCCATATATAACAAAGGTGACAAAAATGTCCCCTCAAAATACCGGCCTATTTCGTTGCTTGATTCGTCCGTGACAATCTTTGGCAAGGTGATTCTGGGGAAATTGGAAGCCTGGGCGGAAGTAAAATAATTTTTCACAGAACTGCAATATGGGTTTCGCCCAGGCTTGGTCACCACCTAGCAAGCATTAAATCTTTTCCTGATCTTGGGTAAATATGTGAAGGCCAGGAGAGGTGCCATACATATGGCTTTCATGGAGCTCTCGTGTGCCTTTGACTTAGTGGACAGAGACAAACTCTGGGACATTATGGGCCATGCAAGTGTCGACCCTCCTTTACTGAAGGTCTTAAAGGGTCTCCATCAAGATACCAACATGGGAGTACGTTATTCCCAGCTCGGAGACCAGACGCCCCTATTCAAGTCACCCGTGGGGTTAAACAGGTCTGTTTCTTGGCCCTTTTTCTATTCTATATTAACACTCTTGATTCTTTTTAAAGTACTTGGACTCCTGACGTCCTCAAAATTTGCTTGCATTCAGTCCACGTACTGCTGTACGCCGACAATGCTGTGCTCCTAGCTCGTACTGCAAATGGATTGCACGCCCTTTTAGATGGATTTTATAGTTTTATGCAAGGGCTGAAGCTCAAGAATAATAATAAAGCTTACATTTTAATTTGTGGCCCAAAGAGTACTCGCTCAAAAGGTTTAGCATTGGAGAAACACCCATATTGAAAACAACTAACTTCAGTTACTTGGGTATTTTATTTAAAGCCAATTTGAGCTGGGATCAATTAATTACTCAGAGGTCCCAATCGATGGAAGCGGTGTGTGAAACACTCTTCAGGTTCGCAAAGAACTTGGGAGATAAGCCCCCTAAAGAATTGACCATGATATATAAAAGCAAATGCCTCTCTGCGGGCACATACGGAGCTGGTGTGAGGGGACACACGTCTGTAAAGTCTCTTCAGGTAGTAGAAAAGACATTTTGAAATAGGCTTTTAGGACTTTCCAGATCCACATCGAGTTTTATTTCCCATCGTGAATTGGGGTTAGGTTTTATATTAGACATGGTGGGCTTGGCGCCCATTTTGTCATGGGTCAAAATCTGGTGCACACAGGAGCTGAGTTCCCCTTTAGAATTGTGGAGGATTGTTTGAAACAAAGGAACGTGCTAGCTATTTCTTGGATTAACTATGTAAAAACTACTCTCCGAGACCTAGGAATGAGCAGTCTTTTTGAGAATACAGATAAGATTAGCCCTCACATCAAGGTCCTGGTAAAGGAAACGTACTTTGCCCACAAAGAAAAGTTGAGATTTATGAAGGCTCTTGATATGGCCACAGTGCAATTGTATATACCACTCTCAACCTGTAATGGCATGGAGCCCTACTTAACGTGGATAAAGTCACCAGAACATAGGTTTTATTTATCACAGCTTAGAGCCAACATGATACATCTTTTAGAGGCTTTTCCTGTTACTGGGTCCTGGTTTGCTCTATTTCCACGTTGCCCTTGTGATGGAGTCAACCAAGCACTTTATGCAATTTTGCACTTTGCATTCAGATCTCTGTCTTTACGCCCCATTCTAAGTGGAAAATGTTTTAAAACACACCAAGAGGGTCTATTGGTTGTATACCGCCTTGATTCTCCAACAAGTTGTTATGAAGTTTTTGTATTTTGCCATTCAGGCGCTGAATTTAAGGAAAAAATATGCCTCATGATTTATTTATTGTGTTTGCTAGATCAGTGATGTATATGTTGCTAACTGAACTTTTATGATAGTGCCCTGTTGGGATTTTTACATGTGTTTTTAATTTTGTATTTTTATTGTCATATATTTGACCGAATAAATGTAATTGATCGACAACACAATCTCAGTTAGGAGTGTGCCCCACCACAAAGTTAGCACAAAAAGTGTCACAGCGAGCCCAAAGCCTGCCGATATAATGTCGATCCCAAAGCCGAATCTTACACAGTTAGCCCACACTCTGTCCAACACAGCAGAGGTGCCACACTGAAGCCTACGACAGGGCAGGCCGTATTCTCTATCAGCACAAAGTCGGGTAATGAAATGAGCGACCATTCTACTGCACATTAGATGAAGGCGAGAACTTCACGATCGCGCAGAGGTTAAGGGGCCGATTCCGATCTCGGTCGGAGGCGTACCCAACACCATTCGGTCGGGAAAAAAGCCATGCGAAAGCCTGTTTCCCGACCGATCCGTACAGCACACCGAACGAGTAAGTACGATGCGCACAACAGCAAAGAATCCGGCCGAGCCATACTCACCCAAACCAGGTCCTGTTCCCCGACCGAGGCGAATCCGGAAACGCCGAATCGAGTCGCACGGAAGGAAAAATACAGCCCCGTCCGGCCGGACAAGTACGATGCGCTTTCCGTACGCGCCGAACCCGTCGCTACGCACGGCACGTCAAAGCATCCGGGAGAGGCGCACATAAGCTCCGATTCGCGCCACAACACGATCCACGGCTCCGAGACGAACACGGCAGCGACGAGGACGACGCGAAGCGACGAGGACGAGGCGAAGCGACGAGGACGACGCGAAGCAACGAGAAGGACGAACGACACGAACCAACCATGAATCCCTTCGTCCCGATCATACCAATATTCTACATTTACTACCGGAACAGGCACGGACGCGTACGGCGCAGAAGGTAAGCCAGACACCAACCACAAAACACATACAACACGTACACGACACATCACACACACACAGAGGGATGCAGAATATACTTACACCAGCAACAGCAGCACCATAGGGGCGGGATGCCCATCACCAATGCCACATATGCACACAGGGGCCTGAATGCGCACCACCACCCTCACCCAGGGGGCAGGATGCCTACCACTACTACCACCCTCACCCAGGGGGGCTGGATGCCTACCACTACTACCACCCTTAGCCAGGGGGCTGGATGCCTACCACTACTACCACCCTTAGCCAGGGGGCTGGATGCCTACCACTACTACCACCCTCACCCAGGGGGTGGATGCCTACCACTACTACCACCCTCACCCAGGGGGCTGGATGCCTACCACTACTACCACCCTTAGCCAGGGGGGCTGGATGCCTACCACCACTACCACCCTCACCCAGGGGGGCAGGATGCCTACCACTACTACCACCCTTAGCCAGGGGGGCAGGATGCCTACCACCACTACCACCCTCACCCAGGGGGGCAGGATGCCTACCACTACTACCACCCTCACCCAGGGGGCAGGATGCCTACCACTACTACCACCCTCACCCAGGGGGGGCAGGATGCCTACCACTACTACCACCCTTAGCCAGGGGGGGCTGGATGCCTACCACTACTACCACCCTCACCCGGGGGGGGCTGGATGCCTACCACCACCCTTAGCCAGGGGGGGCTGGATGCCTACCACTACTACCACCCTCACCCAGGGGGGCAGGATGCCTACCACTACTACCACCCTCACCCAGGGGGGCAGGATGCCTACCACTACTACCACCCTTAGCCAGGGGGGCAGGATGCCTACCACCACTACCACCCTCACCCACGGGGGGCAGGATGCCTACCACTACTACCACCCTCACCCAGGGGGCAGGATGCCTACCACTACTATCACCCTCACCCAGGGGGGCAGGATGCCTACCACTACTACCACCCTCACCCAGGGGGGCAGGATGCCTACCACTACTACCACCCTTAGCCAGGGGGCAGGATGCCTACCACCACTACCACCCTCACCCAGGGGGGCAGGATGCCTACCACTACTACCACCCTCACCCAGGGGGCAGGATGCCTACCACTACTACCACCCTTAGCCAGGGGGCTGGATGCCTACCACTACTACCACCCTTAGCCAGGGGGGCAGGATGCCTACCACCACTACCACCCTCACCCAGGGGGGCTGGATGCCTACCACTACTACCACCCTCACCCAGGGGGGCAGGATGCCTACCACCACTACCACCCTCACCCAGGGGGGCAGGATGCCTACCACCACTACCACCCTCACCCAGGGGGGCTGGATGCCTACCACTACTACCACCCTCACCCAGGGGGGCAGGATGCCTACCACTACTACCACCCTTAGCCAGGGGGGCAGGATGCCTACCACCACTACCACCCTCACCCAGGGGGCAGGATGCCTACCACTACTACCACCCTCACCCAGGGGGCAGGATGCCTACCACTACTACCACCCTTAGCCAGGGGGGCTGGATGCCTACCACTACTACCACCCTCACCCAGGGGGGCTGGATGCCTACCACCACCCTTAGCCAGGGGGCTGGATGCCTACCACCACTACCACCCTCACCCAGGGGGGCTGGATGCCTACCACTACTACCACCCTCACCCAGGGGGCTGGATGCCTACCACTACTACCACCCTCACCCAGGGGGGCAGGATGCCTACCACTACTACCACCCTTAGCCAGGGGGCAGGATGCCTACCACCACTACCACCCTCACCCAGGGGGGGCAGGATGCCTACCACTACTACCACCCTCACCCAGGGGGGGCAGGATGCCTACCACTACTACCACCCTTAGCCAGGGGGGGCAGGATGCCTACCACCACTACCACCCTCACCCAGGGGGGGCAGGATGCCTACCACTACTACCACCCTCACCCAGGGGGGGCAGGATGCCTACCACTACTACCACCCTTAGCCAGGGGGGGCTGGATGCCTACCACTACTACCACCCTCACCCAGGGGGGGCTGGATGCCTACCACCACCCTTAGCCAGGGGGGCTGGATGCCTACCACTACTACCACCCTCACCCAGGGGGGCAGGATGCCTATCACTACTACCACCCTCACCCAGGGGGGCTGGATGCCTACCACTACTACCACCCTCACCCAGGGGGGCTGGATGCCTACCACTACTACCACCCTCACCCAGGGGGGCAGGATGCCTACCACTACTACCACCCTTAGCCAGGGGGCTGGATGCCTACCACTACTACCACCCTCACCCAGGGGGGCTGGATGCCTACCACCACCCTTAGCCAGGGGGGCTGGATGCCTACCACTACTACCACCCTCACCCAGGGTGGGCTGGATGCCTACCACTACTACCACCCTTAGCCAGGGGGCAGGATGCCTACCACCACTACCACCCTCACCCAGGGGGGCTGGATGCCTACCACTACTACCACCCTTAGCCAGGGGGGCTGGATGCCTACCACTACTACCACCCTCACCCAGGGGGCTGGATGCCTACCACCACCCTTAGCCAGGGGGGCTGGATGCCTACCACTACTACCACCCTCACTCAGAGGGGGCAGGATGCCTACCACTACTACCACCCTCACCCAGGGGGGGCAGGATGCCTACCACTACTACCACCCTCACCCAGGGGGGGCAGGATGCCTACCACTACTACCACCCCCACTCATAGGATGGACAATGCATGACACAACCAGCACACCACAACCTAGGGAATGCAAGAAGAAGACATCCCCCAACACCATGACAAGCGTTTGTAGACTGTGTCAAATGCCTACAACACCGAACATGACTTTGAACATACAATGTGACCCCCTAGCACATGTGCCACACATATATGTGTGTGGCCCCCACAATGCAAGCAGGCCATGACCATTGTGGCAATGGGGTCCAAACCCCCATCATCACAGTGACCAAAATGTAAGTGTGGGGTCCATAGCTGAAGCACACTTTGAACAATGTGGCAATGGGGTCCAAACCCCCATCATCACAGTGACCAAAAGGTAAGTGTGGGGTCCATAGCTGCAGCACATTTTGAACATTGTGGCAATGGGGTCCAAACCCCCATCATCACAGTGACCAAAATGTAAGTGTGGGGTCCATAGCTGCAGCACATTTTGAACATTGTGGCAATGGGGTCCAAACCCCATCATCACCGTGACCAAAAGGTAAGTGTGGGGTCCATAGCTGCAGCACATTTTGAACATTGTGGCAATGGGGTCCAAACCCCCATCATCACAGTGACCAAAAGGTAAGTGTGGGGTCCATAGCTGCAGCACATTTTGAACATTGTGGCAATGGGGTCCAAACCCCCATCATCACAGTGACCAAAAGGTAAGTGTGGGGTCCATAGCTGAAGCACATTTTGAACATTGTGGCAATGGGGTCCAAACCCCCATCATCACAGTGACCAAAATGTAAGTGTGGGGTCCATAGCTGAAGCACATTTTGAACATTGTGGCAATGGGGTCCAAACCCCCATCATCACAGTGACCAAAAGGTAAGTGTTGACAAAGAAAGAGGTGCAACTGCCAAACTGCATGGATGATTCCTGGTCACAGAACAACAAACACATCAGTGGCAAAGTAGTGTATGTGTCCCATTGCAACATAAATTGGGGGAGCCAAATCCTGCAGTGCAAATAAGACATAACTTTGGCCATGTGCAGACAAACAACACCCATGGGGGCTGACACCGTCAACAATCATCAATGACACAATGACAGAAGTGACCATCAGAATGTAGACCCACATATTTGCACCAATGGGCACACACATGCAGATACCCTGTGGAGACTGCAGATGTGAGGTGAACAGATACCATACCATGGCAGCAATGGGACACACAAACCATGATCATTGTGCTGACCGATGACCTAGGAGTCCCAGGGACAGCAGGGGAAACCCACCAAACTACATACAGCCAATGGCACACCCAAGATATGCCAATGCAGTGGTGCAGATGCACAAACACAAACAGGCAGACCCACCCTGCACATCATACACAACAGGTGAGGGTGGGGGTGCCAGTGTCCCCAGGCAACCACACAACACATGAGGAGACATGAATACCAATCATACAGATGTGCATACAGTGCCACACAAAGGTAACTCATGGATCCAAATTCCCTATGTGGGCAAGCAGGCATTGTCAGATGAGAGGGAGCACAAATCACACATGTCACACAGGCACGTAGGGACAGCAACTGACACAGCAAGACACAGACACACCACAGCACCACCCCCAGGGCCCCCACAATGTGGTGACCCTGGGCTGCATTACAATCCCACTGTGATGACAAAGCTAAATGTGGTTCACACTGTGAACCACAGTCATGTGTACTGAGCAACTAACTACCATCACACCTACACAAGCACAAATCAAACAGCATGGCCAGTGAGCCAAGGCCAACATGGAGGCAGGGGCCTAGCCGGGCAACAACTCTCATCTGCACACACTCAACACCACACCCTCGACCTCCAACAATGTGCAGCAGTGAAGCACACATGCACTGGTGACATTGCACATGCACCCATGACTATTCCAGGGTGGTGGGTGGGAACCAAGGTGCAGAAACACATCACACATGGACACTCAACAAGACTCCTGAATGTCTGACACACTGCACACTACGCCGTACATGGACATGACGGCAATACCACACCAACCAATGGGATCACAGCCACAGTCACACACCAATGAAGAAGCCAAGGTCACCCACAAAGAACACACATAGACAACAACCAACATTGCAGCCCGGACCCTGAGGAGTGCCAGCAGTCACACACACAACGTGTCACAATCACTGAAAGATAACACAAACTGGAAATCACATGACAGGGGCAAACAACAAGTGCCAAGGGGAAACCTGACTGTGACCCAGCTGCGTCTGCACACAAACTCAGCCCTGACAGCAAGCACACCTATGGGTGACACCCTGATGACCAGTAATGTGCCATGCACCCACATCACAGAGAACCCAGGGAGAAGACTTTGGGGGAACATAGCTCAACTCAGCTAGCATCACAAACAGGTACAACACTAGGGATCACAGCATGCACAGCTAAACGGAAGTGAACACACAGACATGCACATACAACACACACCTTGGGCGCAGGCAATGTCACAGGAGTACACACTGCCATGAGGGGACTCCACTCCTGTGTGAGGAAAGCTGTGCCATATGTTGCCTCAGTAGGGCCCCACCATGTCAGCTGAGCACTTGGTCACACAATCAACAATTAGCACCAAATGAGGGCTCCCGTCACATCAGCCTGGTCATGGAAGTGCCAACGGAATCATCAACACAGATCCAACACACTTGTATAGCAATGTTGCACTGACAACACAGATGAGTCCTTCCCCATTGATGCCCAAACCTGCATGTCCAGTGGAGATGGCCACACGGTCAGGGAAGTAGACGAATTGAACAATGGCAGGCACAACAGATGTGCAGGGGTGGAAGCCACAGATGTGAAATTGCCAATCTAAGTAGGAAATCCCATTGCCAAATACTGAACACATGACACCCTCAGATGCTGCTATGGATAACATGGATACACCACAGGATAGGACACATTCCCCCTGGACCACATGGGTTCCTGCACAGTAACACTTCATTATCATGAGACCAAATATCACCATCACTGCAGCAAGGGCATGGTTAGCATCATCAACATCATGTACATCAGAAGCAAAAGCACTAGAGAACAGAAAGTTGCTTTATTCAGCATATGTGGCATTAAAAATAGAAGTCCGGTAGAACATAAACAAAGGCCAATGGCCAGTCCATCAACAAAGTCACAAGTGGGTGACAGTGGCAGATGCCACCCTACACATGCCTGCACAAAACCAGGGACAATCCACTAGGAGGGGCAACTGGGGGGTAGGCCAGGCACCGCAGGGACAGGATCAGGGCTCACCAGGAGGAAGCAGGGAAGGGGTGGTGGGTGCTGGAGAGCCACTGACAACTGCAGTGGAGGTGTCTGACATGGTGTGTGCCGGCACAACTGGGGGGCATGGCTCAGATGTTGTGGGTGCCGGCACGACTGCAGTGGACCCTGCAGATGGAGTGGACAGGTCCGCCACTGCAGTGCCCAAGTCAGACAGGGTGGTAGTGGACTCCACTGCAGTGCCTACCACCAGGGGAGGAGAATGGAGAACAGGCAAGGTGGGCTGGACAGAGGGGAGGACACCCTCACCACATCAGTGGCACAGACAAGCGCAGCGGGGGGTGTGGTTCCGGGAGAGCAAGTGGCAGGGGGAGAAGGCCGGAGCCTCTTGAGGATGGTATATCTGTGGGTGGGGGAACCTGGGGCAGGGTATGGTGGGGGCACCTGTGGAGTGGGGGCCTGAGGGATGGAGGAAGGAGACCTGGTGCTTGAGCTGCAGGGCGGCGGCGGGGTCTTGCTCTTAGCACTCCGGGGGACTTGCGGGTGGGGGCCTCAGTCTGTCTGCGCCTGGGGGAGGGTGTCCGGGGGCGAGGGGCACTCTGCTCCATGTGGGGGCTTCCTCTTCCCCCTGGATGCTGGGGCAGCTGGATCGGAGGGGAAGAGGCCGAGGTCACTGAGGAAGAGGCGCTGGGTCTTTGGGGTTGCAGGTGAGGCAAGGGAGGGTGCTTAGGAGGGAGAGGCAACTGAGGACTGCGCAGTGCCCGTGGATGCATGTGTGTGTACCAGGGCGCCATCCCCTGTGAGTCTGGTTTCAGTCCCCTGACTGTGCGTGCGTGTGCGTTTAGTTTGTGGCGTGTGTGTCTGTGTGCTGGACGTGTGTGTGCTGGTGTGTGCCTGTGCCGGTGTGTGTGTGCTTGGGACGGGTAAGGTGCTGGGGAGTGTGGATGGAGCAGAGGCAGGAGGGGTGAGGGACTGTCTGAGGAGGGACACTGCTGCCGTCAGGGAGGAGTCCATGGACCTGTTGCCCCTCTGTAGGTCAGACATGCCCGATGAGATGCCCTCCATGAACGACACCAGCTGAGTCAACAGTGCGGTGTGCGCATGGAGGACACTCAGCATGGCTGTCTGCCCTACATGGAGCTGGCGAAGGAGGTACACAGACTCCTCACTCAGGGCAGCAGGGGACACAGGGGCAGGGGGTGCGGCGCCTGGCCCAAAGGAGACACGCTCCCGAACATGGGAGCCTCCACGGACCTGGGGAATGGGAGCCGATGGGAGGGCGGTGGTGGTGCTGGTGGTGGCGGGGACAGCAACACTAGCTGGGGTGTGGTGGCTGCTGATACCAGCCTCCACAAGGGAGTCATCCTCCGAGTTGCTCTGGTCCTCAGCTGAGGTGGATGGTGCTGAGGACTCCTCGGTGTGGCTCCCCTCGCCCTCCGTGCCACTGGGTCCCTCCGACCACTCCTCGGCTGCTGACCCAGTCTGGCTCTCTGGCTCCTCCTGGTCCGTGGAGCTGTCCCCTTCCGTGGCCGTGGATGTATCTGCAAACAATGGGGAAACAGACAGACATCAGTCACCTGCACCAAACGCACACACCACTGTGAGCACAGCACATTACAGAGCAAGCCCTGGCATTATTAGTTGTACATTGCTAAAAGTGCCCTAACTGACCAGGAGAAGCCAATTGTCAGTCTGATGCCAAGCATGGCACTCACATCCCACATGGCCTTGCACCCATCTGTCTGGTGTCTGTTGGATTGCAACACCCCAGTGTGGACACATGCACCAAGTACACAGTAGTTGGACAGTGCAGAGGACACGGTGTGGCATGTGGACATGCACACATCACAGCTCTTGCCACTGAGTCAGTACAGGTTTCCGGATGAAAGGGATGCCCAGAGTCAAATAGGAAATGCATGTGATGCATACCAGCGACAGACACCATGATGCACCCATGTCCTGATAGCCAGCGCCACAATGGTGTGCATGTAGCACATGTCACTCCCCTGCAGGACCACCAATAAGTTGACACATGCCATGGCAGAGGCATGACTGCTAAGTCATACATCACTGTCTCAGTGATGTATGACTTGGCAGCCAGACAACAACACTATGCACTGTGTCACAATAGTAGGTCATGGGGAATGCAAGTCCTGGAGCTGCACAAGTGCACATGTACATCCCCCACACAACACATCATCTTAACCCTCATCTGTCCAGGTCACACCTATTGGACATATGGGAGACCTGTGACACTACCCTCTGAACCTGAGCCCCTCACAATTTGCTGTGCATGGGGAACAGCTGCCTGAACTTCACATTCGCATACCCCAGTCTGCACAGGCAGCTGATCAAACACCTATGTGACACACAAGTATCGTCTCCTATGGTCACACCTCCAGGGGCATGCTGAGCCCCTACCAAGAAACACCCCAGCAGTCCTGGCAACTAATCCACAGCACACTGACACAGAGGCAGAAACCTGAGGGGTCAAATCACTGTGCACAATGTGTCAGCTGATACACGGGAGTGGGAGTACAGAGTGCATTGCATGGCCTGGAGTAGGCATGACTGTCCTGCTCCACATGAATGAGGGATGTGCCCTGGACAGTGGATAGCTTGCTATGTATGTGTGACACACGTAATCTGCACACTCCTGGGGCCCAAACATTGTTCCCACCCGCTGCATGGGCGTGTGCCACATACCCCAGGCACATGTGGTGGCTCAGCTCAGCAAGTGGACCGCATATCAAAGCAACACGCAGATCACATGTCCAAACCCAGGTGTTGTGTGAACAATGGACCCACCCATGATGCCCACAACAGAGTTAGGGAAACAGATGCTGTCCCCCACCTTTAGTGAAGCAAACTGCAAGGACACAGTCCCAAGTGACACAATTCCCTGAATGTAAGGGCCACACCTGGGTATCAGATGAGCAGTGGGCAGTGCACAATAGAGGGACATGGCTCCTGGACAACATGACTGCTGCACTGTGGCAGTTGAACCAGGCCAGAGGAGGGCACAAAGCATGTAATACAGAGTTCACAGTGCAGTCTTGGACTCACCCTCCTTGCTGCTGTCTGGCCTTCAGCTGCCCATCCAGGTCTGGAAACACCACCGCCAGGATCTGGAGCATGTGGGGGTCAGGGTCCGTGTTCCGCCCCTCCTGCGAGGAGGCGACAGCTTCAGCTGGACCCGTGCAATCCTCCGGGTCCAGCCCCGAAGGTCCTGCCACCTCTTCTGGCAGTTGCGGATCCGGCGCTTGTAGACCCCCACGGACCGGACGGCCCGGACGATGTCCTTCCAGATTTCCTGCTTCCGATGGGCATTAACCTGTCAGGATGACAAAGTGAAAAGGCCATTACCACACATGCAACATATCCGTGCATGACACAGTTGTATATACATGTCTCAATCACAGGGGCAAATGATGTACACAGGCAGTGCAAAGCTGCCCATGGACAGTTTGCCAGACGTCACTACATGGTATCATTGCATGGGAAGTAAAACCATGTTCAAATGCACTGTCACTGCACCATACCTGTCCAGTGCAAGTCACTACACACTATGGGGGTGACAACTACTCAGTGAGCCTGCTAGCCAGTGGCGTGCAGACTTTCAGCCTTGCTAGTCACACCAAATGCACATTCAGAAAGGCAGTGCACAGAACACTCACCTGCTCCCCTGGTGTCCCATACAGCTTGCTGTACTGTGGAAGTAGGCTGTCCAGCAGGGCCTGGTTCTCTTCAAGGCTGAAGGCTGGGGCTCTCTCCACAGTACGTGCCATTGAAGGTCCAGAGGGGCAGAGACAGCAGCAGTGCAGTGGCAGATGTCGTCCTGGTGCATGTAGTGCAGGCAAGTGAGCTCTCAGGGGAACAGCCAGCAATATATATGTGCTGGAGAGGCAGATACTGTCCCTTGTGTCCAAAGTGATAGGTCCAAGTCGTTTGCATCTTCTGAATCTGGCCAATCCATGGAATAGCAGCACCAAAACACGCCCACAGCATCCTTCAAATCTTCAACATCATGACATACATGATTTTGCAACATTGTTGTGGGTGACCAACTGAATTTACAGCAACCGACTCGTTCGAAATTCGAAAACGCGTCCGTTGCCAGGCAAGCCCATTGTCAATGGGTGCGCACCGATCGGTCCATTGCGGTACAACGCGTACAGGGGTACAACGCGTACCCGCACACATTGAATGCAATGGGCCGGCCGGAGGCACCGATCGGTCCATTGCAGTTCAACGCGCACAGGGGTACAACGCGTACCCGCACACATTGAATGCAATGGGCCGGCCGGAGGCACCGATCGGTCCATTGCAGTTCAACGCGTACAGGGGTACAACGCGTACCCGCACACATTGAATGCAATGGGCCGGCCGGAGGCACCGATCGGTCCATTGCAGTACAACGCGCACAGGGGTACAACGCGTACCCGCACACATTGAATGCAATGGGCCGGCCGGAGGCACCGATCGGTCCATTGCAGTACAACGCGCACAGGGGTACAACGCGTACCCGCACACATTGAATGCAATGGGCCGGCCGGAGGCACCGATCGGTCCATTGCAGTTCAACGCGGACAGGGGTACAACGCGTACCCGCACACATTGAATGCAATGGGCCGGCCGGAGGCACCGATCGGTCCATTGCAGTACAACGCGCACAGGGGTACAACGCGTACCCGCACACATTGAATGCAATGGGCCCGGCCGGAGGCACCGATCGGTCCATTGCAGTACAACGCACACAGGGGTACAACGCGTACCCGCACACATTGAATGCAATGGGCCGGCCGGAGGCACCGATCGGTCCATTGCAGTTCAACGCACACAGGGGTACAACGCTGCACCCGCACACATTGAATGCAATGGGCCGGCCGGAGGCACCGATCGGTCCATTGCAGTACAACGCGCACAGGGGTACAACGCGTACCCGCACACATTGAATGCAATGGGCCGGCCGGAGGCACCGATCGGTCCATTGCAGTTCAACGCGCACAGGGGTACACGCGTACCCGCACACATTGAATGCAATGGGCCGGCCGGAGGCACCGATCGGTCCATTGCAGTACAACGCGCACAAGGGTACAACGCGTACCCGCACACATTGAATGCAATGGGCCGGCCGGAGGCACCGATCGGTCCATTGCAGTACAACGCATCACTGTACATGTGACTGGCATATGTCAGCATGCCTGTCTCAGATGGACATATGCCAGCCACAGATAGCTCACAGGGAGTGAGGGGCACACCTACATCACGACAGCCTGTCCAAACTTTATCATAAGGCATGTAAGGCTGCATTTCCTATTGTGTGTATGTTGGTGTACATGTTGTCCTGTGGGTGTCACCTGTGGGAAGCCACCCCCAGGCTGTGCACGTGTTCATGGGGACAGGATCCTGGGTGTTACGTGTACATGACCACTGTGATGTGCAACTGTTCATATCTGTGCATGTGCCATGGTCACATTTCACGGTGGTGTATGTGTATGTCATGTCACATACCCCGTGAGTCCCATGTGGGACGGTATGTTTGAGCCAGGGTGTCCCAGTGGCACAATAGTGATGGTCCTCCACAGTCTTTGTGCATGTAGTGTTTAAAATGTCTCTGATTTCATGTGCACAATGGGAGACAGTCTCCACATCCACGTTGTGTGTGCATGGACTTTGATGTTGTGCGTGTGTGTGTCACAGACGTCCATGTCTGTCCTGCCGTGGCAAGTGGGGCCACTACCTGTGGGGGTCATGGTTGTTTTGCTGTGGTGTATACATGATACTCCATGTAATGCCAGTGTCCATGTGGCATTACAGGGTCCCTGGGAATGTACCTGTCGTTGAGCTGTGGTGCCTGGGGCACATCTGTCCTCACATGTCACTGTGGGGGGTTATTGTGACACGGCAGCAGGAGATGGGAACTGTGACACGGCCTCATGATATCCAATGGGCCAACCTGGGACTAATTGATGCCACCTGTTGGACCGTGTTGACAGATGTTGGCCATGTATGTACCATACATGTCCTTCCGGAACTGCACACTTCATGTAGTTGTGCCTCATAATGATGTATGTTGGGATCTTGAGTGTGTTCAATGCCGCATATGTGGGGTGACTGACAATCTTGCTTACTTCTCCTCTGCACTGCAGGGCTCCTGCTGTCCATCGACCATTCCCAGACCTGGCAACGATGGTGGAACGGGACAGCATCCGACGGTACCGCTTCACCAGGCAGCTGATTGAGGATTTGGCAATGCAGTTGTCCCCACATTTGCAGCCTGGCCGGCCGTATCCTACAGCGCTGACCCCCAAGGTGAAGGTGATGGCAGCCCTACACTTCTTTGCCACTGGTACCTTCCAACATACTGTGGCGACTGCTGGTGGGATGTCACAGACCATGTTGAGCCGTGTGCTCCGCGATGTTTTGGCGGCAATGTTGCTCTTCCTGAACCGGTACATCTATTTCCCTAGACTGCGACGACTCACTGACGTGAAGAGTGACTTTTATGCCCTGGGGAGGATGCCGCATGTCATTGGCTCCATTGATGGGACACATGTGGCTTTGGTACCACCACAGGCCCAGGAGCAGGCCTACAGGAACCGCAAGCACTACCACTCGGTCAATGCACTGGTGGTGTGTCTTGCAGACATGACCATCACACACGTGTGTGCCCGTTTCCCTGGTTCAGCACACGATGCCTTTGTGATGAGGAGTAGTCGCATCCCCAGGATGATGGCACAGATGCAGAACCAGCGTACCTGGCTTGTCGGTGTGTACTGACTTTGTGCCATTGTGTGTGATCTGATCTGTAGTATTCCGCCCACTTTTCCAAGTCAGCTAATGTTCACTTGTCTGTCCGTAGGTGACTCGGGATACCCCAACATGCCGTGGTTGCTGACACCCCTCAGGAACCCTGTGACACCAGCCCAGATGCGCTACAATGAGGCACATGGTCGGACCAGGAGAGTGATTGAGCGGACATTTGGTCTCCTGAAGAGCCGCTTCCGCTGCCTGGACAAGACCGGAGGGTCCCTCCCATATGCCCCTGCGAAAGTGTGCAAGATTATCATCGTCTGCTGCATGCTCCACAACCTGGCAGTGCGGAAGGAGTTGCCTCTCATCCAGGATGACAATGACCAACATCCGCCACCTGTGGAGGATCCTGGCCTGGACCACGATGCCAGTGACGATGATGATGATGGTGATGTCCGCACACAGCTCATCACCAACTTCTTTAGCTGAATGTGAGTATCCTGAGGTGTCATGTCAATGATGTGAGTTGGCATGATGTGTGGGTGGTGCTCTGGTGCTGTTGGAGTGTGTCCATGGGCTACTTGACTGGATGTGTGTTGCGATGTGTGCTAACAGGTGGGCTGTACTCCCCAACAGTGTTGACATGCTAACTTGGTTCTGGGTGGGTATCTTGTAACATGTATTGTGCATGAGTTTTGCTGTTCTGTCCTGTACTCCATTGCTTTTGACTGTGTGTCATTTCTGTCCTTCACAGGGTACTTTCAGATTCGTTTGGTCAACTGTGTCCACCGACGACGTGATTGCACATCCAGGCTGGTAGCTGTTGTGTCCCTAGAGGTGATGTGCGCCACACCCATGGACTTCCTTCCGTCTACAGTTGTTGACTGTGTGCCCGCTGCCAGGTGGGGTTACCTTGCATCTGTAGTGGTTACGACATGTTGCAACTGTGTAATAAACCTGTGCTTCACTTTGTGATGTGCGTTGTCTGTGGTCACACATTTGACTGCCATTTGCTTACTGCACCTGTGGGCTACTTGACTACAACTGGGAATGGGTGTGGTGTCTGTGCATTGCACCGTCTTCCCTGGCAACATCAGTGTAGGCAATGAGTCAGATGGCCTAGGTGTGTATGTGTTGTGTAGCCCTGGTGGTGTGTCTCCCTCATGTGTGTCACGTTGCCTGTACTCACATGCCTGTGTTGTCCTTGCTGTTGCAGTTCGCATACACAGTGTAATTTTGCAGTTCATCATCCCCATAACAGCACCCACGTTGGAATCACGACAGAGGCAAGTATGGTGTATTAGTGTGTTTATTGTGATACATTTGTGTTAATAGTGCATAGGATGGGTAGTGCTGTACATAAATCTTGCAATCCCAAGTTCCTAGGTGAATTGAAAGTCCTGGTAGACAGGATCCCCAGTATCGGGGCCACAGTTGTCTGACACATTGGTCCAACTTGTACTCCCCATGCAATGTGTGGGAGTAGTGTTGCCGTCAACAGGGTGAACAGTCTGTGCACAAAGGCGAACATCCAGAACAGGTTCAGGCTTCCTGGGAGTTGCGCTTGGCCATCGGCCTCTCACTTTTCCCTCCTCGGACGACCCCTCTTCTTGGGGGGGCCCCTCAAGTACAGGCTGCTGCGGTGCAGGGGACTCTCCGCCAGAGTCCTCCTCCCTCCCTGTGGCAGTTGCAGTTTGTTCGGCACCAGATGTTGTTGGCACACAGGGAGGTGTGGACTGGTTGCTGTTCATCTGGCGGAGGCATTGTAAAATGTCCCTGTGCACCGCCGTCATCTCATGCAGTGCATCCCACTTGGACTCCACGCGGGACATGTGTGAGTCCACACGGGACATGTGTGACTCCACGTGGGACATGTGGGAGTCCAAGCGGGCATGATGGGCAGCCTGCTGCTGTTTCATGTCTCTGAGGAGCCCCACTACCTGGCTGAGCTCTCCGGTGCTGGACTGGTACGCATCAGCTATGCGTACCAGTTGTGGGTCATCATGCACACCAGCAACGTCTGCAAGCAGCGACCTCTGTCTCCCACCCCTCCCACCACCCCTGCTGACATGTGCAGTGTGTGCAGTGGCACGCACAGATAACCCTGGTCCACCTTGGGGTTGGTGGTGGTGGTGGTGTCCATGGCCCCAGGTTGGTCCAGGGTCCCTGTGCTGGTGTTGCGCCTTGTTCTGTCCATGTCGGCAGGGATGGTATTCGTGGTGACAGTCGTTGGAGGGGTGGGTGCAGGGGGTGCAGCTGGTGGTCCTGCTGGTGCTGCAGCTGGTGGTCCTGCTGGTGCTGCATGTTGACTTGCACCGGATGTGCCAGGTTGGTCTTCATCGTCCGAGGAGGACAGAGGCTGTACGACGCCAGTGAGCTCGGCATCCTCTTGAGCCTGGGACTGGGACTCCTCAGCGTCTGCTGCTGTGTCCCCATCATCACCTGTTTTTGGGAGACACAAACAATGTATGTTATGTTTCTGCAGGCATCAATGGTTGACACACATGACAGTTGTGACTGTGCCTCTGGGTGCGGGCCTGTACATTGCATTGTCCTAAGTCGTCACAGTCAGGGGTTGATATTGGTGTGGCACATTGTCCTGCATTATTTGGGCATTTCTATGTATTTTCTGGGGTGTGAACATGGTCTGCATTGGTTGTGTTTGGTTGACAGCCGGCCCTCCTTCCCACCCACCCAGCCAGTCAGTTATCCCACCATGGAACGTGCTTGCGTTGCAGGGAGTGTAAGTTGTCTCTCAGGATGTCACTCAGTGGTGTCCTGCTGTTTGTTGGTGCACATTTGCCAGCAGGGCCTTGTGCTCCCCACAGCAGTAGCCAGTGTCAGCCATCTTGTGAGTCCTTCTCCACTTCCTGTGATGTGAGCATGGTTCAGGGTGGTGTTGATGGGACAGTTGTGGGGGTGACCAATATCAGTGACTACGACTCCCATCATGCTATTGCCTCCACCCCCTTCCCAGCATGCCCATGCTTCCTTCCTTTTGACTCTGCTTCCCTGTGGGGTGGGCTGGCTGTGCTGACAGGATGGCTGGGAGTGTTGTCCTGGCAGTTGTTTGGCTAAAAGTCCCAAGAGTGTCCCTGTGCTTCACACAACATAACCCAGGGTGGTGGTTCTTTGTGGGATCTTGTGTTAGGATGGTGGGCATTGCATTCTACCAGGTGGGTTCTGTGGAGTTTGTGTTGGAGGGTGTGTGAGGGGAGGTGCTTGTGACTATGGTCAGTGCTGCAAGTCCCCCTTCCCACCCAGCTAGCCAGATATCCCACCATGGAACGTGCTTGCATTGCAGGGAGTGTAAGTTGTCTCTCAGGATGTCATTCAGTGGTGTCCTGCTGTTTGTTGGTGCACAGTTGCCAGCAGGGCCTTGTGCTCCCCACAGCAGTAGCCAGTGTCAGCCATCTTGTGAGTCCTTCTCCACTTCCTGTGATGTGAGCATGGTTCAGGGTGGTGTTGATGGGACAGTTGTGGGGGTGAGCTATGTCTGTGACTACGACTCCCATCATGCTATTGCCTCCACCCCACTTCCCAGCATTCCCATACTTACTTGCTTTTGTGGGGAGTTCAGTGTGTGTGGGTGTGAGAGCAATGGCAAGATGGCTGACAGTGGTGTCCTGCTGTTGGTTGGTGTGCAGTACCCAGCATGCCCTTGTGCTCCCCACGACACAGCAACAGTGTCAGACATCTTTGATGGGCCTTTCCACTCTCTGTGGGATGTGCATGCGTGAGTGTGAGCTTGCTGGGCCATGTGGTGGGGGATGTAGAGCTGTGACTACGACTCCCATCATGCTATTGCCTCCTCCCCCTTCCCAGCATGCCCATGCTTCCTTCCTTTTGACTCTGCTTCCCTGTGGGGTGGGCTGGCTGTGCTGACAGGATGGCTGGGAGTGTTGCCCTGGCAGTTGTTTGGCTAGAGGTCCCAAGAGTGTCCCTGTGCTTCACACAACATAACCCAGGGTGGTGGTTCTTTGTGGGATCTTGTGTTAGGATGGGGGCATTGCATTCTACCAGGTGGGTTCTGTGGAGTTTGTGTTGGGGGGGGTGTGAGGGGAGGTGCTTGTGACTATGGACAGTGCTGCAAGTCCTCCTTCCCACCCAGCTAGCCAGATATCCCACCATGGAACGTGCTTGCATTGCAGGGAGTGTAAGTTGTCTCTCAGGATGTCATTCAGTGGTGTCCTGCTGTTTGTTGGTGCACATTTGCCAGCAGGGCCTTGTGCTCCCCTCAGCAGTAGCCAGTGTCAGCCATCTTGTGAGTCCTTCTCCACTTCCTGTGATGTGAGCATGGTTCAGGGTGGTGTTGATGGGACAGTTGTGGGGGGCAATATGTGTGACTGCGACTCCCATGATGCTATTGGCTACACTGACTTGGCCAGCATACACAGAATTCCTTCCTTTGAGTGGTCTTCACTGTGTGTTGGTGTTGTTGTGGTGGCTACATGTGTGGATGTGTTTGTTAGTTCTATTTGTGCCACTGCCTAGCTGTAGTTGTAGTTGTGTTTGTACATGTGTTGGCACAGTTGGATGTGACTTTTTTGATGGCATGTGTTGTGTTTATCTGACTGACATACACATTTTGGGATGATTCTGTTCTGGTTGCTGTGTAATTGCTATGAGTGCATGATTTGACTCTCCCTTGACAGTGATGTGTGTGTTTTGTGGCAGTATATTGTGTACATTTGTTGTGTACTCACCAGGCTCTGGGATGTCCTCTAGTCCATATACGCTCACTGGCGGAAGGATGGCCCGCACCTTCTCCTCCCAGGGCCTGAGGTATATTGGCTTGGCAGGAGGGCCACTGCCGGTGTGTTGGCTGTTGATGTAGTCTTTCTTCAGCAGGTCCCGTACCCTCCTGCGCACGTCATACCACCTGTTCTGGATGTCGGTCTTTGTGCGCCGACATGGTGATTGTGCGTTCACCCTGTTGATGATCCTCTCCCACATCTTGGTTTTCTGGGAGATGGGGGTCTGTTGGACCAGTGTGCCAAACAGCTGTGGCTCTACCCTGAGGATCTCGTCTACCATGACTTCCAATTCACTATCTAGGAACTTGGGATTCTTCTTGGGGGCATGGTGATGGGTGGTGATGGTGAGTGATGTGTGTGTTGGTGTGCAGGTGAGGGTGTGTGAGTGTGTGTTTTGCTGGGTGTATGTGAGGTAGGTATTTGTTGGTGTGCTGATGGTGTGTGGCTTGTGTGAGGGATGAGCTGTGGGTGTGTGGTTGCTTTCTCTTGGGTGCTGGCAGTGGAATGGCATTTACAAAGGCTCATGGTTGTGATTTGTGTCTTATATAGGTGGAGTTGTGGGTGTGTCTTTGTTCTCTGTCCCCACCCCACCCAGTATTTATTGGCTTGGTAATTGCTTGTTTGGCCTTTTTTTGGGTGTTTTTTCCTTTGTGCTGTTTGTGTATGTTGGAAACGTTCTTGTGACCGAGTTGGACCCTGCATTTGTCTCGTACGGTGTTCTCCGTTTCGTTCGCGCTGTGTTTGTGCAGTTTTCTATGCTGCGTACGCGTCGGTCGCGGTGTTTTGTGTTGCTTCGGCTCGGTTTTGTATGCGTGTCGGTCGTACGGCTTGTCCTCCGTCCGACTCGCTCGTGGTTTTCACGCCTTGCATCGTACTTTGCGGTTTGGAGTTCGCGTGTACGTTTCGGTCGGATTTGTTCCGGGTGCGTGTCGGTCGGTTGGATTCGCGTGTTTTTCCGGCCGGATTGCTGTTTTCCGTGCGGCTCGGTCGGTCGACTTGGTTTCGGTACGTGTCGGTCGGAGTTTTCACGCCTTGCATCGTACTTGGCGTGTCGGGCGCCACGGGTACGTGTCGGTCGGTATTATTTCCGGATCCGAGTCGGTCGGTGCTTTTTCCGGCCCGAATCGGAATCGACCCCTAAGTCGTGAGCACTAAGACGGGGCCACAGGCGAGTATCACACAAACATTCAAACTAGTAAATTATCAAAATATGGGACTGGAAGTCTAAGGAAACGTAGAACTATGTGTGAAAAATACATACTTATGTGGAACCCTGGGCAGTTTGGTCCAGACAGAGAAGTCAGTATAAAGACAATAAATTATATTCTGAAATGTAACTGAAAACCATATCTCACCAGAGCAGGCAAACTGCGCAGCTTCCCTGTGGCTAGGTCCTTTTCTTGTACCTGAAGTTCATCTAAAGGCTGTGGTGGCATTAGCATCTCACTCCGGTCTGGAAGAACCTAAAATAAACAAGCGCGCGCCTGGCGCGGCAGCAGGGGGAGGGGGCCTGCGCGATTCCCTTGCGGGAGCGTGCAGCAAGGCGCGATGATTGTGACCATATGGCGCCACCATATGGCGCCGCGCGCTCCCGCAAGGGAATCGCCAGACGTGCACGCGTTGCCATTGCAAGCAATGCAACGCGTGCACGTTTTTGCCCCCAAAGCTGTGCCGATAACTAAAGGTCTCTCCTATGCAGCGCATGCGCGCTGCGTAGGCGAGACCTAAAAAACGGAGGTAGGTGTCGTAAACACTGTAGAGGTCCCAGAACTGACACTTAAAATGCCCTCCAGGCAGCCATTGGTAAAAACATTTTATAGTGCCAAAAAGCGTTGTGGCACCCATGGCGTTTCCTGAGTTGTTAGTATTTAAAACACAAAAGGAATGTAACTGGGGCTTCTCTGTGCAGAATGTTACCAGCTACCAGTGTTCATGGCCTGAGTGTCATAAAGGTCGGGGTAAATGTGGAAATTGGGCTTAAAAATACTCCAAAACACCAATATTTTTGGACATGAGAAGATGTTGATTTTTTTCATCTGTTAAATATTTTCGAGGTAGAGAAAAAAATTGAAAACATATAAGGTTCAAATACCTGCAGTTTTCCTGATGAAAAAATGCGCCATTTAAACTTTGGGCATACCTACAGCAGTCTATTTTTAACTTTAGTTAGATTTTTTTGACTTTCCTGAAAATAGTAACTTTATGAAATTGTAGGAATAAATGTACGACTCGTAATTTCACTGTGATCTTCGAAGATGTTACAATGCACATAGGGGCATATTCTCAAGGACTTATCGCCGAGTTAGCGGCACTTTATCGCAGCCAAAGTGGCGATAGATTTATTGCCCTATTCACAAGCTGGTGCTAACAGCCGATATCGCCAGTTTTCCTGCGATAGCAGCCCCAAAAAACATCGCCACGGATGACACCGACAACTAACGCTAATGCGATGCAGAGTAGGCGTTCCTGTGCAAAAAGCCGCGATAACACCACTTCGCAATATTCTCAACGACCAGCCAGATCGGCGATAAGATCCCAAAACAGGCGATAAGGCGCGTTAGCAGCAGGGATTTAATACCTGCTCTTACCTGGTGTTAAGTCGGACGACAACCTGCACCACAAAAGGGAGCCCAGACCAGAGCCACACCTGAAGAACAACAGATGCCATGGAGCTACTGATCATGCAGCTCGGAGCCCCAAGAGGGCCACAACACCCACCGCCATCACACCCAGGCACCTTTACTTCCCACACACTGCGCAGGAACAGCTGGAGACCAAGCAAGGCTTCTACGCCATGTCATCTTCCGACATCTTCCGACAGACCATCATCAAACAGCGCTTTGAGGCTGGCACCTATGGGAATGCATTGCTCGTTGGTAAGTACCAAATGAACACACCACACACCTCAACTCCACAGTCATGCAACTCATGACTCTGGGAATGCACACGTTACAAACTCACATACAACATGCCAAACAACATGCCCACCTACCAGACACGACAGCACAACTTACTGTGGTAACCTGGGCTAGCCATGTACACAAGCCATCAACGGCATGGCACCTCAGCCACACAATAGCAGAATGTGGGGAGAGGTGGGAACCAGGCATGTGCGAAGGAGGCAAGTGACCCATGAATGAGAATGTACACAATGCCAAGTGTGGCGTGGATGTGCTGGCCAGACTGCAGTATGCAGACCACAGACATGTCCATGTCGACATATACTGCTGGTGTTTGGAGTGTAGTGGACAGTGGACACAACCATGTCACCTCAGGCAGTGGGGAAGATCGCGGAAATGTAGCTTGTTACGTCCCCCCCTGTAAGCGTGAGCGCAGTGGGCTGGCCCGGCGTACGCCAGGCCAGCATAGGGGTGTGAATAAAAAGCCCGTTGCTGTGGGCGTGGTTCTCTTCCGGAATGGCCAACGTATCTGCCAGGGCGGCGTCTCTCAGCCCGCCACGAGGCCGACGCCGTGAGCGGCGGTTCCTGCGATCCTGTGCGCCTGCTGCACTCCAGGGCGCTGGTCCCCAGACCCGTCTTGGCCCCCCCTGTGCAACCAGGCCTCACTGCTCACCTGCCGACACCGGCATGTGTGTCAAAGAGGGCCCACCACGTGCCGGTGCAAGCTCCAAGCCTGAGGCCCGCGACTTTGGCAGCCTCCTCAGACCATCACGGCGTCCGCGACACAGGCCCCCAGCACTCCTTTCTCGTTGATGTACTCCACCTCTGCCTCCGGCCTACACTGCGGTCCAGTAGGTCACACATTTGGAACTGAGTCTTGATTTCATGATGGCTGAGTTCATATGTTAATGGCAGCATTTATATCACTGTACTCCCTTCGATCTGGTGCCACCAACTCTGTGCATCGCAAGCCAACGACACGTGTCTGTGGGCCCTTTCTGACTACTGCCTTCGGCCTACACTGCGGTCAAGTAGGTCACACATTTGGAACTGAGTCTTGATCTGTTAATGGCAGAGTTCATACCATTGTACACGCCTCATCTCTGACTGCATCCCCTTTCAGCTCTGGTGCCACTAACTCTGTGCACCGAAAATCATGGACACTCACTGGTTGAACTTTGGTGGCGTCTGAGTCTATGGCCTGGGGGTTGTCTTCATCTTCATGTGGCTGGTACTGACTTGGTGTTAAACATGAGTCTGTAGCATTCATCTCCTCCTTATTGCCTGTTTCAGCTTGGTTCTGCCCTCTGCATCATGCCCTGGTAGAACACCTTCCACTGTCTCCCGAAACACTCTGCGACATTCAGCTTCGACATCGACTAGGACCCGCTCAGCTCTCGTGACCCTACCTCAGTGCACCGCAAGTCACCGTCCCGTGGCGGTGTGCCTGTGCCGGCCGCAGTGCATCCGGGGCCACTAACTCTGTGCAGCTCAAGTCATTGACCCTTGCTGTTTGAACTTTGAACTTCTGATTGTCTGATCACTGTTGTAGTTGTTGCCAGCACCAACCACTCCCTGAAGGCTGGCTTACACTCACCCCACACCCATCCAGCACAGGCGTCACTGGACATGTGACCCTGGCAATAAAAGGGGCCGGGCGCACGTGCCCGTAGCCAGTTCCACAAACTATCTAAGTGTGTCCGTGTGGTCATTATGTATGCATGAGGGCCCCGGGCCCTACCGCATGACATTGTGCTGTGTACAGCGGACGCAACCATGTCACCTCAGGCAGTGGGGAAGACCTGGGACATGTAGCTGTGTCGTAACCCCCTGTAAGCGTAAGCGGAGTGGGCTGGCGTACAACAGTCCAGCGTAGGGGTGTGGATAATCAGCCCGGGGCTCTGGGCGTTGCTAAGTGTTGGCCTTGCCAAGGAAGTAACTTATGTGTGTGTCTCTGTTGTAGTGTCGGCGCCACCCGTCCCGCAATGGACAATGTTGCGATGTAGCATGCCCCCGGAGTGCGGGCTCGGCCGAAGGGATAAATGAAGGAGCGCAAGCCCGCTCGGGGTCCGGGATCATACATGCCAACTGTTGTGTGTGTCGCTATTACCGCAGCATAGGCCAAAGGTCTACCCTCAGCCGCATCGCAAGTTCATCCAGCCATGAACTCTACATCTGTGTCCGCCCTATCCTTACCATAGGCCTACACACACGTGGCCACCCACCTTCAACGCACAACATCACAGTGTCGTTGTCAGGCTTGTGGACATGCGCAGACAGGCATGACAATGGTGTGCCGTAGGAGTGCAAGTGATGCAACTGCGCTGCGCACACTAGTAAATAGGCTCGGGGGAGGGAGGAGCAGCAGTGAGGCTACGCAATACACATTGATGCCGCTCATTTGCTACAAGCAGTACCTGTCAAACAGGAATCACTAAGTCACACATATCACACACCAATGAACTAGTGAGCCTGCCAACACATCATGCAGAACCAACTTTTGACTCATGTCTCTCTCTGCCCTGTCACAGGTGATCAAGGATATGCACTCTGCTCTTGGATGATGACACCCCTCCGAGCCCCGAACACACAAGCCCAGAGGCAGTATAATGCGGCCCACAAACGCACCAGGGGCATCGTGGAACGCACATTTGGCGTGTTGAAGTCACCTTTCAGGTGCCTGGACATCACAGGTGGAAGGCTCCTGTACAGGCAAGGCATCGTGTGCAAGATGATCGTTGCATGTTGTGTGTCGCACAACATATGTGTACGCACCAATGCCCCATGGCTACAAGTGCCAGATGCACCGGACGATGATGAGGAAGATGAGGCAGGTGGACCACACCCCACTGCAGCAGCAGCAGGAATAGCCCGTAGGAATACCATCATTGACAATTTCTTCACATGAGCACGTCACATTGTCACAGTCCTTAGCAATCATGGGACAGTACAAAATGACCACAGGCACAGCATGTGCAAATAAATTCATTACAACACACATTCCCTGTGTGCATGATACTCCTCTGTACAAGCACTGACAAGTGTAAGTGCAACATGTAGTGCTAACAATCTCACTAATTGGAAATAGATGGTGGGTGTGTCACCTCTGTACAGAGAGGCTGTTTAGGGTGTCACGTATTCGAAATGCCATTTCTGGGTGTCAAAGATAATACGGAATCCCACTCATCAGCATTTCACATGTGTCCCAAATCATTACATATAGGCTGTCATTTGTGACCTACAATTGACAACAGGGCTTCTTTTGGGGTCAAATATGTACCACCATGATGCAGGGATGCACCCTGTGACTAAAGTCCCACAACATGAGCTACATGGATGTAAGGGGGAATCACTGCCCCTACATTAGTCCATGCTTTCATACTTGATTAATCATAGACATGACACATCTGTGTGTACTAGAATGTATTATTTACGTTCAGTGGAGTGTTGAGGCTGTCTTAGTACTGGGCCATGCAGACAACACTTTACAATGTTGCCCCGTGGAGGGCCAGCCAGAGTCCTTTAGGGATTGACAAGTTACTCAGAAGGGGAAGAGTCCAGTCCGCAGGCTGATTGCTGTGTCATTGTTGAGCATACAAAATATGGCAGTCCATGTCGAGGTCCAAGGTTAGCGTCGCAGAGTGTGTCGGGGGACAGTGGAAGGTGTTATTCCAGGGCATGATACAGAGGGCAGACCCAAGCAGAAACAAGCCGTATGGCGGAGATGAATGCTACTGCTTCCTCCTTACCACTAAGGCAGATTCATCCTCATCTTCGTCCTCTGACGTGTCATGTGCCTCACATGTGGGTGGTGGTGTTTGGTTTGCAGCACTGTGTGACACTGACACATCAGGGGCCCGAGATGTGGATGTAGAAGTAGCAGCAGCATTCATCTGCGCAATGTCTTGTAGCATCACTCCCATGATGAGGATCTGCAGGGCATGGAAGATCCCATCTACAGCTTTCTCGTGTGCAGCCGTGGTAGCCATTCTTTGCGCCTGCATCCGCTCCATGTTCTCCATGACCCTCCTTATATTTCCCAAATCACGGATGACATTGATGTAGCCACTCTGACTAGACAGTTGTTGTTGTCTCCGAGTCATGACTCCAGCGACGCCAGCCATGGATTGTTGGAGGGCATAGGGCGGACTGTGGGTGTCCGTTAGGGAGTGTAAGTGGTCCCTGATGGGACTTAGACACCCACGTATGGCATCTAGTTTGGCTGCCATGAGGTCGAACCCCACCGCACCTGTTCAGCCAGCTCCTTCTGGCAGTCTAACACACGGCGTTGGAACACCATGTGTTCTTCAGTGAGGTGCTGGGAGCCAGACGGGGTGGTGGGTGCTTTCTGCTGTGTGGTCTGTGCAGGGGGTGGGATCACCTCGATGGTGCTTGGCTGCCCTGCTACTGGAGGTGGGGTGCGGAGGTTGTCCATGAACCGTTGGAGTTCGTCGTAGTTGATGTCCTGGGGGTCGTCTCCATCATCACTGACGTGATGTAGGGTCTGCTCTGCAGGAGGTGTTGATTGTCCCTCTGCAATGTAAAGGGGAGATGCAGTTTCACAGTGTGTTCCATGTATGTTGACGCATTGGCGGAGTTTACACACAGACTGCATGACAATGTACATTGTGACTGTTTGTGAGGAGATGCCTATTTGATGCGGGACAGTGGACATTTGTACTACATCACGGATGTGAGGTTGTACTCGTACATTGTCATCTCACAGTTTCCTGCTATGCCAGATGTGATTGGCCATTTTGTACACACATGCGGCAACAGTTGTGTCCTGTTGTGAAAGTGTTGCAGTTTGTACCACATTGTTGTCAATGTTGAGGTGCTCTTATTCTTATGTGTGTGTGCTGCATTGTGGGTGAGTCGCCCCTGCAGCTCTGATTTGGCTGCCCCTTATCCCTTTCAGGCGGTGTGCCTTTGACTTCTGTGCTTCTACAGTGCTGAGATGTTGCGGACTTGGGTAAATTGGGCTCTTGGTCGAGTTGTGACTCTTGGGCATGGTTTGTCCGCAGATGTGTTGTTGACGTCAGGGGTTATTTGTGCACGTGGATGTGTCAGAGTGTGACCTGCTCCTTTCCGGATGTGGTCCACACTCAGTCACCTCAGTGTTGTGGCGTGCACCATGTCATGATAATTGGACTGCAGCCATGCTAATCGTCATGCAGTGTCACTTGCATTGTCAGTGTGGCTCACGGACCCGCAGCTTTGCTGGGTTCAGCACATGTGTATGGGTTTGTTGTGAGATTAGTGATGTGTGGGGAGGGCCCCCTCCGGGCACATTGTCGACGGGGGCCTACTTGCTGTTTCTATGTGTGCTGCAGTATGCCAAGGAGATCAGGGACATGATCCAGAGTCATTGTGGGTGTGCACTGTGCTCTACTTAATTGTGCATGTGTGCCATTGTGCCCATCTCCCCCCGTCCCTGGTCGGTACTCACCCTGTTGATGAGGTGTCAGGTCATGTTGAGCAGTGTCCGGATCCACTACTCCTGGCACTGTATCCCGACTGATGACTGTGGCCACCATTTTCTCCATGTCATCCAGCTCCTGGTGTGCCGCTGGACCCCCACCTCCAATCTGCGTTGCTGCTTTCATGTTGGCATCGAGTTTCTTCTTGGTTTTGCCCTTCACATCATTCCAGCGCCTCTTGACCTCTTCCATTGTCATCCTCAACTCTGCAACTGCATTCACATTGTCCAAGATAGTCTGCCATGTTTGCGTCTTTGTTGCCAATGACACGTTGGAGGTGACGAACAATTGTTGGTAGTGTTCTATCACCTCCGTAACGATGATCCTGTTTTCCTGCGGACTGAACCGCGTCTTCCTCTTCCTCTTCTCCTTGGCCTTCCCCGACCCCGAGGTTCCTTGCTGGTCGTCTGTGGGGCTTGTGGGGTTCGCGTTGTCCTCTGCACTCGGTCCGGGTGCATCCATAGTGCTACGCAGTTTATTTTTTTGTCTTTTTTTTTCTGCTTTTATTGTGCATTTTCCCGCATGACGCGTGGGAATTGCAGGCCTGTCGCTGGTTATCGCTGATTTTTGTATCGCGATTTGGGGCATTGCAACTTTTTTCGCGTTCATGTTTTGCATTTTTTCGGCGTCGCGCTAATTTTAACGCCGTCATTTAGCGCGTTATCGTGAGACTATCGCATGGTGCCGCCGGGTTGAGAATACAACGTTAACACAGTGTTATTTTCCCGCTATGGACTGCGATGTGCAAAGTTGCGTTAAGCTAATTTTGCTGTAATTATCACACGTTCTTGAGAATATCCCCCATAATGTCTCTCATATATCCGTATTATTAGCCAACCTATAGTTCGCAAACATTCTAAATTATCTGCGTAAAAGAACAAGAATTAGGTGGCACCAAAAATGGATGTGCCATTTTATCATGATTTAACTCTAAATGGCATTTTCGCTGTGACGTTGAAATGAGGATTTACCAGGGAATTAGTGATTTTGGGACCACTTCCATCTCTGCTATTCTCCATTTTGCCTGACTTTCACCCATAGTTATCTTGGAGTGAAAGGAAACATTCCATAATTCTCCCAGTTGCGGTTCTGAAAAGGGTGCATACACTTTCTAATGCAGTGCAGCAGAGAACACATTTATCATATATGGCTTACTGGGACCACCCAGGAAAAGTGAAATTTCAGGTCAGTTTCAGAACTGCATCGTCTCCCATAAGCAAGCGCTCTGGCACCACCTGTTTCCTCCGTGTCTGAAGCAGACCCGTAATCATTCCTTTATTATATTTGTCCAAAAGGTTATTTTAGGTGTATTGGGCGCTTAAGGCGGCACTGGCATGACAGGTTGTAATTTGAAACAGACAAATACAGTCAAATCAATCTGAAACAGGAAGTGCTGTAGGTGTTTGTCTCAGCCCCCCCTCCAGCAAAGATTGATAGTGTTAAAACAAAGCTTTCCTCCTCGGATGTATAACTCAGAATAAAAATAAAAAGATAATTAAAAGAAAGCTAAAGCATGTGCATACTGTTCTATTATTCTGCTATTAAAGGAAATTATTTTTGCTGGGGAGGGGGAATATTTTAAGGAAACTAAAATCAATTCGGCATAATACCTCATGTGGTATTAATGCTATTATGGATATTGGTAATTCTGTTTGTGGTATTACTAGCAGATTACACGTTATCCCCACATGTGGAAATCACCATTATCAGATCAATTTCCATCAATTTCACAATTCTATGTCTTTTGCTGGTAGATCTGTGCCAAGAGTCACCCTTGGTATTACTGCAGATGGCAAAACCATGGGTCTCCTGATACCAATTAGATTAAAACTATTGTCTGTGCTGACAATAGTATTTTCAGGCCACTCATGGCCCAAAGAGCGAGAGAACCTTTATATCTTGTTGAACTCTTTGATATGGCATGTCAAGATACATCTTAAGGTTTTGAAAAATTCAATTAGCATACTGAAAGAAGTGCTATTATTAATTATTGAAAAAATAAGGGTCTAATTCACTGATGTTTTAGAGGCTTAGTTGCGCGGAAAACCTATAAACATAAATACAACATCCTGATTCAGAGAATCTGGATTGGTAGAATTTTAGATTAATTAAAGTGAAAATGTAGAAAATCCAACACTAAGGGGCCGATTCCGATCTCGGCCGGTAGGGCTCCGAATCGGATTCGGCTTAACCGGATCCGATTCGGAGCCCTATTTCCCGACCGATCCGTACACGCGTCCGGACGAGCGAGTACGATGCGAAATCGCCGACCGACTCGTTTGTGCGTCCCAACCGCTCCGACCGACTCGTTCCTGGGTTGAACCGCACTGACCGACTCGCTCGGACACGACTCGCACCGCGCAATGAAGACGTTCCCCGGCCGGGTAAGTACGATGCGCGCCGCGAGCAGTCCGACCGACACGCGCCGTCCGGCTCGAAAGAGCAGTCGGAGCCGTACTTCGGGGGTCCGTGTCGGACCCCCCCTGTATGCGTAGCCACGCGAGTCGCACACAGGGGGAACCCATGGGTCCCCCCTACCTGTGCGTGTACGGCGCGAGTCGCTTCGCCGCGTACCCGCTGTAGGGGGCACCCTTGTTCGCTTCGCACCCATTGAGTCAATGGGAGCCCGTGTACGCGTTGTACGACCGGCTCCCATTGACTTCAATGGGAGTCCGACCGACTCGAGTACGATAGCATACGGACGCATCGTACTCGTTCGGTCGGACTGCACGGGTCCGATTCGGTCAGAAATCTCTCCGGGTCCGGCTCGGTCGGAGAGATTTCCGGCCCGAATCGGAATCGGCCCCTTAATCGGAATTAACCAATTTGCAGGTTTAGGGACTGCGGCTCGATTGTGGGTAATTCTGTCTGCGCAACGTGCAGAAGGCCATTCAAGGAATCATAAAGTCGCAAATAGCTACTCACACTACAAACAACAAGCAAATTTGCTCCTTTGAAAGGAAGGAGTAAATGCCATTCTGAAGAAGGAAAAGGAACGAAAATATTTTCCTACCTTCTCCCTCTTCAAATGATAAAAATGAATACAAAATGCTACTGCACATTAGATGTCATTCCTAATGCAAATTCTTGTTGCTTAAATTTTACACATGGAGTACTGTAGAAAATCTAAGACTGCTGCAAATTTCCTAAAATGCTGCTGGCTGGGATTCTTTGAGAATCCCAATAAATTGGAAAATTGCCCCATATGTAGGATAATCCTACGGTATCAGATTTCTTACATTTTATTTTATGATTGTTAATCAGATCCTATTTCTTAGCCATATCTAAACCTTAGACGGCCCAAACCTTTTATTACATATGAAAGTAATTTCCAAGTTATAAAACAAGATGGGAGAAACAGTGACTGCCTTTACGAGGTTGAGGTTTAATATTTTAAGAAACTGATCCAAGGACTCATCGCTGTTAGTATGATCTGCATTTAGCTTTTAGTACTGATGGTCTTCTTTGAAAGTATTTCAATTCATTTTTTTGCATCAGTTAATTAAACTATAGTAACAGAATAATAAATAACCATAAATATGACATTAAAATTATAAAAAACTTCCTCAGTGCACGAGGCAGTCTCTGTTCTTGTCTTATGGGCTCAGTAATTTGATTTTGGGGCGACAGAGTTTAGGTAGAAAATGATAGTCTGCTCATGGGGTCGGATCCCTTGAGGAGTAAAAACTATTAACAGTAAGATTATAAACCTATAAAACACGTAGGAGCAAAGCCGCCTGAATTTTTATGGTTGCATTTGATTAAAATCTCTCAACTCCAGAACTTGCAGACAAGACTTGTTGAAAACAGGCAAAAAATTTAATAAATCTACAGTTCAAAATGGGGTACTCCAGATCAAAATGGGGTACTTGGGATTGAAGTGAGAAATAATGGCCTGTCTGCAAGTTCTACTCCCTCTTGAGTTAAATGCTTTTCTCATGATGGGTTCTCCGCCAGAGATGGAAATACATCAAGCCGGAGCGTCAAAAATTTCTGCTTCCTTCTTTGACAGAAAATTATGGACCTGACTACCTTATGGTGGTTGCTGAAATCCTGCAATTGCTGAACAAAACGTTAAAGGCCTTATGTAGAGTTTGGAAGATGGGGCAATCTGCCAAAACATGGAGGAAATCCTACCTGTCGTATTACAAGTGCCATCGGCTAAAATGTCCTCGTAATATGGTGGACAGAACATCACCCATGTTTGTGATGGAGTATCACATCCGCCAAGCTCTAAATAAGGCCCCAGTATATGGAGTGACATCCACCATCTCATGTTCTTCCACAATATAATCCTTATGGTGGAGAAAATTCAGCCAGAGAATTTTGGTGTGTATTGAAAGTTTCCTCCAGATATTGGAGGATTCCACACCAAACTCTGAATTAGGCTACATGTGTAAATAGACAGTATCCTGGAGCACACTGCTCCTGTAGTAACAAGGACAAAGAGATACATGATCGAAGGGGTGAAGTCGCAGAAATAGATGTGCAGTGTCGTGCTGTAACTCCTAGTCTTGGCTAGTAAACACCGTCACAGTAATCTACGCATGTTGACACAAATGTGTTCACACTCATCAACACACACAAACACACATCAACCGTTATAACATCTGCATGTTTTTACTGTGCATTGAGCAAAAGTGGCAGCCGGTGATTAAATGATTCTACTGCAGCCATAGCGTCTGATACTCTACTTATCTAGGCTATGACACACATATTACGGCTGGTAATGAGAATTAATAGAATAAATAGATTATACACCCCAAACATTGTTCATCACATATCCCGAATCGATGAATCGAAAACTCCCTATTCGCCTTACAGAATGATTTTATTGCGCTGTGCTGTTGCCAAATCTTGTAGATACCAGATTGCCTTCAGTACCTGGCCTTTGAGGCAAGCTTATATAGACCCTTTATTCATAGAATTTCAATGGCGCTCGTGAGGCACCTCTCACGCGTAACCCAGTGTTAGGTGAGTATTAACCTTTAGCCGAACACAATGCTCTAATTTGAAGCACGGGTAGTGTGGGTCAGGGTGCCCTAAAAAGTTTAGCCACCCCAAAAATGTACCTCAACGAGAATGTCCACATTTACTGGATCGGAGATGGCACTGAACCTGCCTAAATTTCATGAGGCAACGTGTCCCTATGTTAAGGTACCTCCCAAAGCAATAAAAATGAAAACTGCAATTCAATAAGTAAATGTATTGGGATTGAATGGGCCCACTCAATAACGCAGTTCTAGATCAATAGAAAAGTTAAAGGGTTTTATTACATAATTTCAAATTAAAGCGGTACAGAGTCAATGCCATGAAGGCTCTCAATGAAAAGTTATACAAAGAATGCAAAAATCAGAAATTATTCAACTTAAGTCCAAATGAGCAGCAACATTGAAATAAACCAACAGCAACCCTGGCTCAACCCCAAAATCGAGGGTTTTTCTACATTATTTTTGCATATTAAATTACATAATCTGCAGACTCACTGTGGTGTGAGCAAACGTAGCATTTTATCAGCAAATCTGAGCACGTGAAAAATAAACATCACATTACCTTGACATCTATGCACTATCCCACTACTTGAATAATTCTTCAGTACCCTCTATGCGAATATCGTCTTGGGATGCTAGAAGATAACTAGATACATGCAGTGGCGTAATGAAACTCGAGGGCCCCCCCTCCAAAGTACATGGAGGAGGCCCCCCATGCTCCGGACCCATTCAGGAGCTCTCAGTCAAGTTGCCTGCTGCCCGTGCAGAGTGCCAGAGGGGCCCCCCTTGGAGCTCGGGGCCCCCCAGCACCGCGGGGGCTGTGGGTGCTTTTGTTACGCCACTGGATACATGAAACAATAATGTGTTATGTGAATGAATTGCTACAATGAACCAATGGAAGAACTTTGGGGATGTTTCAAGTTGTGACTGAAAGTTCATGGAAAGTAGGACAACAATAACACTGGAAATAAACCAGTACATCTCAGGTTGACTGCGTGCTGCAGAGTTTGCAAGAAAAAAAGTGGGCAGGGGGAAAGAAGTGTGAGCGACAGGGGTGACTTCCATCTTGCAAAATATGGCATTTATATCTAAACTGAGGCCTAGTTAACATAAATCAGAAAAATGTACTTCTACACATTATAAAGAATGTTTTTTAAAAAATGGTACTATATATATTTTTATTATTATACTTGTGTAACCAGGTGTGAGAATGCACTATACAAATTGTAAATGATGCACAAAAAATATAAACCCACAAAAATCTTCTGCAGAAGTGATAGCGTATGCTGCAGTTCAAACCCTGTTAGAAGGAAATCAGTATCTTAACAATGTTGTTCTTCAAGTACAGTTTTGCCTCGTAGCTGCTGGTAACAATAAGCGGTGCAGAAGAGGAACATTCCTATTTGATTTGATCGTGTGACTCACAAAAAAAAGAGATTATTCTGCAGCAAAGCCAGAACTCGTGTTAAATGAACCCACTCATTTTAAGGACTTTTTGAATTCCTAATTTAACTTGTGCTAAGTCAATGCACTCGAACACACAAACACACGGTAGGGATCAAAACACAGATCATGTTAGTGTATGTCAAGAACCTTTACCGTATATTAGCATCATCAGAAACACATTGGAGCCTTATGGGCATGTCACATCTGGAGCAGCATTGAAAGAGACAGTATTATTAGCCCGACGACCAGAGCAATGCCAAAGAAATCGAAGGTTTAACGGGTAGTTCTCCACAAAGTAACTACATATTAATGGCCTGCCTTCAGTGGTAGGATTTTTATCTATGTGTGTCTGTGTGACTAGTAGTTATGGTAGAATATGGCCGAACCTTGCTATGCTCGACATAAAATAAATCTTCACATCGCTCTCCTTGTAGATCTTTTTCTGTTGAACAGAATGAAGAGTGAATCTAGGGAAGATGACTTGCATACATTTCTCCTCCATGTGGAAACTGGATAGAAGTCTCATTATAAATATGTTTGTGAGTAGGAGGGTGATGCCAAGATGGTGGGAGAGGATGATGCTCAGAATAAATCTACCATAATGGCTGTCTTCCAAAAGAGGAGCTTTGCCTCAGTTGATGGAAGGTTTTAAGAAGATATGTTAATGAGTTACTAGCAGGGACATCTTAAGGTTTTTAGGGAGGGGTGGGGGGCAGGACCAAACATATTTTTTGGGCCCTTGTTCGTAACAGCTTTGAATTTATGATCCAATTTCAGCATTTTCATGCCCTCTTTGGCCAGGTCACTTACTGTGCACAGGCAGACTGGTCCAAATTCTAAATGTATTTACATCTAATAATAAGGGATAGTGACGTGTTTTCAATATTATAATTCAGCAGCAACTCACTAATAATATTGTTAATAAACTTTGTGGCCCCCGCCCGTTTCTCATACGCGAGGTCCTGTTTTGATCTAAAAGAAACTTTTTTATGGCTGTTGCATGGTGTTGAAAAACAAACATTTCTCTGCTAAATGTCTGTAATAGACTTCAATACATCACCCACATTAAAGAGAAATGAAAGACAAACAAAACAATATTTAAAACAATCTGTTATTCTTAATCAAGATAATCTGGGCAAGAACAGAGCTGTCTCCATCAGGGGGGCCCCCTGAAAGGCTGGGGCCCTGGGCCAGGGCCCACTTTGCCCATGCCTTAAAACATCTCTGGTTACGAGTGAAGAATGTCCCACCTAACCATCAGCTACTTCATATTTTATTGTACACTCCAGTGGCTATGTAATATGCTGTAGGAAGCTGACTCTGTATATGGTATAGCACTAGGTGGTTATACTACGCACAGAGTCCAGAGATTTCCCCAGAAGTCTACAGGGCTCAATGTAAACCCAAAGTGCTCTATTAGTGGTAGTGTGGGCGAGCAGCCTTAGGCCTAACACAGAGGAGTGTAAGACCTGTACTGCACACACATTGACCAATAACTGACACATAACTCAAAAAGGAGATCCACACCAATTTGATAAAAATAAGCTTTGTTTGAATTTTATTTTAAGACCAAGATCTTCACAAAAAGGTAACTACGTTTTTCAAGAAAAATACTTTTTTTAAAAAAGTCAACAGCGCAATTTTCAAATAGTTCAATGTTATCCTATTGAGGAAAACAACAATGCGGCTTTACAGTGCTAGTCTTCAGTGGTTAACCCCTTCCCTGCGGATGACGGAACCACGCCGTCATGAGCCACGGGCGGCGTGTGCTCATGACGGCGTGGTTCCGTCATGCTGCGGCCGCTCCGCCCACGCGGTACTGATTCCCCGCCTGTGCGGGCGAATTAGTGAGTGGGCGGGGTCGTGACGGAACCACGCTGTCATGAGCACAGCTCGCCCGTGACTCATGACGGCATGGTTCCGTCACAAGCATGGCGGCGGCGCGCTCACCCCCCACCCCCCCAGCGCCGCGGCGGAATTACCGCCGCGGCCAAGGGGTTAAAGTCAGCAGAGGGCAAGGTTCAGGTGCACACAAAGTCTGCACCACCAGCAGCACATGGGCGGCCGGGTGCAGAGGTCAAATTCGGTGATAGGCCCAATGAGCTTCAACTGAGACTGGGGGTGCTTGAGACCACACAGCTTGCAGGTAGGTTTATCAGTTGCAGGAGCCAAGCTTTGGGGGTTAGAGCAAGCACAGGGATGGCCATAAAGAAAGCACTAAACATACACCACCAGAGGCAAAGGGGGGGATGGGTGCAGGGTGCAAATACAGCATTGGGCACCCGATGCTCTTCAATGGAGAAATTCAGTTGGACAAACAGGCTGCAGGCGTCGCACCAGAGACTGCAGGAGGGAGACCAACGACAGCAAAGGTAAGTTGAGGGTCATAGGAGCACCCTCGGTTTTGCTTACCAATTTCCAGGGGCTTCAGATGCAGGGGTGTCCTTAGACGTCGGATTCTACTTACTGGAGCCAGTCATGGTCGGGGGGAACCTGTATTCAGTCTGCAGGCGTCGACGTGTCAAGGAGGGGTCAACCAACGCTAGACTTGAGGTCAGAATCACTGGGGAACCTGTTCTGGGTCAGTGGGCCACCTGGACACGGGCCGGAGGCGTCAGGTGTAGAGTGGGCAGTGCTCGCGGATCCAGAGGGCACCGGAGTCTTTTGTGTAGGTTTCTTGGGGACAGATCTGCTGTCCTTGGGAATCTCTGGTCTTTGTCGAAGGGCAGGCAGTCATCCTCTGCTTCTGCAAGTTGCTGGCTGCAGCACAGTTGTCATCTTTTTTTGCAGGGTCTTGGAGCTGGAGAGAGGCTGGTAGGGCTGGGCCTAGTCAGTAGGCATCTTCAGGCTTCGCTACACTGCATCTTCTTCGTTCTTCTTCTTCTTAGGTCAGCAGGAACTAGTTTCAGGGTCTGAGGGAGTCCCCTAAATACTAGATTTAGGGGGTTACTGGAAAGTAGCAGGTAGGGACCAATGGGTCCCTTACCTGGGGTGACTACACCCATTATTATGCCACCCTCCTGTGGAAGGGGGCATAGACCTAGCCCTGATTAGAGGGTCCCCTCATCTTCAAGATGAAGGGGACTTAAAAGTATGCTCAACTTCACATCCCACACGTTAGGGGTGATGTTGGCAAAGGGGTCTATACCTCCTATTCTTTTTAAGTTTCCCACCGGTTCTCCCGCCCAAAGTGGGGGTCTGAACCGGTGGAAGCCAGCTGCTGATAGCAGCAGAGGCTGGGGTTGTCTTACAAAAGCAGCAGGCCTTCGAAGCTTCCCTCTCGCTCACTGTGCCCATCCTGGGGAGGAGGTGTGACACCTCCGCCCAGGATGTGCTTTGTTTCTGGCCTCAGAGAGCTGAGGGCTCTCGATCCAGGAGTTCCGAAACATGTCTGGTGGTGGCAGGCTGTGTACAGCCAGTCAGAGACCACACCAGGGTAAGAGTGGTGGGGCTGGGTGGGCGGGATTTCGAGAGACAACCACAAGGGAAAATTAAATAATTAATTTTCCCTCGTGGTCGTCTCTCGAAATCCCCCCCCACCCGGCCCCACCGCCCCACCACTCTTACCTGCAGCAGCCGCGGCTGCCTCTGAGTACATGGTTTAATAAATCTCACACTGGCATCAGTGTGGATTTATTAAAAGCAGTCGTTTGCTACCACCACTTCTGGTTTCAGTGAAGCCATCATGATGCTGGGGAACTCGAGTTGTTGTGTTTCCAGCCCATGTACTCTCTATGGCTTCCCTGACACATACAATATTTAAGAATGGATTCAAATATTGTAGGGGCATGTCTGCTGAGGCAGATATGCCCACATCTGTGGTATAGTGCACCCTACCTTAGGGCTGTAAGGCCTGCTAGAGGGGTGACTTACCTATACCTTAGGCCGTACTAATTGGCATGGCACACAAGCAGTGTGCCATGTCGACTTTGTTGTTTTGTCTGCACCAGGCCATGCTTGCTGCAGTGGCAGTCTACATGGCCTAGGTGAGGGATCCGTAGGGGACCCTCTTCAGTCCAAATGCCCTAGGTACCCAGGTACCATTTACTAGGGACTTACGGGGGGCCCAAAGGGACAATTGGGGTATAGTTTTAGGGAAGAAGCACTGGCACAGGGCACCTGGTTGGCAGGGACCCTGTGCACTACAATCGAAACCACATGAATTTCCTGGCAAAAAGTGGGGGCTAACCTTGTAAAAAGAGGCACTTTCTCACATATGTCTTCTAATTGTCCATCTAACAATATCATTCATTCAAACACTAATAGAAAGCCATCAATAGTTAGAAAGATGCCCTCCTGACCATTTATTAACTTCGGCCTGACCCTGTGTTTTTACAGAATGTCCTCAACGTTTTTGAATAGACTGAAGGTGCTCCAGAATATTTTTTATTGTTCCACCAGCAGAGCACAAGGCTCTTTCAGACTGGAGAACACACACACAGATATATATATATATATTTCTGAAAAAATGAAGGTTAAAGTAACATTATAGTCAGGTGAATTTCTCAGTGACAATTTTAATGTTTTGAAGTAAAAAACACAGAAATTCAACATTTATAGTTAGAGGCACTAACTATAACTTGCATCACCACCTTGCACTGCTGATGACCTCACATATGACATCACTAATTACATGTTTAATGACATCATTTATGACATCTTAAATGACATCATTGATGACCACACTGATGGCATCACCCAAGCTTCATTTTCCCACATATTGCTGTATAAATTTCTATGGCTTTACATGTAGCATAGTCACAGGGCCACTGGAATTTTGCAGCAGGAGAGGGCCAAATTATCGGACAGGGTTGAGTAAATTATGCGCCAAGAAAAGCCAAATTATGTGGCATAATGCACACATTTTGTAATAGTATAACTTCTTTTTTTTGTCATTTTTAAACTTAGTAACACTGTCTGGGCATTGGTAGCACCCCATTAGTAACAATTTAACACCCAAATTTAGCATTAAGCAACAGAAAATTGACCATTTCAGCTTTGCATAAGGCCTTCCATCACCCGGCAACGCGTGTCACAGCAGTTTTAGTAACTTTTGAACCGTTTGAGCTAGAAACAATGTTTTTGTTAAAATCTGCAGGTTATGTGGCAGATGATGGATTATGTGGCAAATGCGGCTAATGTATAAATATGTTAAAATCGCCATGGCCGCACAATCGCATAATTCCAGTGGCCCTGAACATAGTTCACATTAACAATCAACCACAGATATATGGGAAACCCTCATTGAGTACAGTGTTTAAGCTGTATACAACTGTTCAGAGAAAGCCATAGAGTGAATGCCAATTCCAAAACAAATGCCCTACTACAGACAACTTTGTATGAATAAAAATTGCTCACACACCAAACCTACTTAAAGAAATGAAGTTGATATCAGTAGAGAACTGAGTACTGTAACGGTGTTTACTCTATGGGCAGAGTTAATTCAATACCATACTGTTTATAAGCAGTGAAAATCTCCTGAGAAATAAACCAAAAAGCATTCAAAAGAATCTACTAAGAACAGTGTACATTCTATGCAACAGTGGTAAAAAAAGAGACTACTTGCTAAAAAATAACCAAGATCTGAAGGTGCTAAGGATCATACTAACTGCACCCTTCATACTGTGGTTAAAACTTTACAGATAGCTCTTCTTCTGAAGCAAAGCAAGCATGCGTACAGAGGTTAGTACCCGGTGCACACACTATTTCATGTGTAGTATAATTTATCAAGCTGACACAATTCTCTCTAATAACTCAAGGCTACTTATAAAAATTTGTAACTACTATGCAGAATCTTTGTTCCTGTTGGAAACTTTTTCTGCAGAACCAAAATGTTGTGTGGAGTATAATGAATACAAGTCAACTGTCACCTGCACACAGAGTTACTCTTGAATGCAAACATTTATAACATGCTCAATACCTCTACACAGCTATGGTAGATTAGGAGCACATGCTTTTTGTAAACACTTACACCCATTAGCTGGACACAGGCTGTAAAAAATTTGATTGATAAGTACTATGGTAGTTACCCACCACTATATGAACTATAAAACAAACTAACAAACTCGTTGGATGATGTCAACAGTGATGTCAATTGGGATGTAATCAGTGATGTTATAAATGATGTCATAGAGTATCATGAGTGAAGACATATGTGAGGTCATAAGCAGTGCATGGCGGGGCGCAAGTTATTGTTAGTTTTACTAACTATAACTGATGAATTTGGGTGTTTTGTTTAGTTCAAAACGTTAATGCTGTCCCTGAGAAATTTACCTAACTATAATGTTACTTAACCTTTATTTTTTTCAGTAAATTTCTAGAGTTTTTTTATTGAAAACACATATTTTACCTACATTTAACTATAACATTTAACCTTTGTTTTTCCAGTGAATTTGAAGGTTTTAAAAAAATACAAATATATTTAAAAATATATAGAAACTAACTACTCCAACAATGTTTGCACTGAAAATGTTCAACTTCTTAGTTTTCGTAACTCACATATACAAAAATATTCCCAGCATAGTTTTTATACTCTTTGTACGTATCCATGCATAAACTTCATATTTATATTTCAAGACACTGATGAGTTTTTCATGTACTGTAAACTGTGTTTACAGTACACATTAAAAATGGACATCCATTTTTTAAGGTGTGTGATCGCTCTCGCTGGAGGCTCGCCTCCACACTGAGACCGCTCTCAGATTATAGGTGTACTTAGTAGGGTGTGGGGAGATACTGGCCTCACCGCTGAGACCTCTCTCTGCGATGATAGGCGCATCTAGTAGGGTGTGAGGAGGGACTGGCCCCTCTCTTTAGATACCTCTCTTGGATAATGAGATGTGTAGTAGGGTGTTGGGAGAGACTGACCTCTCTGCTGAGACATCTCTGTTGAATGAGAGATCTACAACCATGGTGTGGGGAAGAAATTAACTCTATACTGAGAAGTTTCTCTTGGATGACAATCATACAGACTAGGTTATTTAGAGACTGCTGGGTCAGCTCAGACATCTCCCCAGAGTAACACATGTGCAAAATAGGCTGTGGGTAGAGACTGCTCTCTCTCAGCTCCTATCTCTCTTCATGATAATGAATGTCATTAGTAGAGTATAAAATGGAGTATCATCTCTGTTGTCAACCAGTGTGCATATTTGAATGTAAGGGCATGCTCACCTCTCTTTCAGACATCTTTTTATGGGGACAGACATGTATAGTAAGGTGTACACAGAGACAGACCTCTGCGCTGAAACTTCTCTCCAGAGTGACAAGCATATATACTAAGATGTGCAAAAGAACAGCCCTCTCCAGCATCTGACAACAGTACATAGTATACTATGAGAAAGCATTCATCTCTGTGCCAAAACTTGTCTAATGTATACAAATCTTTATACTACAGTGCGAAGAAGCACTAATCTCTCTTTAGTACCATAAACATACAAATACATGCAGCAGCACAGTTACAGTTCTTGAAGATGGAACTGCCACTGTAAGTCAACAGTGCAAGACTGTAATAATATTGAAATCTATAAAAACTATTAAGGAAAGAAATCTGTAGTAACTTTAAACATTTTATAAAAAAAAACAATTTAACAACATATCAAACTACAACTACATTAACAAACTACAACAACAACTGTTTAAAAAAAAAAAAACTTGAACAATTGTTTACTTTTTTGTTACCTCTCATTACTAGGCAGTAACACCTCCTCCCCTTTTACTTCATATGCCTACTGGATTTTTATGTACGTAGATCTTCTTTTCCTTTGTTTTAGCCACCCAAGCCTGTCAAACAATATCTCCTTTAGTAGTCTTTTTCTGGCAGGGTTGGTGGCAAAAGAGTCTGTTCAAATAAAATAATATTCGCAAAAAGGAGTTCAGCCGGGAAATTAGAAACAACCAGTGTGTTACATCCATTACAGGAATGTAGAAGTACTGTAGATGCAGTCATTCTGAAAGGATAGCTAAGACAAACTTAGCTCGTGTAGCCAAACTATACAGTTCTTTACTTGCCTACACATTGTTTCAACTGGCAGATACAACCTTTCCCCTGGTACTTACTCCTCAAGCAGATAACAACTCTCCTTATATAAATAAAGCACTTTTTTGCTGATTAAGTAAGCAAATCATTTTGTCAATAAAAACAAGTATGGCTACAAAGAATAAGCTTCTCCAAGGCCAAAAATGTTACTGTAGACAGTAAGAATAACATTATTTGTAAAATTCAATATTTTTCCTGAATTTCCACACAGTTACTATCTCATCTTTCTCCTAAATTAAACAATTTTTGTGTTCCTCCTCCATATATTGTGTGACTTCTGTTTTTCAGAGCTTCTGTTTTCCATTTGCCTCCTAAAAAAGGCAAAATAACCAAAACATTTAAAATTATATACTGATCAATAATTGATAACGATGATACATCACTATATTCTCTGAAGATTTCTATATTTTTGACCCACAATCACATATTAATATATACTGTACCACGAACTTCATATTCGTTATTCTTAAAAAAAATCCCCACCCTCAAACACTGCATTTTTTAATCCACAATGAAATTATAACATGCCTTCAAACATGGTTCCATTACAATTAGTAAAGTTAACACATTCCTCTTTACATACCTTTCCTAACTGTGAGCACAGTGTTTTATCTAGAAATAGCAAACTGTCTCAAACACAAACATCTCATGGTGGTAAAATATGTGTACAGTAAGTTTCATAAAAACACTAAGCCCTGTATTAACAGATTGCAGGATCTTTGTTTTATATTTTCAGAAACCCTGCCTCTTTTACTTACAACTACATACAGATTGAACATTTCATTTCTTAACACAAAGTCCAATACTTGGTGATATCTCTCTACATCCTAAAGTCTATCTTTCAAAACCTATATTAATAAACTTCCACATCTACAAACAGCTTTTGATGCACTAAACCTCATAACAAGTTTATCAACAGTAGTGCACTTACTGACACTTCTCAACAAAGTTCATAAAGTATATTTTTAATTAACTGAACTTAGAGCAGTTTCTTATATGCAACTGACTACACCTGTCTGTCTCATTTCCTAATTCTGTCACTTCTGTTGAGAACAACTCCAACAGACTTCCGTCTCCTCCAAATCACCAAGAACAATGTGAACTATCTCTGGTTCTGCAGCCAATCACATCACAGCATTTCCTCAACCATGTAATAACAATGGTAACTATTGGTTGAGCCTTGGCTCTTTCTTTCTACTTTTTCCCATTACAATTTTGAAAGATTCTCACAGGATTGTAAAACACCTCATGGCAGGCTGAGTAATTTTCCATGAGGTCTTGCGAGTCTCTCGCGAGTTCACATGTATACATGCAGCAAGCTTCACTCCGTGAAGCTTGTGTGCTATTCTTGCAGAAGTCTTGCGGGATCGCAACAAAATTGTAGGGAAATACTACTATGTAGGACAGAGTATTGTCTCCACTGAGACCCATGTCTTACATGACAGGTGTGAGTAGTAGGGTGTGTGGAGAGACAAGCCTTTCCACACAAACCTCTTTTTCAAATGCCAGGTGTGCCCAGAAGAGAGTGTTGAGACTGCCCTCTCCACTTAGTCCTCTCTTTCAGATGACGGATGTGTGTAGTACAATGTGTGGAGAGAGACTGGCCTCTCCATTAAGACCTCTGTCTCAAATGATGGGTATGCGTAGTAGGGTGTGGGGAGGGACCGGGCTTTCATTTCAGACCTGTCTCTCAGATGATGGGTGTGCATAGTAGGGTGTAGTGAGGGACTGGCCTCTCCTTTCCGACCTCTCTCTCAGATGACGGGTGTGCATAGTAGGGTGTGGGGAGGGACTGGCATCCCTGAGGGACTGGCATCTCTGGTGAGACTTCTCTCTGCAATGATGGGTGTCCATAACAGGGTATGGAGAGGAACTGGGCTCTCCTTTAAGACCTCTCTCTCAGGTGATGGGTTTGCGTAGTAGGGTTTGTGTAGTAGGGTGTGTGGACCTCTCTGTAATGATGATTGTGCGTAGTACGATGTGGGCAGAGACTGCCCTCTTCCCTGAGACCTCTCTCTCAGATGACGGATGTGCATAGTATGGTGTGTGGAAAGAGACTGGCCTCTCCCCTGAGACTTCTGTCTCAGATGACGGGTGTGCATACTAGGGTGTAGTGAGGCACTGGCCTCTCCTTTCAGACCTCTCTCTCAGATGATGGGTGTGCATAGTAGGGTATGTGGAGGGACTGGTCTCTCTGCTGAGACCTCTCTCTGTAATGATGGATGTGCATAGTAGTTTGTGGGGAGGGACTGGCCTCTCCTTACAGACCTCTCTCTTAGATGACAGGTAAGCTGGTAGTGCGTGGAGGGGACTAGCCTCTCCTGTCAGACCTCTCTCTCAGATGACGGATATGCGTAGTAGGGTGTGGGGAGGAACTGGCCTCTGCTCTCAGACCTCTCTCTTACATGACAGATGTGCAAGGTAGTGCATGGGGGAAGACTAGCCTCTACTGTCAGACCTCTCTCTCAGATGACAGATGTGCATAGTAGGGTGTGGACATTTTTAAACTAAATAAACAAGCACGGGATCCTGCACTTGTTTTTTCTAAAGCCCCCCCTGGTCGGTCAAGTCCTGGGGGAAATACCTTTTATGTTAAGGGGGCATGTGTGCCCCCCCCCAGGCGAACCCCATCTCCCGGGGCCAGGCCTTAATAGAAAATTGGGGGGAAGCCATGCCCCCCCCCCCTACCGGGCAGATTTTGGCCCCGGGGGCTGTCACCCTGGGGCCTGGCCATTAAAAATGAAAGGGGAGGGTGGATGCATGGCCCCCTTCCCAGAGCCATTAATGGATGGGGTTCTGCAGGCTAATGACATCTTCTATGAAATAATCAATAATATCACAACAACTTTTGCAGTAAAATTATTGATGAGAAAACAGTACATGACAGGGGTGCGAGTTATACCTTCCCAAACTGTGTGCCGTGGCTCCAGGGGAGCCGTGCACCAAGCACTTTAATGCATTTAATGCTGGAGGGTCTGTTGGCTCTAGTTAAACTAATTAGACTTAAACGCATGATGTCGATGATTTGTAAGTGACATGCCTAAAGCTGTAAACATAGCGCTTAATTGATGGCATGTCGAGGGAGATGACCTCCATATTTCACTGGATACCTACGTTACAACACTCCCAAAGTAAGCGGAAGATGCCGATTTATTTTGTTAGACTCGTTAATAGTTTTGTTCTTTTCCAAATGCATTTTACACCAATGCAAGTTATCAGGAAAGTACAGTTGTCCTGTCAATTAAACACACTAAGTATTATTAAGTATTGACATTTGTACTTGAATCATAGGTACTTCCAGTACCCATTTCTTTCAGTACACACACATTTCTAGACAGGCCTGCTCTCTCCTAGAGCACAGGGAAGTAAAACACCATATATGGCATAATGCCAACATTTGGAAGCAAGAAAGAGGGACGTTTAGAAAAAAAAAGAGGAATTTATTTTACTTGCATTGATTTGGAAGCAATTTTAGGGAGGAGACAGCAAAAATAAAGCTGTATGTGGTTTACAAAATCGTGAGTCACCCTGCTGAGACAGGTGTGTTGGCACGTATGACATGGGTAGAAATAGAAGTGTATGCAAATATTCTTCAAGCGCAAAAACACTTTGGCAATGGGGCCTACATGCATAGGGGTGCTATCTAGCACTGTAAGTGGGATGAAAAGGTTTGAGAGGGTACTCTAAAAAAGGCATGGGCAAAGAAGTGTAACTAGGAATATTTTATTAGAGGCGCCGCCTTAGTAATACGAAACACCCTGCGTATATGATTATAATACCTTCATCAGCTTCATCCTAATCATTTTCAGGGAGAAAAATGCAAGTACTCCCGAGGCGGGGTTTACACCACCCCACCCTCCCCCAAAAAATAACAGTGGGGAGCCATGGGCAATGGCCAACGGGTCAAGGGAGCTGCGGGTCAAAAAAGTTTGGGAACCACTGCCTTAGGGCATAGGTACTCGCAAACATTTTCCCGGGGGCCGAAAAGTTTGGTCTTTGGTGTGACCGAGGGCCGCACTGATGCCAGCAAGGTGGTGGGGTGGCAGCGTAAAGTGGGTGTAGGGGAAGCGAAGCATGTGTACAATGAAGAACCAGAAAACCTGGGGTGAATCCTGGCTTCCCCACTTGACCAAACTGTGTGATCTTGGTCTATCGTTTTATTTCAATTTCCCTACTTTTTCTTCATTATTACATGTTTGAGGACCTCGAAATATATTACTTCTGGATGCCTGCTGTACAAAACCTTTTCCTGTGTTTACAGACTATCCTATTTTTATGTTTACTGTCTTCAAAAATGAAGGTGTCTGAAAGTTAAGGGGTGCAGTACGCCCTAGTTACTTCCTTTCTTTAACTGCAATTAATCTTTAAATAAATGCGCTGTTTATTTAACATTTTGTTAGTGGTACTGCTGAGTCCAGTAAACAGCAGCACTGTGCTGCTGTTGCCTGGGGGGCCACGTGTAAAGGTCAGGAGGGCTGCATGCGCCCCCAAGCCGTATTTTGAGTATCACTGCCTTTGAGCTTGAAATTGTAGCTATGTATGATCCATTAAGAGGGGGCTGTGAAAAAGGGTGAGTCTAAAATCAATGCGCATTTTACCCTTGCAATTTTCCATAGGGAATTTGGACAGCATTACGACAAAAACAACTGATTGGAATTACATCAGATTTGACAGAAAGTCAGATCTTCTTCCGAAAAGCGTGCTTTATGTGATTTGGTATAAATCCGTTCAGTAGCTTTTCAGAAATTAAGGTTTCAAATGTATGTATGTATTGTGCTGCAGAGGATCTGCGGAACCGACAGACCTAGAGAAAAGATCTGATTGGCTGCCACCACATCAACAAAGATGTGGCAGCAGCCATTTTAGGACTCAGGGACTCAGGGGCACATGCATCAACGAAAATACCGATCGCAAACGGGTCGATTCGTAGAATCGGCCCTTTGCAACCGGTATTTTAGCATTTGGGATGCATCAACCCAAATACATATTCGCAATTTAAGTAATCGCAAATTTTGCGCTTACCTAAATTGCAAATGCATTAAGGGAATCGCAAATGCGATTCCCTATTTGGAATGCAACAAACATTTCCAAAATGCGACTTCGCATTCAGGAAACGCAAATTACCATCAACTGTAAGTTGATGGTAATTTGCAAAAACTTTGAAAAATGCACAAAAGTGCATTTTTCAAAGTGCCATGTGGAGCACACACATGCCCTTAGGGCATGTGTGTGCGCCACATGTGCACACATGCCAATTTCGGGGGTGCCTCAGGGTGGCCTTTTGGCCCCCTTGCACCCTTGAAATTGCATGCGCAATTTGCGAGTACCTATTTGGTACTCGCAAATTGTGCATTCATTCCTAGAGGCCCATAGGAATGAATGGGAAGCTATTCCTTAATTGCGAATCGCAATTTGCAATTAAGGAATATATAGGAATCGCTAATATTTTAGCGAAACCTACATGCATAGGCAATTGCGATTCCATAATTGCGATTCCTTAATAATCGCAATTATGGAATCGCAATTGCCTACCTTGATGCATGTGCCCCTTCGTCTGTTGTCCTGAAAATAAGTTAAAAAAACACATAGGAGGGGCATGGTAGAGATATCCTGTTCCCTTAGGCCTGGAGGGGAGGGTCCCAGAGAAGACCCCATGAAAAAACAAAATACGGCCCCGGGGATAGAGAGGGGGACACCATGACCTCTTCCCTTTAAAAAAGGAATCATCCTTGTGGGTCGCCACTAAAATCGTTTTTTTTTTTTTTTAATTTACTGCAAATTCGCAGAGGATTTGCTGATCTGCGGTTACAAAATTTAAACAACAGGCCAGGTTTCTATGCTTTAAGAAAAAGCCCCCTGGGGTGAGGCAGGTCCTTGGGGGGATGAGGGGGGGTTCGAGGCAATGGTATTGAATGGGGAGGGGGTGTGCAGCCCCATCCCCGGGTCCGCATTACATTTTTAGGGGAGGGGGCATGCAGGCCCTTACCTGAGTCATTATCAGGCCCTCACGACCTCATTCCCTGAAGCCGTAATGCATTTTTAGGGGCAGGGCATGCAGCTTCACTCAGCAGGCCATTACGAGGCCCTGGGAACCCTATCCCCCAGGGCTGCAAAACATTTAAATATTGCATGGGTGTAATACCCGCCCACTTGGGACATCCGCAGCAATTGCTGGCCATGGGGGGAGCCCCAGGGCACCCAACTGGCTCCCCTGCCTGCACCCATTGTGGTCCATCTGTTTATCTGTTCCCACAGGGCAGCTGCAAACATGTGATCCCTGACTGCAAGAGGGTGGGCAGGGAGTTGAAGTTCTCTCTGTCCGCGCTCTAGCAGGCAGGGAACCGCAGTGTCCCGGGGACGGGGTTCCCGGGACACTGCAGTCATCTGGTCCCAGTAATGGGGTCCTCGGGGCAAAGCATGGCACGGGGATGGGGGCCCCATCCCAAAAAGAATGCTTAGGGCCTAGGAGATAGGGTGGCCAGGACGCTTATATGGCTCAGTGAGGGAGCCCAATGCCCCCTTCTCTTTAACAAAACGGACTCGTCACCAGGGGATGGGATCCCTGTGGCCTATAGAAGGCTTGGGGAAGGGGGCTGCATGCAACCCTCCCCAAAAAATTATTGTGCCAGAGGATGGGGTCTTTGGGAGCATGAAATAGCTTGGGGAGGTATGCCATGCCCATAGGAAAAAACCCAGTGTAAGTAAAATGAGCGCAGTAGCTGTTCATTTTACATTCACAGCTCCAGCTGGGGAGTGCCTCATAGCTTTTAAAAAATATTTTTGGGATCCTGGTGGTGCCCCTAGAAGGATCAAGGGGACCACCAACCATTTTTTAATTTCATCAAGGGATGCAGGGATTGCAGCAGCCCACCAGCAACTTTAAAAACAACACAGTAAGTCTTCTGGGGCATTGACTCCATGATGCCAGGAGAGCTACCACATTTTTAAAGGCACTTTGAGCTGTTTGCTCTTCAGCTGGAATGCAGGGAGCTCTTGCGGTTGGGTCTATGGCTCAGGCGCGGCCAGCACAGGTAAGAGCGGTGAAGCGGGGTGGAATGGGGGGGATGTCGAAAGACGGATAGGTAAAATTAAATAAAAAAATTAATAACCACTTACCTTGCACTCGCCGCAAAGTGGTTTTATTTATTTTCTTATTTCATTTTACTTATCCCATCATCTGTCGACATCCCCCCAACCCCACCCCGCTCTTACCTGTGCTGGCCGTGCCTGCTATTGCTGCATTTATTGGCCTGCAACATGTTTAAAAAAAGACTCAAAGACATGTTAATACTTTTTTCTAAAATGCTTTATTGAACTTTTTTTATGACATTCCCCTTGCAGTGCAGGAACTGGGGCGCATGCACACAGGGGGGCACATGTTTTGCCCCCCTAAGTGCATCCTCATGTGGAGGAGGCTTTGTTTCCTCTCCGCTGCTGTGTTTATGGAGGAGGAACCTCCATGACACGCCAGCAGGGAGGAAACCCGTAATATACTTGGTGGGACCGCGGCGGTTCCGCCAAGCATATTGTGGCCTCCTGAACGCCGCAACACCACCTGGTGGCTGCAGCTGGGCTGTGGTGGTCCCACCACCCCAGTCATATTAGGGTGGTCGGGAGACCACCACTGCCACTCATCGCAAGTTTGGAATTGTTTTTTTCATATATGGGTGGGGTGCACATTACCCCTTCCCCAGGCCGATTTCCTCCCCAGGGACTCCATCCCCTAGCAGCCGGCCAATATTGAAAAGGGGGAGGTGTGCCGGGCGGCCCCCCTCCCTGGACCGATCTCAGCTCCAGTGACCCCATCCCCCGGGGCCCGGCCTTAAAAAAAAGGGGGAGTAGGGCACACAGCCCCCTCCAGGGCCGATATTGGCCCAGAGGCCTCATCCCCGGGGCCCGGTCATAGGTGAAAAGGGGAATGGGGGAATGCAGCCCCCTCCCGGGCCAATTTTGGCCCCGGGGACCACATCCCCTGGTGACCCAGCCTCAATAACAAATGGGAGGGGAGGCTCCTTCCGAGCCGTCCCCCAGGGCCAGCTCCTGCTATGTCCCGGGGTTCTTACCCCTGGGACATAGCACTGGCGTGCACTGGCGTAGTCAGGGAAAACTGTAATTGCTATTGCTTGAAGGCACCCACCCTTTTGTAACAGAGCCCCGGGGGATGGGGTCCCCAGGGACAAAATAGGCGTGCACCCTTTCCCCTAAAAAAATGCACCATGCCCTTGGGTATTGGGACCCGGGGCCAAAATAAGCCCAGGGCGGGGAACACATGCTCCTACCCCCACCAAATGTGCCGGGCCCTGGGCGACGGAGTCCCCGGGCCGAAATCCACCCAGCGAGCGGGGCTGCGTGCCCCCTTCCCCTCTAAGAATATGTTTGTACCCCAGGAAATGTTGTCCCCCGGGCCAAAAGTGGCCTGGGCAGGGGGGCCCATGACACCCTCCCCCTAAAAATGCAACAGGGAAGTGGTCCCTGGGGTCAAAAGCAGCCCGGGGAGGAGGCCCGTCGGTTAGCTGCCTTTGGGGGGTTGGCCACAGGGACTGGCCAAAGTCCAGACCTTGTGGCCAACTCCCCACGGTGAGTACGGCCGAAGGTCTTGCGCGTTGTGGGGGCTGGCTGAATGAGGGGGGCTGGCTGCAAGTACTAGCCGCAGACCAGGCCCTGCGGCCAACCCCCCGCCGTGCCCAGGCAAAGGCCATGCGCGGCGGCTGTTGGAATAATGTATGGTAATTATAAATTACTTTATGTTTAAAAAAAAACTAGATATTCAGTGAAAAAAACAAAGGTTACAGGAATGTCGTAGTTAGGAAATAGCATTAAAAAACTATAGAAATTCACTGAAAAAAATCAAAGATTAAAGGGACGTTATAGTTAGGGAATAGAATTTTTAAAAAACTTAGAAATTCACTAAAAAACCAAAGGTTTACTGAGATGTTATAGTTAGGTTCAGATTTAACATACACAAAACCATATGAATTCAGCATTTATAGTTAGAGTTATCTTAAGTAACTATTACTTGTGCCCTTGGGTAACTATAACTCACGCCTTCACCATACACTGCTAATTATCCCCCCATATTACATCACTAATGACATCTTCTATGACATCATTGATATCAGTGCAATATTTGCTATGAAATTATTGATGAGAAAACTGTGCATGGCAATGGCGCGAGTTATAGTTACTTTAAAGCAAATATTGCTCACATATTATTTAAGAAAGTAATTCCATATTTTACCAAATTGTTTTAATCGACCCGCCATCTCCGGGAACATCCTCTCTCTACCCTTTACTCTTGGCATTATACTGAACCAGTCAGCAAAGCATGTGACAACTTTCGACCTCCAGTTTTCTAAGAGTACCCATCTTGCCACTAGCATTGAGATAAATATCACCTTCTGATGCCCCTTCTCTACTAATGGCAATCCAAAAGCCCAAGTAAAGTATTCTGAGGGATCTCAAGCTGCAGTTCAATTTTCAAACATCTAAATATACTAGTCCAAAAATTACCCAATTTACTACAATGCCAAATCATAGGAGACCAGTTTCCATCATCAACAGCATCACACCTGAACTATTGATTTTGATGGTCCTAACTTATTTTGTTTAAAAATTGGGGACTCTGGTAAATTAACCATTTGTAAAAATAACTACATTTTGCAAAGATTTGCGCCCTCAATGTTTTAAAATTCAATTCATTTGTTCCTCACCAGATATCTCTTGTCAGCATTACCCCTTCCTCCTTATACCATTTTTCAGAGATCCCGCTATTTTATCACATGATAACAGATATCTGTACTAGACCCCTTCTTTCTTCGTCTGGGGAATACAAATTACATTTTCAACTAGCTCCTTTTTCTCTACCAGAGTCTTAGAGTCAATGTGCAATAAATTACTAAATATAGCCCTAAATGACCACTGGAGTCAGATTGTGTAATAACAATAAATGATTCGATTTCCTCAGAGGTTTTCCATTTTGCACTCACCAGTAAATCCTCTAATTTAACAAACCCCTTTGCTTGCCAGCTTTTTACAGCTTTTTACAGTGGCTACGTCCATGACTGTCCCACGGCCCCATTCGATATGCCCTATAATAAATTCTGATTTTATGTAAGTGAGGTCATATCTTTTAAAGAATTGTGCTTTTCTTCTATTAAACCATTGGAGAGTCTTGTATCTCACTTTTTATGAGACTTAGATAAGCGTAAGTGATCACAAATTTGGTTCTCTGAAGTCGGAATCACAAACCACGCACCCAAATGGATGGCTTCCTAATAGGCCGAACTCAGAGAATCTACCTCCCTCCCTTCACCTCTCAACCCAAGAGCACCATCTGCGGCGTCCCTCAAGGCTCATCCCTCGGTCCAGCCCTTTTCAACATCTACATGACACCACTCGCAGACATTGTCAGAGCCAACACATCAACATCGTCTCTTATGCCGAAGACACCCAGCTCGTCTTCTCTCTCTCAGCGGACCCCACCACGATGAAGGCCAACTTCCACACTGTATAAAGCTTGGATGAAGAACAACTGCCTGAAGCTCAACATGGACAAAACTGAAGTATTGATCATCGGCAGACACTCCTCCCTCTGGAACGACTCCTGGTGGTCATCGGAACTCGGACCAACCCCACTCCGTAAGACCACGCCCAAAACCTTGGAATCATCCTGGACAGGTGAACGCAGTCACCTCATCCTGCTTCCACACTCATGCTCCACAAAGACTTCACATGGGTCCCCATCAGCACCAGGAAAACTGTGGCGCAGGCCCTCATCACCAGCCGACTGGACTAAAGCAACGTACTCTATGCAGGCACCACCACCGAACTCATGAGTAGACTCCAGATGAGCCAGAATGCAGCATCCAGACTGATCCTCAACCTGCCAAAGAGGACCCACATCACCCAGCACCTGAAAGATCTCCACTGGCTCCCCATCCAGAAAAGATGCCAATTCAAGCTCCTGATTTAAGCCTACAACGCCCTCCACAACCAAGGACCCGCCTACATGAACCACCGCCTGAATTTCTACCTACCTCCCAGGAACCTAGGCTCCGCTCATTTCGCCCTCGCACTGGTACCACAGCTACCTCAACAGAGGACGCTCCTTTTCCCTCCTCGCCGCCAAGTACTGGAACACCCTTCCCCTCCACCTCCGCACCTCACCCCTGCTTACCCACCTCAGTAAGGTACTCAAAACCTGGCTCTTCAACTGACTCTGGAGCACAGCGTTTGGATACCCTCTTGGTGATAAGCAGTGCTTACAAATACCGTCATTATATCTACAAGATTGTTTTGCAGATGGCTATACAATGAACAAGGTTTTCTAAATCTAAAAGCATAATGTGCAAAATGTGTAAAATAATAGGTTCTTAGGCTAGGGAGAGTTAACCCTCGTTCCTATCTAAAAGCTGCCTTTAGTCCATAAGAATGACGAAATCATAGAATTGACCATTTATTTTCAATTTTAACATTTTATTAGGCATTTTCATTTGTACAAAAAAGAGAGAAAATACATGCAGTAATCAAATGAGAAAAGGAAACAGCAAGAATTAAACAATAGTCCAGAGCGTTTTTTTTTTCACCCGTGCTTCAGCCGTATGTTAATATCAAGATCCCTTGTGTAGCTTCGGTGATAATCTAGTTGGAGGGGTAGTACGGGATGAGAGAAGCAAATTTGTTGAATTTCAGTGGTTGCTGAACAAGTAAAATTGGGGAATGGCACGTAACCGACTATCATGTTTATTTGGGGGCCCTTAGAACTGCTTACGATTTTTAGAATGTGGAGTTGGGACATTTTTGGGGATTGACTGTAATGTGGCTACCGTGCAGGGTTTGGGGTTTGCCTTGGATGCGCATGTGATGCTGGAAATCTGCATGCCTTTGATTGCTTGTTGCTTCTTCTTATCCCTATGTATAGTTTGGGTTGGATTGGCTAATCGTACAACTTTGAATTAATACGTTTCCTGACCCTACAAGGTTTAAGATTTTTGTTGGGAGAGACGCACTGACTGAAGTCAGCTTAGAATTCTGCCTTAAGGTAATTGGTGTGTATTGCTTGCTGTTGGGGGGACCTCTGGAGTAAATGAGCCTGGGTCTGTCATTTTTGTGGGTGGAGCACCTGCTCTCAATTTCTTAATCTTTGGGTGCTTGAAACAGCGGGACTAATGGATTTGGCTATGATATATACTCTAATTGGCCATTGTTGTAAATCCTGATTTTTATTTTTTTACTAGAATGGACCATTGATTTCTTGATTGTACATTGTGAATCTGTAGAAGATGAAAGTGAATGAATGAAATTGGTAAGACATCACTTGAGGTTTTCCCTTTTAGGAGTTTGTGGTCACACTGCACTTTAGTGCAATGCCAGGCAGGATGCACGCCTCTTTACCCACTTTGTTTTTTGTGTGTTGTTTTCTGTCATTTTCTTTTGATATGGTATTTTAGGCTTAATGTTGTTTTGATGTTGCACTGTTGGTATATCCTTTATTCACTATTTGGGTGTGCCAGTGGTTTTCTTTAGGAATTTTTCTTGAGCATTTGTCTTGTTCTTTCTGTCAGATGCCCTCTTAGGGATGATGGACCAATTGTCTTTTGGGTATCTGGTTTCACCTTTTAAAAGAAATTTAAATTTAAAAAAATTGTGGGTTCTGTTTGTTATATAATTTTCTTTTTTGAGTAGAACTTTGTGCTGAAATGATTTGAACATGTACATTTATGTATCTAGACCAACAACACTATTCTTTTGGAGACTGATGTGTATGTTTTTTGTTGAATTAAATGTATGTTCTCTATTGGCAAGAGGTTCGACTAGGTCTTCTAGCTAAGGTCTATGGAATGGCCTAGATGGTGGCTTTTAATGTTTGTTTAAGATGTATGAGTTTTTTAATGTTTAAATGTGATATTTTTTTGTATATGTGATTTGTTACATGTATGTGTTTTACATGTTTTCAGCCCTGAGGAAGCCTTTGTTAAAGTGAAATGCGCTGGCTGCGCTTTAACTTTTTGGATGAAGAACCTGAATAAAAAGATAACACATATGAAAAGGATCTACTCGTCGTATCTTGGACTTTGTTTATATATACATGTTTGTTATTGCCTCTCTTTTTCAGTGTAAATTATTTCTTTGTAAAGCACCATATGTCCCTGTGGGAGAGGTCTTCATTAGGTAAATACCCCAATAAAATAATATAATAATAAAACTGCCAATGGAGCAAGTTAATCTACCAGCCTTAAAAATATTATCCTGAATCTTTAGGATTTAAGAGGATAATCAAATCCCAAGGTCTATTTTACTCCAAACTACCACAGTTCGTAAATTAGTGAGTAGAAAACTGCCTTCCAATACTCAATTATTCTTTTGGTGATGTCAAAAATAGACAAGTTCTTGGTCAAATAAAACGGCATAAAAGAGACATTCTTGTCTCATTGGCTCAAAATCAAGCAAGTAGAAGTGTAGCCATATGTGACACTAGAATGTATATCGTCTATAATCTTTTCATGAGTCAGATAGAATTGTTCCACATACAATACCGACAGGCCAATCAGACCAACATCTGTAATACCTTTCACTGAGCCCAGAGCCACACACTGAAAACACACAAGCTCCTTTCCAAAACAAACTGTCAGATGGTCAGGATCAAGCAGCCATGGTTCAGGGAATGAGGCTTGTGCGACTTTATTCTAACTAACCTTATTGTCTTGTGTTAGACCTGTCACCGTGAGGGTGGCCTTCCCCCAAAACGTTTTGCCTTACTCCTTCATATTTTACAGATTTTGTTTTTGTTGGACTTAGGACTCTGTGCACTTTACCACTGCTAACCAGTGCTAAAGTGCATCTGCACACTCCTTAAAACATGGTAACATTGGCTTACCCCAATTGCCATATTTAATTTACTTGTAAGTCCCTAGAAAAGAAATATTACATGCACCCAGGGCCTGAAAATTACTAGTGGGCCTGAAGCACTTGCTGTGCCACCCACTAAATTAGCCTTGCAATCCTGTCTCAGGCCTGCAATTGCAGTCTGTTTAAGCAGTTTTAGACTGCCATTTTGACCTGGCCAAATAAAGATTTTTCCAGGCCTAAACCTTCCTTTTTAATACATATGTCACCCCTAAGGTAGGCCCTAAACGACCCACAGGGCAGGGTGCATTGTAGGACATCTACTTTTAAGTTTTACAAGGGCTGATAGTGAAAAACTCTTAAACTTGTTTTTCATTATTGCAAGGTCTACCGCTCCCATAGGATAACATTGGGGTTGCCTTACTACATTTAATAAGGATAACTTCCAAATGGGAACAGGTAAACAGTTCATGTTTGGTGTCTTTGGAAATGTAATGAAAAATCCTCTTTTATGGTAATGCCGGATTTCAAATTACAATTTTGACAATGCCACTTTTAGAAAGTTGGCATTTTCCTGACATTGCCATTTAGTGCCTGCAGCCTGTCTCTGGGTCTCATGACGAGGTGTAGTTGGCAGTAGGTCTTTGTGTATTCCTCCCAGACAGCCACATACAATAGAGAGTTTAGGTGTGCCTGGATGGGCCATCACTGGCAGGATGGGGGTCGGAGCTGGGCACAGCCCCACTTACACCTGAATAGGCTGTGTCCTGCCTTCACACAAAGGATTGCATACCCCCTGTAGTTAGTCTGGAACCAGGGCAGGGGAGGCAGAAAACCTGAGCGCTTCAAAGGGATTTCTCTAGAAGCTTCTTCCACTTCAAAGAAGGCACCAGGTATAAATATTGCACATCAGATATCAACTCTCCAGTATACTTCTGGACCTGTGGAAGTCTCTGCTAGGAAGAAGAACTGCTGTGCCGCTGAAAGGACTGCCCCTCTGCTGGACTGCGGCACTGAAGGACTGCTGCCCTGCTGTGCTGACTTGCTGCCCCCTTACCTGGGTGAGAAGGACTAGACCTGCAACCTGTACCCAGGACCACTCGAGTCACTCCAAGGGCTAGTCTCTTGTAACCAGCACCTGGACTCTGCAACTATGCATCCTACTCTGCCAAATGGTGCCACTCCAGTCCTGGACCGTTGGTCGTGGGTCTGAAGGTGCTCTTCCAGCTCATCTGTGGATCCAGCAGAACAAATACATCTCCTCTGCTGCACAGCACAACGGCGAGCAGAACCAGCACATCGTCTTTGCGGCATGGACTTTCCTGGTGCAAGGACTTTGCATCGCCCTCGCAGCCTCATTGGAACTGCCACTGCGCGATACATCCTCGGTGCAGGCCACCACAATGCAAGCCCCTCGTCGACGGCAACCTTGACAATGACGCAGGACTATGCATTTCAAGCTCTGCAGCTTCTTCAGGACCAGCTGGTGCGTGACACATCCTCGACGCAGGACTTCAACCTTATATCTCACCCTCGCTGCTCCTTGGAACCGATGCTGCGCAACACACCTTTATACCCAGACCTCGCATTGCCATGGCTGCTCGTTGCATTCTCGATGCAGGATCTCCCAACGTTTCACAACCAGTATTTGAAGTACTCTTACTCAGTGGACTTAACTGGGCCATCACGGTTGGCCTGAACCTGTGACTTTGTTCTGGTCCAGCACAACCAGATACCCACCGTTGGCGTTTTGCGCTTTTTGCGCTATATTCACAGAAATCTTTAGAACTGCATATCACTGGTTCAACTGATTGGTTGTTTGCCATTTTGGTCTTGTTTTATTTATGAAAACATACTCTATACTTCTAATTTGGTATGGGATTTTTCTTGTGTTGTGTTTTCACTTTATTATTCTTTGAAGTGCTGCATAAATACTTTACTAATTACCTCTCAGTTAAGCCTGCCTGCGCTATGCCAAGCTACCATAGGGCTGAGCACAGGTTAATTAGGGGTTTGCTTGTGACTTCACCCTGACAAGGATTGTGGTTGCTGCTTGAGTAGTGGTTCACCCCCCTCAACCATTAGCCCAGTTTATTACACCTTGAGAAATCTCTACGAGGCCCCAATGCCTGAGCGAAACATTTATCAGCTGTACTAAAGAGAAATTCGATTACACCAAGATATTATATTAGAAAAAAAAGGCACTGGTTTACAAAGGCAGATGAAGATTTCTTGAGCAGCCATTGCAAATTTGTGCAAGAGAGCACTACAAGCACTCACCAGCGGACAACTATCTATAATGCCCTTTTTTCCCATTGGGTAATAAGATCATCCTCAGAAAAGAGATGATAAAATAGATTGAGAGGTAATCTTAGTTGACACTCCTGAACTAATCTCTTTGGAGTGACCGAACACAGCACATTCATCACTTGATCATACTGCTGCCCGCTGCACAATTAGACTCACCAGTTCATTCTTCAAAGCAGTGCTCTACCACCCCTAGCATAAAGGATACAACTCAGCATTCTTTTACAAATTCCTCCACCTTTATGTACTGTTCAAGAAAAAATTGATTATCTGTGGCTTCAACATGTGGATTGATCAAGAATAGGCAGTCTCAGATTCAACCTGTTAATATATAGCTCAATGTATGCGGCTGCACATACTCTCCACCTAGAGCTTACAAACAGCCTTGATACCACCAAAACATCAGTGCCACCATAGGTCTGGTTGGAACACTCTTTTACTTCCATCTACCTCTCCAACCTTAAAGAAAGCTTTGTTGCAGGGATTCTGTTCAGGAACAGAACTATGCTTGGGACCATAGAACATCAGTAGTTCGGAACTGAGTCACCATGCCACCTCAGTACCAAGAGCCCGAGTCCAACTAGCTATAGTGTCTCACTTGCCCCCCTACTCATAACCAGAGGAACAAGTGAACTGACACCCCAGAAAACAAGACTCCCGACCCTCTCAGGGATCGCAGTAACAGGACACCCCCTTTAGCTCACACACTCGTACTTGTCCACAATAAGATGCGAAAGAGACACAAAGGAAGTTTGAAATGTTTATATAAACTATTGCACTCTGAAATGCAGTATATGTGCCACAATTAAAAAAACAACTGCCTAGCAAAAATACCATCAGCATTGTCATATATTATGAAATCCCTGTCATATTATAAGACAGTATAGCCTAACCCCCCCTTCTACAGAAGCAAAACTGATTATACAGCAAAGATCTCTAGGTTTAGCAGCGGACCCCGTACCTAAGCATGCACAGATGAACGTTCTACATCTCAGATACAGCTGTGATCTTCTCTCAGGAAATATCTGTCTCTGTGTGTTGTAGTGATGTGTATACCTATATGACAAGGTTCTCATGTCATAAATAACAGCTGCCTTTCTGTGTTGTTTCTAGGTGCGAGTGTCTGACCAGAACATAATAACAAGGGACATTGTTGTTTGACCTTGACTGCTGTTCAGACTAATTCCCTGGAAAGAAGAAAATGAGAAAACAGCTACAGGTTCTGTGTGAAAATATAACGTGGCACAAAGCAAACATGATTATGTAGTAACATGTGCAAAGCTAATGCAGCCTGTGTCCTGCACAGTCAGGCCAACATAGGCCAAACTACAATGTGCCCTGTAGAGAACACATGACAGTTTCATCTTCTCTAGCTAAAGCGAGGCACTAAACGTTCATCAGGCATTCAAGAAACTACGGCATAGAAAAGTACAAAGTAAACTACAATGCTACCCTGCAGAACCCAAACCACTGCTGGTCAAATTTTACTGGAACACGTCTTCTGCTCCCAACACGGTGACTCCAATTAAAACAAGAAAGACAAAGGGGCCGATTCCGATCTCAGCCGGTAGGGCTCTGAATCGGATTCGGAGCCCTATTTCCCGACCGATTCGTACGCGCGTCCGGGCGAGCGAGTACGATGCGAAATCGCCAACCGACTCGTCCGGGCGTCCTGACCGCTCCGACCGACTCGTACCCGGGTCTAACTGCACCGACCGACTCGCTCGGACTCGACTTGCACCACGCAATGGAGACGTTCCCCGGCCGGGTAAGTACAATGCGCGCCGCGAGCAGTCCGACCGAGCCGCGCACTCCGGCTCGAAAGAGCAGTCGGAGCCGTATTTTGGGGGTCCGTGTCGGACCCCCCTGTACGCGTAGCCGCGCGAGTCGCACACAGGAGGGACCCATGGGTCCCCCCTACCTGTGCGTGTACGGCGCGAGTCGCTTCGCCTCGTACACGCTGTAGGGGGCGCCCTTGTCCGCCTCGCACCCATTGAGTCAATGGGAGCCCGCGTACGCGTTGTACGACCGGCTCCCATTGACTTCAATGGGAGTCCGACCGACTCGAGTCCGATGGCATACGTGCGCATCGTACTCGTTCGGGCTGCACGGGTCCGATTCGGTCGGAAATCTCTCCAGGTCCGGCTCGGTCGGAGAGATTTCCGGCCCGAATCGGAATCGGCCCCAAAGATGGTCATCAAATCTACCAACAGGGCCTGGAGCTTAAAGAAACCATTCACAACCTAACATTGTGTTATACATTTTGGTTCACGGTCTTGGTCTGCGCCGGGGTGCACCATCATTGAGAGTGACTGGCACAGATCATGGCCAATCTTCCCATTACAAAAACATGTATGACCTTCTGTGCTGTATGTCCAGGCACCAAATCAAATCTACACTGAGAACAGAAGTGAAAGATGGATTGGCAGCTTCAAACCTTTTTCAATGCAGCGGGACCTATCTGATCTTAAAGAGGGGGCATAATCCCGAAAGGCACCTGTGGGGGGGGGTCACTCTAACTGTGCACCACTTCCTTTGGCACTTGTTTACCCCTGCTCATATGTAATAAGGCATAGACGCAAGAAAAAAGGCGTTCCCTCATTTGTAATGCAAATGAAGGAACGCCTACTTAACATAACATGAATGCATTAAGATCCAACTCTAAATCATGTTGCTGATATTTGTTAAAAGAAGGCATGTCATTGGACACGTTGGATTCATTTAGAGCAATTTTATGCAGGGTGGCACTATTGACTGAGAATAAACAATCTTATTTTTTAGAAACTTTAGACATCGGCATGCAATTAATAGCTAACAAAGCACGAAGATCCAGGGCTCTGTTGCATCTCTGCTAGTTTAAAGCTACACCAGTACAAGACTCACATGGCCTATGTACCTGCTGACAAAAATTGTGTTTCCTAAATACCGTTTACAAAAGTATCACCCCATTGGAGTTAATAATAGAAACTGTCAATGGGAAGATATTTCTGTAAGTGATATTTAAGCCACATATTGAATGTATACACTATTTTTGTTGATATTCAGACATGCAACCACATGCACATGACCCAGTTTAAGTATGAGATTGACATCTCCTGAAATTCATGTATCTTGCATTACATAAGATTCACAATTGTTTCCCATTATTCATTACATGAATTTTACACAATTCCCACCTTCGGGGGACTGGTTTGAGGAGAAAATGCCTCGAGGGAACTGTACAACTACAGCTGAGAGACATTTTCTGCTTGAACTCTTCGTCTGCTGGCATCTTCCATTCCTTCAACTTTTTTTTACACGAGATTTGCTCATGTAAAATTATCATGTGAAATACCGGGCAAGTACATTTTTTAAAGTACATGTAATTTCACTCATTCTTTTTAAAAAACCTAAAGGAATTAATGGAGAACAGGGTGATTTTTCACACCACAGTAGTACATACATACATCGATCGCCATATGGAAGGGGTCTGATTTTAAAAAGGTCTGAGGATAAGATGTTCGATGTAAATGAATGAATGAATGAATGAATGTAGCATTTGTAGAGCGCACTGTCACTCAAGAGAGAGCATCCAGGGGCTAACTCGGACACCATCTAAATCTGTACTCGGTACAACAAGGTAACGCCCAAAGGACCCTGCAAAACGACGCAAAAAAAGGGAAGGTAGGGGATTCCGCCCAATTAGATTACTGAATAACAAAGAGTATCTGGTGCAAGAAAAAGCCAAGTTTTCAGGCTCTCTTTAAAGATGGCTTCATTAAAAAAAAGTCTGAAGTGAATGAAATCAAATGATTCCCATATCACTATAACTCAAACCTTGACTTCATGTTTGTTTACATTAAACTCAACTTCAACAGGTACAACACACCAGCAAACCTAAGCCTGTGAGCTGATGAGATTGGTGGATCGTGCTTACCTTTTCTATAGGGCTATAAAATAATCCCCCAAGAATGCAGCATTCTCCGATCAAATAGTGGATTGGTGCTACTGGTCTACACTTTTATCCCTCACAACAGAAGACAAAAACACTTCAATCAGTCTGCAGACCACACAAAACAGAGCCTTCTTATGCTGTACACTTTAGAAGGAGTGTCGGCTTCTTTGTAACAAGTTCCTCAGATTAGCATGGCTTCTTTTGGCACCCCCTGAAACAACTGCTTGAGTTTCACAATAGCCTACAAAGCAGCTCAAAATGATTGCTTTCTGCTTGACGCCAAAATAGATATTTATTATTCATACACAATGTCTTCCCCAGCTAACTATACACCGTTTAAAAATCTTTGACAGGTAGCAATCACCATCATGGCTTTCGAGCGATTAGGAAATTTTGACTGTGAAAACATGATCGTAGTATATTCCTATGTACTTCAACTTTATCCACATATTATTGTGTGTACTAGTATATAAATCTGCATATCATTTTGTGTACCAATATATGTTGTAAGCACATATGGCTGTTGTTTATTATTGAATTTAAGTGTCTTATAGCCTCAATTACGTTTCCTAAATTTCATGGCTCTAGTAGGTCCAGAAGATATTTTGTTAGAGGAGCACATTTGTACATTTCTGTAAAGCATAACCTTAATTTCAGTGTTGGCAGGTAGAAGTAGGATTTTATGAGAATAAAGAAATAAGGGCCAGATGTATCAATACTGGGAATAGCGATTACCTAATTGCGACTCACTGCGAAGGTAATCGCTATTCCTAATATATGAAACTCAATAGATTTTCATTTAGCGATTCCTAGTGGGTCGCAAATTGACCTACCTCATGAATATTAATGAGGTAGGTTGCAATTTGAGACCCATTAGGAATCGCTAAAATCACGTGGATGGTGGCCTGCTGGGGTCAGCAGACCACCATATCTGTGATTGCTATTAAATAAGCAATCATTTAAAAAAAATAATGCAGCCCATTTTCCTTAAAAGAAAGGAAAATGGGTTGTGCTTAAAAATAAAAAAAAAGTTGTCTTTTCATTTTTTAAGAGCAGGCAGTGGTCCACCCCCTGATTATGATGGAGTTGGCAACTCCATGTAGAGCGACCAAAATGGGATAACAATTTGAGCGCACACGACTGGTGTTTGCTCCCATAATTTATGGTCGGTAGAAACCAGCCTCAAATCAAGGGAGCAAAACAGAGCACATTGTTTGTACTCTTTATAATAGGAAATGATATGCTCTATTAGCATGCTATTCAGCAATCCAAGCTGATAGCCAACTTGCAACAGGATACAAATTAAACACTCACTATTTTGAGCACCCAGTGCTATGGCAAAGTAGTGGTTGCACAATTTGCAGCCAAATATTGCTGCCCCTTTATGACCAGACCCTAAGAAGCAATTCACTGCAAGCAAATTAAATGCAGATGTTGTACATATTCTTTGTACTAGCTTAGCGACCTACAAGACTCACGGTAAGAGAAGATCACAACACAAGTGCAGGATCCGAATGCTGCCTGGCTTAGGGATTACTCAATAAAATAGTGGTTGTGTCAGGGGGTGGCAATAAAAGCATTAGATTAGTTTGCCCTGAGGAAGGGGTTGGATCTGAGAAACTTTAAAACTGTACTGAATCAGGATTGGTCTTGATTTCATCTAAGATTATTAAATAATAGCATTTCTTACTTTAGTGTATTTATTGTAAGAGTGGTGCTGTCACTCAGACTCAGAAAGTCCATGACCACGCATAACATTGACGTAGGACATTTTTTAGCTGTATTTTCAGGTTCCTGTAAATGTTTGTGATCTTTACCTCCTACAAAGTACTAACCAATGTTACGGGTCCAGTCTACAGGTGCCAGAAACATCTTTAAAATGGCAGTGAATATGGAAAAGAGAACTGTAGTCTTATTGTTATCAATATATTGCAATGACCTTTGGTTGCCTTTTAAGAAGTCCTTCAGTGTTGTACTGTAAGGTAATGTACTGTACTTTGAGCATTTTCAGGCTACAGCTCCTAGTCATGGCCTTTAGTGTTTGAGATAGTGAAAGTATTTCAGTGTAGAGTTCATGTATGTCAACAACAAAGGGGCCGATTCCGATTCGGGCCGGAAATCTCTCCGACTGAGCCGGACCCGGAGAGATTTCCGACCGAATCGGACTCTGGCAGTCCGACCGAACGAGTACGATGCGCACGTATGCTATCGGACTCGAGTCGGTCGGACTCCCATTGAAGTCAATGGGAGCCGGTCGTACAACGCGTACGCGGGCTCGCATTGACTCAATGGGTGCGAGGCGTACAAGGGCGCCCCCTACAGCGGGTATGCCTCGAAGCGACTCGCGGCGTACATGCACAGGTAGGGGGGACCCATGGGTCCCCCCTGTGGGCGACTCGCGTGGCTACGCGTACAGGGGGGTCCGACACGGACCCCCAAAGTACGGCTCCGACTGCTTCTTGGAGCCGGACGGCGTGAGTCGGTCGGACTGCTCGCGGCGCGCATCGTACTTGCCCGGTCAGGGAACGTCTCCATTGCGCGGTGCGAGGCGCATCCGTGCGAGTCGGTCGGAGCAGTTGGGTCCCGCGAACGAGTCGGTCGGCGAATTCGCACGCGCTCGCATCGTACTCGCTCGGCCGGACGCACGTACGAATCGGTCGGGAAAAAGGGCTCCGAATCGGATCCGGTTCAGCCGAATCCGATTCGGTGCCCTACCGGCCGAGATCGGAATCGGCCCCAAAGTCTAAAGATGGGGTGTAGGTGATAGGACTCATTCTCAATCTCAAGTAGGTTGTGTTTCTTTGTGCCAGGGGCAGAAGTTACGAGAGAAGGGCCACAGTCAGTGACAAACTTGCAAAAGATATCCCAAGTTGTGTGAAAAGTTCAGTGTACCACCCGTACAACTACAAAGGGGGTCACAGGAGGGAAAAGCAGGTTTGCTTCCAAGACAGTGCTTTATTAAGAAAGAGAGTTTCAATCTCAGCAAGTGTCAATGGTTCCACATTGTTTACCCTCTTCCTGGATGCCTGGATTTATTCATCCAAACTTGAGCCTCCACAAATGCTATGATTATTTGTCTCGAAGTCAGCAAATTGCACTGCCTTACTAATCATTTTTGCTATAGATCAAATCTAACCACATGTTTAGAGGCAATTTCACTTAAATTGGTCTTTGCAGTAAACAAATTTCCATTTTTTGAGTTAGTAATTGAAGATGCTAACTTTCCAAAGGAAAAATGAGGGTTGCCTTATTTAGCGCCAGGGTACTGTGAAGGCCTGGTATGGTAATTTCTTTTTATGTTTTCATAATAATGTGTACAGAAGGTACTCAGTTTACCTTTCGAGAAAGGTTGTAGGGCTGAGTGGGCCCAGGTGGGATATACCATATATTTCAGCTGCAAGCATTTAACGTACTGAGCCATCTTTCTGGGGGAGTGGGCTTGTCATGGTTTTGGGATTGTATGTATATGAAGTACACTTTCCTACCAAGCAGAGACAAGTGCGCATTTACCAAGTGGGTAGAAGATGAGGACATAGATGATTCCATAGGAGCGTAAAATTAAGGTGAATTCTGTATGTAGCCAAAACAAATAGAAATGTAGGTTAGCACAGAAGAGTTGGTAAAGGTTGCATAGGAGTAGGAGCCCCAGGATGCTTGTTTCCAGTCCAGGGAAGACCTGGCTTGTCAGTTCGGGCTGGACTGTTCCCATGAGGAACAGGGTCAAGACTGATTTACATATGGCTGGGTCTGAACTGGGGTGGCGAAGTGAGCTAAAGGACGATGATGGATTCAAACCAGATCTGTGACTGG